>OZ024773.1:15164892-15816293 GCA_964017025.1 Stenichneumon culpator | reverse complement strand
GGGAGGCCCGCCCCGTCGACGCTGCTCCTGCCGTCGTTGCTCCTGCCCGCGTTCGTCGCTGGCCTCGCAACCCTCGCTAACGGTGAGTCACTTTCGCCGATGGCGTCACCACTACACCCATGCCTTATACATATGGGCCCGGATATATGTATACACAAATTTATATATATAAGTTAAACATTACTTACACCGCCGGCGAAGCGCGGCTGGTGGTGGTGCGTAGGGGAGCTCAGGGGAGGGGAAAGAGCGGAGCGGCGAGAGCCCAAAGCTACCCCTCGCGGGAACGGCGGGTAAAGGGACGACGACTATTGTCGTGGTATTGGTCGTGGCGAGAGTTACGTGCCACGCAGCGGAATGAAATTTTCGGGAGTTGATGCTCTCCTCCGGGTGCGCGCGCGCTAAAGGGGCGATGGCTAAAGGGGGTAGCCTTCACCTCGCACACCGAGCAAATATGCTGGCGAAGTACGTCGCTGAGCCTGCCGGCGGCTTGCCTTTATTCCCGCTTCGACTATATAGCGCCGAAGAGTTTAGGACACCGCTGTATAGGTAAATGGCACCCCCTCGGCGCGGATGCGCTTCTGCCACGTGGTGTCGCACCCGCGATGTCTCTCCGTAACTCCCGAGGATTCTCTTCTTCCCTCTTATTCCGTTCCGGCTCGAAAGAAAAACTACGGTGAACCCCCCCAACCAAACCACCTTCGACCCCCTTGCCGTTTTTTTTTCTTATTCAAAGACCATAAAAGCGGAGCCTGCGAAGTCCTCATTCATTCACCCCGTTTCTCGTTCATTCATTAACGCGCGCATGCAGACTCTATGAACGGCCATTCATTTATCTCCTCCGATGACACAGTGCACCAATTTTTGTTTTTGTTTTTGTTTTTTTTTTTTCTTAAGGATGTTTGGGCCAAAATGCGTTTTTGTTCGATCGCTATAAAACTTTGCTAATTTGTAGGGGAAGACCCACTGAATCGTTTGGATTTTTTTTAGATTTTTTTGAACGGGTAGTTTTTTAGTAATGCGTGTACAAAGCTACATAAGGTACCGTGTAAACGTTTCGGAGATCGATCGGCAACGACAGAACGTAGCGATTTTCTCCGCCGATTTCTCTTAGATTCAAATAAAAAAACTACCACACCGAAGTTTATACTTTTACACAGATTGTGTCAAAATTTCCAAGAAGATTCACGGTTTTGTTTCTGAGATAAATTCCATAAACGAAAGACCCTATCTCTGTCAAGCCGCTAGTTTTGTCTGCGTTTCTCGCTCGCACACTGACTAACGCGGTCAGCGGGGAGCCTCTCTCCTGTTTCCCTCCCGCGATTTTCGCCCAAACATCCTTAAAGAGGGTGATTTTATTGTTGTGAAGTTTTTTTTCTCTTCTTGATATTTAGCAATACAAGGCGCGCGGGGTAGATAGGACGTGTGGGGAAGATTCTTCTAGGATCTTCCGATGGACGGGTGAGAGAGATATTAGATAGGAGAAGACCCGTCACGCACCCTTATTTGCCTGAAGAGGCGTGCAGACAACCGTGAGGGGTTGATCGGCCACACGTCGGCCATCCTCTCGTGCCAGTGGGTACGTGGGGTGGACCGGGACCGAGTGTGCGGTGTAGATAGGCGAATAATCTTACGGACCGACGACGGAACGATTTGCCTCGCTCGCCCACGAGAACACGACATAAGGATGGAAACTGCGACGGCGACGTTGAGCAAACCCACCACCCCCGACGCCCGGTCGATTTGTTCCACGTCTGATCGCCGTCGAGACGACACGCACGAAAATTCACGCCTCGATTGTGTACGACGACGTGCGAAGTATCGATTTACTGCGTGTTTCTCCCTTGCAGCTTCTTTTTCAATTGGCAACTTTCAAGCGGTGGGATTTTTTTTCTACTCCAACTGCCAGATATCGTTTGTGGGTTTCGACAAAATTTGCCTGAATCGAAAGAAATTCGATTGTCTGAGAGTCAACCGGAACATTTATGAAGCTTGCAGACAAGAAAATGAACCGAATTCGCTTCCATTCAACGAATCTCTTTTATGAGATCTACTGTTTTCTTATACGAAAAAAGAATTCGCGAGTAGGAGTAAAAAATTAATATTTATATTTAGATATATAGGTGGTATTTAAATGATATAAGGAACATGTGTTAGAGATCTTCTAATAGAATAAAAAATAGAGGAAGTTTAACACTGATTTCAATCAATTGAAGCGTAGCGTAAGTCCTCTCCGCTTAAAATATAAATAAAAATAAGCAGAAGAGTAAGATAGCATCTGGCAAGTCGAAGGTCCCGACTTTCTTTTTTTTAACTCAAATTCCCAGAAATAATTTACTTGATTTGGCAAAATTTGTCTGAATTGAAAGAAATTTGTTATTCCCAGAATCAACCCCACCATTGCATAGGTTCAGCGACAAGAAAACGGACCGAATTCGGTTCCATCCAACCAATCTCTTCTACGAGTCTACAAGTGAGAGATTCACTATTTATTCCTGATACGAAAGAAGAATTCGCGAGTAGGAGAAAAAATAAATACAAATAAAAATAAGCAGAAGAGTAACAGAGAGCGTCTGACAAGACGAAGGTCCCGGCTTGTGAGAGACGTCCCTCTCCCACGGGAAATTCTCACTCGCGAATCTCTCACGCGCTATGAAAATGATAGCAGCATCCCTGCCGTGATTCGAATGGAGGACAAGAGCGAGATTTCTCCCCCACCAAAAAAAAAAAAAAAAAAAAAAAAAAAAAAAAAAAATAGTAATGATAAATGTAACAGAAAAACGAAGATGTCGGAACGGGCCGCTGATTTGAAGGAGCCCGTTGCATTCTGTCCCGTCCGGAGCAAAGAGCTCTTCCTCGGGATTAAAGCGGCGACGATTGCAAAAATTCGTCCGAGAGGCTTGAACGATGAAATTCACTTGTGGAATATTCCCGCCCGGATACTTTCATTCTTGTTCGTGGATGAACTCCGGAGAGGGCTCGGAGTACGGAGGGATCTCCGACTCCGCACCGCACGCACGTAGCCGACGGTGTAGCCTCCCTTGAATTTCTCCGAGTGTGCCGGGGCGGGGTGGGGAGGAAGGTGGAGAGTTTTGGTAGGCGAGTGTGTGGAAGGTTGGGCGAGCTGGATGCAGAGGGGTTGCGCGCTTGTATTCCGGACGACGACGTGAGAGGAGCTCTCGGAGATATTAGCGATTCCGGCGGTGTCCCGACGGTGCCCACGGTCCCTCGTACTATTGCCGTAGCCGACGGTCGCTCCGTTTTCTTCGTTCCCGGAGCGGGCTACAGCTTCACCAGTCAACTTCTCCCAGCTGCGTATAAGAGGAAGCTCTCCCGTACCACCGAGCTGACTCCTTCAGTCCCAAGGCGATTCGACGCTCCTCTCCGTCTCGGCGCTCTTCCTCTCTAAAACCCTCCTCGCTCTTTCGCTTTCATTTTTTTTTTTTTTTTTTTTTTTTTTTTTTTGTTCCTCTTCCTTTGTTCTGTTGCTCTTTTCCTCCGGCTGCTTCGAGCACATATCCGAGGCATTTTGTCAAGTAGCACGGGAGAAGATGGCTCTTCACCGGGGGAAGAGCACTCCTCGCTGTCCGCCACCCGAGATTAATCATGCGGGGTGAAGTCGTGACTCTCACTGGCTAATCGTCTTCAACCGTCCGAAAACCCCGTCACGGTCTAAACACGCTTACGCTCTTGATCGACATTTTTTTTCTCGCACGAGAACGATTCTCGAAAATTATTTTTTTTTCTCCTGAAAAAAGAAATAAATAAAAATAAAACAATTACATATATTTTTAGTTTAATTCGTCTACAGATGTGACGCGAGCCACTTGTCACGGAAGATCGCTCAGACGAAATTTAGATCAACAAACTTAGTCCAAGATTAGCGACCTTTTTCGGTTTTATGCATATGAGTAATCTTAGGTTTGCTAAATTTATATTATTAAATTCTACGAAAAATATATTTTTTTTTTCTCCTATGATTTAAGTTCTATTGAAATGATTTTTAGTTGAGCGGTCTGGTCACCCGCACTGTATATCATCGATTGATGGGAATTCCATCAACTTACAATTGGGCTTAGCCTATTTCTATTGCATAAATAAATAAATGAATGAATAAATAAATAAATAAATAAATAAATAAATAAATAAAAATATCTGCATATATATTTTTCTGGAACATCGGTTTATTTATCGTCGCTCGTAAAGAGGCAAACACCACTCCGCCGGCTTCGATCGAGCAAACATTGTCTCTCCAGCCTGAAAAAAAAAATCGTTACTATTTTGCCTATTTTTCGTTCGAGGTAGACTCCCGCTTAGCTTCGAACGATCGAGATTATTTGCAATGATAATTCACGGAAGGCGGAAACGTCGTTACACGCGAGCGTGATTGACGAGGTGCAGGAACGGGGGGGGGGGGGGGGGGCTCGAGGTCGGCCGGATGCACTTGCATCACCGAGTTGAATAATTCCAAGTCCATACCGACCCGGACGCACGGCTCCGTCGATGACTGTCCGATTCGATCGATACAGTGTCTTCGAACTCTTCCTTATTTTTTCTTATTTTTCTCCAGCCAAACCTAAAACCCTCCTCAACGAGCGCAGTTTGGCGGGGAAAGGGAGGGGGGGAATAACGGCCGAAGGGCGATGGATGTAACAATGGAGAAACGATTGTCGTTGAGCCGCGACCGACACGTGCCGGAAGGACGTTGCACTGCTCCACGGGTAAAAGGCGAACCGTGAACCGCCCATTATGCGATCCATCGGAGGTCATTACCGCACCGAGTGTCATTAGATCCTATCCGTGTGCGTGCGCGCGACTCTGCAGACACAATGAACGCGCTCCGAGCTGGATGTCAGGATGGCAGGATTTCCGCGAGTCCTCGATGGCAGCGCAGAAACCCCCGAGGAGGACTATAAATTTTCATAGCCTTAACGGCGCGACTGCCGCACATACGTGTTGCGAGCAGCGGAGGAGGATGGCTCATCGCGATTCCGAATGCAATCGTCGAGGCTGTACGGGCGAATTCTCAAAGTTCCCCCATCGTCTGAGCGGCCGAATTGGAGAAAAAGGAGAGAAACCGAGCGAAGGGAGTACGGCAATAATACAGCTCGTAGAAATTAATATCTGTTGACGAAAATATCCCAACGAGATGGAGTGGGCCGTGCGTAACGCAATATAACTCGAGGGCGATGACAATGAGACGGGAGATGACCGCAATATCCCGAGCGCTTCGTGCTCTCGAGGTTCCCGCCTCGGGACTTCAGACAACGAGCTGCCAGGCTCGCTTCTAATCAAATCGATGAAGATCCCAGAGGCGGACGAGCCTTTTTGAAGTCTCCTTCGCCAGCGCTGTCAGCCCGTCGAGTTCTCTTGACGTGAAGGACATTTTTCGAATTTTCTGGCCGAGTCGCGTTTTCCCGTACAAAAGCGGTGGAACACTGAAAAGCCGCCCCCCCCCCTCCCCCCACATCACGATCGGACGTTAGAATATCTTTCGCGCGCAGAGGCCTCGTCGTGAAAAATTGACGGATAGTCTTTCCATCTTTCCCGGTCGCGTCTCGTCGGCAGACGAAAAATTCCTGTGTCGTCGCGGCGGCAAAGAAAGAGAGTGGAATTTTTGCTCGATGCTGGAACAAAAAGGGCGGCAGGGGGGGGGGGTGGTAGAAAGAGTAAAGAATCTTTGGAATGATCTCGTTCCTCGACGAGGATCTCAATGGGACGGGAGAGAAAGGTAATACCGCGTTGAATTAGAGAAAACGACGATTCGGCAAATCCTTTATGTGTTTGTGAGAATTCTTGCGTTTTCGGTAACCACCCCCCCCCCCCCCCCCCGTCCGGGAGTCTCTCACTTATGATTTTCCATTTCATCCCGAGATTTCATCCGGGGAGACGCTGACCGCAATATCGCCAAACGTCCCTCCTCTCTTCTTACCCAGGACAATATTATACCAGTGAATATCGAAACTGTATTATGCGGAATCGATGGTTCGCATGTATATAGATGAGACCGTGTACTTCCTGTTTTCCCGGCGCCGAGATGGAGTCTTTCGGCTTTCGGCGGGACGAGATAGAATTCCGTTCGATCTCGTTTTTCCGTAATGACAGTTACGTTCCCACGCGAGGTCGCCGTCCAATTTATTATTTGTTTGCGTTTGAGGCCCTCGTGGGTCCCTCGAGCGACGACGTAATGGGGACCGGTTGGTTATATTGCCTGCCGAGAATAGAATTACATTTGGTGGCGATCGAGAGTGCGAGAAAGACTGGTAGGGTGTCGATTGTCGTTAACCGTGGCCACGTAGTCGATAGTTCGAGCTCGTTACGTGGCTTTCGTCTCGAAGCCGGGCTGGTACGCGGCGCGTTGCCATAAATCTCTTGGCACGCCGCGTACGTTGCCCGAACGATGACGTCCTTCTCTCACAGTCCTATTGACGAAGACCGAATCCCATGAACCGCACTCCAACTCTTGCTCTCGCTCTCGCACAGCGAACGCTCGCCGGCAATCTCATCTGGCAATATCGTTAATAGACGTAACAGTATACTTAGGATCTTCGTGGATGGTCAGGAGAAACTGCGATGCTTGTCCTACTTAGCCTGATAGCCGTGTAAGCCGATTTGGCCGATTGTTGCGATGCTTTATCTTGAGGCAACATTTTTTAAAGTTGAACACCAAAAGTTGGAATGTAGGGTGCGTTCTTGAATGCAGACTTGGTCAGCTGTGCGTTCTTTTATTTTTGACTGCCCCGCTAGTGGGTTTTTTTAAATTAGCAACGATAGATCCGATTCTTTCCGCGGAATGCATGTCGTCCGTTTTTGATGAGAAAAGAACGCTTATCGGAGCAGATTTGTATCAACATTAAACCCTGAACTGAGAGCTGACTGGAATATAAGAACGTCTGTTTTAGCTGTGTATTCATGTGGATGCATCTCAAATATTTCTGGATTTAGTCGAACAGAGCAGAACTGTATGTTCAAGATCCAGGTAAAACTCTATGTCCAGGATTTTGCAATCTTCGTAATTACAACGCAATAGTCAAATTCCTACTTTCCCGTATGGTAAAAATCGCCATTGTGACAACCTCAACCAGCCTCAAGCACAAATTTGTTTTTATTGACGGTTGACGTTTCGTACTTGAGATAAATACTTGTGATTGTAATAGCGACCGTCTTTCGAAGTATCTGAATAGGCTTTTGGCCCGTTTTTTAGAAATTAGTCTCTGCCATTTCATATTTATTTTCCTAATCTATCACTACAAACACACTCCCAAATCCACGGAACTGATGTGCCAAGTTCCGTTAAGAGACATTGAGCCTTTCCGACGAACAATGGAGATGACGAAAATAGCAAAACAGCCGAACATCTCTGAAACGCATAATTCGCGCTTTTTGCCCTAGGGGGCAGTCGGGAGTGAAAAATGTGCTATTTACGATAGTTCGGCATTTCAAGGAGCTCGCTCGATAGAGGATAATGCAAAGCCATTGACATTGGTTGCTGTAAGGTCTACATCCGTTTCCGCCGACAGAAGTGCACACGATTTTCTCCAGAGCCTACGATGGACTGAACATCGGTGCTCCCAACGGTACATCTACTGCACTTTCCGGCTCGCTAACGGTGCATCCGATCCATTCGCTTCCTCCTCCGTCGTTTCTCGTGCTTAATCGACAGCGCGCGCGCACACGTACGTGCATGAAATTGTATTCTGGTGTAGCGCCGTCCGAGGCTTTCATGGATCGGTGAGTTATTTTTTTTACGAGAACCTTATCAATTTACGTCCGGCTTCGGTAAATCGATTCAATTATACCGGACGGAGCGCGGCGAAGGAACGGGGGGAAGAGAATCGGCAGAGTATCGATTAGCCGGTTAACGTGCACTCCAGGTGCAAAAGCAGCCCAGGACAAGGAGGACAGTCCCTCTCTGTACTCTCCTCGCTCGCATAACGTCACTTTTATCGGGGCTATATAAAATAAAATGGCGTGGGAGCGCCGCCGCTGGAACGAGAACGCTCGATAGCGGAGAGAAATTTTCGTGCCCGCCTCGACAGCTGTCGCATTTTCGATAAACCGTGATCCTAGCCGGCCATAAACTATACGAATAGTTATGGATATACCATGATGGTCGTGTAATCTTTACTATTTTTTTTGTCAAGCTATTAATTCTAGCTCAGGTCACGTTGCCGTCTTTCGGGTAAAACTACGCCGTCGAGCTTCGCAAACAATTTCCTTCCTCGCGATCGATGAAACTGCACCTTGACTTGTCCCTCTATGAATTTCGTTCAAATTTTATTTTTCTCATTTCGCAATTTTTTTTTATTATGATTTTTTTTTGTCAAGCTATTCATTCTGGCTTAGGTCACGTTGCCGTCTTTTGGGTAAAACAACGCCGTCGAGCTTCGCAAACAATTTCCTTCCTCGCGATCCATGAAACTACACCTTGACTTGTCCCTCTATGAATTTCGTTCAAATTTCATTTTCCTCATTTCGCCATTTTTTTATTATGATTTTTTTGTCAAGCTATTAATTCTAGCTTAGATCACGAAACCGTCTTTTAGGTAAAAGAACGCCGTCGATCTTCGTAAACAATCTCCTTCCTCGCGATCCATGAAACTACACCTTGAGGTGTCTCTCTATGAATTTTGTTCAAACTTAATTCTCCTAATTTTGCAATTTTTTATTACGATTTTTCTTTCCAACTGTACGAGGATTGAGAACCGGCAGAATCGAGAACCAACCTGGACGGATAAAGAGACTCGACAGTATACTTTGAATGAGATATGTAAGGTGTTTGCACCCCGTATGTGTATTCTCGCTATACACGTTATATAGCCTCTCTTCGTTTTATCGCGTGGGTGGGAAAACTTATTAGGCAATACGACTTACACGAAGCAGCGGGTATCGGCGGGACAGAGAGAGGGGTCCCTTTTTTTTCCGAACAAGAGCCTGTATATGCCTCTCGACTACGCGGTTCCGGTCGAGGCGACGAGACTCGAGAATTCTCTTTTTGTCGACGTCGTCGCTTCCATCGATTATTCCCAAGCGAGAGGACTCCGGAGGTAGAGACGAAAAGGTAGGAAGAGTAGCAGAGGAGGAGGAGGTGGTACCCGTGTCTCAGCTCCCCCGAGTGCAGACTGCAGCACACACACACATAGACACACACACACGCACACACACACATAGACCGCCGAGAAGAACCGAGTAAAATACCCCGTGTTCCTTTTTCCTTCTCGCTTTTCGTTCGCCAAAAAAGGAAACGAGACGGAAGGTAGAGAGATATAACGTATCGAGAGAATCCTTCGTATTTCGCGTTCCCTCGAAGGGATGCTGTAACGCTCCGGTGGCGAATGAATGCTTATCCATTTATTTATACAGAGCCGCGGAGGGAGAGGAGAGATGGAAAGGGGCGCTTTCGTTAGCGCTTACGTTGTAGGTTCTTTTAATTGTTCGATTAACGTCCGTGAATCCCGCGAAACGACCTATTTGCCGAGTAACAACGGCGAGGGCGTACGCAGTGGCCAATGGACGCCGGCCGAGCGTCAAGCTTCGCTCGGCTCTTCTCCTCTCGGCTCTCCTCCATCGTCGTCGAAGAGAAGTTAACAGCGAGAGCCGAGCCACGTTTTACTTCCCATATAGGGAAGCGAAATGGTCCTTCTGTTCCCCGTCGCCGATCCACCCCCCTCGCCATGAAACTAATCGGCCGGACCATAAATCCCGAATGCGCGCAGCCAGCTCGGAACGCTCTCACACTCGCGGGGGATGCGCGTTTATTCTGTCCGCGCAAGCGGGACTACATTCTCTCGTGCCACCGAGATTCCTCTTCCCTCCTATCGTCCCGCGGCCATTCCATCCTTTATCTCCGGTCCCCGGTTTCTTGCGGTCCTTTGTCTCTCCGCGCTCCTCGTCAATCCGCACATCGGGACGAATCCTCGAGGTAGCGGAAAAAAACTTCATCACCGGAGATTTGTCTCGGGAATGATCCGGCGTATCGTCATCGTGGGGCCTTCGGCTTTCGGCTGTTCCTTCTGCGTAACTCGCGGAGCATCGAGATTTAGAGACTGATCAAAAAATAGGGATGGGACGAGGACGGATTCGGGCAGGGATGTTTAAATAAATATTTTGTTGGTCGAACAAAATACTTTTCATCACTCTGTGCGGAAGTGGACACTTTTCCGCCCGCTTCGCGTGCGTAAAACCGACATTTTCGCACCTTTTGATGAAAAATTTCGTACATCCTTCGTGCGGAACACTTTTTCCAACTCGTGCACTCGCCTTCGGCTCGTGCTGCAAACTCACACTCGTTAGAAAAAGGTTTTTCGCCCTCGTGGCTCAAAAATGTTTCGGTGGAATCATCAAGAAAATTGGTGAACCAACCAATTTTTTAGATGTAGAATATTTAAGACAGAATATTTATTTGAAGATCCCTGCGGAATGTTCGGTTGATTGAACTCTATTTTTTATATCAGTGGAGGAATAGTCTCGAAGACGCTTTCGAACAGAGAGGTAACACCTTTGTCCTTTCTCTCTCCGCGCTCCTCGCCAATCCGCACATCGGGACGAATCCTCGAGGTAGCGGAAAAAAACGTCATCACTGGAGATTTGTCTCGGGAAAGATCCGGCGTATCGTCATCGAGGAGCCTTCGGCTTTCAGCTGTTCCTTATCCGTAGGGAAGAGCGGGGCAAAATGGCACAGCGGGGCAAAACGGGATAATGAGACAAAACGAAATTTTCCAATAATTTTTGGCTGGTGGAAATGGTGGTGCGTGGGGTAAAACAGGTTTCAAAATCCGGATGCATCGTTGGGAGAAAATGGAAAAATTGCCCGCACTGTCCCGTTTTGCCCCGCTGTGCCATATTGCCCCACTCTCCCCTAACTTGCAGAGCTTCGAGATAACTCGCTCCGCGTAACTCGCGGAGCTTCGAGATCTCGAGGAATCCTCTCGAAGACGCCCTCGAACGGAGAACTTTGTCCTTTGTCTCTCCGCGCTCCTCGTCAATGCACACATCGGGTCTCATCTCCGAGGTAGCGGGGAAAAAAACGTCATCACCGGAGATTCACCTCGGGAATGATTTTGGTCCGCATCGTCACGGAGGAGCGTTCGGTTTCCGGCTGTTCCGTATCCGTAACCCGCGGAGCTTCGATATCTCGAGGAATCCTCTCGAAGGCGCTCTCGAACGGAGAACACCGGTGAGGCAGAAAAAAAAATCGCCGCGGCTCCGCGCGTGGACCGCGATATCCAGGCGGCGGATCGGATTTTGCCGGTGAATCTGTTGGCTCGGCATTCAGGCATCGGCGATGCGGGGGGGGGGGGAGGGAGGGGGTGGGGGAAGTGGGAGACGGCGAGCGCCAAGAGGACAGGGAACGAGGGTTGAAATAGGGAACAGAGAGGGTCTCCCACCGAGGTGCAGTCGATAGTCGAGTGCTCTTTCGAGTGGCTGCTCTCTCGAGCCCGCGGTCCTTCTCTTCATCCTCTACTTTCCACACTATATCCTCCACTATATCTCGATGACACCCCTCACCGACGTCGTCGTCGTCGTCGTCGCCGACGTCGCAGCCAGCCTATCCACTATGCTTCGGCCTAGATGAATTTTCTTCTTTTTTTTGTTGCCTCCAGTGTGCCGCGCCGACGAGGCCGATGCAGCCAAGCCTGCCTGGTCGAACGTCATCGTCAATTTCCTCTTCCGGCTTTCGCGCGCGCACTCCACTCTATCCACCTCCTGCTTTTTTTTTCTTTTAAATCTATTTTCCGCACCGGATCCATCGTGCATGGCGGCGCCTCATCGGTGAGCGAAAGAAGCGTCGAACTTTATTTTTCCACCGCAACGTCAAACACGATATAAACCGTACAGCGAAATAATCATCGGCCGGGCTTCCTCCGGATCTTATTTTAGTCGTCGGGACTGGCTACGCTCGCGTCTCGCGCGATCTTCTCACTCGCCGACTCGGATTCCACCCCCGGGGCCGGTAATTAATAGCCCGGGGACGACGACGACGACCGGCCGGGGATACAAATCGCGTCGTGCTGCGGTCACCGTTGCTCCGAAACCCGCTCTACCCGCTAAACCCTTTACCAGTTCTCCGTGAGTACACAACCGGTTTGTACTCCCATTCGCCTCGATGATTCTCACATTTTGGCCGCTCCACCCGACGAACTTTCCTCGGGATTACGACCGACCTCCGCACCCGCGAAAATCCAACGTCAAATTTTCTCCCTTCCAACTCCCTCCCTCCGCGTCGAGGAATTTTGAAGAAAAGGCTGACCGTTTTGTACGCTCCGATGTACAGTGTTTGCTGTAATACTATTATATATATATATATATGAGTGTGTGTATATGAGAGGGACAACTCCCGACGGGGGATATTCTTACGGGACGTTACGCGGGCAAAACCCTTGGCTTACTTACACCCTCGAAGTCAGAGGGAAAACGAGTGTCACATATCCACCGGTGGAAGCGGGGCCAGCCGGAGGGGTCGGCTGTACGAGCGGTACGGGGTCTCTCTATAGTTTAAAGTAAATGGTGCCCTTTGCCGTCGGCATACCGCCTGCGGCGAAACTCTTTCCCCCCTCCAGCCTCTCGCGTCCCCTTTACTCGCTCTTTTTATTTTTTATTTTTCTCCCTCTGCCTCCGCTCGCACTTTTGCCCCGGTCTAACCCTTCCCCGCCCCTCGCGCAATCTCAAGGGCCGCGGGAACAAAGAGAGAACGGTTCACTCGTGACCGAATTTCTAGCTGCGTTCGCGCTCTTTCCGTCAAATTGGATCGCGGAGTGTCGAGAGATTAAAAAAAAAGGACATCTAAGTAGGTAACGTTACGTTCGAACGGACGTCTCTGATCCATTCCTGAGGTATTTTTCTTGTACGTCTCCGGCCTGGATCTTCGACTTCTCGCACTTTTCTCAAAGTCCACCAGGACAGCCAACACTCCGCTCGGCCTGAGATCCCCGCTTCGCTTCTTCAATACTTGAACAGCCCTGGGACAAGATACATCCCCGTGCGAGCCGACGTCGCGAAGGAGTTTACGGTACTCGCGTGCTACGAGCCAGCGCGTCACCTCACTCTCCTCGTGCGGTCAAAGCGCCGGTACGCGCTGAAAAGTTTATACTTCCATTTATTTTACTTAACTCCCCCGCGAACGCCAGCCGAATGACGCTTTACGATCGTCGCCCTGCCCAACCCTCGCTTTCCGGCGGGCACTTTCGGATAAATGACCGGCATTTACGGCGCCGAATATCTCGTCTTACGGGCCAGTTTGGCTCGGTACACGTAGTTGAGAAGGACCGATCAAGGGAACGCGAACCAGCGTTGAGAAAACGAGAATTAATTGGAAACTGGATACATTCGGAGCTCGCACGGTAAAACAGAGCCTTAAAGAGAAGATTCCGCGACTCTGCGTCCTTCGATGGCAGCTCGGACCTCGCTTTTCGGCGGGCACTTTCGGATAAATGACCGGAATTTACGGCGCCGAATATCCCGTCTTACAGGTCAGTTTGGCTCGGTACACGTAGTTGAGAAGGACCGATCAAGGGAACGAGAACCAGCGTTGAGAAAACGAGAATTAATTGGAAACTGGATACATTCGGAGCTCGGACGGTAAAACAGAGCCTTAAAGAGAAGATTCCGCGACTCTGCATCCTTCGATGGCAGCTCGGACCTCGCTCGTCGGCGGGAACTTTCGGATAAATGACCGGCATTTACGGCGCCGAATATCTCGTCTTACAGGTCGATTTGACTCGGTATACGTAGGGGAACCCGGGGCAAAACGGGGACGCTAAGCAATAAAACCTGCTACAATGATACTGAAAGTATAGATCCATTGTTTTTCACACCAAAATTGTATTGGCACCGGTTTTGAAAGGTTAAAAACAAAACACCATCTGGGGCAAAACGGGGTACATGTCCCCATTTTTCCCCAGTACCCCGTTTTGCCCCGGTTTCCCCTACTTGAGAAGGACCGATCGAGGGAACGAGAACCAGCGTTGAGAAAACGAGAATTAATTGGAAACTGGATACATTCGGAGCTCGCACGGTAAAACAGAGCCTAAAAGAAAAGATTCCGCGACTCTGCATCCTTCGATGTCAGAGGAAAAAGCCGGGTCGTAAAGACATCTATACATCCATACATCGTCGTTAGAAGTAAAAAGAATATGACTCGGTTCGGTACTTTAAGTTTCCCCATTTGTGGCAAAGCGAGATCGATATTTGATCCCCGGAGACTCGCCGTCCGCGGGCGTCCCCGGTCTGTGTCCAACGTCGTTTCCACACCCTCGTCGTGTCATATACCTACTTTATTTTTTTGACTGGTCCATACCCAGCCCTGTCGATAATACATAAACCCTTCGAGATCGCCGCTTCGGGGTGTCTGCGAGCCCCGAGTCCGGGCCCTCCCGTTATAAAAAAGGTAACACGACCCTGAACGGTCCGACACCCCTAATTCAAGTTTTTCCTCACCGTCCCGCATCGGTCCAACTTGCTACACGTACTTCCGAGGACGTGTTTTTGGCTCACTTTCGAGCGGCTCCTCTCAGAGATGGCGCTGACTGGCCCGGGAGGAAAAACGAGAAAAAAACTATATGCAAGATACAGGCGCTCGTGGACGTGACTCAGAGGACGGTGCAGCTCGGAGATCGGGTCCGAGAGGAGCAGCCGTGCAGTCCGAGAGAGCATCTCTGACCATTTGGGAAGCGGCGGCTTCCGTCTCGGGCTGGCAAGGGTGATGCTCGAGGCGCTCCCGCTAATACCGTACCTCGTAAATAACTATGCTGTCGTCGTTGAACACACCAGAGCTCGGACGACCAAGAGGCCTCCCCCTTTCTCTCGGGCGCCTCTCCTACCCTCCCGCTCTTGAAATATTGCACTTTGAAATCTTGACTCGAGGAGGAACGTGCAACACACACGCACGGACGGTGCCTTTTTTTTCCTACCGATACGTCCTGCACACGAACACATACACGCCCTCTCCTCTCTCTCTCAACGCCTTCTTCGAATTCTAAATAAAGTTTTAATTCCCGTGGCAAGTTGTGCGCGCCTGCTGTCTTTGCTTAGAAAAGACTGACAAGTCTGTCTCTCATTTCTCTCATCTCCATCCCCTCCACCCTGACTCTTGAGGGACTTGGGATATCTCGAGGGAGTCGAAACGAGAACGTCGACACACGCGCGCATTCACGAAACAAAAAAAAAGGGGGAAAGCCGCAAAGCGTTTCTCACTCTTAATTAATGTTTTGAAAACATTCGGGCCCGGTGAAGCTCGGTGATCCATCATTTTTCCGTCGAGGTGGAGACTCGCGGTCGAGGCGTGGAAACAATAATTCTTCGCGCTGGAGGCGCGATAATAGTATTGGGCGAGAGAAAACAAAAAAAAAAAAGTGAGAAGAAATAAAAAGAAACAACGCAAAGTAGGAACGGTGAAGTGGAGAAAATAAATGAATGATATTGTGGCGAAGAGTTGAGTTGAATGATCCGGAGAGTGGGCGAAACATGTGTGGCAGACAAGCGAGCGATCGACCCTGTTGCAGGCAATTATGCCCAGGTGGGATTCTGCTGTAAGACGTCACGTCCGATTAAAAATCGAGATTGTGAAACCGGAAGTGATGTCTACCTTTATGACGTCGCTTCCGGTAGAAAAAATCGATATTTTGAAAAGAGCGCTTATGTTTTCCCGCATGACGTCACTTCCGGTTGAAAACCAAGATTTTGTAACCGGAAGTGACGTCGCAGAGAATTTTTTCAAATTTCTCCGTGTTACATCACTTCTGGTTTAAATGTGAAATTTCTCAAACAAGTAGTGACGTTGGAGAGTATATTTGTTATTTTTCTCTGGAATGTATCTCGAATGTAGTCCGTGACGGAAATTGAGGAGCACCGGAAAGTGATAAAAGAAGGTGCGCGACACGTCTCAAACGGTGGGTAAAAATCGGCGATCGACATACATCTCAAAGGTAGATTCGTGGTCTTCGAATAATATTCGCAAACCATTAATCTACGGAATACAGTAATGTGCCCGTTACAGGCGCAACGATAAGATTTTTTCATCCAGTCACGATGATTTTCTCCCGGCCGAGTTTTCATAATCCCGACGAGCACATTTGGCCGAAATCGTGTCGTACCGTTTTCGTGAGACTTCCTGTATTCGCCCGATGTTCATTCTCCTTCGACGATTTTAAACCAATTTGGGCGACGATTGGCTTGTTAACAAGTTTTTCAACGTTCAGCTTCCTTCCCACTCCGCTGTGAACTTGAAGGCTTGAGAACATCCATGTCACTGCTCCGTTTCCTGATGTGCTCTTCCTTCTCCAATATACTGCGCGGCAGTAGGAGTAAACTACTGGCCGGGCTGCTTCTCCTTATGCTTCTCGTTTCTGTTGAGCGTTTGGAACATGCCGCACAACACGTGACGCCTGTCAACCCCGTCTCGGTCGGGGCCCCCGGTTCGGGGTAAAAAGCATACGTGATAAACGACCCAGGGACGAGAAGGCGTGCGCCTCTATTCCTTTTCTCTATCTCTCTCCGGAGAGTGAAAGAAAAAAGCTGAGAGTGAGAGAGTAGGAGCGAGTCGCGGCGAGACGAGCTTCGCGGCTCCTCCCAAACTTCTAAAATTACCAGGTTCGTACGTACGTATTCTGGTGGCGTGCGGTTTAATTCTCGCCACTCCGCAACGTCTGAACTCGAACCTCACAATGCAAGCCAGCTATATATACACACCCTGGTAGAAACAATTTGTTTCATTCCAAGAATTTTTTTTTAATAAAGTAAAATTTATTGGTCTAAGTCGACGTGGCCCGTTGAGAAAGAGCTCTTCACACTAGTCAAATGAGTGCTGCATTTTTAAAGTCGTTTGTACTAACTTTTAGGCATTTATCGAGTATAGTTGATGCTTACTTTTATCAGAACAGATGCTCTTGAACTAGTAAAATGTTGCTTGCAATATGGATTTGCAAAAATATTACTTGGTTTGTTGTAACTTTCGAAAAGGTACACATTCGTTCCGTTCTTTCAAAAAATAATACGTCAAAATCGAGAAAAAATTGCGGATTATTATATCAAAAAACTGAACGAATATCTACTTTTTCGGAAATTGGCACAAACCCGTTATTATTTTTGCAAATCCATCAGAATTAATGTTTTTCTAGGTTAAGGGCATCCGTTGCAATACAAATAACCATCCACAATAGTCAATAGATACGCAAAAGTTGTGTAACCGACTTAAAAACTGTAGCACTCATTAGACTTCGAAGTGCCCCTTAAGATACGAGTTAATCTGGGCGGAATCCGTTCTAGTCATAGATACACCTACACTAAAGATCACACAAATAAACTTGTTGAATTTTATTTTCTTTATCTACACAAATTTAACCGAAGCAAACAGATAGTTTCTACCAGCGCGATCGAAGACCGCAACCGTAGCCCGGAGTGCGCACAAGTGGCCATTAGCTCCGGCGTTGTGTATCGATTGCGCGCCTTTTCAAATCGCGCCACCTCGATACCGCATCGTGTTAGGTTGTTCGAAGCGAAATCTCTGTATCGGCTTATCCCCGACTTTCTTCCTCTCGGCGTTCGAGAGTTCCATCCACTCTATTTTACACCCCGTCTCTCGGCGAAGTTCCACCAAGACCGGCACGATTTCCCGAGACATCAATGAGAGACACACCATTCATCCGGAATCTTGGACAAGAGTTTTCCCACTCTGGATAGCCGGCGCGCGAGTTCTCCGGGTGAAATCCGGCTGAAATCGTATTGGCCCGCCGCTCTATATACGGCGCGGATCCATAGTACAGTTTCTCTTGCATGCTCCGCCTCGAAGTGATCTGGCGGTCTATACAGAGATGCTCCTCGGTGCTTCTCGGGGGCCATTAGCGCCTCGGCAATTAAGTGAACACTCGGAGTGTGTACGCCGGCGATACCTTCTCGATAGCTATCGATGCCAGAGAGCAATACTCCCCTCCGTTATACAGCTCGAGGATCCTCCCGTCAAGCTGGGAGGAAAGAAACTCCAGTGCGAAACGGAAGGAATGATGAAAATAGACGACACAGCCTTTTCCCATCGAATTCGTTCCGGTCGTACAAAAAAAAAAAAAAATAAAAATAAATGAAATATAGATACACGTATACGTATATCCAAATATCCAGCGTCATTTATATAGATTCGACGAAAGCTTTAACAAAGTCCAACTGCCTGTTACACGATTGTAGCATACAATATTCGAATGGGATTTCGTTCCGCAATCGGGATAGATAGTCGAGTTTTATCGCTGCGTTGGCCGCTCTCCGCGTGATCTCGAGCGTTTTATCGGGGGTGAAAGGGAAATCACGGCGAGAGGAGCTCTCACGGACCATTCGTACGGATTCCCGTCGACCCTTCCGTGTTCACCTCGCGCCGGCCCCGTGGAACAGTTACAGTGGCGTACGGCGGGTCGTTCCGGAAGAGCGGAAGGTCGAGAGGATTGTTCTTCCGGAATCCGTCCCTAGGGTGAAATTATTTCGACCGGTATCGCTTTCTCCGTCTCCCACTCAAGCCCACCGTCTCGGCTGCTGTGTCGAGATTTTATAGGCAAACCGCAGGGCGCCTCCGTGTACTCCGGTCAGCGGCATCGGCCGATACACGCGTCGCTTGTATCCTCTTTTCCTCTTCCGTCGTACATCTTCGAGCCTTTTATCCTGCGAAAAATTACCGGAGAGGAAGGTACGAGCTCGAATTCCCGAAGCCAGTGTTTCAGTGCCCCGAGGATGTACCTCGCCGTACGGAGGCACCGGTAGCGATCCGAGAAGAAAACGAACGAGAGAAGAGCTGCCTCTGTTGGCCTGAATTTCGCTCCTCCGTCTTTCCCTCCCGCCGATTCTGTTCTCTCGAGCATGACCGACCGGAGCTCCTCGTCTCCGATGCCCTCGCGGATGCGGCCTGTGTGCTCTCGGGCCTAGGGGAAATAAAAAATCTTGCTCACGTAGTAGGAGCGTGATTCGAGGGATAGGCGAGAGACCGTTCGCGGGAGAGCAACTTCGATATCTCTCTCTCGCGCCGGGATTTTTTTTTCTGCTCTCGCGTATGCTCTCATCTTCCTCATGGCACACAGGCTCCGTGCATGCGCCCCGAACCGAGCTGGACCGGGTGCGCCGCGTTCGGAGTCAGGAATGCGTTAATGGGCCTCTCGAACCGCCGGCATAGAAGTTCTCGCGTTCGAGCGGAGAAGAGATTCGAGAGGCTGCCCCGTTGATGAGCTCCCGCTAATACCGATACGCCACTCCTTTATTCCTCATTCGAGACAACTGCTCGAACGGCGTTGGGACGAAAAATAATCTCACCGTAATAAATTTATCGCCGCGCGGGGCAAACGGCGCTGTTGCCGAGGAGAAGGAGAGCCGAGAATATTTCACACGGTTCCGTGCCGGTAACCGCGACAGTCATCCGGTTCCTTGTCTCGATATCTCCGCCGGAGCTCACAAATGACGGGGTTCCTCGAAAGGGTTTCGAGTCACCGAACGAGAACGAATTTACCGCGAGACGGAGAATCGCTGTCCGGGCCGCAGGTGCGAATTTCGAGACTCTCCGGGCAACGAACCGCGACGCTCACCTCCTGTGGGTCTTCTTCGGTTTCTCTTTTTTTTCTCATTCCTCACAGGTTGCTCGGGCCCGAGCGTCGCTATTTTCTCGCATGAATTTATCCCCGCCGACGAACAGAAATCCCTCCGCTTCGGCCAATAACGCCTTCGCCGTGCAACCGGTCCGGAGGAAAACTTTTTCTTCATTTCGGAGCAACTAATTACCAACGCCCGCGGGTTATTTTTTTTTTGTTATCCGAAGAAACCTTCGAGATAAAAAAAAATGTTTCTACGGTATATCGCGAAGGGAAGAGAGGCAGAGTAGCGTGCGAGTTACACGTTCCGGGAACGAGACTCGTAAGAGAAGCTCCGAGCGTGTCCCGGCAGCGCAGCATCCCGCTCCATCCAGTTCTCGTCTCGTGACCGAAGAAAATCTGACGTTTCCCATTAAAGTATGGCGTTTAATGTGCCGAGACGGCCGACGGCGGAGGCGTACTTCCCGAAGGAATGAGAATAGTTTCGCGTGTTTCGCTATCTGCTTTCCAGTTTCACGCGATGGATAGAGACAGTGCGGGGGGCGGGAGGGGGGGGGGGAAGGGCGAGAGAGGAAGCGAAGGGAGGAGCGGAACTCGCGTCGTCCGGGGCAGCTCGTCCGGCTGACAGCTAAATTAACTTTACAGTCTTACGTTCCTCTCCGCGACTCCTGTCATTCCCTCTTTTTCCCCCCTCCCCCTCCCCCTCGCCATACATTTCTCCTTCCCCTTGTTTCAAAGTATTTTAGAATTAATCTCGTCGTGCTCTCCAAGACGGAAGGAGAAAACAGAGTCCCGTGTACCAGTTCGTCGTCGAGCCGGTCGTCTTCCCCGGGCGTATTTCCCTCCTCGCACCGCCGCCGCTCTCCTCTCGTTCGCTCCCTCTCCCGGCGACACTCGCCATCCTCCTCGGCCTCCGTACGTCCTTTCGCTTGTCGTTTCGCCCGAGAGTCCCCGCACTGTCATCTCCTTCCTCGTCATCTTTCTCCGCTCCTCGTACCATTTCCAGCTACGACTCTCTCGTCTCGCCCGATCCGGTTCATTCCACCTCTTTCCTCCTCAGCCATTCCTCCACAGGATAATTCTTCGTCCTGTACACTCGCGGAGCTCCACCGAGCCATCTCCCTCTCCGGCGTGTTCCGCTGCCGGGCTACTCCCAGTTAACTCTCGGCCTCTCGTACTCAATCACCCTTCATAATACTGGCAATCGTGCGTGCGCCAGAACTTCCCGTGAATATCGATTTAGGGGAGGGAGGCGGAATACGCCGTTACGGCTGTAGAATCTTCGTTCCCGGGTCGTACGTACAGCCGCGGTGACGTCGTCGGAACTTGGACGGATCCCGCGGAGCGTCTCGCGCTCGTTGTCGTCGGTCGAACAATGCTCGATTCTCTCGAAGCACGGTGCTTCGCCGGGACCGGTGAAACTGTCTCAAATTGCACTTCTCGAAGACTCCGCTCCACCGAGGCATCACAGGACAATGGGCTTTCCTCTCCGCCTGCCTCCACACGTCCCTTCCCCCCCCCCCCCCTCGTCCCGCTTCCTCACCGGTAATAGGCTAATGTTAGATACATCAGTCGATTTATACACCGCCATGCGAACGACCCCGCTCTCCATTCTTCTGCGATTGACGTATAACTAACTAGCGAATTATTCGAGCATGGTAATCAGATTAGAGTGATTCCATAGTACTGATTACCCTACTCTAACGTACCATCCACTACCGTCTTCTTCCACTTGTTCTCTTTACTCCATGATAGTAATAGCATCAAAGAGAATCCGCACGAGTGGCTTTAATTCCTCTACTCTTTCCCAAGTTTCTGACTACAACGTACTCCTCCTGTCTCTCTATTTTCATCGTTATTCGTACGGTGGGGGTTGAGCGGGGGGGGGGGGGCGGGGGGGGGTGGATAGACGAGAGTATATTCTCTTCGTAATTCGTCTTGTCCTCGGGGCTCTCGACGAGCGAGGCGAAGCTATACCTAAATACTAGAGCCGAGGTGACAGAGAATCCACGCAGAAACACAGCCGGAGCAACAGAAGCAGAGAAGAGAAGCGGCAGCGAGCAGTGGGCACGTTGTTTGCCGCGGCTCGTTCGCCTAACAACGGACGGGGGTTGATCGTGGTCGTAGTGGCGTGCCTTCCTCGCTCTCGCACTCTCTCTCTCTCTATATACATGGGTACGTATATATGTGTCTCTCTCTCATCCCCCTCGTATTTCAAGCCTCGCTCGATATCCCGGCGAGGAAACGCCGCGGACGCAGGGTGCGCGTTTCAGCAATATCCCGCAACATAGAGGGAAGAGCAGAGGGCGAGAGAGAACGAGACAGACCGGCGAATCGCGCAACCCCCAACGATAGCAATCCCCGCAGCTTCCTACTCCGTACTACTGTTATTTCGTGTTTGCGTGGCCGCCTATGCGCGCTGCCGTTTATTCTTTCTTTCTCTCGCGATCGCACTCGGTTGTTTTTCTTCCTTCTTTTTTTTTTTTTTGTTTCTTTTTCTTTTCTATTTTGCTCCTGGAGCAGCGGCGAGCAAAGTGTATTGCTCGGGCTCCCTCGGGTGTATCGGTGGACCGCGTGGATGAGAGTAGATTTTATTCGCCGCGATTGCACGGCGCTGGGCGCCAAGCCCCGGCCGTGAACCTCGCCCAGTGCAGAAGCCGCGGGGATAATATGCGACCTCGAGACGAACGCGAGGTCGCGCTCTCGAGTCTCTCTTCGGGGGAGGAGAGCATTTTTTTTGTGGAAACTAAGCTTTTTATTTATCGTGCGGCGGAATCGAATCGTAATTTGGAAGGCGTTGAGAGATGGTCTCTGGAGGCTAAAAAAAATCCAGACTCTCCCGAGACATTTTATTGTCACGAGCAACCTTCCGAGGTCCGATGCAAATCTCCTCAAGATCATAAAAGAATAGATTTTCCTTATTTTACTTTTATTTTATAGAGATCCGGTTCAATCGGGCAGAGACTGAAAATTCTTGTCTCCGGCGAGTCGTAAGACAGAGGGACTGTTTCGTCTCTCGCGAGTTGCGCAAGCTCTCTCCCGGCTCGGGGGGGCTTAATTCTTACGAGAGAATCTCGTCGTCGGAGCTTATACGACGAGCGGCCAAACTGCTCGGTCCTCGTGTTCCACCTCACT
This sequence comes from Stenichneumon culpator, assembly GCA_964017025.1. Taxonomy (NCBI): domain Eukaryota; kingdom Metazoa; phylum Arthropoda; class Insecta; order Hymenoptera; family Ichneumonidae; genus Stenichneumon; species Stenichneumon culpator. The sequence continues at coordinate 15,793,608 of OZ024773.1, read as the reverse complement.
AACACGCGAGCTTCATACTGTACGTGTGTTCGCCTAATATTCATCCGACTTACTCGCGCACACGGCCCGAGAGGTTTATGTGTATCCTCGCTCTCGCTCGACGGAAACCCCTTCACGAATTCCTGCGGGCACCAAGATTTCTCGGTTAGATGGTGGCGTGCAGATAAATGTCACGTAATTAACACCGCAGGGCCCCTGTGGCATTGCCTTCTACTCCGCTGCTCGAGTGCCGCGACGTTATTAATTTCACGCTGAAGGAATCGGAATGCGTAACGTTTCCGTCCGCGCCAACTACGACGACAACCCGGAGACGCTCGGAGAGCGAGAGTGTGCCTCAAGTATTCCACCGTTCCTCCTCCGCATCCAACCTCCGGACCGTCGAGCGTACCGTTACAAATTATTTATATCGAATTGTATCATCGTATTTGTATTTTTCCGGTTTTTTTTTTTTTTTTTTTTTATTAAAAAAAAATGTTATCGATGAAATATGAAATATTAGACGACAAGCCGGAGACGCCCGGAGAGCGAGAGTGTGCCTCAAGTATTCCACCGTTCCTCCTCCGCATCCAACCTCCGGACCGTCGAGCGTACCGTTACAAATTATTTATATCGAATTGTATCATCGTATTTGTATTTTTCCGGTTTTTTTTTTTTTATTAAAAAAAAATGTTATCGATGAAATATGAAATATTAGACGACAAGCCGGAGACGCCCGGAGAGCGAGAGTGTGCCTCAAGTATTCCACCGTTCCTCCCCGGCATCCAACCTCCGGATCGCCGCGCGTACCGTTGGAAATTATTTATATCGAATTGTATCATCATATTTTTATTTTTCCTTTTTTATTTTTTATAAAAAAAAAAAAAATCATCGATGAAATATGAAATCTTAGACGACAACCGGGACACGCCCGGGGAGCGAGAGTGTACCTTAAGTATTCCACCGTTCCTCCTCCGCATCCAACCTACGGACCACCGCGCGTACCGTTACAAATTATTTATATCGAATTGTATCATCATATTTGTATTTTTCCTTTTTTTCATTCATTTTTATAAAAAAAAAAAAAAAAAAAAAAAAATTATCGATGAAATATTTCTCTCCGACAAAGTCGTCGTGATAAAAGCTCGTTGAATTATTTCCGACAGCACGCTCGAATGCCGCCGCGAGCTCGACTGGACTCCGCTGTTCCACTCCCGCACCAGGAATCCTCGCAACTTCGCATGGATAATTAATCGAATAAAATCGATTCGCCATTTCCTCGATTCTGTTCTACGCTCGAATTCTCTTTCTCTCCGGTCTATCTCCCGTCGGTGTGTTTCCTGCCGATGTGTTGTTCGCTCTCGATGCGGACACATCGCGCGCCGATCCGCACCGAGGCTCTCTCCTGATTATCGCGTGGATTCCCGAAAGCGAACCAGCGTTTCGGTATATTCCATGTACGCCGGTGAAATCTCTACTCGCCTACCAAATGCAAAACACGGCTTGCCGGTATCTCGATCAGGGTTCAGCCCGCGAGAGAGAGAATGGCCTGTGCATCATATTGTGCAGTAAGGTTGTGCGGTAAGTTGGACACACCTATGCAGATTGGATTTATTCCGAATTTAACTATTGGAAATTCAATTTGAGATTTTTAATCGTATCTACAGACATTATTTGTTGCATAGAAAAAATGTACGCAAGGTTAAGGTCTAAATTATTTTCTAATGTTGCATTTTGTAAAAAGACCGACAATATAGTGTCCGGAAATTGGTACAAGCGTTACTACATGCGCGACCCAATAATCGGAAAGTTCGAAGAAGTTACGTCAGGCTACGTAGCTTATCTTCAGTATTGTCTCGCGTAATTATAATTTATTAATTGATTTAATTAACAAATGGCAAAGAAATTCTTTCAGTTGATATGAACTAGTTGAGTTCATGACGTCAGAATTCTCGAAATATACGATTGTCCAAAACATGGGGACATAAAGGGTCCGAATATATGGACGTGCCGAATAACCGCGTATTTACACTGGTAAATCTGGACTCTCTTCTTACTTTCTTCCATAATCACGAAAAAAAAAATTATCTTTTTGTAATTAATCGATGTTTTTTTTTAGAAATTATAAACTACTAGCTTGACGTTCGTTCCAGTTACCTTCACAAAAAATGAATAACCAATTAATAACTGCTGGAATCCGTCGATGCTCTTAACCGACCGGTAAGAAGGTAAAGGTGCCTTTACCTTCCGCCGATCAATCTCCATTTCGCATTATCCCGGCTCGAGAAGCGAAGAAACCGGCTCGTCGGTGTGTCAATAACGAGTCGTTCCTCGGTACGGGAGCCTCGGGAATAAAATTGAATCACCCATACCCGAGGTATTCAATTCCGCAAGGTGTCCAGCCGAGATCAAGATTCGCGGATATCTTCCCCATCTTTCTTTATTACCAGCTGCTCGGTTATTGTTATCGTTATTACTCACCCGATCATCTCTCATCGTTGGCTGGCGGGGGAACGGTGAAAAGTATCCCGCGGCTCTTCGGGCGAATCAGAGCCGGGTATCCCGCGGTGGCGGAGATTACGTGGCCGCTAGGCGCGCAACTCTCGCGAAGTGATACGAAACGAAGGAAGAAGAAGTGCCCGAGCAACCCCTTCCCGAATTCCGGACCCTCTCCGCGCTCTAACGAGGGTAAGTACCTTTATGAATCCCCGAAATTTTACGAGGATCTCTTCTTCCTCGTCTCCGTGGTTTTGGCTCTCGTAGCTGCGAGCCCGCTGCGCCGCTTGCCGGGCTCCCCCGCAACGACGCGATATCGCAATAACTTTGAGCGGACACAATGGAACGAGCCATTGTCCTCATCCGCGTCTTCGTTGCCGAATATCCCTCGCGCTCCACGACTCCGCTCCGCCGAATTCTTTCGGACGATTGTCTAACTCCGCGAACGTGACTCGAGCCCCGTCCGCCGATGTACGTGTACCAACGGTACGCCTGTAGGCCGCCAGAAGAGCCCGTCGATGTCGCCTATCCTTCCAGCAGCCTCAGCTATCCGCACGGTAAGCTAAAAACGTGCTGGTCCAGAGAACCCCGTGTGTATCTCCCCGGCAACCGGGTATGCGAAAGATTCTCTATCGAAGAAAATATGCACACGTTCGGCATCTTCCTCCCCTTTCGCCAACCCCCCCTGTCTTCCTCCCCTTTCGCAACCCGATGTCTGTTGTACAGCCGCGTATCATAACGTAGTATAGATCGCGACGACGAGAGTTCTCATCCGCGGGATCGATTTTCCCCATTCCTGAGACTCGCGCGCCGAGTTCCACGTTCCTCGGTCTCCGGGCCTTCTTCATATTGAAATATTCCTGACGTCTAAATTCCGTCGCTACCCCTACAGCCTGCTGGATGTTCTCCGTCTCCTCCCCCGCACGTCTCGAGCAATTAAACCTCGGGGTCTAAAGCGCCCCGGCCTCCCGGTGGTAATTTACGATCTTCGTGAACAAGACCTCGTGATTATTAGCGCCTGGTGTGAATCCCCGCTAGGGGAGGAGCTCCGCTCGGGCAAGACGACCGTGGAACCAGCTCCGAGAAGCAGAAGTTTAAGAATAAGAGGAAGAGGCTTTGATGTATATACGACGATGATGCAGGGGCTCGCTGCCATGAGACGGGCACACATTCTTCTAATTTGAGAGCCACGGGATACCTGCCGATGGTGCGGGGTCATAGAGACATCGCGAGGATCCTCCAGGGGTCCGATGGCTCGCTTCCATGCTCCTCCTCCGGCGTCCTCTCAGCTCCACGGGGCTCCCAGCGATCCCAGCGTCAAAGCCATTGTGTCACTCGCAGCGGGGAGGAAGAGAGCGGGAGATAGCCAGCGCGCACCATCCACCATCCCTTGGATATATCGTCGTGGCTTGCTCTCTGCTCTCGGCTCGCAAGACGACTCTCCTATTTTTCTTCTCTTTTCCCCTTCCCCTCTGCTGGTCCAAACTAGGCGCAGATTTGCCGAGACTGACTACGAATAAATCCTTCTCACCGATATGTCTCATAGATCGCTCGACCGCTCTGAGCGAAACTCTGCCGATGTAGATAATGGCGAGATCTGTTTTACATGCAAAGGGGGAAATCGCTCGTGCGAGTCACCGACTATAGATTTGTTTTTCTCCGACTCTGGCGACGGCTCGTCGACACTATCCTCATCGATTGACGGCGATCGTATCGCCGGGCCTCCCCGTCATCGTTCACGGCACCGGTTCTCTCCGGCTCTGATTCGACGCTCCGGTAATCCCTCCTTATCCACGGAATACCTACGGCAGACGGAATATATATATATGTATACGACATGTGCATAATCGTCGTCTGGACCGTCCCTTCGGTGATGCTATTCCGGCGCTTTGGGTGGATCGCGGTGCTGGTCCGATGCCCGACACCGGCCCGATCGTATTTCTGAACAGTGCCACCGCATCTCTCCCTGGTATCGTGCATACGCGAGATTCTGTGTCATCGTATCCCACGTTGCGATTCACCGTTCGCACGTCGGCTATCGCCAGGTCGGATCTCCGCCTTCGTGCATGACCACGGATTATCCATCGTCGCACTCCATATACCAGCGAACAATGGCGAAACGGAAATTCGTCGAGGCTGGCGGCAATTAATATTAATACTGCGATGGGTTCGCATAAGAGGACACACAGCGAGGCGTTCGCGGATGGAGGTCAGGGATGAAAAATTAATATTTAAGGTAGTCCGAGCCGTACAGTTCCGCCGAACGTGAGTTTCAGAGAACATTTCGAACGCTTCTCGATGAGATAAAAATCGGAGAAAATCAAGTATATGGGAGATGCTGCAAACATTGTTTTTGTGAAGTAATTATTTCAATTTGTTACGAACGAATTGAAGATAAAAATCATTATACGACAAATTAACAGGCAACTTAAGTATTTTCCTTCATAATAATAATTCGTTTATTTTTCTGAATACGTATGAATTTTTTTTTTTCAGAATTTTTTGTTATCTTTGGAAACTGCGTTTTTCGACAGCCTGAACATAGAAACAACGCGATTTTCAAAGATTACAAGTTGAACAATTATTTTTATCGGTAATTTGTCAATAACATTTTGGAATTATTATTACGTAAAAACAATATTTGCAGCACCTCGAATATGATTGATTATTTCAGATTTTCATCCCATCGAGTAATGTTTGAATTTTTCACTGAAACGCACGTTTTGGCGGAACTGTACCGCTCGGACTACCTTAAATATCGATGGGATGTTATAAATATTCATTGTGTCACGTTTTACGATTCATATAATTACCGTAGCAGTCTTAAAAAATACTCGAGAGAATCGGAGACTTTAAATAGCGTTATTGTATTTAAAAAAAAAAAACCGGTATTAGTATTTTTGTTTTATTTTTCTTTGATTTTACTATTATTCCTATCAACGAGGAGAGCCGCATTCGGGGCTTGAGTTTTTGCGATTTAAATTGCAATCGCATCTCGCAGCGAAGGTCCGCCAATAATGGCGCTTTATTCGTTCCTTTCACGGAAAACACTATTCGAGAGAGATCGCGTGCAATTTTCCATTTCCGTAGGTCCGCAGGCGAGGAGAGTAGTATCCTCTGCCGAGATTCAAATAGGGACTATGGGTGCAGTGGCCGAGGAGAGAACCTCTGCCACGCTTTTGAGCTCGCTTCCCCCCCCCCCCCCCCCCCCCAAAACGCGTCATCGGTCGACGAACGAACGAGGTTGCTCCTCGCAGCTCCTCTCCACTCGTAGCTTTGACATCGTTCAACAGCAGCTACACAGTTCGAACGAGAAGAGAGCTTCAGAATTTTTGTTAACAATCGGTATCGCGCTAGTGGAATTCCTGGATTTTCCGGAATCGATATAGCAGGAGAGAAATAGCCTGCAGTACTCGCTTTTGCAGCGATTCCCTTCTCTCGTGCCGTTCAAGTTGCCTTTTTTATTATCTTCGTTTTTTCCTTTTTTTTTTTTTTTCATTTCCTTTGCGCCGGCACTTTGATTTTTGCCTCGCTCAACGCGCGCGCACCCCCTTGTACGTGTCCTCTACTCTAATTAATTATGGAGACTTAATGGAACGAAGGGATCGATGACTCGTGTTCTCGGACCCGTAGCTGGGAGGAAAAAAAAAGGAAACAAAAAAACAAGAAGAAATCTGGTAACTTCTTTGGGAGGAAGGCGAGAAGACATCGCTGTATATTACACGAGTATATATATTTTCGCCGAGCCCGCACAGAAACCGAACGTATTGCTGGCTCTGATCGATTTTATCGGCGTTTACCTCGTCCCCTCTGTCTCACTCGTTTGGCCCTCGTAACTTCCAAGAACGACTCTCCGTTTTATCATTGATATCGTGCGCGCGCGAGAGAGAGAGCGCGCTGCCCTCTCTCCAAATGCTTTTATCGGTGATAGCTCTTCGCTTGAGTGCAGTCTCCACTCTCTTTCTCTCTGTATCGGACGAGGCCCGGCCACCGAACGTGAGAGAAAAGTGCTCGGTCAGAGATGGGAAATTACGATACGGGAGTACCACTGGCCCGAGCACAAATGATGGAAACGGAGATGGCCCCTCAAGAATGACGCGCGTGTCTCGCCCGAATCCGAGACCAGCTGCGAAAGTCGCGGATCATTCGATTTGTCACGTTCATCGGAGATTATAGGCTAAAAAAAAAAAGAATTATAAAAGAAACGAAAAATTCTTGTACGAATTTAATAAGCATAAAAAAATATTATATACATATTAGGGTGTTTTTAAAAAGACATTTTTTTTATTTTCCTCCCACTTTTTTGAAGTCCAGATTTCGATCTCAAATTGAACCTCGCGAAAGGCTGTGGTAAGCAAAAAATCCTGAGGTGCCGCATTCGACGTTTTACCCAAAAAGTGCAGCGATTCTCAAACTTAATTGTCAGCGACCGCCTTTTCCTGAATTTTTTTATAGATAAAAATGTATGGTTCTACGGGGTAGCAGCTTAACGTTTTGGCATTTTTTGTATTAAACACAAAAGACTTCGATTTTTAAATTTGTATGTAGTGACAAACTCTAAAAATGTCCAGTAGGTTGAAGTTGTTGAAAAAAAAAAATTTCCGCCCCCCAAAAGTATAGATTTTATTCTGAAATTGATTTATTCTGACCTCGCGAACGGCAGGCCTAAGCAAGAACTCTTAAGAGATGCCGTATTCATCGTTTATACCCAAAAAGAAAGAAGTTGTCTAATTTTTTCGGTACAAACGTTGAACGCGGCACCTCTTACGATTTTTTGCTAGAGACTGCGTTTCGTGCGGTTCAATTTGAGATCGAATATATACTGTAAAAGGATCGGAGGAAATTTTTTTTTAAATGTCCTTTTTGAGAAACACCCTAATATGTTTACATAAATACGTAAGAAGAAGGTTTCTCCGACGGCTATATTTGCCTAATTGCCACCGGCAGATCAAAATTAGCTCGTTCTCGGTGCAACAGACAGACAATCTGTTTATCGACATTAAACATGAGCAATAAAGTGGTTTGGAGTACACAATTGAATCAACGTCGATAACTCCACCGAGCCAAAAGCCCCATTCTCTATTCAATGCTGCGCCTCGTTCTCCTCTCTCGCTCTCGGCTCATACTAATTCCCGCGACACAGGAGTAGAACCGCGGGTACGCGAGCTCCATACTCCGGGCCCATAATTTTCCCCGACGGAGTTCTGGACGAGACGCGGATCCATATATCCGTGCGAGGCGCCGTTAGTGCAGCGAGAGTCGAGAGAGTCTCGCGTAATAAAGCCGAGCTTAGACAATGGTGCGACTTTGAGTTGGCGTAACTAACGAAGTTGCCGGTTTACGCCCGGAATGGAACGCTTCTACGACACAACGTCTCACCCCCTCCTCACTGATACAACGGCAATACGTTGTTGTATCCTCCGCCGACGGCTAGCGCAGCATTTCACGAGAGTGCGTCTACAAATTTTGCTTTTTGGGTGTTTATTAGCGGCGACAGCGAGCGACCGTCTCCGGCGCCAACCCAGATAGCCAACGATAGGAGAGGCAAAGAAGGGCAATTGCTTGTCACCAAGCTTTGCTGTTGCTTGCCAGCAATGTTGCAACAAAAGTTTCTAGCACGAGATTGCAGCATATTGGTAGCAAAAATCCAACAACGTTTGCTATAAGCTGATTTCTTGTTCTAAACACCCCTGAAACAGATAAAAATTCCTCCTCATCAGAAGCCGTTATTGCTAACGATAATGAAAGCTTATTTTTTTCAGGCGATGAATGAATTCGATAATGGGTTGATAATGAATTAGTTTTTTTACCTAAGAGTACCTAAGATTTCACGCAAGACATCCGTGATTCAAGCGAATTAATCTTCGTAGTGAGTCGCAAAGCACACTGGAAAAAAATTGTTGGATTAACCAAGGCGCGTTCACTGGCCTTCAAAGGCGTTATTTAGTTGGTACAATGAAAAAATTTTGTTTAAAGTGACATATTTTGAATTTGCTGAAGAGAATAATCGTTTAACAAAAGAATGATGTAGTTGTACCAATCAAATGACAGCTTTGAACGTATACGCCCGCGAATTTGGTTAATCCATCCAGCAAGCTTGGCTGACAACTTGCTAGCAATGTGCTCCTAAGAATTTTCGGCATTGAATGCTGGCAAAAACATAGGCAAATGCGAACGCACATGCCCATGTTTTTGACGGATTGTTGACAAAATGCTATCTGAGAAAGTGCGCCGAATAAACATCGTAGGGATTCGATGAAATTTTGCTTCCCGGCGATTTTTCGGCAGGATAACGATTTCTCGACGTGACTTTGACTGCCCGAAGTGAAATGAAGAAGGGGAGGAATAAAAACAGCGAGAAAGGAGAGAAGCGGTGACAGCGTGCTTCAACCATGGCTAGAAGTAATATTTCCAGAACAGAACTTTTCCTCCTACTGCCACCGGATATATCTATAATTTAGCGTCCTCCGGGTCCCGGTCGGGTCTCTCGCTGACTCGAGCAGCCAGAGAGCAAAGTGCAACAAAGGCGAAAAGGAAGGAACGAGCCCTGAGAGAGGAGAGCTCCGTAACTGCAGGAACAGCCTGTGGGCACGAGACAGAAGCTAACTAAAGTTGCCGCTCTCTGCCCGGCAGCAACAGCAGCAGCGCCCGAAGAGAGAGAGTCCTTCTTCGTTCGTTCAGTCTTCTTGTTTCACCCTACCACTCCCTTTTCTGTTATATTCTTCTCTCCTCTATCTGACATCCAGCCGGGCAAACCTTGTTTAATATCATCACGAGCCGGGTTAGAGAGTGAGAAGCCGAGTAGCTAGCGACGACGAAGCCGCCTCGAGAATTCCACCTGTCGGGATTCCTCGGGCATGTACAGCATCCGCTCGTTCCACCCCGGTGCCCCCTTCTCCCCTCCGCCCTCCCTCGCTTCGCCCTGCCCGCATGTAGGGGAGACCGGGGCAAAATGGGACAGTGGGGCAAAACGGGATAATGAGACAGAACGCAATTTTCCAATAACTTTTGGATTCGTCGTCGTCATGATAAGTGGGGCAAAACGGTGTTGAAAATCCAGATATATCGTTGGGACAAAGTGGGGCATCCAAAAGTTACCGAAAAATTGCGCTTCAGCCCCGCTGTCCCGTTTTGCCCCACTCTCCCATTTTGCCCCGCTCCCCCTACAGCTCCGGACATCGTTGCGATCGTTTTACTCCGAATTTTTACTTCTTTGCGAATTTTCTGCGCTTCCCTCCTTCGTATCTCTTCTTATGCTTCTTACGTATTTTTTTGTGCCCCATTGCGAAACCGACTGCTCGATCTTGCCTGGTTACTCCGGACTCTCCTCTCACAGCCTAAGATCGCTTCTTGATTGCACGCCGTACGATTTCTTGCGGTGCTCTCCCGACACTCCCGCATCGCCTTTCCCATTATACATTGCTCTCGGTTCGTGTGTGCGACTTGTACCGTCTTGACTCGGCGGAAGGCTGAAACACCGAGCAACACTCACGAGATAAATTACCGCGATACCAGACTCTCGAGGAGAGAGTCGGATCATCGGGGCTCCGGTTAGAATCTTCCTCTCGGTAATTACTGTAATCGAGTCTCTCTCCTCCTCACTCGCGTACCAGCGCACACTCCGGCCCTCCCGTTGTGCGCACAGTACACAGTAGTCGCCGACGAGGCATTTATCTCACGAGTATCATCGGAACACAAACCACTCGGAGATGAGGTATAAATACCGACAAACAACAAAAAATTCGCTTTAATTTGCGTTAATTGGCGCGATTGCACATCCAACGGCCAGTCGACCGAAACGTCCAGCGAAGCGCGGACCAACAAAAATTTCATTCTTCTCGACGCAACTTTAGTTTCCGTCGTTGCAGCTGAGATCGTAAGGTCATCGGGGCTCCCAAAAAAAAAATATCGACTTCACGCCTAATTACTTCGTTGTCTCCCAGTTCGAGCGACCCGATAATCTATCATGCGTTTTATTCCATATCCAAGTGGACTAAGGCATTAAGCCCTAAGAACCAACATATAGCCTCTCAAATATTCCAAAATTTCTCGCGCACTCGCAATGTGAGCAGTTTTATTTTTATTTATGTTTTACCACTCGCCTGTTCGAGTTTATGTTTTACCACTCACCTGTACACCGGATACTGTTCCTGTATCCGGTGTATTTTTTTTCTCCGCCGAACAAAAATCGACGACTCGTTTTACTTCCATCGAAAGTGTTTACACGAAACTCTCTTTCGGAAATTTATATATTTTATTTGTTTCATTGCAACCATCCACCGACGAGGTACCGAGGCAAGAAAGTTTTTACTTTCCTCGACGCAACTTCAGTCTCTGTCGGTGCAGCGAGGATCGTAAGGTCATCGGGGCTCCCAAAAAAAAAAAAAAAAAAAAACAACAAATAAATCATCTCCAACGCCTAATTACTGCGTTTCTTCGAGTTCGAGCCGCCCGATAGCCGTCCCTTATCTTCCCCAATTTGTCACTCTCCTCCCGCCGAATTTACGTCCACACAACATTTTCTCCGATAAAACTCGGTGAATCTCTAGCGGGTCCCGTGGACGAACAACCTTCGAGGATTATCGGTTCGTTTCTCCAGCGTGAAATATGTAATTCTATGCGTCCAAGGCGATACACGAGGCGAAACGTTCGTCCTTTCTCGTATACCACGCTATCCAGTATAATACTCCGATATACCAGCTCTTGGTAGCGCGTATATGTGTATAGTCGGTCGCGCGCCGGCGCTCGCGTATCGTAATGTACACCGATTCCGATAAGAGCGTTGACGGGGAGCTCTATCCACCGGCACAGCCCCGGCTCTAACTCGCTCTTCCAACGACGACGACGGCGACGGCGACGACGACAAAGGACGGGTTATGTTACGGCCGTTCCGCTCCTCTCTGCACCCTGCGCTCTCTGTGCACTGTACAGGACACATACCCTACAGCCTCTTCCTCGTGGAAACTTTGTTCTCCTTTTTCCTATCTTCCTCCTCTCGCTGCCGCGCTCGTTCTCCTCGTTTTACCTCTTTTATTTCCTCCCTTCCGCGCCCCCCACCCCCCACCCGCCCCGCGACTCTGTCCTCTCCCATTGTCGTTTGTTTGGACTTCTTTTTCTCGAGACTCCTTTTTTTTCCGTAATGTGTACAGAGAGAGGAGAAAAAAGGCGAACACAGTGGGTAGCCTTATGCATGCGGATGCGAGGCGGGAGAGCGAAAATTGGCCGAGTTACCAATAATCCCCTTCGTACCGTTCTCATCTTGCGCAGAACTTACGCACAGCCTTGCTCTCTGGTTTGTTTATTTTTTTTATTTTTTTATTATTTTTTTTTTTTACTGTTTCCTGTCACTGATTGCGTTTGATTTATTCGCCTGTTGCCCGCGAGTCTGACGCATTGCTCATTGATTATTAATGAGCTCCGTGCGAATGAATAATTATTTCTTTCTGGAACAGAGAGGCGTTCATACACGTGCGAGCTCGTTGGGAGGGAAGAAGAATCATGCATAAAAAAAAAATGCGAAATACACAAATTTTGTTGACGAGGGGAGAACGCCTGTAGCACACATCGCGCGATTCTGCGAGGAGGTTCGGGAATCGCGAGGGCGCGTAGCCGCGACCTTCCACCCTCCGCTAGCTCTCCAGTTTTCCCCGCGAGAGAGCTTCCATCTCGTTGTAGCAGTGTCGGAAAGCGGTGGAGCCTTCGCGCGGTCTCGCGAGGAGCTTGCAAACTGGAGACTCGTTTTTGACGTACGTACAGAGGCGCCGCGAGTATACTCGAGAGAGGAGCCTCGGGACGGATAGGACGTGAAGGGAAAAGGGATATTGAATATTGTATGAGTTAAACGCGGCTAGCCTCGACTCCCTTTTTCCTTCCGCTGAACCGTGAAGGACTCGTCGAAGGCTGTAAAAAATGTAAAATAATAATGATAACAGTACTCTGCCAGAAAAAAAAAGAAACAAATTTTGTGAAACAACATTTATTGATGTAGTCGCTAAAACAGCGTTCAGTAAGCATACTCGATCAGAGCACATTTTATCTGATTCCGATAATTTTATTCAAATCGTGGAGGTTTTTTTTAACGATGTCGTGAACCTCAGTCCTGTACAGCGTTTACTTCCATTACTAAAATAGTTTAAAAAAAAGGTAATCGCATGCAAGAGCGTTGAGAGTGGATCTGTAGCTCCGTTTCCATTCCGCTTATCAGACGGTACGTTCTTTCCGCTTTCTGATTCTCCTCGCTGTTCAGAGAAACTGGCCAGGATAACGACAGGTCCCGAGTGGAACATTTCGAGTGTTACATAGGATTCTGATAGGGCCAGGAGGAAGCCAAGAGCCTGACAAGAGCTTGCCAGGACCCCTTGTCAGGCCCCGATGTAAGGCTCGAAAATGTCTTCTCGGGTTGTCCTTGCTGAGCCGCGAAAGGCTAGTCGATGACTTAAAAAAAAAAATAATAATAATAATAATAATAATAATAAAACTCTGCTATCAGACGAAACAAACAGATGTTGTGAAACAAAATCTATTCATACTGTAGCTAAAACAGCGTACACTAAGCATGCTCAACTAGACGAAACTTTTACAATTACATTTTATTTAAGATCCTGAAAAACCCCACTTTGGCGTATAACTAACTATATATGAATAATCTATGTACCTGCCTCACCGTTTTTTTTTTTTTTTTACTTGGCGTCGAGACTCTAGAGTGTCTCTTGATCTGATTGCAGTAATCTTATATAAAATTAAGTAGGTCTTTGCATCGATGCTGTGAACTCCGGTCATGAAAAGCGTTTATTTCCATTACTAAAACAAATTAAAAAAAGCTCATTCCCTGCAACAGCGTTGGAAACGGATATGTGGCTCGGTTTCCCTTCAGCTTATCAGACGGTACGTTCTCCCTTCCTCGTTCTCATTTTCTCCAATGTACAGAGAGAATCGTCAGGATAGCGATAGGTACGGTCCTTGCGTATATAAATTCTCGTCCTTGCGTATATAAAATCTCGTCCTTGCGTTCTCCGGCGAGCTGGGTGTATAGGTACAAATTTTGTGAAACAAAATCTATTTATACTGTAGCTAAAACAGCATTCAGTAAGCATGCTCGATCAGAGTAAACCCTTAAAATTTTAAATCTTGTAAGATCCTGAAAAACCCCACATTGGTCTATAACTAATCTATATATAAATAATCTATACAACTGTCTCACTAGCTTGGTGTCGAGACACTACAGTGTCTCTTGATCTCATTCCACTAATCTTATGTAAATCAAGTAGGTCTTTGCATCGACGTCGTGAACTCCGTTCATGAAAAGCCTTTATTTCCATTACTAATATAAATTAAAAAAAAAAAGCTCGTTCCCTGCAACAGCGTTGGAAACGGATATGTAGCTCGGTTTTCCTTCCGCTTATCACTACGTTCTCCCTTCCTCGTTCTCATTTTCTCCGCTGTACAGAGAAAATAGCCAGGATAGCGATAGGTACTGTCCTTGCGTATATAAATTCTCGTCCTTGCGTTCTCCGGCGACCTACGCGTGTAGGTACGTGCCGGCGTGGAGGATGCTGGGAATATCGACTATATACGGAGCAGAGGAGAGCGAGAGTTGGCTCGCCGGATGAAAGTGAGCGAGAAAGATGACGGGTGGAGAGGACGAGAATATCGCGCGAATGGGAAGGTGGAATAGGGCGAGAAAGCCAAAAGCGAAAGGAAGCAGGATGCACCATACTCGTCCTCTCTCGGGCGCGTCATCGTCCTTCCTCCTCCTCCTTCCTCCTCCTCCTTCCTCGCTTCCTCCGCGCGTTCCTCGCGCGTCTCCGTTCCACGCCCGCGAGGCGAACGAGCGCGAACGGTTTCGTCGTGTGGTGTTGCTAGGTAACCGAGTTCTAGGCAAATCGTGGCGTCGTCCCGTGATCCTCTCTTGGCCTGCTCATACTTCTCCGCTACCACACGATTCTCGCTCTTACATCCGTCCGGGACAAGAGAGACGAGAACCGCGCTCGCTCTCCGATCGATTACTCTCACTATCTCGCCAACTTCTAGCCCGAGCTCCTCTCACGCGTCTCCGAGGCCTCTCGAAGTTTCCAAGCGGACTAAGGCATTGAGGACCGAGAACCAACATATCGCGGTTCAAATATTCCATAATTTCGCTCGTCTTAGCAAAATGGAAAGAACTTTTTGTTTTTATCATTCGCTGCGGTGTGCTTTTTCTCCACTGAAACAGAATCGGCGATTCACTTCACTTCCGCCTAAGTTATTTACCCGAAAATCTGTTTCGGAAGTGAATTTTTTTTTTTTTTTTCGAAGATAATGCTAATTTGACGAGGATGGGGTCGAAAAACAGTTTCGAAAATGTGGTACAGCGGCAACTTCGCAGTAAGTTCTGCGAGGGGGAAGTGGAGTTTGATAAAACACGATTCCCGCTTTAGAATTCGTAGCCAGCCACTGTGAATCGCCGACCGGAATGATTTACGTACAAACTGTTGCGCTTAGTCCGATGTTTCTTTTTTGTTTTTGTGTTTTTTTTTTTTTTTCTCTCTACCGTGTACGATGTTAAACGCGGCGATATGGTAACCGTGGTCTTTCACCCTGTTTACATTCCTGCGTTCGTGAATCTCGATAAGAATCGTGAACATCGGTAGTTTCC
Source organism: Stenichneumon culpator (assembly GCA_964017025.1). Lineage (NCBI taxonomy): Eukaryota > Metazoa > Arthropoda > Insecta > Hymenoptera > Ichneumonidae > Stenichneumon > Stenichneumon culpator. The sequence goes on along the minus strand of OZ024773.1, from coordinate 15,778,502 downwards.
TTGTGGCGAGGTATTCCCGGGATCGATCGGAATCGGCGAGCCGAGGCGAGGTGGAGGGACCGAAAACCGTTTCCGTTGTTCACTCTCGCCGCGGCTCGTGACTACCGGCCGGTACGGTTTTATCGTTTTCATTCATCGACGACCAGCTGGCCCCGTCGTCCTCGGTACCTCTCGCGAGCTTCCTGCCGCTTCTGCCTCCGCCCGTGCAGAAAGGGACACGCCTCGGGCAACTTTCAGCGGCACGAGACGACACCGAAAGCCTCTCCTCACATTGAAACTCGAAAAGTTTCGGAAGCCTCCCTCTTCTTACATTCAACACAAAAGAACTTGCTTCTCTCGATCGCAACTGATAGTTTTTTTTTCTCTTGTGTTTCAGGTACGTTTCAATTGCCTGATACATCTTATCTTAAGGTAGTCGGAGCGGTACAGTCCCGCCAAAGGTGAGTTTTGGAATTATTATTACCTAAAAACAGTATTTGCAGCACCTCCGACATGGTCGATTTTCTGCAGATTTTTATCCCATCGAGAAGTGTTCGAAATTTTCTCTGAAACTGGCGTTTGGTGGGACTGTAGGGCTCCGACTACTTTAAGAACACGGTGAAGCAGAGAGTTACTGGAATCACGTGAGTCTATTAAGTTTATTCGTATTTACTGATCAACGAGCGAAGCAGATAATTCTTGGTATTACCGACGGGAACGTTGCTGGCCGGCGTTGGGCGAGCACCGGCCGACGCTGCGCCGATACTGGCCCTGCGTGGCGCTCCGACCAGGGTTCTGGTTCACTCGTCGCATCTTGGATAGAGTAACTAGGTTACCAAACAACTGGAAATTAATCGTCCAATCCAACAAATCCAATAAATCCGTTCCGTGTCTCCCCGGCGAACCGTCCGTCCATCGAATTCGGCATTCGAAGCTCCGCACTTATTTATGGCGCAGGTGCGCAACGACAGCAAAGGTGCATTTCTGCAACGGAGACTCCTCACCTCCCTTACCGTTCCCTTCAGCGCACTCCGGTGTTCTCCTCTCTCGTATCTTCGCCCGGAGAACCTCGAGGCGAGGTAAACGGTATAACGTTTCAACCGGTGCTCTCTCTCTCTCTCTCGCTCGCGGAGAAGCGACATTAAACAGGTGGCCACGTGGCCATTAGCGAGCCACTTGGCACGTTGCAAAACCTGACGATGCAACCCGTGTGCATCGCATACCTCGTCGAGCCTCTCGTCTCCCGTAGCACGTGCCCTTGCACCCGTTCCATCGATCGACTTTCACGCTTACACGAGAACGGGACTACTCGTCGGTCAGCTGCCTTTCCCAACAAAAGTCAACTCCTCCCAACTTTGTTTTCTCCACATTTTTTTTCCTCTCGAGTCACCACCGGATCATCATCGTCGTCATCATCGTCGTCGTCGTCCTCATCGTCATCGTCATTTCAATAGTAATCGTCATCGTCATCATCCCCCGAAGCAATTTCATTTTCCATCGGGAAACGAAACTATTAACTTTTAGCTCCAGCGTCACCCGCGAGACCGCCGAGTACTGCGGGGTTGCAGCACCTCCTCGACGAGGGCTGTCCTCGATGGGTTCCGCACTCCTGCGCCCCGTTACCATATTTTCAAGAGAGCGCTCTCGTGCAAACCCTTTCGCTCCCTCCAGCCCACTTTCCATCCCCGGCTCACCCCATCCCGGCTATGATCCGCTCCGTCTCCTCTTTCGCTTCTCCGCCGTCGAAACGGAAGCGACGGATCTGCGAGCGAGCTCTTACACCTACGGTAGCGCGTTTCGCTCGGGGCTAGATAGCCTTCGCTGCGAAGAGAGGGCTCGAATTAATCAACGGAAAATCACGGGGAAAATCGAGCTGGGATCAAGCGCGTGGTGAGCATCTTCAATCGCTGGATCTTTGTATCGCAGCTCGAATCAGAAATTCTGACCTCATCCGCGCCGCCATGTCGGGATTTGTCCTCCAGCGCTGCTCTCCCGTATCGTTCTCTCGGCCGTGATTCAATTAGATAGTCGTTACGATGACAATGTGGCTTTTGATTGACTCTCCGCGCCCCGTGCTCTATTATAGGAGAGCGGAGAGGAGTTCGCCGTGCGACCGAGAGAGTTCCACGATCGCAGGCAATGAACTAAGTGGAGGTAGGAGAGCGAGCAGTGCGCGGACCCACCGGTATAGCGTACACCCGGTTCTCTCTCTGCACGTCTCACTTGGTCCGAATGAAGAAATAACACCGCAAGAGTGCAACCGGGCGGAGATTAAGAGGCCAGAGGGGACCCTCGCTCATGACCGAGGCTCGAGGGGTTTTAGGTCGCCCGCTTCCATTCTACACTGGCAGAGACGGACGCGACGAGAGATAAAAGGAGAGAAATCGAGAGAAGAAAACTCGTTTAGCTTCACGAATGCACCCAGGTGCCGCTGGACCATCGCGTCCCATAAAATGCTCTTCCCCTTTCTTCCGACCCCCCCTCGGTTCGAACCATCCTGCTCCCGATACAAGCTCGATGCGCTGCCGGGCGGCTGGGAACTAAAATTAGTGCCGCTCACTCCGCATATTTAACACTTTAATGATCCATTTAATCAACACCAGCTTTCCGCATTAAAACAAATTCATTTTCAGATCGCTACCTTCTGGCTGTTGGAGTTCTTCCTTCGCCTGAATTATCGTGGAGGGTTGAACGAGAAGCGATGGAGGATTTTGCGTTTTTTTTTTCTTAATCGTGCTTCTTTCCTCGGCGTGTATTTAATGCAGTGGAGAGCGTGTAGTCGCCTGTACCGCCGGTACTGTATACTATAATAGACTCTGTGCCGGGTCGCTGACGGCGAACCCCACAGGTTACCCCAGCATCGCGCACCCTCCGGGATTAACACTCGTAAGCCCTTCCAACAACGGTTGTCGTAGCTGTAGTTGTACAACCACCACTACAACTATCAGCTCATTTCGGAGGAGGAAGAAAGGGAAGAGAGCAGATTCGATCCGCTCGATCTCCCCTGGATCTTGCACCCGACAAGCCTTCGTTGCTGCGTTGCAATCTCCCTCCTCCTTTCTCTCACTCACGACTAAATTCTTTTATTTCTCTCGCTCTCTCATTTACTCCAAGTTTCCTCGGGCAGTTGCCGCTCGCATGTTGCCGCTCTCTCGCGGGGCTCCCGCGTTAGGCACGCTCGAAGATCCTCGTAAAACGTCCGTACCTATTTCACGGTAGGGATAGATTGGTTTCGTGCTCGGTGCGTTGAACTCATTGTCGAGAGCTTGTTCGCCGAATGATCGCCGACAGCTCGGTTAGAAACTAGCCCCTGTACTGTCATGAATAGTACTGTGGCTCCGGAACGAGTTCACCCGCCACCGGAACTCCGCCCGAGGAGACTAATCGATACATTGTGCGATTGAAATTATACACCGAGAGAACGATCTCGGAAAAACTACCAAGTCATACGGTAAATTTCGACCGGGCTACATCGCACGCCAGCGCCATCACTGGCGATATGTTAAATTTTCACAGGGGCCATAGCAATTTTTACCCAACCTGTACGGTCGTTCTTTTCCGGAAGGCGGGTTGACTAAATTTTGCGTATTTAGCGAAGAATTTCGAGGATTAAAACGGAATTCGGTGTCGAAGACAATCGATTCGCGATCGCGATATCACCGATTTCCATATTTTCTAGTAAGAACTTATAATCTAGCGAAAATTACGGGGTATTTGAGTATCATCTGCGATTGCGAAAAGTACCTATATGCTTCTGCAGAATGTATTAAGTTTAATACGAATGTTTGCCAGGATGTCGCCGCGAGATAAGTCTCATATTTGAAATTAAAAAATCGAAAATGATGTGTATGGAATTGTATGAAATGAATATGATTAATATGAAAGGTATTCATTGTTAACGATTGGTATGAATATAAAGACTCAGGTGTAAATCTCTTCCTGTCAATTGAGACGAACATTTATTTGTTTACTAAGAAAAATTGCTATTGTCATAATTACGATGATCATTTGTTAATTTCTTCAATTAAAATTGCGACCAGGATACAACGAATAATTTATCCATTTATTTGTGTTATTTTCGTTTACTGTGTTTTTGGTCCACAGACCGAGAAATTTCTGATTTATATTCCACATCGTGTTTTCTTTATATGTGTAATTTGAACTGTAAGATATACGAGTTTCTGACTTTACACCGGTTTATCGTCAGGCCCAGAATTTCGTACCGCGATGATTCCGAGTTATTTCACCGAGAGAAAGTACCGAAGAGACAAACGACCGAAAGAGCTTCGCGAGCTTATCCGACGTGACGATACAGCGGTCTCGGTACGAGCGCGTTTGACGCGGTATCGCATTCTTCATCCAGCAAACCTCCAGTTCTTGTTAGCCGTCTCTAAATGGTCTCTCTGTAATAAACGGACAATGGCAAGAGCTGTCGCGCAACAGCAGGAGCGCCAACGGAGAGGAGAGAAGATGAACGTGTGAATGGAAACTAATCGTTTCTTCGGGCGCGAGGTCCGCGCCCCACCTCTGACTCGTTCTGGTATGCTTCCATTGTGTCTCGAGCTCGCGGTTCCCGTGGCTCCACGCGAAGCCGGAGAACGACAGACTTGGACCTCCAGCAGCAGCAGAAGCACCATTAGCCATTGTTCGTTGTCGCCACCGCGGACTTAGTCGTCTTTCTCGCTATGATTCTTACCGAGACTACGTGGACAATCCCAAGTAGAGCTGCGCTGCCTCGGCATTGCCCAGATGGGATCCTGCCGTAACTGGAAAAACGGTACATCGCTGGCTCCGCACTCTCTGCCGCATGCCAAAACGCCATATCGGCCCTTCTTCGGCCGGCTTTAGTCGCCAGAGCGAAGCTGTTGGTCTTCCGAGGACTAATAAGCACTTCATAATGCCAATACTCAGTTGATCTGTTTGAAAATTAATCATAAATACTTCCTTCTTGAGCTGGTCGCATAAGCCCTTGAGAGCTTGTTCGCGACCTTCCCTAAACCTAACTTATCCCTTAAATCCCCTAAATCTAACTTACATACTACATTTCATAGGACATCGAATCTGTACATAACATTTGGTTTTTCTAAGAGGCGATAAATCCATTTAATTAACTATAAAAATTCAGTCTTTAATCTACTTCGCTTGAGTACGCAGTTCTTCGTTTAACTTCTTTTTAAATACTTTATGAGCTCACACTTTCCTTATATTCACTGGTGGCTTATTGAAACACTTTATTCCTATCAAATCGTAAGCTTTCCTTCCCATCTCTTTTTTCCTATTGATTTGCTTAACGCTAAAATTTTGGGCATGGTCGTTCCTTCATAATGTCTTAATTCCTTATTCTTGACTAGTTGCGTCACTTCCGATGTGAAAACCCCACTTTTAACGCGCAACTGACGCTACACAGAATTTTTTTTTATGTCACTTAAAATTTAAAAAATTCTCTATGACGGCACTTCTGGTTTCAAAATCTCAGTTTTCAACCGGAAGTGACGTCATACGCGGAAAAGGCCACTGTACTTTTCGCAGAGAGTATTTTTCTCTCTTTTGAGCTTGATTAACTATACGGATGTTTGAAATCGTCTTTCTTTTTTCTCTGCCATCAGAGAACATTGCATTCTCTTGCTGCTGGGGAAATTCGGAGGCTGCGCGGAAGTGGCCTCGAGGAGAAGGAAACCGGTGACGCGGAGTGCTCGCAATTTTTTATTTTTTTTTTCTTTCGCCTTTCTTTGTATCCCGCGATCTTTCGAGACTCCACTCTTTTTGGCACCGCAGAGGTATCAGAAAAAAGTATGACATTGCCCGGCTCGCACCCAGGACTGACCGGATTCGCCGGATTGTATTCCATTTCCTCTCGGCAGCGTCTCTGCCAACTGTTTTACTGTCTGATGGGAGGGGGTAATGAAACTTTTTAATCGCCAGCGGCTACTTTTCGCGATACACGCGGTAAAGAGGAAGCGGCAACCAGAGAGCGCCACGGTTGGCCCAGACTTGATGGCTGAGTTGTTGGTATGCCAAGTCGATGCCGTAGAGAGCGGGTTTTCTGTACGGCTTTCGTAAAATCCCATTCCTCCGTTCGCTGTTTCCGCTACCGTTGCTTCGCTCTCGCACTTCGCCGAGCGTGATGCAAAGGTCGAAATTAAAGTGAAGAAAGCCAGGATATATATATAAAAAAAAAATTATAATAATAATTAAAAAAAATAATAAAAACTACCTGCCTTCGGGAGCTCGTGAAATTATTATACGCGAGAAGCACGCTTCCCTCTCTTTCGCTTTCACGCTTTAATGAACTTAAAAATAATATGCCTCCTACGTTGCAATTTTTTTTCTTTTGCATTATCATCTCTCTCCGCCTTCCGCACTCGGGCTAATTACGAGTAAATATTGCGGTAATACATTACGCTTACAAACGATATTGAGAAATATCTACGGAATCTTAGTCTTACTCAAAGACCGTAAGCTCCTCACTTATTTTTCGTTCCCTTTTTTTAATTTTTTTTTTTTTGTACAATCTTCGCAAGGTTCTTCGCTGTGCGTGAAGAAGCCTCGGCGGCAGTCCGCAGTGATGTATACACGAGAGCGACGAGAAATCCGAGCAAGCCCGTGAATATCGCGTTTCCCGTCGTCGTTTTAGTCGACGTGAAAAATAATTAACTGCTCTCCCCGTCGCGGAGCTCTCGCTCTCTTTCGCCGTGCCTCTCTCCGCGACATCGTGGAAATTTAAGAACGTTTGTTTAAGTTAAGAGCGCTCCGGCACTTTCTCCTTTTTTTTCCTGCTTAATTTTTTTTTTTTTTTTTGCTCCTCTTCTCAGTCGCCGCTGCAGCTTCTCCTTGTTTCTTCACTCATTCCCTCCCTCCCGTGGAGCTCTTTCCTCATCACCGTCAACGATATCTCAGTGTTTGCCCGCCGCGTAGCTCTCCGCCTCGGTGTCCTACTGTAAAATATAATTTGATATCCCATTAGCTTTATGCACTTGAGATTTATCGCGCAGGTCGAAGGCTCCTCGAATGCTCCCGCCTTTCCCTTATTTACGCGCGCTCACTCCTCCACCTAATTCCATAATTGAGATTCACGAGCTTCTATTCAACAATTAATTCAACTGTGTCTCGTCTGGCGTAACGGGGCGACCCTGCACGACCAGCCTCTCCTCCCTCGTGCTCTAGCATAGCTAATTGTATAATTGATCCAGTAAAGCGCCCCAACGATTTCTCTCCAACGATATAACGATTAATTTTATTCCCGTAAAATTCGATCGGCAGTGGAGATACAAAACACCGACGGTGATTTATTATCGATGACCGGCGGGACGAGACCTGGCCGATGAATTTATTAATTCCACCGATCATCGGTACGTACCAGATGAATCGAATCGAGCGCAACGCGGCCAATCTCACCCATTCGGAGACGTTTTAGGGTCGCGGGCTGTTAATCGAGCTGCCGCCGGCTAAATCCGCAGTCTCAGAGGCAAGAAAGGGAAAAAACAAAACCTCAGCTTCCTCCGGTGGAAACAAAGAGAGGGGACAATAAGAATGGGAGCGGAGGGGTTACTGGATGGTCCTAATTGAGGCTCGGGAAGCTGCGCCCGTGAGCCACTTAATTCTTCCGATAAAACTGCCAGATCGCTGCCGCCGTCGCGACGTGCGCCGGCGGATGGAAGAACGCAGTCGTGAAACGATCCACGGCGCTCTCCTCAGGAGCCGCGGCTCCGACGTTGGTCTCTCCCTGCGCCTACACACCCTGGAAGCTTTGCCCGGCTATTAAAGCCTCCCGCCTACGAGACACCTGGGTCCTGTGCGTTGTCTGCCGCACGCGAAATAAGTTAATAATAAATTGTTCCCCCGAGGGATGTCGCGCTCTCTCGCTCGCCTCTCGGAGACGGTTCACGTCTGCCGGCTGGATTTCCGTGGTGTCTACTCGATACATCCAGCCGGGGGAATTGTAACGACGATAAACTACCGGGATATCCTCGGCCGCCGATACATTTTGGCGATTCGCGCTCGCTCGCGGCACGTAGGGAAAATCAGGGTGAGATTGCCAGGCGGGTGAGGTGGCGTTCCGTAATATCTTTTGAGGTAACAAACGAATGGCGCCGCCGCTCGCACAGTTTTTACTAGGGAAGAGCGGGGCAAAATGGGAGAGCGGGGTAAAACGGGAAAGTGGGGCAAAACGCAATTTTCCAATAATTTTTGGATGGTACTGTGGGGCAAAACGGGGCCGGAAATCCACACGTATCGATGGGGCAAAATGGGGCGTCCGAATTTTTATTGGAAAATTGCGTTTTGGCGTATCGTCCCGTTTTGCCCCACTTGCCCGTTTTGCCCGCCCGACTCGTCCGTTCGACGGAAAATGGCAAACGTTGTTTCACGTGCGAGCACCTTAAATCGGATCAATTCTTCGGGACGGCGCGTGCGTCTTCGAGTGTCGCGCGCCGCTGATCGTATCGGAAAGATCGAGTTACTCGCGTCGAAGAAAAAGAGTGAAAAAAAATTGAACGAAAAATTAAATAGCCATACGATGAAGTCCGCGTCGTGAGATTACAATCTGGATGGGCCATCGGACTCCGATGAGTCTATGGAGCGGTCCCGACACGGTCCCATTCATCGCGTCAATCACCGAACTCGCCTCCTCGGCCTCTTCGACATCGAGAACTTAATCGTCCGGGCATTATCGCTGTCCGTACAGAATACGCGGCGTTGAATAGAAATTAGAGACGCGTATGCCACTGCTACATGCGTGTACGTGTGTGTGCACCAGGCGAGCAGGAGAGGAACTCCGGCGTATTGCCGAGAGCCACGGAACTTTATATCTGGCCCGACCATCTGTGCGTCGACTCTTCGTGACCCGCCCGCCGCAAAGCCGGCATTATAAATTATTCTCCGGACGATGATACAACATAATCGACCTATCCGTTAATGCGAACGCCACAGGAATACCGCGGACGGAAGCCGCGGATCCTCGCCCAGCGCCGAAGAACGCGCGCGCGCGCGCTTACGAAACGGAATAATAATAAAGCGCCACCCAACGCGCCCCTCCGCGAGCGCGGGCGTCGCGAGCAAATATCGGAAACACGTAGAACAATATCGTCAACGAGGAATAACAGTTCGGTATTTCGTTGTACAAAAAAAAAAAAAAAAAAAAAAAAAAAAAAGAAAAGAATAAAAAAAAAAGGAAACAAAGCCGGATGAAGCGTAAAACAACCCTCCGCGCTCCCTTCGTCCCTCGAAATAATATCGAGCGAGCGCGAATACACCGAGGACAATGATAATAATAACATCGGGAAACGACCGATGATGATGATCATAATAGTAATAATCGGATAATGCGTACGGCAGCGTTATAATAACACGTGGTTTGCGCGAGAAGGGGTTGCGCCCGGCGGGTCCGGGTGGGTTAACGCGTGCGGCAATGGCTACGGCGAACAAACAGTTAAGCCCTCGAACGGAAGCGCCCGAACTTCCTCCACTCGAAAAAAAAAAAAAAAAAAAATTTAATTCATTCGTCCGTCGCCGACACGACGCGCGGAGCAGAAAAAAAGAAATTGATGCGATAATAAAGTGGAGGGTATAATAAAATTTGGTGCGAAGCTGTCTCGCGCGGGTGCTCGTCGAGCAAAACCGGGGCACAGCGATTCGCTATTTTTCTTTACAACCACTCGACGGTTCGGGGAGGCTTTCGACAGCTGGCTCGAGAGTTCGCGGGTACGAACACTTCCAGCATCGACGGGGTCGCGGCTCCTCGCCTCTTTTCTTCCCATGTGCTCGAGCTCAAAACTACCCCGAGGGGTAACTTTGGTCGATGCAACTGGACGAGCTCGCTCGGGCCTGGTCCGATCGACGGCCGAGCGCTCGCGCCTCGGTCCGCCGCACTGTACGCGCGGCCGAGGGCGAGAGGGAGAGAGGTCGAACGACGAGAGGGGCACGCGGAAAGCCGAGGGGTTGTTCGAGGCAACAGGAGAGCCGCCGGTCACGAACCCGGCTAGAGACTTATGATTTCCTGGATGCATTCGTCCGAGGTCCGCGTTCGTCTCTACAGGTGGCGAACGGTCCGCGTTTCCTTCCTTTTCCGACTAAATTTAACGATCTCCCCCTCCCTCCCCATTCCCCTCCTCGCCGAGCTCCGCCTTCCGGACGCCCAAATGACGATGCGATGATTGAGCAACGATAAATTGATGGAACGCTCGATTGAGCGCCTCGCGAGTTTTCGAGGCAAAATATACGCAAGGCTACTCGGGATAATTACGCATCGTTATCGAACCGGACACTGTGTGCACAGCCTGAATACCTGTATGTACATCGAGCGCCTATCGACCTATCGTTACTGCCGAGCGATCGAAAGAGAACGGCTCGGCTGCGCGGCTCGCCCGGTACGCGAGGAGAGAGACTCGGCTCTCGCATATACAGTATATGTACATCGAGCAATAATTCACTCGGTGATTATTCAGCCAGTCAAATATGTTCATGGGGCACGGGGGCGCAGAGTGAGGGCGAGTTGGTCCCCGGTACGCGGAATTCGCGCGGAGTTCGGGTAGGCAACCCACCTCCGAATCGGTTCTCTACCGGCCGTACAAGCCTATCGGCTCGATGCTAGAGAGCGTTGATAATAATCGCTCTCGCCAATTCGGTTTATCGATTTGCCTACCTTGCTCACTGCGTTGAGCCGAGAGAGCGCGGGCCAGGGAGAGCGGGATAATACTAGATACGAGCCCAAACCCCTCCGATGCACGCCCTGCCGCATGGTTAATTAGTCGGTGTGTGTCCCGGATGCGAGTCGGCTCCGACGCCGCCGACGAGCCCGACGACGCGGAGCCAGGAAACCGATGTAAATCCTCCCCCGCTCTCCGATGCGGAGTCAACGATGCGCACACCGCGGCCGTTCTCCACCCCGGAGTTTTCGATGTTTCCGGATTATAGGCGATAGCCGAGAGCGATGTTCTCGATTGTTGTACTGCTCGATCGGTAACCGAGGAAAAAAAAAAAAATAAAAAAAATAAATAAAAAATTGAGCTTGACCGACTTTCGTTGATGTCTTGCGGCGTCGAAGATGGATGATGACCAGAGGCAAAAAGCTCAGCGCGAGGGACGATAACCATTCTGATAGGTGAATTCCAACGGGAACTGACCGGACTCGACGAGTCGAAAGCGACGATCGTGTTTCTATAGTTATAAACGATCCCGGGCCACAATTCGAAAGGAAAGACTAAGGAGAGGGGCGAAAAGAGACGTGGGCGGCCGGGAATGCGCGATGAAAAAAATCGTCGCTGCTTGAGAAATCGTTCGGGTCGGAGGTCGCGCCATAACTCAAGGGCTGGAGTGGAACACGGCTCGTTCGAGGGCTGCGCCGGAGGCTGTACAGCACACACTGTGGCTTCTCGACTCTTCCTCATCCTATATTCTCCGCCTTGTTTTTAGTTATCTCGAAGTGAAGGTGCAATTTTTTTTTTTCTTACCGATTGCGAAAAGGAGTTGAAAAAAAAAAAACAATTTTTTCTCTCGCATTTGTCGCTTCTACGCGCTCTCGAGATATTTTGGAGAGACCACGAGAGCGCAAACCGGTCTCGGGGGATCGCCAGAGAAAAAGAGTTCCGACGCGATCCGACGCCCCTTCCTCCGCCGGATAGCATCCCGGGGTGTAGCTTGTACAACACGTTTTAACTATCTAAATTTAAGTTGGAGCCAAGTGTACCGGGGTATACGTATTACCTGGTACGGGCAAAGCCTCGGCGTGCCACACCCGCCACTGGCACACGACCGGGGACTAAACTTTTTCCAACGGGGTGTTAAAATTGTATTTATATGCTAATGCTGACGGAGGGAGAGAGGGACGATAGACCACGGAACGACGACGACACTGTCCCTCTCTCGCTTCGATATTCCTTTTCCTACCCCTCTGCTGTTGTTGTTCTCTTTTTTTTCATTTTTCTTTTATTTTATTTTTATTTTCGCATTTTTCTCCCGTCTCGTTCCTTGGCGAACCCTTTTTTTATACCGCCGGCTAGACCAGAGTACACGAGCCTTGTTCGTCGGCGATGCGCTCGAGGGTAAATAGATTTGCTTTACCGATCGCGTTTATTGAAAATCATACGGAAATTTGCTTCTTTAACGATTGCAGCACGGCGGTTAAAGCTCACGTTCTTCGTAGACATTTCAGATCGTTACATCAGGGCCTGATAAGACCCTGATTAGCGTCTTTTCAGGATCGTATCGGGCCCAATTCAATGCTTCGAAATTTCTTCTACGAGTATTTCACCGCCAGCTTTTTGATAATGAAAGTAGGCGAGATGCGAAGTAAAAGAAGAAGAAGAATCGGTGTCCTAAACAATATTGTCGAGCACATACGGCGATGAGCTGCATGGTACATAGATTTTCTTTACCGATTGCGTTAACTGAAAATCATATGAAAATTTGCTTCTTTAACAATTAGAGCATAGCGCGAGGATCAAAGCTCTCGTCCCTGGTAGACATTTCCGAGCGTTACATCAGGGCCTGATAAGACCCTGATAAGCCCGTTTCAGGAACGTATCAGGCCCGATTTAATGCTGCGAAATTTCTTGTAAGGGTGTTTCACAGCCAGCCTTTTGATGATGAAAGTAGGGGAGATGGGAAATAAAAGAATAACAAGAAAAAGAAGAAGAAGCGGTGTCCTAAACGTAGACATTCATTCACCCACCGCCCTTCGAAGGTAATCCCCGTAGCGTCTGGAGAATACCGGTAGCTCATGCCACACTACATAAACATACTTTCGAACACAAAACCGTAATTTATAAGTTCAACTCTCCCCGTAAAATCCCTCTCCCTCTTGGCCCTTCTTGCTGTTGAGGGAAACATCCAAAGCGAGGAGGGAGGACAAAATCTTGCTCGGCACGAAGAAGATGGCGCTCCCTCCGTCACGGAGGGCTCGCCCAGGCACGCCGGCAAAAACCCCCACCGCCCGCGCATCCGAACATCTTTTCTATTAAAAATATTAAATATTTCAATACCCGGGATAACAGAGGCTCGGCGCGAGGCGAAGCGAATAAAGTTTGGCCGCGAGATGTAGAGAGTGCTCTCCATCGAGGGCTTCCGCCCGCGCTTCGGCTTGCGCCCTGCAGCTTCTGCTCGTCCTGAAAGCACACGAAGAGAATACGTGGAGCGGCGGCGGGGGGGGGGGGGGGGGAGGAAGCTTACGACGCTAAGCTCGTCGTGATTGAACTATTTATGCCTCGAAGACCCGTAGGCATAATTCATTCACGTGCGCGACGCAACTGCCTCTCTCCAAATCCCAATAATCCTCTCTAGTTTACTCGTGGAATCATCGAAACACACGTAGACTTTTACGTAATTCTTTGGGATAAAAAAGAAACACAAAAAAAAAAATGAAAAAAACGAAAAACACGAGTTGGCTCGTAGAATGGCCTAGTACGCTCAGCGAGCTGGTTTTGTTTTGCCAGAGTCGATTCTGTTTTCGCTCTTCCATCGTCGAATTGGTGCCTCCGCTGTTGCCGTATCGTTGCTGCTCCCTAGAGCCTCGATGTATCTAAATCGACGTGAAAATTCACGAATCGCGAGAGAGAGGAAGCTTTGGCCAGAGCTGGAAAATAGTACCGGGGAGGATCGATGTGCTTGTCCCGCTCGTTCGGACGTTTCGTTTTAAATCGCCTGCCTCGTTTCAGAGGCTCTCTTTCTACGGTCGTCCACTCGCGTCGATAAATTTTCACCGAAATAAACGGAAAATCCCGATGATTCATATCGACGCGAGAGGGAGAGGCAGTTGCCGGGACCGCGGAGGGGCAGCCCCGTGTTCCGAATCAAAAAACAAATAAATTAGTGAGTTAAAATTTTGAGAGCTCGCGTGGGCGCCCGAAACGTTTTCCGCAAACATTGGATGATGGCTCAAATTATTAGATTACGAAATAGTGGAACAAATAAGCCGACAGAGCTCCCATTAGTCGGGGACGAGAGAGAAACATCCAGAAATATATATATATATATATATATATATATATATATATATATATATATATATATATACATATATATGTATAGGGTAGACCGGCGCAAAACGGGAAGGTAAGCAATAAAAACCGCTACAACAATACCGAAAGCATACATCCATTGTTTTTCACACCAAAATTCTATCGGCACCGGTTTTGAAAGGATATTTAAAAAAAAAACCATCTGGCGCTAAACGGGGTACCCTTCGATTTGACTTGCGGCAACTTTTGTTAGATTCATTATTACCCCACTTTGCCCCACGTCGATATAAAATTTCATGTCTCCATTTTGCCCCGGTTTCCGTCGATTGTTGGCTTTGACGAATCGATTTATTCGATAATTTTGGGTACGCCATTTTGCCCCACGTCGATATGACATTTCGTGACCCCATTTTGCCTCATGTCCCCGTTTTGCCCGGTTTCCCCTGAATTTATATATGTATGTGTATATACATCTACATACCTACAGAGAAGAGATAAAGGATTCCGGCTCGATTCTCTCTCGGCTTGAGCGTGCGAGTAGCAAATTCAGCTGTGCGGTGACAAAAAAAAATGAAAAAAAAAAGATATCGAGGGTGAGGGAGGTTGAGGCGGGGAAGACTGCGAGAGGCACTCAAGGGAAGTTAATCTGCGGGATTACGGGCCGGAAGTACCCGCTGCTTGTTGCCTGTCATAAATTGTATTACCGAATTGTTGTATTTTTTTTCCGCGTCTCAGAGGAGAGCAACCGCTCTCGATCCTCCCCATCGGCCCCATCGGAGCGACAATTTTTCTGCTCGTGGAAAAACAATGGTAAACATTTTTAATCCCTTTCTTTATTGAAAACATCAGCCCCGGGGAGATGGAAACTACTCAAATGGTCGAGAGAATTCCACGCAATAATATATCCGATGTACCTTTACGATTTTCATTGAAAATATACTTCGTTCCACTCGTTAAAAAGAGGTTTGTGCATTTAACAAATATTTCTTGTCCGCAAAAGTCAGCAAATTTTGTTTCGTTAACGTTACAATTTTATTAGGTAAAAATACGGTTTGTGAACGAATTTTTTTATTTATTCAAGACGTAAAGAATTATCGACGAATTGTTGAATTTTTTCCACGACTCTGAGGAGAGCAACCGCTCTCCATTTTCCCCATCGTCTCCATCAGAGCGACAATTTTGCTGCTCGTGGAAAAACAATGGTGAACATTTTTAATACCATTCCTTAACACTTTATTGAACACAAAATATTCGAATAGTCGGATGAATCGTACGCAATAATAATCGGATATACGTTTATGATTTTCATCAAAAATGTACTTCACTCAACAAATGAAAACAAAAGTTTGTGAATTTAATAAATATCTCTCATGCGGAAAAGGCCGCAATTTTTGTTTCCTTAACTCTACAATTTTTCGGGTAAAAAAATACGGTACCGACATTTTTTTTTAATTGACGAGAAAAAAATTAGAGACTTTCGCCGTCGAGGAATGTTTGCTGCCTGCACGAACCTTTAATATAAAGATAATAATAATATATTGATTTTTCGATACAGTACTACACGTTTTTCCACGCGGGAAGTCTCTGCAGGATTGAGACAAGCGACCGACATCGCAGATGGGAGAGGGATAGATCCAAGCTTTGTGCGATCTATATACCGATGGAGAATGTTGTATTTATTGAGTCTACGATGCAGCTCGACTGTTGTTTGGCCTCCGTCGCCGGCCGGTGAAATTCCTCGAGCTCGCGGCGGAAGAAACGGTGGGGAATGCGATATGCCCGGGACGCGAGTGTAGGAAATCGCTTGGGCAATCCACGAGACAGATTTTTATTGCGTTTACACCGCCGTCCGACAGTGGCATTCGGTCTCTGTCGTCGAAAGAATCCCCCTTCGCGACGAGACGACGACGACGTACCGCGCGACTGTGAACCGTGAGCCAGCGAGCACGGATTATGTATTTTTTTCCTCGATAATTAATGTCGAAGGCTCACGCTGGCTCACGCTGATTTATCAACTGGCCCGAGCCGAGTAGTCGTTTGTTCAATATATTTTTACACCGCCGACGATTTCGCGTTCGACGTAGTGGCTTTTCCTGTTCGCTTGCTCCTCCCTACATCGAATGGATCGAGCAGTGCGTTAAAAAAAAAAAAAAAAAATAAATAAAATAAAAAAAAAATGCGGTCGACTTTCACAGCTGGCCCACGCTCGTCTTCCGTCCTTCCGAAAGACCATTCAACTTTGTACCCGTGTACTTCGAACGTTCAAAGAAGTGAAAACGAAGCGCAAAAAAAAAACCAAAGAAAACTCGAAGGGAAGAAATGAGGGGATACGGCCAAGACGATTGAGCCACTCACTTGGGCTTCTCTTTGGGGGGGGGGAGGGGGGTGGAAAAAAAAGAGCGTTTATTTTTTTTATTTATCTTTCGCCGGTAGCGTCGAATTGTTCGGTAAGCTTGCCTCGGAGGTTTTCGACCGAGGGAGAAAAGCCACGGAAAGAGACCTTTTTCTTCCTCCTCCTCTTCTTCATCTTCTCTCGTCTCCGCCTGGCGCGCACCCTCGCCGCCGGGAGTGGGACACGTTCCTCTTTAAGACGGCCGGTGCAGCCACGGTCCGTATCTACTTTTACTTTTTCTCTCTCTCGTGCCTCTTACCTCACTACCTCATCCTCGTTCTTGCTTACTTTTATCCCAGTTTCTGCCGTTATCCCTTTCGAGACGCGGAGGATGCGATGCACAGGGAAATGTAGTGGAACGCCTGAGCGATCGCGGTAACGGCAGTGTCTGCGAGCCCTCCTGAGCTCTCTCTTGCGGATATTACCTACCAATACCGCGGGATTTATTCCCTCGGGCATAAAGAAAACCTCGAGGGAGGATGAGAGAACCGCGAGTGTATTTTAAATCGCTCCCCCATGTCTTGCCTTACATCGCATCCATCCCCACCCCCGCCCCCCCCCCCCCCCCGACCCGCCACGGGATAAAGCATAACTTTCAAATCAAATCCTTCATATTTTACCATTCTCCGAGACAGATCTAGCCGTTCCTGTATTTCTTTCAATAGGCTTTCTCCCATGTTTCCCAGTCGCCCGACTCAGGTTCGATTCGGTCCCGAACATTGAATCGATTCCGAGCCCACGTTCGCTCCTCCAATTTTAACTCCGACTCTTGTTTAAGCAATATTTGCCCCCTTACACCCCCGTCTATTATCCGGCCGTTGCCTCTCTCAACTATACACATGCGGGTACCGAATCGATATCCCATCCAGGGTCTCGGTCAACAATGGAAATTGCTCTCCGGCGCTGCTCTCGTCTGCCGCAATCGCGGTAAAAGGGAGATTGAAAAAAAAAAAAAAAACAAAAAAAAAACAAAAGACAACAAGAAAAGAAGGAAATGACAAACAGTCGAAATTTCTCGTGTGGTGGATATTAGCTTCGGCGTTCCCTCTTCTTGCATGCCCGCTGCACCTGTTTACGGTTTTCCACTTGCGTGACACGAGACACTGAGCGAGGGCCCGTCTGGACCGTTGATGCTCGGCCCAGCGCGATGATGACGCTGCGCGAAGTTTTTTCTTCTATTTTTCTTTTTTTTTTTTTTTCCTATTCTTCGTCTCGCCTCTGTCGCTCGGCCGGTTCGCGCATCCCGACAGGAGCTCGGGCCACTCTCCTCGAGGTTAACCCCGGTTCTTTCCCGACTCCGCGGCGGCGAGAGAGCAGATGCAGAGTTCCGTTTAGCCACGGGGAGAGGGCAGGCTTCGCTATCCGCAGCACGCTCGGCCCTTTTGTTATTTTCCTTCCACTTTTCCAAGCCCCACGGCGCGGCGTGCAGCGACGAGACTCTTTTGTCTCACCGGCCGTACGCGGCTCTGCAAACAATGAAGCACCAGATAATATTCCTTCTCTCGTTGTTCACTCTTTACTCGGGGGGGAGCCACTTCTGCAACCCTTACTTTCTCCTCCTCCCGTATTTTTTTCTCCTCTCCCAACAATTTGTCCCCTTTTCTTTATTAGTACTTATTTCATCCTTCTACTCTCTCTCTCTCTCGCGAGAGTTTGCTAATTATTGTTTCACGCTGTTTGCCAGGCGTAAACGACAGTAGGTCAATCTTCGGGAAGTCTCGCGCCGTCTCCCGCAGCCGAGGAAAGTGAGTCAAAGAAAAAACCCCGTCTCGCCCCCGTTTTTCGTGTGCGAAAATGCGGGTGCTCTTTCCATCCAGTCCCGTATGTCTCACCGTGTGTAAAGTAAGCCGCGGTAACCCAGAGAAACTGCCGGGAGGTGAGAAACTTCCGATGTGGCCGGTCCGCACCGAAGCTAGAGAAAGGAAGAGAAACGAAAAAGAGAAAAAGTTTGGACAAACTTTTGTTAACGGATAGAAGAACGGGAAGAGGCTTTTATCCCGGTTGCTACGTGTTTTAGGTATTTCTTCTCTCGGCCGTCTCGCTGGGACTACGTGACGCCGATAACGAGACGAGCATCCGGTATGCAACTTTCATTCCCCGTCTCCGATCGTCCTCGCTCTTCGAACCTCCGGCGAGATTCAACGCAAATTCGTTAATTGCTCTCGCGAAAATCTATTTGCCTCCGCCCGGTCTTCCTCCGGGCCGGGCGTGTGTGTGTCCTTTCGCGATCTCCTGCAATCCAAACTGTCTGTGTTTATCCGGCGCCGCACGAGTAAGCAACGAATTACAACGTAAACGCGAGCACGCTCGGCCCCGAACGGGGTGGGGGGGTTTTGAGCGATAAACGGAAACGAAATTCCAGGTGCATCCGACGATGCGGCGAACGCTGTACGGACCATCCCCGGGTTGAGCGAGTGTAACGGAGCTACACGGGCCTCCATCGCGGAGAGAGCGCACGTGTGTCGGTTGCGTACGCACGGCGGATCTATGCATTAGTAGATTTAGTGCGCATTTATTGGCTCATCCCCCCGTTTCGCTGAGCCGCTCCAACAAAGGCTGGTCAGCTCGCTCCGGTACAGGGGGATGGAAACGAGGAGGCCGCGAGGAGATTGAGGGAGGTATGTTTACTCGCACGCGGAAGGCATCTCGCGGCGGAGTGACCGCCAGGCATCTGCTTTGGACATTCGGCGTAATTGCATTTGCAAACACACAAACGTGGAGCGTGGCCAGTAGCGAGATAGCAGCCCGTCGCTGAGCGAGCAACGGGTTGGAGAGAGAGTGCAGGAGTCCGCGCGGCCACGGCCGTTTCTACTGTTGCACGAACTGGCGCGGGCCGTTCGGGCGAGTCGCGCAAAGGCGAGAGCAACGGATCGGTACGCATCGGAAACTTTAAATGAATTCCTGTTTCAATCCGCTGCGGGCGATGATGAAGGAGAGAGGAGAAAAGGAAGGCGCAACGAGCCCAGGGGATTCATCAATGCCCCGCGTAAACTTCAAACAGCCTCGGAGGGCAACGAAATATGGAATAGGAAGTGGGCGAAAAAATATGGACTCGTAGAGGCCGATTGGGACTTTGTCCGGCGAAACGGAACAGAAATTTGTTACGAACTTTCGCACAGTTGCGGAGGAAGGCGGACGGGTGGGAGGACGAATCGAGATAGGCGTTCGAGAGCTCGTGACCCATAAACGTGTTGTTGGGTGTAATTTTTTTTTTTTTTTTTTTTTTCAACCGGCGATCGTGAATCGCAAAACGTCCGAAACACCCTCCCTCGCGAACTCTCGAAGAGCCCCCCCGCCGTGAGAAAATATAATCGTTGCGGTTGTAGCTCCGAGCTGTTGGTTAGCCCGATAGCTCGGGAATGAGAATAATCGAGCCCCATACGCGGTAGCTGTGTCCGACAGTGGTTTAAAAATACTATTTGCTCCGGCGTAAGCAAAATAAACAACAAAAGACCCGGCAGCGATGTCGACTCTTTCGTGCATCTCTTGAAATCGAAACTCGAAGCGACAGCCGCGGGCACTTCATTTTTGTGTTTCAACTGTATATACAAGTGAAGAAATAACACGAGCTCGATCTCCGCGGTGGATATAACTCGATTTAGAAAGAAAATAAAATAAAAAAAAGAAAACGATAGCATTGATTAATTTTACTACTCGACGCGGTGGAACGTCGAATGCAGATGATAACAGTTGGGCGGCGTCACCGAGATCTCGTGACGGAGTTATCGATTAAAAGTATTCGAGAGTCTCGGGCTCTCGGGTTCCCAAAGGGGGGAACGAGAGGGATCGTTACAGTTACAGTGCGCGACGCAACACCCTCGGGTAACAAACCAAAGCCCGGAGGAGAGCGAGAGAGTCCGCTGGCTTAATCGTTTTCAAGTTTCACTCGGTTCAGTTTTGCCGTGACGACGATGCGGCTTCTGAACCGGGAACACGCGATAATGCGTGCGGGATCACTGAGAGTCACAGGGCCGTGTAACGCGAAACGAGTTCGCTTTATCGCGTATAATGCGAACACATGCTGTGCCCCGCGGAAGACGAATTACCTCGTAGACGAGTAGAGAAATTATTATGCAGCGTTCTCTTCTCATTTTTCAACAAAGTATGAAGCGAAAAAAAAATTTATGCGCAGAGACTCCGGTTGTTCAACTCGCAGTCGATAAATATCAACATTTTTTTTTTTTTGTTCGAGCCATCGTTGGTTACCGTTGAAAACGAGAAAAAAAAGGTTAATTGCGTATCGAATGTTCACGGGAAGGTTCCATGAATGAAAGAAGGGAGGCTGTTGGCTGTTACGCGAAAAGCTCGAAATGGTCAAATGCCTGCGATAAAGAACGATACCGAAAAGTGTCCTATATATCGAGGGACTTCTCGGTTTCCGCTCGTGCTCTTAATGGCAACTAGAAGTGCCGTACGTGTGCGGAATTTATGATTGGCAGCAACAGCGGCCAGTGGCACATACACAATCGCTTTTCTCCTTCCTTCCTTCCTTCATCTCTGATCGTTCAGGGGTGGGAAGAAATTGTGCCGAACCGCACTTTCCGCTGCACGAGTGCACCCCTTCGACAACCGGAGGAGGAAACAAACGTAGGGAGAAAGAGAGAGCCGCGAGACGAGGGTGAAAAGAAAGAAACCATATAACTTCTGTATAAATGAGTTTGACGGCCTCAAGCATCGCGTAACTGCGAGAAAAGGGTCGCGAAAATCGAGAAATTTCTTTCCCACAGGCATATTCTCCCTTCAAATCTGAGCATACTTTCCCTTTGGCAGAACTTCGTACGACCCGTAATTTTCTAGTTAGAGTCCGTCAATGTTCCCAGCCAATGAGGGCGCGCGGCGCCACCGTCGCCCGAGCGGGCCATTGGTCGGTAGGTTTATCCGCCTCAAACTCGAAAACTATGGACCGGAGCAAAAATTTGCCTAAGACACTTTTTGCTCAGCAAAGACCCGCGAGTACGATCGCACACTATTTTCCTCTCGAACTTTCGAACCCTCCTGTTAATTTGTCTCCAACTGTACCGCACGGTGAACAATTGTTGCGGAATGGGATTCAAATGTGTCATGCCGGACTAATTGTTCGCAATACACAGGTTTGTACAACAACGCCCTGTATCTCTGTACTAACCGGGTTGCGCACGTGCACTGTATATTCCAGAGGCACCCTTCCGCACGAAAGCTCCTAGCAATAATTCGTATGAAAGGGCTACGGGACCGACGTGGCATGGTGGAGGGATTTGGCGCACAGGGTTCTCTCTATATCGCTTTCGTCGTATTACAGGTTACGTTAGTGGGCTCCTACTGGGGTACCCCGTGGCCCGTCCGACCGCCCCGTAATGTACTCGATGAGCTTAATAATCAGGAATACGCGGAATTACGTGGTACGCAAAGGAACAATGTCCTCGTTACTGCGGCCGGAAACCTTCGTCATATACATGTAGATACTTTGTATGGCGAAACTGACACGGTATCTATATTATAACAGAACGTTCTCTCGCTACATGCTCTCTTCCAAGCGCGTTCAGTTCAACCCTGTTGGTGCTCAAAGGTACCAAATCCGGCGCAAGCCCTTCTCAACGGCACGAATCATTATTCTTGCTGGGCTCGCAACCGCAGACTGTAAACTGTTCTCCCTCCTTCCCTCTATATAAATTGACAAGTCGCGGCAGCCATAACACAATTAACAACAACAACAACAACAACAACAATAATAATAATAATAATAATAATAATAATAATAATAATAATAATAATAATAATAATAATAATAATAATAATAATAATAATAATAATAATAATAATAATAATAATAATAATAATAATAATAATAATAATGATAATGATAATAATAATAATAATAATAATGATAATAATAATAATAATAACAATATTAATAATAATAACCTGTCAATGTTATCTTGACATTTCTTAACGATGTTAAATCTTTAATATACCGTTTACGGTTCTCTAAAGGTTAGAATATTCTCATTCGCATTGGAATCGGAAGTATGTCCTTTCCGGACAAAAAAAAGAGACTCCGGTCAAAGACTGAGTTTGTCGAAGCGGAAATGACGTCACGGAGAAAGTTTTTCATTTTTCTCTGGTATGTATTTCGAATAGAGCCGGTGGCCGAAACTCGTGAAATTAAGGAACACAGGAACGTGTGCGATACGTCCGATGTATATTTCCCCGGTGATCACGAAAGTGCTACTTATTTTGCGCTTAGCCTCAATGTCCGATAAGAAACTTGGTCTCAGATGTAAACAACGAATTATTTATGGCCATTAACGAGCCGTGAATTATTCTTGAGCGCGCCAAGAGACCCCGACGCTGCTGATAAGTGCAAGCGAGTTCGGTATCAATATTTTATCATTTATTTAGCTAACAGCGGTGCGGACCGTGAATTTATGTCGGCCTATATTATTTATGACGTTTCTTTGGTCGCTCTGCCACTCGACTCTGCTCACGCCGCGTTGTTCCTCATTTCATCGCCGGCACGTGACCATAATTTCCTGATTTCAGGGATGAATAAAGTCCTGATTGGTAGCACAGTGGCACGCGTGTATCATGACGATGCTGCTGCCACTTTTTCATCTCTGTGTCTCGAGCCCCGCTGGCATCTGTGTCCACGTGCGGCACTCGAGAGAGAGAGTTCTATCTTCTCCGGCCGGCTTACAGTATGAGCAACACGCGTTACAAAGCTTCGCTGTCGTTCCCACAACGACTCCTCTCTCCTCATCCCTTCAGCCCGAGACTAAAGCTCACACGCACCCTGGCGTAATTCGATTGTTTGACAAATTCGGTTTTCCGAAGCCGCGGTCGCCCCCGCGCTCCTCCCTCTTTTGGCCACCGTGCGGTTGATTAGAGCCTGTTTTGCGTTCAAGCTCTCCTGCCTCATTCTCCATTGCCGCGCTCTCAGCCCAAGTAACACACGCGCCTCGAATCAGCGAGCCTAACACGACGATTATTGAAAAAAATAAATAAAATCAAAAAAAATTTACAACGAGAATCCATTAAATTCGATATAGAGAAACGTCGGCCCCTTCGTCGAGTTTCAATTCCAGCTGAATAGCTTTCGCTTGTGATAAATTAGTAGGTTTGCACTCTATCCTTCTCAACCCCCCCCCCCTCTCTCTCCTGTCCCTCACTCCCTCCTGGTCCACCCCTCTCTGTGAGCTTTTCCCTTCATTACCTCCGGGGTGGAGAGACTCTATCGATTTTCGATTGCCCGAGCACGAGAGAAAGAAGTGAAAGTGGCCGAGGGAAGATGAGACTGTCTCCGAAGCGTCGCGACTCTATTCGTTCATTAACTTAGCCAAATGCTTCTTTAACTATAGAAAACGAAGCGGCGTAAATCAGGGCGCCGGAGGGCGCTATAGGCGAGTGGGAGGCCGACGCCCATAGAGAAGAATTCGAATCCTCGTGGATTAAGGATGTCGTTCTGCAATCCGCGCGCTTCGAATCTCTGTTACTTGCCTTCTTCTTTATTCTTCCCCTCCACCGACGGCTCTCGCCCGTTCTCCCCAGCGTCCCACTGTACGACGCTCCTTTCCATTTCAATTTAAATCGAATCATTCGGGGCGTGGTAGTAGCGGAGGAACTCTTCTTCCACCAGCTCTGGTCCTCGCTCCTGCTCGTCCGCGGTTCTCATACTCCAAATCTTGCTTTTCGCCCCCCCCCCCCCCACCCTCCGCATCGTTTCCCTCATTTAATATTCAGAGTCGCGCCTCAGCGCAGTAGGGTCCTGCAGGAGTCCTCCCGGTGTGCTCTTCTGCCCTCTTCTCCCGGCTGGCTGGCTAATGAAGAATGACTCGGAGACTCGGCTCTCGTACTCTCGTCTCCACTCTTCCAGGAGTCATGAGTCTCTCGCACCCTCCGCGCACCCCTACTTCCTGTCTCTCTCGCTCTCTCTCTCTCTCTATCCAGAAGCCTCCCCTTGAAAAGCTTCCGTCGACATGCGATTCCCATGCCGCGACTGCTGGTGCGTCAGAATATCGCACCGTTCGGTCCCCCCGTCCTTCGCTTCAGCATACTTATTCCATTAGCGCGAAGGGCCCCAAACTTTTGTTTTATCATTATCGCTAATTGACTGTATCAACGATCAGTGATATAAAGGAAAATAAATCAAGGCAACCGGCGGATAGAGAGACCGGGGCTGAGGGGGAGGACATTTATGAGGGATGGACGGACACCCCAGGCGTACATGATCCTGCATATGTTATCATTCGGCCCTGTTCGCCGCGGCGGATATTCATAAATACATACATACATATCATGTTATGTAATACACAGAGTTGTATATACGGTATCGGTCTCTCTAACCTATCGCGTAGCAACTGTACAAGAACGCGTGTCGCAGGCCCATTCCTGCTTCGTCCTCGTCCGTCCCGCTCTCTGCGTGTCCTGTTCACTCCGTCCCTGACGGAGCTCTCTACCCCTTTCTCTCCGCTCGCGTTTGCCGGCTCGTGTCTGCGCAATTGACTGTGTGCTGCGCCGAGGGATACGTCCTGGGCCATCCATACGCCGCGTTCTCTCCGCGCCTCATCTCTCACTCCGGCCCGACTCTATGTATTGCGTACAGTGGATCGTATATAGGGTGTAGGGACATTGCGGGCATGGGGGAGGATACGGAGATGGCCCAGAGGCAACGGGGAACAGGATGGTTGTTTCCCACGACGGGGACGACGCCACCGCTCTCGTCGGCCTCGGGGGCTGATGTACTGGGGGATCGCTCGGGACAGTCTGCCCCCGTATCTGCTCCTCTCACTCCCTTCAACCCCCACCCCCCCCCCCCCACCCTCCCTGTATATATACATATACGCTTCACCTATCGCGCGCATACTTGTCTATATATTCCGATGGTATGTATGCATGCTCCTCTCCGATACTCTACGGCTCATGCTCGCCCACTCGCTTCTCCCGCGGCTGTATCGCGTTGTCTACCAATTAACGCTATTCAGTATGCCGCGTGTGTACACCCGGGGTAAATGTACGGATAGACAGACCGTGGAATACCAGCAGGATTTCTGGCCAATGTCCACCGCTTCGACCGATTCTCGGTTACGCGGCAATTTTACGAACTACGGAAATTTAGCCTGGAAGGCTTTGTGAGGGTGTTGTCTATGTCGAGAGGAAAATATTGTGGCTATCTGGAATCTTATTAGCTCGATCGACGATGAATGGTTCATGTGGGTGAGAGTGGAAGTTGGGTGGTCTTCACTGATGCCTAGCTATGTGCGAATTGTTCGATAGTTGATCGAGGGCGTAGATTGCATCCGGAGAACGTTTACGTTTTTTACTTCAAGATGACGTTATCGTTACGTTAACGACACAACTTCGGACATCATCCGATAAACGTGCCTTGACTGAGATTATGCTGAACATCGCCGTCGGTTGCAAAACCTCTAACGAATGCCGCTTTAATACCACGAGCAGCTGAGGAAAAAGAAAATTGGCCTTCCCCGGGGAATCGCCAGAGCGCGGGGAAAGACAATTTTCTTTTTCCTCAGCTGTCTGCCTTCTCAAAAGGGCATTCATTGAAGTTTTTGTCGGCTGCCGGGCACGGGGTAAATGGTCGGGACGGTATAGCGCATCGTCTTAACGCTGCTTAATTTCGATGCTTCAAGGCAAACCCCGTAAAAAGAGGAAGCTTTGGGTTACGACTTTGAATGCCCTCCCCCATTAGAGTTCGACATATCCTCGCCCCCTTCGGTTTCCACCAAACGCGTCGGAAAGCAGCGTCTTCAGACCTAAATATAGCAGGAGAGACGAGGAGACAGTTCAGCACGCGAGGAGGCCAAAACGCGTGCTGGGTGTATCGATGCGGCAGATCGGCCCGAGCTCCCTCCCGGCAACTTCATTATATTTCAGAGAGATGTTGCTTCTCGCGCATTCTCCGTACCCCCGTTATTCGCCTTTGAACTCTCCGAAAGCTCAGCGCCAGTCGAGCAGACGCTTACCATTTGACGCTTTCGCCTCTTTGACTTTGGTTCTCGTCGTCGGGAGGAACGCGGAGGGAGATGCAAGAGCTAGACACGTTGTCGTTACCATTTTAACGGGTTCTTCTGCTGGCTCCCACTAAGTCGGGGAATAAACGAACATATCGTCGGTGCTCTCTCTCTCCAGTGGTTCCGTCAACAACCCATCTATCTCTCGCGTCTAATAACTCGCCGGCTTTGCGTTCCCGAAATATCCCGCAGACACTCTCATTGTACCGCGGATCGGAGCTGAGTTCGCAACTCGCGACTTAAATTGAAAATCTATATTTCGCTCCTCCATCGCTATCGACGGAAATCCATCTGGCGACTTTCGCTCCGAGTCCATCACCGGTCGACGCCACTTTGATCGGCTGACAAAAAAATAATGTCCCGACATATCTTTCTCTCTTGTTCTCCGTCGCGGTTATTCCATAGGTTGGTTTGCATGCGAAGTATACCGCGGGAATGTAGGGACAGGGAACGAGGATACAGAGCCGTTGAGAGGATCGTCGCAAACGACGACGATTTGTGACGGTCGAGCACGGAGGTAGGACCGAGCTGTCGCTCCGAGATGAGGGGATGGCTCACCCGCGAAAGGCGGTTCCGCGGAGGGGGGGCGAAGAGAGGAGAAACATCATACCCGCGGACGATTTAACGAGCATTTCGCGTGGTCCAGCTCGGCACGAGCGCGGGGTAGGACAGAAGAGCGGCGTTGTTACCACCGCACAGGCCATAAATTCAGGAAGGGTCGGCTAGCCGTCTCCGATACCGTACGCTCGTTGTTTTGTGCCCCGGTGATGTTTGATGCTTCTGCTGATGCCGGTTATCGCTTTACGTTCTCGGTTACTCATCCTCCTCCCTGACTATCCTGCCGATAGCGCGAGAGATCGCAGAGAGAGAGAGCTTTGATAGATCGCGGGAGCGCTCTTTTTCATCTTTGGACTGTCCGCGCCCTCGTTGTGTTATTATACCACAAGCTTCGACCGCATCGAAGCCTGGAAGGACCATTGAATGACCGCTTCTCCCCCGCGCCACCTGGAAAAATTTCATCACCGATGAAATTTCCGATATATCGATAGATCCGTATGCTTCGATCAGCCTAAGGTCGAACGACGCCAGTGGATTCAGGGGCAGGGCAATATTTACGTCAAACTTATTTCAGCAAAAATCTATTTCTGCCAAGAAGTTACCCAGATTGGAGAAACACCATTTGTGACCATGTAGTATAGGAATCTTACGTACTGTAGATGGCGTTGTAAGGCTATTTTGGACCGAAGTCAGCTTTTATCGACTACTTTAAGAAACAAAACGTTCTCAGTTTTTCTCCTTTAATTACGTCATCAGCGAGAATGTCAATTTCGGTTTGAACATCTCACTTTCCCACCGGAAGTGACGTCGTACGGGAAAACGTCAATTACGGTTTGACTTCCAAACCGGACGTTTTCGTCCGCGACGTCACTTCCGGTCGAAAACTGAAATGATCGAACCGACAGTGAAATCGTAGGGAAAAACGTAAATTGCGGGTTGACTTCCGAACCAGACGTTTTTCTCCGCGACGTCACTCCCGGTCAAAAACTGAAATTTTCAAACCGGAAGTGACGTTTTTTTTCCCTCGTATTCTCTACGGATTACGGTCGTTTGTCAAGGATCTCGACTTGCTTTGTCTTCGTGGACAGCGCGAAAGCGACGCGGAAGGTAACGTATCCGGATCGTGTTACAATTCCGCTGGGTCAACTGCCGTTCACTCGACTCGCTCGCACAAAGCACTCGTCGCGGGTTTAGATTTTTCGTTTCACATCAAAGTATCAGTGGAAACTATTTATCATATCCCTTGCGTCTATTCTATTTTTCAAACTCCCGTACGATGCATAAATCGGCCAGTGGAGCGACGTATCGTGGCCCTCCGGGACTCCCCTAGAGCTGGATACACACTATTAAAAGCTTTTTCCCCCCGATTCGAGTGATGGGCCTGTGAAAGTTGCAACCGTTCGCGGGAGTTGCTAAAACTCGTAAATTTTTAGTTCGACACGATTTACAAGGCAAACTTCTCGTCCCCCCCCCCCCCCCCTGCTAACGTTTCGCGTCTTATTCTTGGTCGTTGGTACACTCGATATACGCATCGGGACGGGGTTGCCCGCCGTGTTTTCCTGCGGAAGCGAAGCTTCTTAAGGGAGTTTGTCACGTCGTCCTCGTTCCCGTTTTGGAACCCCGACGCGATAGCAAGGAAGCCCAAGAAGCTCTCCCGGGCGCCCTCCGGGAGTGTAGAAAACCCCGAGGCAGGGAAGCTCACAAGTCGGTCGGTCAGGTCTCACGAAAGAGAGAATTAAACGCTCGCGCCCACCCGTTTATACTATTTCCTTCTCCTCTATTACCGTCCCTGCTGGTACACTGGCTGTTGGTGCTGCTGCTCTGGGAAATCGGATGTGTTCGCGCTTATTTACGAGGAAACTTGTTCTCTGTGTGTTACAGGCTCTTGCGAATTTCCGGCGAACTGGGCGGGAGAATGGTTCCAGTCGGGAAAACAGACCGTCACGGTGAATGCCACATCTTTCGGCGATAGAACGTGCGTCGACAGGTACAAAGACACCTACATCGTCTATGAGGAGTAAGTATTTTAAATCTTTCGTTACAACCCTTCGAGAAACTGAGGGTCTTTCGTTTACGGCGAATGCAACGTTTAAATGGACAATATCACATGTCTCACTGGTCATTCCAATACCACACCCAGAAAAATCATTTATTCGACGAGTACCCGCGAATAAATATTCAATCGATTAAAATAAATATTTTTATTGAATCATACAAATATTTATTTGCGGGGCGCCGATCAAATAGATTATTTTTGTGGGTCTAATGGCTCGGAAAGAGTTGTGTTTGTTGCAATCATCAGAGATTCATTGGTTTGCCTCGTCCCAGCCAGTGGCAGACAATTGAGACACGATCGTCCATTGAATGACCTATTCGCCGTATGGCTTATAAATGATAATAAAAAAAAAAATTATTTCGATCCAACATTGATAACTAATTCTCGCTTTCTTCTCTCGTTTTTCTTTTTCTACAATGTAGCAGCCAATACGTGGAGAACTGCTACACATGCCTGATAATCAACGATCGTCACGAGAATGTTATCCAATTTCGAGAGGGTGAGTATCGCTTGATTATTTTACTTGTTCGACACGGTATGAGAGTCCTAAATTTTTTTCGGAGCAATTACTTTCAACGTACCGCGAGGCGATCCACCCGGAAATGCTACGTCTTGACGCGCAGCCCCGGGGCTCTCGGACAATGGGGATTATACTTTTCGCTGTGAGACGAGGAGATCCCTTCTTGTATTACTATACCGTAAAGTACCCTCTGGCACACACATATACACACACATAGTTATATATATATGTGTATATAGCCCCTTGACGGTCCCTCGGCAGCGGCTAAACGGAACATTGGCCCATCTCTCGCTCGATGATTTCGAGGTTGACGGGCGTGCCGTAACTAAAACTGACGTCCATTGTATCGAACCACATCCTGAAACGTATTCGGTAGCTGCGCTGGTCTGTATCTCTATGTCGGAACGCGCGCTGAGCTCTCGTCCGACAGAAGAGATATACGAGACCATATGGCGGATTGCGAACGTTTTAGTGGATTATTGAACGAAAAAATAAAATGAAAATAAAATATAAAAAAAAAAAACGAGAGAACGGAGTTAGCGATTGGTGGAACCGGCTCGTTTGGAGCGAGGAGGAGGTATGGGTGCACAAAGAGCATATCGGAAACTGTGGAGCGCCGCTCGATTTTACGAGTACCGCATGGTTCGACGAACAGCCCCGACGGGAGGATTTATAAAATAGGACTGAAATTACTAATACCGCGGCTGATAAATCTCCTAATAGCTGCACCGAGCGAAGGCTCCAGGAAAGCCTCTTCGAACGCTGCATCCCCTTTCCGTCTAGAGATTAATAGAGATTATCGCCTGTACAATGCGTAAGTATGCTTCGGGATGGAGTTTAGGATTTGTTTCTTATCTCTTGCTTTTTTTTTTAGAAACTTCATATAGTATAATTTTTTCACGATAAATCGTTATGTCAACGTGACCGAAGCATAGTTCGAAAAATGGACTGGTTATTGAATTTATTTTATCGGCACTATTTGGGGAACAACCGTCGAGTGGAATTGGCTGGACTTCGTCCCGGTAGACAACAATTTTACAGCAATACTTACAGGAAGATGAGATTATTTTTTTTTTAGAAACTATATAAAATAACCTTTTATTTTTACAAAAAATCGTCTTATCAATGTCTCCGAACTATGATTTTTAAAATGGACGGGCAAATGAATTATTTTATCGAAATTATTTGGGGAACAACGGTCGAGTGAAATTTGCTCAACTCCGTCTCATTAGACAAAACTTTTACAGCCATACCGACACGAAGAGATCATTTTTAAACAAAAAATCGTGTTACCAATGTGTCCGAAAGCTAGTCTAAAAAATGGATCGGTAAATGAGTTCTTTTTTCGGAAAATATTTAGGGAACAACCGAACAGTGAAATTTGCTCGACCCCATACCGGTAGACAAAACCTTTACAGCCATACCGACACGAAGAGGAGATTTTTTTCTAGACATTTTATAAAATATCTGTTTTTTTAACAAAAAAATCGGATGACTTATTTTTTCGTATTTATTTGGAGAACAACCATCGAGTGAAATTCGCTCAACTCCAACCCGGTGGACAAAACTTTTACAGCAATACCGACTGGAAGAGGAGAAACGTTTCCACGCGGGTCTTTGCGAGAGCTTCGGTAACAACTTGTTCCCACTAAACGAGCCCGTGATTAATCAGAAATCAGACGATGACAAATTGCTGGATGACCAGTAGCAGTTGCCGCTCACATGTTCCTAACCATATATATATCTATATCTATATATATATATATATATAAGCGCGTACTTTATACAGCGTTATTACATCGTTTGTGAGCTCTCGTCTTCGGCTGGCTCCAACGTCATCGCGTTACATTGCCTCCGGACTGGTATACGACCGAAACAAACCTCCACAGAACAAACTTCAAAGTCACTCTCTGACCATTACCGACAGACTGTTCTTCGCCCTTCATTCTCCTTCGTAGTTCCTTCATAACTGCCCGAGAGTCCAAAATGATCGCCGGAGCGTTCAAGCCGACGCGTATGTGTTAATATGACCGAGACGTTTCGATCGTGACTCGTCGTTTTCTTCGCTCGCCCGAGCCTGGAGCGCGGCTCGACGAGAGATCGAATGGAATGAAATCACTTTAAAACCCCCTTCGGTCTTTAAATTTTTTCTTTTATTTCTCAAAAATAAATTGAGGGACTGCCGACGGTCTCTTTTGCTCCGCACTTATTTCCCTAATATCGAGCAGGCGGTTCGCTCCGCTTGGATGAGACTTCCCTCAGCTCCGTCGCCTTCTCCGTTCTTCTTCTCCTGTTAATAATACTCGACCGCTCACAAGCCAGTTTGACTCTTCTTCTTGTACCGCTCGGGCTCTTATCTCCCCCGAGATCCACCCGCGAAGGGCTCCCTCATCGGCGGCCGCTCCGTCTTCGCCACCCACGCGGATTTCAACTCTTTCTCCTCTTTT
Organism: Stenichneumon culpator; assembly: GCA_964017025.1. Classification (NCBI taxonomy): domain Eukaryota; kingdom Metazoa; phylum Arthropoda; class Insecta; order Hymenoptera; family Ichneumonidae; genus Stenichneumon; species Stenichneumon culpator. Next base: position 15,746,594 of record OZ024773.1, on the reverse strand, counting down.
CACACCGAAGCGCCGATCAACCGACCCGGAATGGCTGATTAGCACTCGAAGCGACGTCGCTACTTCGGGAAAAAAAAAATATATATATATAAGAAGCTCGATAACCGGAGTGAAAGGCATATTGGAAAGAGTAATACATATATAAGTATGTACATATATAAATATATTTCGAAAAGCCGATTAACCCTGCAGGTTCGAAGTCCCGTCTGCCCATCGAAAATTGCCTTCCCGTCATTCAGCTAAAACAACGAATCGAATGTTCGCAATAAATATTTTCCTCCGTAATCCAGGATTTCACACTCCGAGGCACCTCCACGTATATTTCCAGATTTTTTATCCCCACATTTTATTAATATTCAAACGGTCTTTAATTAACGGTCGAGGACCGACGAGCTTCGGGATTCTCGTTCAGTAAAGCTTTCGAAATTTAATTCTAAACGAGCTGAAGGACATTTAGCGAAGTCGGAATTGTCGAATGGCAGGCTGGATCGTAAATTTTTATGACTGATAAAAATGAAGGGACCTCGCTCTTGCGAGATCGAAGCTGGCAGAGAGCTGAATTTTTAATGTCATTTTATTTTTTCGGCTGCCAAATCGAAAATGTGACAGGGTTTTCGAGAGTCTTCGTTCGGTGCTAATCGATTATTAAAGCTCTCATTATTGCAGCACTCGGGGAGATAAAATGTCCTCCAGGATGCGAAACGAACGATTCTATATGTCCTATCTATTACCGGCGATACCGCAGTGTCTCTGTACGGCCCGACTGTGCGGATAATCCGGAGAGAATTCCTCCTCTCCAAAGCGACGGATAGAGAGATGACACCGGAGAGCGTTATAATAATTACTCGCGTATATCCGTCCTCGTATTCGAGTCGGGTGGGACGGAGAGCGATTTCGAACACATCTATAATTGCAGTGGAGCACAGGTACGCGCGAGTGATCCGTCGCACAACCGGCTGCCTTGGTACATACGCCAGTTACGATGGATTACGATGATAATTATTTCTCCCCCGAACAACGTGCTTCATCCGAGGTATGGTTAATTAATACTTCGTTATAACGAGCGACGAACCATTGCCGGATCGAGGCAGCCAAACACAGCCGAGCTACGCATACGTTCTGCACGAGTCAAACGAGATCATAATACATTATTTTGTAAATAAATAAATAAAAATAAAACGATCTTATGATCGAAAATTGATTTTCGTGATTAAATTTGACCTTGCGTTCGAAGTTAAGATCGAGCTCGAATTACAATCGAATTTCAGTTCAGAGTTTTAAGTTCGAACTTAAGATCGAAGTTAGGCACGAAATCAAGTTCGAACTGAGGTTCGATCTCAAGATCGAACTTCAGATGAATCTTAAGCACGCAATGAAGTGGGCGAAACTTCCATCTTAACTTCGAACTCAAGAGCGGTCTTAAGTTCAGATTAACGTCTTGAAATTCGACCCTTATGGTTGAATTGTGAGACGTTAGAAGTTAAGATCGCTCTTCAGATCGAACTTAAGATCAAAGTTTAGCCCAAACTTCATTGCATGCTTAAGATTGAACTTGAGCTACAAACGAATTGCAGTTCAGACTTACGATCAAAGTTAAGCACGAAATCAAGTTAGAACTTAAGGTAGATTTTGAACACGCAATGAAGTTTGGTCCAAACTTCGATCTTAAGCTCGATCCCAAGAGTGATCTTAAGTTCAAAATAAAGTCTTAAAATTCGACCCTTACAGTTTCCGATTTCCGTGCTAGAGAATAAAAACAAAAACCTCTTCCTCATGAGTGGCAAAAAAAAAATTATAATCCCTACCTTCTCCCTCTCCGATTTTTTTGTTCCCACCCTCGCAGCTCGTCGCGCCCGCGCGCGCCTGGCCGAGACGGAGAAGGACAGACGAGACCGGCAATTACCTTCCGATATTTCGAGGTCCGGGGGTCAAATTGAATTTCGGAATCACCGACACGCCGACAGACCGGCAGATTATAGGCCCCAGCGCCCTCGGCTGTGTGTTTGTCCGCGGTACAGTTATACCGCAGAGCGCGTGAGCCGGGGAATGAGCCACGGATACGGCGCACACGCATGTACACGATCTCTCCTCTCTTTTATCGCCGCAAGGCGAGAGAGCTTCGAAGCCGAGGTAAGCCGCTCGTCTCTCTCCGCCTTCGCGTGTCTCGCCCTTCCGTGAAGGAGGACGAAGGAACAGGCCAAAAAAAAAATCCCGAAGGGCGGGAGACAACGCGAGAGAGAAAATGAGATCCCGGCCGCGAAATTGCCCGGTCGTGTTCGACGGATTCGGCAGTAAAAGTGACGACGAAATCCGCTGACCAAGATATTCACCCCAGTACGCTCCGGCCGGCCGGATAGAGACGTACGTCCCGACAGCCTCGAAGACGGCAGCGCTCGAGAGCTAACGGGCAAGAATAAATGCGACGAAGCAGGAAACAAAAAAAAAAAAATGTAAAAAGAATGAAAAAGAAAATAAAAAGGACGAAGACCGGAGTGGAGAAGTGTACCGACAGAGTCGTATGACATTATAGGAAAAAAGTACGACGTGTACGCGGAGAGCGTCACGTTCCGTACGGCGATCCTCCGGCGTACCGGGAGCAATAGCCCGGATTAAAGAAGACTTGTCGGAAGCGGAGCGAGCGGACTCCTTTGCGGATAAATGAGCCGTCTTTTATCTTCGGGATGCTCCTCCGATGCTCCCGGCTCGTTCCCCTCCTCTCGGCTTTCCGTCCTCTTTTTTTTTTTTTTTACCTGCTGCTCGCTGACTTACGAACTACCCGACACCCCGACTTTCCCTCGCTGTCTCCGGCGTCGGCGCATGCGCCGAGGAAGGGCCGCGCGGATCCAATTACTCGCGAGGAGCTCGATACTGTTTTGTTAACACTCCCCCCCGGAGTGCACATCGCAGTCTTGGCTCCGTTGATTCGAGCCTCGAAAACACAATCGCCGTAAGTGTACGGAGACTAGGGAGGAACGGGGGGGGGGAAGGGTGAGGCTGGCCCGCGAAAGGATTACGAACGGCCCTTTGCCGATAAATCCGCACGGTACATTTACGGTCCTGTACAGCGTAAAGCGCGCGACAAAACGTATTCGATAAATCCAACAAAATTTATCAAAATTCCGTCCGGTCAACGAGCAAACGTGGCAAATTTATTTGAATCGAGCAAACACCCCGTCCAGCCTCCAAATCTATATTATCAATTCCGCACCTGTACTCGACCCAGTGTTTGATAATCCGAGCCCCCGCGCTCGCCTGACCCAATTCCACGGAATTAATGTACGGTCCGAACGAGCCCCGAACAATTGTAAATCTCGGCTGCAGCACAAACTATCGGTTCGTGATGTGAAATCGCTTCGGATCTTGTAATTCATGAGAGCCAACACGGCTAACGCTGAGTATTACACGGATGGAAGTGTGCATTACGCGTGTCGTCGGCGACGGACAGGGGAGATACGGATAGACCGTGCTCTGCCGAGTGCCTCGCGCCGTTCGCCGCGCGGAGATAGCGCAGATGCGGCTCTCCGTGTAGCAGGTAGTGGCGCGTACGGTTCGACCGGATTAGTATCGAAACAGCGATCGGCCGTATCCGCGGCGAGAGGGCCGGCTTTGGCGGCGACCGTTTGGAGGAACAATGGGAGATAGGGCTGTGAGGGCGGGGGTGCGAAACGCACGGAAGCCTCTCCTTTATTGACCCACATATCGCGAAACCCCTCGGCGCTCGGGGCTCTCGGGACTGCGGCGGCTCCGCGCAAAAGGGCGGCCGGGAACGAGAGCGAGAGCGGACGCGTGTCACCGAGGAAAGCGACCGGGACTCGTCGGGCGATCGGAGGGAGTCGCCGGCCGGGAAGGGAGAGCGAGATAAACGGAACGGCGAGATAGATTTCCCGGCGAAGAGCCCCTCGATGACGGTAATCTAGCCAAGAGCCGAATTGACTCGATCGTTCGGGCCGAGTTCGGGCGGTGCACTGGCCCGGTTCTCATTGCCCTGGGATTACCGTCGCGCCAATTAGTCCCGGCGTGCGGAGAGACCACTCCGCGGAGCTCATTAAGAATCACAACGAGAGCCATTGCGGATGATGTTGCACCGACTATTGAGACTGAGCGAGAGAGAGAGAGAGAAGCCCGCGAGCCCGAGTTTAATTTCATTCGGTCGGAAAGTCCGGAAATATATTTATCCCGCAGACAGTGCATTAGCTTGTGTAGCCCCGGGGCGCTTGAAAGAAGGCTCGGTGCCGGAATACATACTTTATTTTACCCACTTTGAGCCTCTCCACCGTGAGAATTCTACCTCGAACGTGACGCACTCTACCTTGAATACGAATACTGTTCTCCATAGAAGCCCGCGCGCGCTCTTTCCGTTTCTTCCGCGCCGGGGATGCGCTCGGCTCTCTCGAGCACCTCGCACACGTACCGATCGCGGAGAAAGGAGATGGAACAAAATCCACCCGTCTAACCGGCGAGCGTAGTTCCGTCTCTATCGCTCTGCCTCCCTCGGAGTTTTCAGTGCGAGGTCGCCGACGACGACGCAACGCGTCCCACTTTTGCTAATTGCTAGCACTTTTCCTCGCTCATTGAATTCCGTCGCGCGCGCCCTGCTGCCTCCCGGCTCTCGCTCGGCTTCGCGGAGTTTTGGCTTTTCTCTTTGGAAACGTATCGGAGAGAACCCGACGGCAACCTCTGCGGGCTCTCCTTTCTTCCGATATTACCGGAGCCTCATCCCCGCCCACTCCGCCGCCGTTCGCCCAAGCTACTCTTGTAATTTCGCCTCAATTTCGCGCTACCAGTTCTGAAGCTGCTCCATGCCGACGACGAAAAATCGGCACGTGCTAATTATCGTGCCGCGAACCAATGAGGAGCGCCCAACGGTCCCGAGAATCGATATCGTCTCGACATTGTCTCCCCCCCTCCCGCCGCGTTAACCCTTGTCTCGCGAGCAAACCTCCCGGAAAGATGCACCGAGTCAAATGCATTGAAATAATCTGAGGTCACTTTTCTTACAAAAAAAAAAAAAAAAAAAAAAAAAAAAAAATCTCCTTCGATCGGTTATCAAACGAGGTAATAAAATCATTGCTGCATCGGGCGTCGGTCCCCGCGGATTTATCCGGACGGTGCGAGACACAACCGTCGGCAAAGTTTGGGATTCCGCATGGCGCCCCGGAGGATGAAAGCGGCGCGTATAAAAGCGAAAAGCGGCGGCACAACACTGGTGAAAACCGGGAGGTACGGTAGGAGAGTCGATATAGGTCACCCAACTTTTACATTTCAATTAGCATTTGCATCTCAAAGGGCTGCGAACGAAGCCACCGGGTCCTCACCTGTCCCTCCGGCCCCCGGGTGGGCGGTCGAGGCCTCGGCTAATCATAGCCAGCGACCGCCACTACCGCCCGGGCACCGGCTCAGACAGAAACAATGGTTCAGCACCCCCACCCCCCGCCCCCACCCAAGCCGCCCCCGTCAAGCCGTGCCATTGTTTCGACCGCGAGAATCACGGCTCGTTGGAACGACGACGAATTGTTTATAAGCGCGAACCGCCCCGCCCGCCCCCGCACCGCTGAGACCGGCGGGAACGATCCGAGGGGGTGGAAACCTCCCCCCTCCCCCCCTCCAACTAGTATCGTCCGAAATTTCTCTAATCCCTCGTGATCGAAGAGCACTATGCTTCGCAACAGATATAAAATATCCGATGGCGAATATGCACACCGGAGAATAATATCACGTCCGATGGCCATCAAGTCTCGCTCGGGTTCTCGTTCATCCCCGTCGCGCGATCATCATTCAAGCGGACGCGAAGCGAAGCGGGAGTACAGTTTCCTCTTTTTTTTTTTTTTTTTTTTTTTATGGAAAAAGGAAAGCACCAGCACCGACTCTTGTCTGCGGTCGCTCGCGGCTCCGGGGTACTTTGTATCTCCAAGGTACCCCACGTGGACGGCTTCTCTCCGTCTCTCGCGTTATCTAATATTTTCTAATGCGTCGCGACGAGCCAACGCCGGCAACCACCCTGCTTTTTGGTGGATCACCAGATCCATCAAGCCCCCCCTCCCCCCCCCCGCCTCTACTTCCCCCCTTCGTCTCGTACGCTCTCTCCTCTGTGCAGCATCCCAGGCAGATTATAGAGGATGAAAAAAAAAAACGGCAGCATCAGCACCCGCGGGGGTGGCTTTTACCGATATTTATTTCCGCCTAATCTCCCCGAGTGCCTTTTCGCATCGAATGTATCAACTACGACCGACGAGAGCCGGCTGATGCGCTCGCCTTCGCTCACGATTTCCCCGCTCGCTACGTACCGAATGCTGTTACATCCCGACGGTCAGCCGGTGACTGGCAGGATGACGGACGTGGGTTTCGGGAGAAACCGCGCTGCTGCGTGAATCGGAGAAAAAGTGAGCGGAGGAAGAGAGCAGCGACGCCGGGGGGTGCTGAAGTTTTTTTATTTCTATCGCTAATGTCTCGTTAGCGTGCGCGAGAGCCTCCTCGGCGCGTTCGTTCCTCCTCGGAAGAGGGCGAGAAAACTCTCTTTTTGCATTGGCCTCCTTTACGTCTCCTTAAATAAATAAAATAAATAAAATAAATAAAATAAATAAAATTAGCTGAGGGACTTAAGCCGATGGCCAATTGGCAATATATATATATATATATATATATATATATATATATATATGTGTGTGTTTTACTGCAACTGTGTCATGCGAGATGGAACAACAAAAATTGGTCCATCTCGCACATTGCCAATAAATCCATCACTGCCACTACTAAATAAAATAAATAAATAAATAACTGCGAGATAAAACGCTCAACGAGTTTTATCGTCCCTAGCCGTGCTTCAATAAATGCACAGGCGATTTAACCTAAAAATTAGTTGAATCGATAACCACTTACGCTCTGCTATAAAATATTAATTGTCGATGGTTATTTTCTGCTTTTACAGTCGGATGGTGCCAGCAGGAGTTCACGAGCCGGGAGAAGATGTGCGACGCGGTCACATCGGACGACAGTCTGTACTCGATGTTCAGACTGAATCCAACACCGATAACTTGTCCGTTCATGGGTTCCTCCGGTCCGCCGTTCACCTTCTCGTACACACGGGGCAAGGGTTATTGCAGCGACCCTCCGAGCCTCGCCGAGAGTTGCACCGACGACAGCAAACTATTGCTGAAGTACCAGTCATGTGCGAACGTCGATAACACCGAGAGCAGCGGTGAGTACCGCGCGTGTGCCATGTTTGTGAAATTATTGAGCTTTTTTTTTATCGGAGGACTTTCGAAATATTCGTAAGATACCTCGAGCTCGCCCGTCTGCATCGTGACATTTGAAGCAAATACGTCGAACGGATTGGCGACCAAAAGAAAATCGTTTGCCGTCTCGCATCACGACGCTCGGCTTTCTGCATTTTTTATTGAATTCTCAACGGCCTCGCGTCTAAGAAATAGAGCCCATTTCGAAGCTCCCTAGCTTCTATTTTACAGAGTTATAAATAACGCCTTATGTCGTCGTATAAAATCCTTATGACCGAATAATTGGCACCGATGTGGAACGATCGTCTGAACGGGTTAAATGCAGATCTTTGAAAGTTCAAGCCTTTGGAGCATCTGATTTTGCACGATATGCCAAAGTTCGCTAGAAGAATCTCGATCCCGAATAAACTAATACCCAAAGTTGACCCAGATTGCCGACGAGCCTTCTCGGTTGAGGAGACAATCGGTAAAAAAAAAAAATAGTTGAATAAAAAACTAAAAAGGTTAAAAATGCATGATGAGTTCAGACGGTCTCCAGTGAAATAGATTAAGCTCGTGCGGGGCTTCCGTAGATTATTGCTTAATAAAACAGCCCGAGGGGGAAGATCCCATCCCCTCGATCGCAACGAAGCCACTAAACGGATTATAAACCTAATTAAATTATCATTCTTTTACGGAACGACGGCTCCTGACGCGATTTTTTCCACCGGCCCTTTCAACCTTTTCTCATGTATTGTGACTTTCTTTTTTTTTTCACCTGCGCACATTCACCTTTGCAACTTGTCTGTGTTAGACTATAGCGAGCGCTGCTGAGGTAGTTAGCGCTCGAGTGCTCACCGTTCCTTAATTCAGCCGTTTCTGTCGCTGGCTACATTCGCGATTAATTAAAAACATATTTGCGACGTATCGCACACGTTCTCTTACCTACTTCACTGTCACTCGCCGCACTGGAAGATACATTTGAGAGAAAAATTACAAAATATTCTCTGTACAGTCACTTCCATTTAAATCTCATTATTCGACCGGAAATGACTTCATCCAGGGAAAACGCCACTTCCACTTTGAAAATCTGATTTTACGGATTCTAATTTAAAATAATAAAATAAATAACGCAGAAGAAAGAAATTTTATAAAGTCAGATGCGAACTCGCGATGTTGAGATTACCTTTCACAGAGTTTTTAAAAATAAAAGAGTTCGTTTATTTATAATGATACAATTTGCTGTCACAAGCTTTAATGCGCTCAAGCACAATTCGTTAATTTAAAAAAAAAGTGTTTGCGGCTTATGTTCATTCGCAACTTTTCTACAAAGGCTACATTCTATAAAGCTTAAACTTTTCTATAAAATTCTATAAAGCTTAAACTTTTCTATAAAGGCTTCATTCAGTTCAAAATTCCGCAGCCTCGCAGCCACCAATAGTATATCAGATATGGTGTTTCTCCAAGCTGCTTACCCTTTAGCAGAAATGAGCTCCGGCTTAAGGTGGGACTAAAGATCATCATATTTTGAAGACCTCAAAATATTTTGAATCCATTTTTCTCCGAAGCGGTTTTACTAAATATAAAACAAATCGCAGGACACACTGCATATTTTATTAATGCAGTTTTTTATTTTATAGAATCGTAACGGAGAAAAATGGTCTCAAAATGTTTACTCAATTTTTCTTACACTCATACGTGTTTAGCCTCCTATTAAATGAATTTCGCGTTGGTGATACCCTATCAACTTCTTAGAGCCGCGTCCTTGAAATGCAGACCTGCTCAGCTAGACGTTCTTTTATTTCTGACTGCCAATCGCTAGTGAATTTTTTGAATTGCCAACGATACATCCGACTCTTTGCGCGAGACACATTTTGTCCATTTTGGTGACAAGAGAACGCTTATCAATGCGGATTTCTGTAAAAACTAAATCCGGAACTGACAGCTGAGAGCGAACTGCTCGTCGACTGGAATATAAGCCTACTTCAGCTGCGTATAAATGTGGATACATCTCGAATCATTCTGGATTTAGCCAAACAGAGCGGAACTGCATTGAAGAACGCAGCCATGTGGTTTACTGGCTTGAGCGAAGGACAAATTTCAACTGTTATCATTAAAAATACGCAGAACTAATGTTTGCTCATTCGTGGCAATGTTACAGTGGAGGAACTGCAGTGTTTGGCGACGTGGAGGGACGGCAGAAACAAGTATCTGGTCGGTACACTGAAGCTCTTCGGCAGAAGCGCGCCCGGAAACGAGGAAACCTACAGGTAATTATAGATATCGACGTAAAGTGCCGTATATGAAAATTTACCGGGTAGGCGCGTAGGCGACTTCACCATTAGTTCATATTTATTAAAAGCAACCTTCGAGTAATATGGAAGATCGATACGAGTCGCGCGAATTACCCTCCGGGTTTCCATCTGCTAATACGAGCTCGATTTTCTAGAGCGTTTTCTAAAATTAGTCTAGTTATAGCTTGCGGGTTGGAGTAGAGAAAAAGAAGAAACTAGAGCGAGCGCGGACTAGTATCGAATGGTACCCATGGGAGAAATACAGGTCTAGGAAGAGCACGACTGTTGCCGGAGAGCACACGACGACGAGGACGATCCAACGAATTACACGCAATGATTCTAATTGGGGTAGAAGTTCAATTAGCCAAATTGCGCTCAACGCTCGGCCACTATACAGAATGTTAAATTGATAGATAAATCAATTAATGATGCCGACGGGCGTACCTACTTAATACCCGAACAGAGGGGAGGAATCGCTATTTCCGTCCCTCGAGAGCAATCATTATTTATCATTCTCTAGTTCTCGTTCTCGCGTGCGTTCGTGTCGTGTAGTTATTTACATTCAAAAATAATCGGTCTATGTGCGTGTTTATTGTTGCAGATGCTTCTTGTACGAGAAGTACACTCATCATCAGAATGCAAAAATCGAGTACGAACTCGCCGAGTCCGGGGATTCAACGTGCAATGGACTTAACTCCGTTTCCGAAGGATCGAGGACGATTCAACTTATGAGAAGTAAGAAGAAATAAAACGACAGCTAAATAATTTGTAGAAAAGACGAAAAAAAATCGTTGAGTCGTATCCACACTTCGAAAATACATTTATTTCACTCGGTGCGAGAAACCCCATTTTCACACTTCGTGAAATAAAATTTTGTACGATACGCGCGCGAAAAACGTTTTCTTAAAACGTGTGATTGCAACACTCGTCAGAAAAACTTTTTTCGCACTAGTATCGTAATCTATCTTGTAACCTATATTGTAGTACGTGCAGAAGAAAATCCCACTTTAATGCGCATCGGTAGATCACACTAGTTACTTTTTACACACTTTTTTAACGTTCTAGTTATTTTCTCGCAGGCTTTCGCCACGCTGTAGGCATAGAAAGTGGGAGTTTTTGTGCACTTGTTACAAACAGTACTTGTACGAAAAAGCTAGTATCGCAAAGTACGATTTTTTTTGTGCACTTGTTACAAAAAGTACTTGTACGAAAAAACAAGTATCGCAAAGTACAATTTTTTTTACCAAATAATAATCACGAGGCATGACCGAAAATTGTATCTAACTTTGTCTTTTATTTTTCAGTCGATAAGGAACACAACAGATGCAAATATCCGTCCTGGGTGACAAAGCATCATGAGTGGCACTCGTTGAACAGCTCAAGGAAGTACCACTTTACAACTAAGAACGGAACTCTCATAGTTCGCTCGGAGAAGAATCCAGCGGGCACTTTTCACGAGGAAAAAATTGTCTGTCACAATTTCGTGCCTCTATTTCCGAACGACAATATGCAGGGGAATCGTGTGAAGCTCGTCGCTCACATAACGAGTGGCTGGTACGTGTACAGCTTCACAGTAATATATCTTGCATCGAATGCTTACGTTCTCAGAAATTCGCTGGGCGAAAAGTTCATTGCGACTCGTTGAGTTAATATCCTCGCTCCTGTCGATTCGAGCATACGTAAGAATCGCCTTTGCACAGCGCGGAGGAACCACTTTTCGATTCATAAATATTTTTTTTATCTCATTGCAGCGATATTGGATACGTCTGCATGATTTTTCACAAAAGATCGGCGAACGTTATCGAGATACAGCAATCGAGTGAGTACGAAGAGCGGGAATACGCAATAATCGTCGATACTCGTTATTTATTGATGTTAGCTCGAGGCTAATGGAACATCGTGATTTGTTGTCTTCAGATGAAAAAGCAATTTTGCCGGACGCCTGTTCGCAATCGGATCCCTCGAAAATGCCGTACACGACGTTAATAAGTGAGTAAAACTTCGTGGACGAGAAAACAGCTTTAAAAAAAATAATAAAAAAACAACATGAAAATGAGTTGAAGCCACGGGAATTCTTTTGGATTTGTGGATGTCTCGACATTTAATAATTTCTGATTTATGAACGAACACCCGAGTGGGAGAAGTGAAAGAAAAGGACTGAGAGGAAAAAAATGAATTACTGTCGAGGGCAATAACGTAGGGGCGCAGTTGCGATCGTATCGCTCGGACGAAGATGAATGTCCGCGAGGCTTCGCTCCAACATTGTTTTTTTTTTTCTCACACAGAACTTCATATCGAAGCTGCTCTGGTTTGCTCGATTTTTAATGCCTCGTCACGTTTTCTCGCCTCTCCCTTCGGTCGATCGTCGTACCCCGCCGAAACAGTTATTAGAATCAGTGGTAACTAACGATCTCGTGTATTTGAATCCACAGCGACGACGCTGGAGCAGAGAAAGTGTCCGCAGCCTAGCAGATACACAATACTCGATATCGTGCCGACGAGCTCGTTGTCGACGACGACGACGAAGACGAAACGGCAGAGACGAGCCGGCGTGAAACCTCACAGAACAGCGGAAAAAATGACGTGGCAAGAGGACAGCGAGGACGACGAGTGCAGCTTCACCGATATACAAATCGGTTGCACGTCACCGAGTCAGAGCGAAATGATAATTGCCAACACATGCGATAGAGAACAGATATGTGAGTTTCATCGACGCACCACCAATTGAGATCGTTAGAATCTATTGGACGATAAATGATAAATTGTTTCTTTCGTTTTTTTTTTTTTTAATAGCTTACACGTGTCACGACAGCTGGGAGGAATCCGGCACATGGTACACGATAGTGACGCAAAAGAGTGGCCAACCTATTCTGGGTCTAAGCCCGTCGGACACCGCCGTAAAGCAAACGTTATGTTTCTCTATGCGATGGGTCGACACCACGGCAAAATTACCAGGACGCGGCTCGGCTGCGAGCAGGCACGAACAACAAGAACAAGAATTATGGCTGTCGAGACCAGCCCGCACTTGCCAAAGAGAAGCGGCCGATCAATGGACGTACAAGCTCACGAGCCAAGGTATTATTATACTGGTACATCTCTCCATCTCCGGAACCCCCCCTGCATTCTATGCGAAGCTCCGATAGCACTGCCGCTATCGGAGCTTCGCTTCTGCAAGCTCTCCTAATTTATTCTCTCACGCCCTTGTCCTATACAGTTTAATTTTTATTTCCATTAAAAAAACGTGGGTTTTTTTAAAAGTTTAACAGTTTCATTTTTTATTTCTATTAAAAAGATGTAGGTTGTTAAAAATGTTTAAGTTTATTTTTGATTTCTATTAAAAAAACGTGTGTTTAAAAAAATGTTTAACAGCTTAATTTTTATTTGTATTAAAAAATCGTGGGTTTAAAAAAATGTATAAAAGTTTAATTTTTGTTTCTGTTAAAAAAAAAAAACGTGTTTTACAATTATTTTTCTTGCTTGCTTCAGGAGTATGCGAGGACCTAACGAGGGCGGCAGCGAGCGCAGCGTCATCGTCGTCTCTGTCGAGAGTCTCCCTAGTTCTTTCGGCCGGTGCGGCCATACTTTGCAAGCTATTATCGAGATGATGCGTTTCCGTGTTCGATTACTAAAATGACTATCCCCCTAAACTTTCCCGTTGATTTTGAGCTCGTATACGAACGTGCTAATTGACCATGTCACATCGAATTCGGGTGTATGTCTCTCGACCTATGCGGAGGGGGCAGCTACAGGTATACACATAATACATATACATATATGCATTTATATAGGGTACTACTGGTATAGTATACTAGTATCGGGTCGTGCAAAGGTACACAGTTTCGGCGATTGGCACTTTGCGAGCGTGTGGGAGAGATAGGGAAATACTATGCATACTATATAACTGTATATAGTATATATACACTCACTAGCCGACGTCTATCTGCTCGACGCAATTATCACTGTTGTCGCGGCCAGACGCGTATGTCACGTCCGAATCCATTAGCGAGCCGTGCTAATCCAAGGCAACGTGACAAGAGATATATATACTATTCTATCTAATATGTATAGTACTAGAAATTTGTGTAGCGGGAACGAGAGACGCGGGACCGCGGGACAAGATCCGTTTGAGCAGCTGCTATACATATGGAGGAAAAAGAAAAAAAACGATAAAAAAGAGCAAGACGGCTCTGATTATTTAGATATCGATGCCCACGATAGATTCGTTCGGGTGGTAAATAAAAACGAAACGCTGTAAATATTATCAGGGTATAGGAGTAATCGATGTTTCATTCGATGACCATCGATCACCAGTGCAAATTATTAAGGCCACACAAGGAGGATAAAAACACACGAAAAAAAAACAAAAAAACAAAAACAAAAAAAAGGGACAAAATATAAATCGAACGGGGACGTTTTACGAAATGATAAATACAATTTTTATTATTCATTAGCTAGAATGCACATCTGTATATAATTATTTGAATAATGTATAAAGACTGTTTTTTAAGAGAATAAAATAAGCGAAGAGATAATTGAAATTCACGCTGCCTCGCGGAGTGATTTTTTTTCGGCCGCAGGATATACTATAAATTTCCGGCTTATTCGATGTTTTTCTTGGGGCATGAGATGTTTGACGAGGGAAACGAGCAGCCGTCGTGTGTATTATATTCTCGGGAACATATTATAATCGAATATACTCTGAAGAACTTTATTGTGTACTTACGAAATTTGATGCTCCACGTTCGTACCGCAGAGCCGACGAAGCGTCAATTTTCTATTCCACGCGACTTTTTTTTCCTTCCGATATTCGACGAAAGTTGAAGAACGAAAATTGCATTATTGTCGTATTATCGTGAAAATCGATTAATTCAATTTTTTTATTTTTAATTCAATCCATCGCCAACGCTGCCCGGTACGAAAGCTCTGTGGTATCGATACGCATAAGCACAAAATAACGACAGAGCCAAAACCATGTTAACTCTACTCCTCGAGAATTTTTTTACTGTATATACTATATTAGGTATTTTTATGACCATTACTCGCTTGTATTCCGGTATTCGTTTTAAAGGCAAACGAACATACGGCGTATTCGACGTTGTCGATGCTCATTTCTCACGCAGGATACTGTTAACGCTTATCACCTTGCCTACGCGGGTAATTAAGATACTTTGTAGGAGATGGGATTACGCGGAGATGCGTGCTGAATTACAAATTATAATCTTCGCCGAGATGTTTTGTTTGTGTCCACGCTTTGCCCGAGAGTTTCACCGAATGAATCACAGAATCAGTCTAAGCCCGACGTTCGAATCCCCTTAATGAGGGAGTGGTAGCTACAACCGGATTAAAATAAATTCCATATCGTTATGCACCTTAGAATAATCCTGCGAGTGGTGCGAGTAAAAACAAACAAAACACCTTTACGAACGTTGTATGTAAATATAGTCTGTATCGAATACCGGATGTCAAGTTAAATATACCTGAGAATAATTTTTAATACGGCTAAAAGAACTTGTAGTAATTATTAGGATATATATATATATATATATATATAAATATATATATATATATATGAGGCTCGATACAGAGGCCCAGTTTCGTAAATACGCAACAGAGATAAGGTGAACGGTGTTGTATAATAGAGATAAAGTGGAAAAAAATAAGAAACAAAGCGAGCAGCGCGTGTGTGTAAAGTGCCACCGACGAAGACGCTCTGATAAAAGTGATTAACCGATGACTATTAAATGAAAATTGTACTGTACAAGAAGTATATATTTTTTTCGTTTATCACTGTGATGATTACATAATTGAATATTATGAATATTAGCATGTAAGGGCCGTTTGAGTGTTGTTTTTTCTTGCCACTGTATAGTAAAAGAAAACGAGAAATATTGATTCATTATAAATATCTAAGGGTTTTTCGGGGCTTATAAAAGAGAAGAAAAGAAAAAAAAATTAAAATAAAATCGTACGTGGGCTTCTTGCTTGCCTACCTAAATTACTTTCGATCTAATTATGTAACTAAAGGACTATGTATGATACTACTAGTATGCATAAGAAGCAGTGCGATTAAGGCTGGAGCTAACGTTTAGTATCGTCGTGCAGATGCAACATCTGCGATCGTATACTACTTTTTATTTTTTATTCCTTCAGAACGAATTATGATTATTTTTTTTTATTGGAAAAAAAACCGACACTCATCGTCGCGGTAATCTGTTAATTTACGAATCCGACGCAATGTAAAAAAAAAGAAACTAACAGACGAGTCGATAAATAAGACTACTCATTCACGAAATAAATTTAAGTCCACCCACACGTACACAACACATGAGAACACAGATTTGACGAACGGAAGACGTCTTGGATATGATAGTAAAACAACGATAAAAAACAATATTTGTCAACTGAACAGCCTACGTGGGCAGCCACCAACTCGACGTTTGCCAAATTTTTTGAATGCGCGAACGGCGATACCGGCCACTCGATAGCTTTTTGTATTTTCGATCCTCATATCTGCCTTTTCCAGACGCTAGCCGTTCGAACTAGTTTATTAACACGGTACCACTGTGAGTGCCGGTCAATGCTGACTGTCACGATATGAGCTAGCATCATGTGTAATGTTCATTATTATATTTTGAATACGAAATATATATATTGAAATGAAAATACTTTGGTCACACTTTATTTACCAATCCCAGTCTGCCCCAAAGATGTTTGGCTGCCAACCGTCTCGTTGGGAAGCGAAAATCATGATCAGTCATCGCGCGGCGTGGCAGAAAGAATAAAAAGTACGGCAGAATATCAAAGAAACTCTGAAAAAGACGATACCACGACAACTAAACACGAAGAGTCTACACCATGAAAGTGTAGTATGTACTCTGTACCAAGAATACCCTTGAAAATCTTAATTTTTTATCGGAATTTACGTAATAGAGGAAAAACACTAATAGGGGGAACACTTCCGGTTTCGAAAATTCATTTTTCAACCGGAAGCGGGGCCATACCGGAAGTTACTTCCGGTTTGAAAATGTCATCTTTTGATCAGAAATGTGTCACTCCTGTTCGAAAATCTCATTTTCGAACGGGAGGTGATGCATTTCTGATATGATGTCACCTCCGGTCGGAAAATGAGGTTGTCAAATCGGAAGTTACCGAAGAAAATACGATACCGTTGAGATGTCTTGGAGAGCTGACTAGTGGTAAGATGTTGCGTGCTCACTTTTACGGTGTAGACTTTTCGTATGCCGTTGTGATGGTGACTTTTTCGGTGTTCATTCAATACACTGCAAAAGTACGATAATATTGGATGTTGCTTTATTGGTGACGTATCATTCACGTTGTTAATTTTTGCTCATCCGTTCACAGATCTAAAATATATAATACATTTGTTTTTTTTTCCTTATAGGATTAACGCGTAAAGTGTAGGTGTTTAATCTACCGTGTACTCGACCGTACAACATATATTACGTATTATCGTGAATGAATATAAATGAAAATAAGTTCCGAGAACGTAAATAGGGGAGTATTCCTCGCCATCACATCAACTTATCACGATTTCCAACGTTGGGAACTGCTTGATAACTAAATCGAAATTGAGAGAAAAAAAATACACAATTTGGAGATAAAAACAAAACTATTTTACGAAACTATTGCGAACGCACGGATCGTGCGCTAGGCATGATAACCTGCTAGTACCACTATGTACAAGACGACTAATCGATTACACGTTACATCATTCCCTCACTATATCTCGTTCTCACTCTCATTCAATGGAATTAAAAATTATCAAATGGAAGTTCAACGATTGGGAAGTCATTGACGATTAATGAATCGGGATATTTTAGCGCAAAAACAGGAACATAAAATATGTATATTTTGGGTCCGGAGGGTGTGAATACTGCGACCGCAAGTCCAATGAACGTCACAAGCTCTCACTACCGAATTTAATCCTTTCAAAAGGATCGTGAATTAATCCACGTTCTGTTAACTAAGTTGTCAATGATAATTAATCATCGTATATCACTATTGGCTGGACACGTATAAATCTAAACAATACGCAATACATCGTCGTCGTCTCTCCGCCGATCGTTCGTGCGGTATAAATACGCGTCAAAAACCCGCCAATGCCTCCACGTTTCTTTTTTTTTCTTCTCTTTAGCAATGAGAGATGGCTCAATTTTATGACACAATACAAATAATATGTATAAACCGCGATACACATGGGTACTGTATACGACAATCGAGAAAAGGCACTACGTCGAATAAACAGAATAATTTTCACGAATAGCAAATATTGCCGATAAGAACGCAAGGGAGGATTGATTCACAATGAAATTTCTTTATGCGAATAAACTGTATGATGCAGATAAATATTTTTTTTACTCTAGATATTGTTTTTTAAATACTTTGTACCAATAAGTTTAATTTCTCATACTCATCGTAGTATTCTCATCAAGTACTAATGTATGTTGAAAGTTCGTCTAAAATAAGATCTGTTATCTATGTCTCTATGTCTCTATCTCTCTCTTTCTCTCACTGCGATTTCAAACACGTGTCCCAATGATTTTTCAGTTAGAATTTTGGCAGTTATTCGACCGTACAATGTACCGCTACTGTCTGTATAGTTTTGCTTATGTATTCCCCAACAATTAATTAGGACATCGAAGGATATGATTGTTTCTCATAGTGTATCTGTGACGATCTCGAATGTCGAGCCCGACTCGTTGCCACGCCGTAAAAAGACGAGGGACGATCGGATCGCATGTGATTGCTAAGCGAGTTTTTTTGCTAACACCGTACGAAATAATCGATCACCAATTACTGGAGAATAATTTATCTCCCGCAGTGTATTACAATCTTTGAATGCAAGAGACGTTTATCTAATTTAATTATCGTAGCTTTGTGCGATCCACTAATTATCCGTGAATCATCTCTCTACATTTTTAGTTTAGATGAATTATACGGTAATCTAATTTAATTTGTCATAATTCTGTTCGTCGATCGCTTGCAATTATAATTCGAGTCTGGCAAAGCTCTTCGTACCGATTGAATTGATTGAGTGGCATTTTTTTTTTTTTTAGAATACTGTTTATAATTCGAGCGTCCGTTTGTCTCGCGTTAAACAGACCGTGGAGTCGCGGCTTCAATCGCGCAACCACATCGCAGAGAGTCTCGTTAATTGACACACGCTATACGCGAAACACAACTCTACTGGCACAAAAATGTTCTTTTAACAACTATACATAGTAATGTGGAGAAGTACGTGATATAGTCGCCGATTTGCGGAAGATCATGGTATCGAATGAGAATTCAATTCTCCTCGAGTATCGTGACCAGTAGCATTTGTTATCTGGTTAAAATTTCCGGGTTCTGTTGGCCCTGTTGCATCTCCTTGTTGATATTAGGATCCGCCTGTACGCCAGCCGTTTGATTGGCGAGCCTCGCGTTCGGCTTTATCGATTTTAATTTAGTCGTTCCGCCGTACTTGAAGTTAACGTCACTGCACGTGTCGAGAGGATGCACCGTCCCGGTGAGACTCGAGTTCGAATCGCTGCAGGTGTCCTCGAGTCTCGTCGTCGGTATTTTCCTCACCGAGCCGAGCTCGTACGCGGACTTTGCAGGTTTCAGTTTCATCTTCGCGTTCGTCAGTGGCAACGAGACAGATTTTTCTAATCCAAGCGCGTCGATCTTCAATGAGTTCAGTGTGTCACTCTTGTGTATCGTCGTTTCCGTGGTCGGGTTAACCGTGTCCGTTATTTGTATGTCAATGTTCACCGACTTCGGATCGTTCTCGTCGTTGTTATTGTTGCTGCCCCGATCGCTGGTACTTTCGCTTCTCAGCGCGGCCATTTGAGCCCGCTGTTGCCTGATGTGATTGTGCGAATTGGCAAAGAACGACGACATCTTCTCGAGCTTCGTGCCCAAGTTCGGCTGGCTGAGTGCCGATTTCAAGGGATACGGAGCTTCCATGAGACTGTTGCTCTTCAGCAGTCTCGATGCATCGCGGCCCGTCGAGCTGCTCTTCATCGGCTCGTATCTGTTGTTGTTGTCTTCGAGGACCTTCAGTGGATAAGATTTCGCGCTGCTGTTTCGCCTCTTCTCGGCGACGCTCAGCTGCGCGACTATGCGACGCACGTCGCCCGGTATCTCGACGTCCACCCGCGAATCTATTAGTTGTTGAATGAAAGATCCGAGGGTCGTGACCGTCACTTCGAGGCTTCGATTCTGCGACTCCATTTTATGGACGGAAGAAACGTGGACGGAGCGCGTTGTCTCCAAACGATGCAAGTTACTCATCGCGACCTGGACGAATGATAAGATATAATTCAACGTTATGTTTAGCTGTGTTGGTTCGCAGAAATAAAAAACATAAAGACAGCGGCGACGAATTACCTCGAGTTGATTGTTGAGGTGCGCGACCTGCTGCGTCAACTGCTTGTTCATCACTTCGAGCTTCTCCATATTCTCTATCTGCGGCTTGACCGATATCATCTCCTCCTGCAGTACTTGATACTCGACTCGGTATTCGTTGAGCTGCTTGGCTATCTCCATATCCGGATAGAAGACCCGCTTCATCACCCGATCCAAGACTGACTTGTCCACGGCCGGGACTTTGATCTGCGAAGGATTTATAAATTAACGCACGTCCATCGATCCGTTACTGGCTTTACGATTGTATTCGTGTTGCGTTTACTTTGAGGTATTCCATTATTTCCTCGAAGCTATCGCAGCACAAGAGCTGATCCTGGTGATCCTCCAGCAGGGCAAGAGCGACGCGGAAAATTACTTCGGAGCTCTCCAAGAAGAGCAAGTCTGTGAACAATCAATCAATGAGAAGACTTCTCGGAGCTAGGCAAAATTTCGAGTTGTATTGGATGGCTCACCAAATACTCTGGTGACGAATCCCAGAGGAAATTGGCTGGCGAAAAGAGTCAGCAGCCAAGGCGCCGCGTACAAAGTCGGTGAAACTTCGTGTTTGTCGAAGTGATCGTAGATTGCAGGTAGTCTGTCGTGAAGTAGCCTCGACAACTGATAGAGGTGCAACTGCAGCGCCGCCATATCGGGAAGATAGAGCTTTCTCAGGCCTCTGCGAAACATTAAGTGACGCAGGAGGAAGAATGCTTGATCTTCCGACATCTTTTGGCAAGGAAAAAAAATCCATGGGTTAATTTCGATTTTTTTTTTATGCGGGTAATTATCTCGCTGACAGAGAATCCAAACTTACGTGGAGAAGAAGAACCCCAGCGACGAAACTGAGACCCTGACAGTAGCCTACTTCGTGATCGAGCAGAGAGTAAGCTTTGAGTAGATTGAAGAGCGCGAGTTGACCCGGACCAAGTGGCGAGCTGAAGTACGGATGATTGGGAAACGTTCTGCCGAGATCTATCAGAATCGCATGCTGCTGAGACGTGAGTTGCTTCAACAGAAGCTCGTACGGTGTGTTGTAATTTGGAAACTCCCGAGTCTCGATGGGCGGCTGTTTGAGGCAAAATTGTTCGGCGAGAAATTGCCAAACCTCGCCCCTCTTGCCGCGTGGCACTCCTTGCTTTATTGCCTGAAGCAACATCTGATTGTCGCACTTTGTCGATATCCTCGACTCTTTGCTCACGAGAAGGTCCCAAACTTCCGAGAGTTCTCGGGCGCAACTGCTAAGCTCGTCGTACTCCAATTTTATTCTCTTCATCGTTGCCTCTTCCTGGTGCACTGGAACGCGATAGAAAAAAATAAACGTCTGCTCGAAACCTGTAGCGAGAAAAGCAAGCTTCACAAACGAGCAAATTTCTTACCTCGAAGTCTCGTATTCTCTTTCTCCATCCTGATAAGTATGACTTGTTGATTGATAGCTTTCCTCCAGAGTTCTCGAAGCTCCTCCTTCGTTCGTCGCGACGGTACGCCCTGACTGTTCTTGTTGAAATTAACGCTCCCAGGCTTGTCGGCCTCTTTGTTGTCCTGGTCCTTGCCAGGCGTGACGACTCGATTGAGAATGGCTTGCCGCCACGACCCGCTCGAGTGAATCTTGTTGTTTCCCTCCGCCTCGGTAGGCGACATCTTTGGTGAATTCCCCACTTTCAGGAAGCTAACAATACGACAAAAATTGATTCATCGGTTGATCCTCCGTTGTTCCCGACGATGTGGGGGGAAATACATCTGAGTCACTTACATATCCATCATGGGGCTCTTTGGTCCGGTATTAACTACCAACTGTTGTTCCGGCGAAACCCTCAGAGATCGCGGTCTGTTCGAATCGGGAGTAACGTCACCCATTGTCCCAGGGCCAGAACCGACGGGACTTTGACGCTCGCTCCTCTGTCCCGTGTACTGATTCGAGGGCAAACCAAAGTCGTCTCTGGAGCCTTTTCTCTTCATCAAATGATCGAAGCTGTTCGTCAGCGATCGCTTCGCCTTCATGAATATCGTACTGCCGACACCGACGCTCAGATATTGATTAAGAAACTCGCTCCTAAGTAAAATAAAAATGAAGAGAACGGCATCAACCACACGCTATCAATTGCATGGAGCACTTAGTGAGAAAAAAATGTTTACCTGTTCTCCGCGGTATCGTGAACGTGCCGCGACTGCTTCATCTCGCAATGCGCCCGAAGCAGGAGCAGCAAAAATTGATTCTGTTCGCGAAGAGTATTTCCGACTCCGCAACCACCTGCCGATTTCGCACTTTCGTACTTCGTCAGTACCATTTCCTGCTCGTCCTCCGGCAATAGTTCCATTCGCGATATGATAATACTTTGTGTTTTCCTCTCGTTTTGACCTGCACCGATATAACCGATTGATTAATACAATTAATTCCAGCTTGAATCAATATAGTACTTTGTGATGAAGGTTGTAAAGTTGGCCGCACGAGCTGAAGGGGAATGTTGGCTACTTCCCGACCGCCGTCAAGAGTCCGCTTTTTTCATACAAATATAGCATGCTGTTTTATTACACTCAGTGTGAAAATGGGAGTTTTACGCACGCTTCACGTGCGAAAAACCCCATTTTCCCACCTCGTGAAATAAAATTTTGTCCGATACGCGAGCGAAAAACGTTTTCTGAACTCGTGTGGTTACAACATTCGCCTTCGGCTCGTGCTGCAAACTCACACTCGTCAGAAAAAGTTTTTTCGCACTCGTATCGAAACGTACTATTTGTAACAAGTGCACAAAAAGTTCCACTTTTTATGCCTGTAGCGTGGCGAAAAAATAACTAGAGTGTTAAAAAAGTGTGCGATTAAGTAGTTAGAGTATTAAAATAATGTGTAAAAAAGTAACTAGTGCGATGTGCGTATATAGGCAGTATTTTTCTCGTACACCTTACTAAAACGCGCCACTTTCGCCACGCGTTGCAGTCTCGAAAAGTGGGACTTCTGTGCAAGTGTTACAAAAAGTTGTTTCTTTACCTTCGATCTCCTGGCACAATTTGTTGTACCAGACCATCGGACAGTGCTCGCAGGGAAATACTGGATGATGCTTTTCCTTCCTCGTGCCATTGCACGTCGCTATGAAAGCCTGCGTTATAGCTGCAATGAAAAAAAAAATTACGGCGTTGCCGGAAAGCCCCAGATCGAATAATGGATAATCGTCGCTATCGTAATTACCTCCGACGAGATCGTCGGCGACAGATTCCGACTGGCATTTGAATACGTAGCCGATGAAACATTCCATCGTAGCCTCCCTGCATATGAAGCCAAAGTGTTCCGGATTTTTAATGCCCTGAACGCAGCTCGCGATGTCTTTGAGCTGTTTGTGAAGCAACACTTGCTTTCTATCGGGACTTATGAGTCTCAGGTCGTATCTCCCGACCTGAAAAGATTTCATACGTCGGAGAGAATAAATATTTTCTGACGCAGCGGGGGTTAAGCATCGTGAGAAATATGTGCGTTGTAAAACAGCATCGTACTTGGAACAACATTGTGCGATTGTGATCTTCGTTCCCCTTTGCGGCGGAATCTCGTCGCGGTCCGAGCACACTTCCCGTCGAGGCTGCTCGGTTTCTCATCATGTCGGGCACGTCTATCCGCGAATTAGGATTCTTCTTCGGCACCAGCGCGCCGTTATCTTGATTTGAATTATTGGTCGGATTCGAGGGCGGCAGACACTCGACCGAACCACCGAGGGTCGCCACTATTCCCAGCGGACTCGAGGGTGACAGTACTGTGGAGTTCGAAACGCTGTCTGTGCTCCCCAATTCGCTGGTACTCGAGTCCTGCGAAATAAAAAAAAATTACTATAAACTTCCTTCCGATCGTCGATTGATGAAATTAAAAAGAGCGATCCTCACGGCACTTCCTCTTCGAGCGTCGCTCGCATTAACGCTGGCTTGTATCCGAAGCTGCTGGCACTCCTGAAGAAGGCTGCTCGCCGTGGATTTTGATTTCTCGAGTCCGTGGGCCCGAAATTTTACGAGGGCGTCGTCGATGAAGGATTCTGGGACCTTCTGATGCTGCAGCTTCATTTTTCCAACGTACAACACCTACGACAGAAAATACACAAACGGATTTTTAAATGAGCATATTTTCAGTTGCTTTGATAAGTACCCCGAATCCTTGACGCAACTCTATGTTTATGTTGCGTGGGGGTTTATTTTTTTTATCTTCCCTCTGAAATGGGGACACGTTTCGCGAGACCTTGACGAAAGTATCGTCGCTTACCTCGAAAAAGTGAGAGGAACTCGGCGATATGTCCGCCCCAATTGTAGTCAGCGTCGCCGCGCTGCTCTGAGATCTCTGGGGCAGATCACGCTCCCTGTCGATCCTCGACAAGGACGATTGTTCCTTCATCGCGCTGAAGAGTTCTTGAACCTGGAAAAAAAAGATCATTTTAGCTTGACATTTTTTTTTCTCCCAGGGATGACCTATGGAATAAAGTTTCCACTACCAGTACGTTAAATTTCAAACGATTTTTGTTACAGTGTAAAACAGCAGCAAAATTGAATATGAAGCTGCGATAAATTATCCCACACAAGCGAGAATAGACTCGAGAAGAAAAAAAAGTACTATTCGGAACGATCTTCTCACGTGGGATGGAGATCCAGGGAATTTAGATCGATGGAACGGTTGATCAATTTCACAGGAATATCATTATAAGACAAAGTACACTGTAAAATAAAATTGTAGATTTGATGTACCGTACTGAAAGTTTTTATGCAAAAACTGGCATATCCAATTTAATGTACAATTGTGATGAAAAATTAATAGACTTTTTCGTTGAAATTAAAGTACATTATTAAAAGTAAGGTATGCGCAATGTTTTTAATATACTTAACATTAATTCTTCATCATGATTGTACATGCAATTTAATATACCGGTTTATCCATAAAAACTTCCACTACCAGTACATTAAATTTCATACGACTTTTTTACAGTGTAATACATCAACATAACTGAATACGAAGCTATAATAAATAATCCTACACAAACGCGAGTAGCCTCGAGAAAAAAAGTACTAATCGGAGAGATCTTCTCACGTGGGACGATAATCCGGGGAATGTAGATCGATCGAACGGTTGATCGATCTGACATGAATATCATCGATAGCTCGGATCAACCGGTCGAAACAACCGTTGTGATCCCAATTAAGAAATCGCGAAAGTTTTCCTCGGGACGAATTTCAAAAGCGCAGCCCACGGATCCACCTTTGAAATTAATCGACCGACAGAGAAAATCGATTTCGCAACGAAACGTGCTCGCAACGTGATTATACGAGGTCACAGCCTGTACCAAAAATAATCTCTTCCGAACGATTTTACCGCATCTTCCCTTTGCTATTTGTTTTTTTTTAGTTTCTTTCTTTCCTTCCGCTTGTTCCAACGCATCTACTTCCGCTATTGCAATTAGAACGAACTCCAACACGGGCCTGCGCGAATGAAGAATCTCCGCGAAGCTTGTGTGCACTTCACACGCAGCAATAGTGCGACAGTGACAATGGGTTCGCAGTTGCTGACACAGAAAGAAGATCGTCAGCGACGAGGCTTCCCTCATCCAATTAGGAGACGAGCTTTTCATTATTATGCCCACAGCCCGAGCGGAGTACCGACGAGGGAGGAACTCATAGCCGGGTGGGCGTTCGGGCGAACTCTTCCCCGCATCTGCTCGAAGATCGCTCGAAGATGCTCGCGATGAATAAATAAATAAACAAATAAATAAAAATAATACGAAAATATCTTGGAATGCCGTTTTCCTCGTTTCTAATTTCGCACGACGCGATAAACAATTTTCTCCTTTCGGACCGGTTGCTTCGCTGGCTGGCAAGCTGACATCGTTTTCGTCGCGGGTACAAACTGAGGAGCTCGTTTATTTTACCGATCGATTGGCAACGAGAACGAGGGAGTGAAATCTCTTGGTCGAGATACAAAGTCCGAGGCCGATGATGCGTTTCTGCTTCGGCCGACTCGTCGCGTGTCGTCCAATAAAACCGGACAATTTCAGTGAGAAAATATCTCGGTTTATTCGTCGGAGCGGATAAATCGAGAAGTAATTGTAGTTGGCGGCAAAGTGGCAACATTAATTTTTTCTTTTACTAAAAAATATGGTTAAAAATATTCTATGCATGTTAAATCTACAAATTCTATAGCGAATAAATCGAGAAACAATTTTAGTTGACGGCAAAGTAGTAAAACTTTTTTTTTCTTTTAGCAACAAAAGTGAATAAATAAAAACTTTTTATATCTATAAAATCGACCATAGAATTGCATGTATCATTTTTGCGCGACAATTGCGAGACGAGTAGGGACAATATCATTTAGTTTTATTGGCGTCGAAGAGTCTCGGAATTACGTGACCAGTCGCACAGCATCCTTTGCATTCATCATCGGCAAGCCGGTATACGCGTTCATGAATGTTTTTTTTTGTCTTTCTTCTTTGCTTCATCGTGTTTTTCTTCGATCTTCGGTCGGAGAATAAAGAGTGGGTCTTTCCAATGAAGCGAGAAATAGAGAACACGGTCACTCTCGCTACGAGGTCTGGCAGTGGCTTTGGATTCTTCGCCGCAGTACGAATTTAGAACCCGCGTACACAAGAGAGTTTATTTCGCCGGACGGCCTAGAAGCTCCTCTCGACTCGCCTAGCTCGTAGATCTCTTGCTCTTTAATCCTGACGTGCTAGCAGTACCGACGTGGGCACATGCATCAATACTTTCACCTTCGAAATAAAAATAATAAGAAATACAAATTCGTCTATGCTCGGCTTTCGTTCCAGCTATGAGAGAAAAGAGTGAGCAGAAATATGCTCCGAAAAAAAAGAAAAAAAAACTCGAACAAAAATATGCTCCAAAAAAAAAGCTCGACCACAAACATGCTCCAAAAAAATGCTCGAGCAAAAGTCGTGACGGTATCGACATATTTAGCTCTCAAAGCCTTGACTTCGACGCCAGTGCGTAGAAAAATACAAAACCACGCCGACCCCATAGATTATCGTTAACGATCACTGTTGCCGGAAGTATCTTCGATGATGCTCGGTAATTATCGCGGTGAAGAGGTAGCCGGAGCCTCCCAGTCTCCCTCGCGAGATAACAATTATCTTACCGATGATTTTTTACTGAGCGCACTGGCATCGCTGTACGACGTAACAG
Source organism: Stenichneumon culpator (assembly GCA_964017025.1). Taxonomy (NCBI): domain Eukaryota; kingdom Metazoa; phylum Arthropoda; class Insecta; order Hymenoptera; family Ichneumonidae; genus Stenichneumon; species Stenichneumon culpator. The sequence goes on along the minus strand of OZ024773.1, from coordinate 15,719,530 downwards.
TGACGTAGGGACTGGAGGTAGAAATCGGTACGGTAATCATCTTTGTGCGTGCGGCGAGTGGGCTGTGGGCGAGCTATCCTTTATGATATTTCGGACACGAAGTGCAATCGCAGAATCGTCACACGGCGAACACTCGAAACGCCCTCCGGGCGGGATAACTCCACAGTTTTGCAACTAAAAATCGCCCGAGGTCCGGCATCCGAAATTCGCCTCGCACACGAAAAAAAAAAACAAATTTTAACCGTTTTATTTGTTTATTAAAAAAATTTAAGCTGTTTATACGTTTATTAAAAAAAAAAAATTATCTAGCGGGCTTTTCTCGACCGTGTATCGACGGTGTGTAGAAAGAAAAACGTTATGCAAAGTCTCGTGCAGTTTCGAGATACGCAACCGTCCCTGCGAGGACGGAGGCACGAACGTCGACTGGCTGGTAACTCTGGTAGCCGGGTAGGCTCCGGCTCTCTACGTGTGTATCTCTGTCTCTCACCGTTGCCGATGCGAATAGCCGTGCTTTCGACGAACGTGCTCCACTCTCTATACGTGCCTCTCGGTTCTTATGTGAGAACGATCACATGGGAGGCACGCACGTCGGACGACGTCGGCGGTGGAAGAAAGGAAGAAGAAATAGCAACGAAAAACGAGACCTTCGCTCTCTCGAAGACTGCACTCGACGGAGCCCGACACCTGTGAAAATGACGAGACACGCCGTCTCACAAATAACTCTTCGACGAATTTTATTTTTACTATTTATTTCTTCTCTTCAACGAGAGTTCCGGAGCTTAACATTTTTTATTATTATTTTTTTGTTCTTTTTCCTCCATCAGTTACGTTGCGCAAGGTCGAACTCGACGCGACTGCGTCGCGCTGTCGCTGATGACTCTGTTGAGTCTCATTGGAAGTTTCGTGTTTTTGTCATTCGGTTTTTCTTTTTTTTTTTTTTTTTTTTTTGGTGTCGCAACGAACGAAATACGAATCGAGGAGCGGCAGAGAAAATTGGAGTTATCGAGCGAGCTTCGAAAGTGCGGGGAGGGAAAGATTGATCGTGGATCAATCTCTTTACCGCTTTCTCGCTAATTTATTGTGCTTCCATTAGCGTGACAAGTAACTGGATCGGTAGGGAGTGCTTCGCGACGTCTTTGGCATTTGGTCGCGTCGAAGAATTGTCGACCTACCTGTGCGTGCGTGTGCGTGCATGCGCGTGCCTCTGGTGTGTGCGTGTACACACACCAGAGGCAGAGGTTTGTGTAGGTTCGTCTAGGTTTGAGTAGGTTTGAGTAGGTATGTGTACGTATGTGTAGGTATGAGTAGGTTTGTCTAGGTTCGAGTAGGTTTGAGTAGGTATTTGTAGGTTTGTGTAGGTTTAAGTAGGTGTGTCTAGGTTTGTATAGGTTTATGCATGCGTGCGTGTGTATGTGCGTGCGTGTGCGCGCGCGCGGCCGTGTGTGTGTGTGTGTATGTTTGGGTAGATTTGTGTGTATTTGTGTAGCTTTGTGCATATTTATGTAGATGTGTGTGTGTGTGTGTTACTGGGACCGCCTACGCACCGAGCCGCTCCTGAATCGTTCCTCACGGTTGAAGGGTAAAAAAAACCTACCTCGGAAAGCTCTCGCGTCGAAAGTTTCCAGCAGGTTCGATTCGCCCTATGGGACTCCGGCGCACGACCCGCTGTGTGTACGATAAACGAAGCACGCAAAGTGCTGCTTCAAAGTAACTTTTTCCTGAGAGCGGCGAGCAGTCGTGGTTGGCCTCTGCCTTGTAATTTTTTTCAATAGCCACGTTTATTGTCCACACTATAAGAGATAACATGTAATTTCGCATAGCCTCGATGCGTAGTTTGCGCCGCATGCGTGGCACGGAACACGAGCATTCGCAGACAACGTGACTTCTTTTTCTATTTTTTTTCTCAGAGAAGATGAATAAGAAGAGGAACGAGAAAAAGAAGAGAGGGCTGATTAGCGAGGAACGAGGGGGGAAGCGAACGGGTGGAGAGCAGAAGTAGGGAGGGTCTCCAACCTTTGGTTAAGAACCGAGAACGACTGCAGAGGCTCCTCGTCTATTCTCGGCTCTCGGTAGCAAAAAAAAAAGAATAAAAAATGAATGTATATGTTTGCGCTGTTGCAGCGTATATAGTGTACTTATACTACATCAGAGAAGACGGATTTAATTGCACGTAGGCAGTGACGTCTTTGCTACTCGGTGAGACTCTTTTATTTATTTTTATATTCAGCCAGTCACAAGTTTTCTCATGGTAGGCTATAAAAATATCTTGAATGGATATTTTGGTCCTGTACTGAAAAATAAATAGAAAAAGATGAAAAAAGACCTTGAACGAGGCAAAAGTGTGAGAGGTTGGCAGGGAAATGTTAAGGTACTTTTAGTCCGGGGAACCCGGCCAGTGAACTTGGCATCAACACGGAACGATAATAACTTCACCGAGTTTAATATCAAAAGTTATTCGAAAGAGCCCGCTGGCTGCGTTTTGTTGTTCTTCGGAAGGAACAACAACGACGAGCAACGTCGCACTGTTTACCGAAACACCTTGCCCAATTTCACAGGACGGAGTCCCGAACGACCTCGTTACTGTCGATGACTCGGGGTACAGGAAATTTCACGCGCGATCGAGCTTCATTGTTCATCTCATAATTATTCATACCCGTGATATAACATCTTTACCCTCTGAATAATTAATAGCGTTCCGAAGGTACGCTTCTTGGGACGATAAAAACCATACTTTCGCGTGGACTTCGAGGTGAAATTACGACTCGAGGGGTAACATTTTCGCCCTCCCATTCCGCTGCTCCAATTTTTACGCGCACGTGGACTGAATCGTTGTTTTTGGTTCCGAGTAGAGGAAGCTTTTTTTCTTAATTTTCTCTCGGCCCTACTTCATAGATCGGCGATCGTGATTTTGTGCCTCGGCCGTCAGCGCCACTCGGTGTCGTAATTGTGTCGTTACTCGCGGGCAGTTAGGACGCAAACGCGGCACTGAGTGACTTCCCTTTGAATCCCTTCCCCTTTGAATAATTAATAACAATCCAAAGGAAGCCTTGGAAGGAAAAAACATATTTTTACACAGACCTTGAGGTGGAATTGCGACTAGCAGGGTAACATTTTCTCCTTCCTACTCCTCCGCTCCAATTTTCACCCGCACGTGGAGTAAATCGTTATTTTTTTTTCTTTCTTTTTTTGCATCCCTACTTTATCGATAGGCGATCGTGATTTTGTGCCTCGACCGTCAGTGCCACTCGGTGCCGTGATTTCCCTTTGAATCCTTTTTCCTTTGGATAATTAAAACGAAAAAACGAAAAAAGAACACATTTTCGCGTAGAGTTCGAGATGGAATTACGACTCGCAGGATAACATTTTTTCCCTCCTATTCCGCTGCCCGAATTTTTACTCGCACATGGATTAAATCGTTTGTTTATTTATTTTCTCTCGCTCCTACTTCATTCATCACCGATCTTGATTTTGTGCCTCGGCCGTCAGTGCCACTCAATGCCGTGATTGTGCCATTGCTCGCAGGCAGTAAGGACACAATCGCGGCACTGAGTGACTCCCCTTTGTATTTCTTTTAAATCCCTTTCTCCTTCCCTTTGAATAATTAATAACGATCTAAAGGTACGCGCCTTGAAACGAAAAAAAATAAAATCTAACTTTAGCATAGGCACTGAGATGAAATTACGACTAATAGGCTAAAATTTTCTCCCTCCTATTCCGCCGCTCCAATTTTTACCCACACGTGGAGTAGATCGTTGTTGTTGTTTTCGTGTTTTTCTCTCGCCCCTACTTCATCGATCGGCGATCGGTGATTTTGTGCCTCGGCCGGCAGTGCCACTCGGTACCGTGATTGTGTCGTTACTGCCCGCGACTAACGACACACACACCCGCGCTCTCCCGGTTTTTAACTACAGTCATTTTACATCCGCCTTGGACTTCACTGTACACGAGCGCATTGAATCGCGCACAGGCCAAAGAGTCAAGTATGCAATTGAGCGTAGATCCCGAGAGATATATATCCTCCGTGACGGGGAGAGGAGAGCCTCGCGCTGCCGCGTTTCCTAGAAGAAGCGCAACGGTGCAGCTCCTATATGTATACATATTTGCGCGTTACGAAACGAAAAACCCGATGGGCAGCGAACACGAGACCACTCGTCGTTGCCCGATCCATAATCCCAACCCAGGAAAAAATTTACATCAACGATTGTTGTTGACCCGAACCAACCGCGCGGAGCCCTCTGTTTCTGCCCGTTCCTCGCTGCTTTGCATATCGTCCGAATCCATGGACCAATAATATTTTAATTTTATTATTTAAAATTTAATATTTTAACTCCAATATTTTAATTTTATTATTTAAAATTTAATATTTTAACTCCAATATTTTAATTTTAATATTTTTAATTCATGGCCGAAGGACTTAGGTCGATGGCCAATTGGCAATATATATATATATATACATGTGTTCTCACGTCAATCTACGTTATGTCATGGTATGTTAAAAAAAATTGTACCATCCGGCATATTGTCAATAAATCTCACTATTACTATTTGAATTTTAATATCTTAATATTTTTATTATTTGAATAATATCAACGCTCGACCGAGCGTGAGATTTAACGCGGAGGTTTTTACGTAACTCACTGTAACGGGGAGGGAAGGTGTACGTGCACGAGCAGAAGCGAATTCACCGACTGTCAACGTTGCGACTGGAAAACCGGGAGTGCGAGACGACAAAGACGCGACCGCGGAAACACGCGAGGCACGTGTTTATGTAAGAAGAAAAGTTGTGCGAATCTCGTCGACCTTATTAATACTGCCAATGTATGTATTTTTTTTTTACTTTTTTTCTTCGTCAAAGTCTCGACCCCAAAGCTCGAGGAACGCGGACCTACTTTCGGTCGGTCGCGTTCCATTTTGCAGCGGGGGAAGGCGAACGAACGTTTCGTTCCCCGCGGAGATGGAGAAAGGTGCTGTGCGAGCGGCGGGCAAACTACGATTCGCCCGAGCGCTCCAACAGTCTATGCAAAGTAGAATGAATCCGAGATGCGCCGGCTATGTAGGCTAACAACGGTACGATCGGGCAACAGGTGTTCAAAGATCGATCACTCCCACGCGAGGACCGAGAACGATCAACCTCGGCCGTTCAACCAGACCTCTCGGGAATTTGCTTTTCATTCCCCGAACACTTGGGAATTAATTTTTTTTTTTTTTTTTTTTTTTTTTTTCTAAAGAGATTCAAAAAGAATCGCAACAAACATGTTGGCTATTGCATCGCACGACGGATGCTCGTTGCGTGATATTCCTGTTTTTATTACCGAAGCTTGTTGCGTGTCGAGCTCCGTCGAGTTTTCAACGCTCGCTGGAAACTCGAAAAATAGTCTCGAGTGTCGTGCGAAAACTACGATGTTTTTTCGTTCTTTCATTAACGGCATACTCAACCGGTGATCGGGGAGTTTCTACCAGTAATCCTTGAACTCCGTGAACTCCGTCGACTTTGTAACACTCGCAGAAGACTCGAAGTCGACAGACTCGAGTTTCATGTGAAGTAAGATTTTTTTTTATTTTAGGCAAACTCACCCGCTGATCGGGATAATTTGAGCCAGTTAATCCTCGAACTCCGCTATGTTTCTCGACTTCGTAACGCTCGCAGGAAGCTCGAAGTCTTTAGTCTCAAGTTTCATGTGAAAAATTGATATTTTTTTATTCTTTCATTAACGCAAACTCACCCGCTGATCGGGATAGTCTCAGCCAGTTAATCCTCGAACTCTGCGAGGTTTCTCGATTTCATACCGTTCGCAAGAGACTCGAAGTCGACAGTCTCGAGTTTCATGTGAAATAAGATTTTTTTTTTATTTACGGCAACTCACCCGGTGACCGGGAAGTTTCAGCCAGTTAATCCTCGAACTCCGCGAGGTTTCTCGACTTTGTAACGCTCGCAGGAAGCTCAAAGTCTTCAGTCTCGAGTTTCATGTGAAAAATTAAGATTTTTTTTCTCTCATTTACGCAAACTCACCCGCTGACCGGCATAGTCCGAGCGAGTTAATCCTCGAACTCCGCGAGGTTTCTCGATTTCATAACTCTCGCAGGAGGCTCGACGTCGAGAGTCTCGAGTATCGTGTGAGAAATCACGTTTTTTCGTTCTTTCATTTACGCAAACTCACCCACTGATCGGGATAGTCTGAGCCAGTTAATCCTCGAACTCCGCGAGGTTTCTCGACTTTGTAACGCTCGCAGGAAGCTCGAACTCTTCAGTCTCGAGTTTCACGTAAAAAATTAAGATTTTTTTTTTTCTCTCATTTAAGCAAACTCACCCGCTGATCGAGATAGTCTGAGCGAGTTAATCCTCGAACTCCGCGAGGTTTCTCGATTTCATAACGCTCGCAGGAGGCTCGAAGTCGAGTCTCGAGTATCGTGTGAGAAATCACGTTTTTTCATTTACACAAACTCACCCGGTAATCGGGAAGTTTGAGCCAGTAATCCTCGAACTCCGCGTGGTCCGTCTCTCTCCTCTTGCGCTCCCTCAAGTTTCTCGCGATTCAATGTTTCCGGCACATTGAATTTCGGCGGGTATCAACACGAAGGTTGCTCGCAGCCGGACGTGTCTTCGCGGTCCCGGGAGATCACAGATACAACGTCACACAGCACTCGTCTTCGCGGCTGGAGTTCCGACTGTGGCAACAAAACTGTGTGCAGACCCGAGAATGCGACTCCTGTGCGCGTCGACGTTACGAGCGAGCCAGTAGCCCGTCTCGGCCATTCGCACTCGTTGAGTGAATACGATTTCCAAGCGTGGACGGACGCGGCCCGCCGAGAGAGCTCTTCGCGCCGAGATAGTCTCTGCACGATAACTCGAGGCTCTCGTCTAAGGACAAATTTAATAATAGTGCGACGTCTAGAGAGCTCGCATGCATATGCGTCGACGTCCTCGTCGCCCGCAGGTGCACGCGTTGCATTATCGTACGCGGATCGGAGCGAGAAAGAAAGATCGCGCGGGGGGTTCGCCGGACGTGTGTGTCGTTCGTGTGTGATGCAGAATCGAGCGTCGGAGAGCGGACCGAGACCGGGCGGCGATTGGCTCTGGCTGACTCCGTGCCAAACACAATATCTCCGAGCCAGGAGCGACGACGAGGGAAATAAACCGAGCAGGCTTCTAGAAAGAGAAAATAAAAATTATAAAAAAGAACGAGGGAAAAAAAAACAAAAAATTGTTAAGTGTGGGAGTGGAAGAGCGCGCAATGCACTGCGGAGTCGCGATGCCTCTTACCGCAGGCGCGTGCGGAATTCAAGATTAAATTTGTCGCAGTCAGCGCGCGAGAGACGCGTGTGGAAAATCAGATACGGGCGCTCGGTCTCGGATGAAACTGTTGTGCGTGCCGAGATTGGCGATTGAGAAAACGCCGGAGTCACTCCCGAGGGAAAAATGGAGCAGTCTCGAGCTAGGAGGATCGGCGCGTCTACGGCTTAGCGTGTACCGAGAAAAGAATCAATTGAGTCAAGAAAATGTGGACTTGCGGGTGGCGAAACGAATGTTTGGCTGGTCGAAAGGAATACCTCGATGATCAAAATATACTGTAATAGAAAGTCGTGTGAAATTTAATCTACCGGACTTGGAAGCGTTTATGCAAAAACTGGTATATTAAATTTCATGTACAATTTTGGTAACAAAATTATATTTTTTTTCTGCTGCTGTCGATGTGACAAATTATCGAGTATATCGGCGGTTACGTTCGACCGCTTCGGCGTTTCAAAGATGAAATAAATTGCGTCCTTCGCCTCCTCTTCGTTTAACGTTTCGGCCAAGGTGATGGTGAGAATTTGATGGTTATTTAGGATTATTGCTATGAATAGTTATTATTAATTGACATTTGTTTATTATAATGATTGTAAATATGCTTGTATCAAACGATTTGGTTAAGCAAAAATAATTTGATGATTATAGAAAATAAAGTTTCTGAAGAGGGCCAACATCCTCATGGCAGAAACGTAAAACGAAGAAGAGGAGAAGTACGCGTTTTATTTCACCTTTGAAACGCCGAAACGGTCGAACGTAGCCGTCGAAATACTTGATAATAAAAGATTAATGGTCAGTGTATTAAAAATATTGGAGATACTTTATTTTAATATACATTCATTCCACTATAACTGTACTTTAATTTCAATAAAAAGTATATTAATTTTTCATCACAAAATTGTACATTAAATGAAATTTACCAGTTTTTGCATAAAAACTTTCAGTCAGAAGCATTAAATTTACAATATTTTTACAGTCTAACAAGCCACCTAATCGAATGTTTCTTTTCTTAGAATTATCTCGTTCGATCAGGCAAAACAAATTTTTCACCGCCCGTAAGCCCTCATTTCGTTGACTCAATTTTTTTTTTCTAAGTGCGATAACTGCGCTCCGGAACCGAGCCAGCCAATTTCCCCTGTCGCTAAATTCGTCGGAAATTCCGCCCATTCGTTGAATTACAATTTCCAATCCGCGAGATCTCTTAGAGGCGACAGTGACTCGTCTCTCCTTCGACGACGTCAGCGCTCTCGTCGTTACCGTAACGCTCTGCAATTATATCGGGCCGGTTGCGAAGGTAGTCTGCGTGGCTCTGTTCTCTGGCCGAGCGGTCGGTGCTCGAGAGTCGGTCGGTCGGACGGTGAAAATCCGAGCTGGTCATCAGGTTCACGCGTGATACTCGTTCTCTCTTCGCGTGCCTCTATTTCGGTATTGGGCTCCCACGAAACCGCCCTGCCCCTGTTCTATAACGCAGACTCACGTACATACACGCGCAGAATTTGTACACGAGAAATCTGTAAGAACCGATGAGGCGTTCGCGCTCGCGGCCAAGAAACGAATCAGCGGCCTCGCCGACCGCATCTCGTCGACGTCGCTTCCGCGATCGCTAGCGCGTTACAAACGATATTATTCGGTTTATATCGGAACACGGTGATGGGACGAGAAAAGATTAGCGCCACGTGAAAGACGCGTGAAGCCAAAGTACGGTCTCACAGTTAGACACGATCTATCTTCCTGCTGCGTGTGCTCGTGGTAAATAGAGCTGTTTCACGCCCGGGGCTGATATGTAGCTTTTCCGGAATCGATGACGAAAAACGTGTTTGCTCCGAAGAGCCGCCTTCGGGCGCGAGGAGGTAGAGAAAGTTTACCCGACCGTAAGACTCAAAAGAGTCACCCCGTCGCAGCGACAAGTGCGTTTTGCAACGCTTCAGTCCTTGCCAATTGTCCCCGTTTTCCTTACAAGTGGAACAGTGTATAGCGAATAAACAAAACTGAGCTTGTTTACACGAGACGCGGAATCGACAAAGAAATTGAATTGGTTTTTTTTTTTTCATGTTTAAAAAAATCTATGCTAAGAAATTAAATCTCGAAAAATATCGAAGGATATTGTTGTCGTTTATTTGTGCTGTGATTGGCTGCTGCACGAGTCTGAAGGTGATGCTCTCCGACGCGCCACTTTCGTCGTATAATAACTGCACTCTCTGGCCGTTAATCAATATTTTTTTAATATCGATCGTTCATCTCTGGCAAATCTCCGACAATCGACCGATTTAGGAAGAAAAAGAAATTGTTCACTTGTAGAATTTCATCCTCTATGTGAACTTCCCCGAGCGCAGTTTGTGCGATGCAAAACACAGCCGTAATAACTTGATGAGATTTATTCGCATGCAGACATCTTCAGGGTGATAAACTTTTGCGTAAACAGAGTGAATGTTTGCGTTCTTGAAGACTCTGACGATTACTCGAAAGCAGATTATGAGTCTCTGAATTATTTTTTAGCATCTAAATCTTTTACGCTTTTTCTGTTATTCGCTACTTATTTTATGTATTTTTTTCATTTTCACTTGAGATCGCTCCATGCTGTTTCCCATCAACTAGTAATGCGGCTCAAGCCCTCTTTATTTAAATAAATAAATAAATAAATAAATAAATAAATAAATTGCATCTCCCCACGGTGGACAGAATTAACGTCGGCTTATATGATTTTTCTACAAAATTCTAAGAAAATTCGTAGCTCGAGCGTTACTTCCTGGTGAGCCTCGAAAAATCTGTGGCATCGTCAACGGAAATTTTACTCGCAGCTCGGTTGCCAAAGGTCTGAGAAAACCGAGAGAGTGATGGTCCGTAGCGAGGCGGTGGATTTAACACCGGACGAATTTGTCGAAATAGAAGAGGCGTAAGCGTCACAAGAAAATCATCTCATTCACGGATCCGAATACCTCGGGTGCTACACGGCTCGGCACACTCGCTCGGCGCGTGGGTGCTTACATAATCGCGTGCGAATCTCCTCGCTGTATAGCTTTTAAACGAGAGACGCCGAGAGTGTCACGGGTTGTGCGCGCTCTCCAATAAAGCAGCAATCGATTCGACGAGCCACGAGGACGTTCGTGATCGAGGATTCTTATAGTTCAAACTGATCGAGACGCCCCGATAGATCTTCATCGTTTCATTCGAGATCACAATCGATGACGGAATGAAGCGGAGACGATCTCCGGCTTTCGTACTCACGGTAGCGTTATCCTTGACTTTGAAGAGATGATAGTGGAACCGACCGTCGTCACCCTTGATGAAATAAACGAAGCTTCCGCCCTTGCTGTCTTGGGTGTTCGCCGAAACTGGCTGCGGCTTCGAAGTTCCACTCAGCGGATGACGGAACAGCGGCTCCTCCTCATTCTTCGTGTATGCCGATATGTAGCCGGAAGCCACTAGCAGATTCACCTGCGAATATCAATGATTAACGGTTTAAAAATGTTCTGCTTAAAATTATTATTGAGTCGTAATAACAAAATACACTGTAAAAAAAATCGTATGGCATTCAACGTGCCGGACCGAAGTTTTTATGCAAAAACTGGAAGTTTTTGCATAAATACGGGAAATTAGATTACATGTACAATTCTGATGACAAATTAATGTTCAGTGTATTAAAAAAATTGGGAACACTCTGTTTTGTAATCATTTGCTTCAATTTTACTATAAAAGGTACTTTAATTTTTATAATTCACTTTAATTTCAATGACAAAATATATTAATTTTTTTCATCACAATTGTACATTTACATTTTTTTTTTCACAGCGTAGTGAAAAATAGTTGTTTTTATTAGTGTGGCGATGAAAAGCGCTGTGCGGGAGCGGAAAATAAAATAAAATAACTTCCGGATTCTATCACCTTCGAAAAGCTCTGCCCGTAATAATAAATCGCCTTCACTGACGTGTTACTGAAATAGATCGAATGAAAATTTTCTTCGTCGTACTCGCCGAATATCCTTTGCCGAACGATCGATCACGCGAATCGAGTTAGCGTGCCCTACATGCTTTCTACACTATATATAATAATAATACACGAAATACCCGTTTGACAAGAAACGGGATTGAAGTGGACGCGAAAGATCGACGTGAGCCGATATTTAAAAAAAAAAGAGAAAAATAAAATATACACTCCGCCTCAGCCACGCAGAGTGCAATCAATTTTTCATTATAAGACGATCGTTTTAAAAATCCACTCTACCTCCCGCCGAGACGCGAATTGTTTTCGTCGCAAAGTCATCGCGGGTTCGTTGAACTCTCGTTGCTAAATAACGATACGACACAAGTACGATATTTATTGCCTGTATCAAAGCGCAGGTTTATTATTGCTCGCATTAATGTCGAATGTGTTCGAGTGGACTTTAGAGCATTCGCCAAGCGCACCGTATATACATTTATGTATACACGCACATGTGTTTTTTTTTCTCTCTCTCCCTAGTATGTAGAATGGGGCAAAGCTGAGTTCTTTAAAGGTCTTGCTTTATCGTCGACGTATACATATGGTAAATTTTCATGTCGAGGCATTGCCAGCAGCGAAATACCGTCACGCTCAGGCGATAAAGAAAGGGACCCGCGCACGCATGAGAGTTCGCGTTAAACTTCCACATATCGACGCTCGAAACACTCGACCAACAGTTACCGAACTTAGTTCCAGTTCTTGAGCGTAAAATAAAAAAAACGAATTGTATAGACTCTGCTGTTAAGCTGTTTGTCCCGTTCGCCTTCCCGGTCCCCGCCCTACATTGACTGTAAAAAAAATTGTAAATGTAATGTACCGGACTGGAAGTTTTTATGCAAAAACTGGTATATTAAATGTAATGTACGATTGTGATGAACATTGATATACTTTTCCATTGAAATTGAAGTAAATTATAAAAATTAAAGTAAGTTATTAAAAATAAATGATTTCCAATGTTTTTAATACACTGAAAATTAACATTTCATTAGAACCGCACATGAAACTTAATTTACCAGTTTTCGCATTAAAACTTCCAGTCCGGTACATTAAATCTCATCCTAATTTTTTTACCGCCTTGCCACCAGAAATTACAGAGATTTTATTGCGTAATGAATTTCCCAGATCATCGGCACGAGCAGCAAGCGCGTTCGATTCGAGAATTCTGTGGGTGAAGTCAAGAGGCAATTGGACGTCGTGCAAGACCGACGACCATTATGTTTGCCGTTATAATAAGCGCATCTTCGTCAAAAAAAATTTACAAGGACGAGAATGCGAGAGAAGACGCTGTGCGGCGACCGTCCGGAGGGATAAACTCGAGAGGCTCGGAGATTGCACAGGGAGTACGTGAAAAGTACGATGGAAGCCCATTATGCGCACTGATAACTCCTTCTTCAATTTTTTTTTCCTACTCCTCCCGTCCCGTTTCTCTCGGCCGCATCGTCAATGTTTATCCTTACGGTCGTTCCCGAGACGCCGCCGGTGCACTTCTCGTTTCACGCTCGAGCGCAAACCCGACGTGGGTGTGGCTCTCACACGCATTCCCCCTCGCTCTTCCGCCGACCCTCCTTTTTTTCATTTTCTTTTTTTTTGCATTTATCAATTGTAAATACCGCGCGCCACGGATAAAGCGCGATATATATTCCAAGTATGTTTTCTCACTGGCGTCAAACAAGCGTATCATTACCGGGTATTATCGTTATCGCGTGGGGTAATTAAAAATTAACAGAGTCGTGTGAACCGCACGGGTGGAATCGCTGTCCGAGTTATGGACGAGACTGGCGAACGAGCTCCGTGGAACGACAATCGCGCGTTAGTTACGTGATCGAGAAACATAACATCGAGAGCGTCAGCGTCGTCGTGCACCCTCGCAAACATGATTATTCATCGTTAATATCGCGCATTATGCGAAAGAATTCGGAGAGGAGGGAAGGCCGATGGAACGGAGCACGCTGAAGTCGGCCGAGCGTTAAATTCAAAGGTGGAAATTTAGAGCTCTCGCTGACTTTAATTCCTCAAATCGGCGCGGAGAGAAAATCTTGGGAGGGTGCATCGGCAATGAGTTGCGAACCGTTTCTTTTTTTTTTTCTCGGCAGGCCTACGGTGAGATCGTAGGCGAGGATGTCGTTAATGGAAGGGTTCGCATTCCCGGTGAAATCTCACGTAGCATTGCACGCAATAGGATCGGGAATTTCCTCGTGCGAAAGAAGACAATCGTTCGCCGTGTTCACTTGCTGGAGCATCGGTCATGAGAAATTTAATGTAAAAAAAATTGTGGAACGGAGCTGCGATCCTCGCACGAAGGCTCCGACTTCCACACAGTAGACGCCCGTTTATCCGAGGCAATGCGGGGAGAGCGCACGTTGAATGAGTGAAATCTTGGATACCACGGATAAGGGAGCTACTCCGTGCTCGGGCATTGCAGCTATAGCCGTTTTACCCGAGTTTCCCGTATTATTCGAGCCTACACCTCGGCGAACCCTTTGAAGAACGGTGTATCGCAGGTGATACAAATCTGTGAATTTAAAAAAAAATCCATTAGGGTAGCACTTGCGAACAGTCCGCCGTGAGTCACGTGAGTTCGGAGAGAATTGAGAGAGAAATGGGGATGGGATGGGAACACGATGGGATAAAAATCTGAAAAAATCGAGCTTATGGAAGGTACTGAAAAGATTGATTTTGCATAATAATAATTCCAAAATGTTATCAAAATATTGACGACAGAAATTGTGCAAAAAATCCCCTGGCAACCTATCTTTTTGTTCATACGAAATCGGTTTGTTGATCTTTCTGAATGCGTATGAATTTTTTTAGAATTTTGAGTAATTTTTGAGAATTGTGTTTTTTTATTAATTAAAAAATAGAATTTTCGAACATTACACAAAATGTGTTAACAAATCCATGCGTATCCAGAAAAATGAACAAATCGTTTTCATGTAAAAAAAAAAGTTAGGTTTCCGGGTGATTTGTTGAGCCATTTTTTTTCATTAGTTCGTTAGTAACTTTTTGGAATTATTATTATTATGCAAAATCGATCTTTTCAGCAGCTTCCAGATGCTTGATGTTTTTCAAATTTTCATCCCATCGAGAAGTGTTCGTAATTCTCTCTGAATTCACGTGCGGTTGTCTGCAAGTACCACCTTAATAACCAACCGATGTATTTGAAACTTCATACCTGTAAAAAAAAAATGTATGCTTCAAAGGGATAACGCGGATGGCTCGGTTGATCAAAGGTCGGATAAGCGAGTTTCTACTGTACTTAACTTAAAACTTTTTAACGCTAATACTTCTTTCGCATACAAACCCTCTCTCTGGTGCTTCTCTTCTTGATCTCACTGGTTATCCAAGGCAGCATAGGACCGCTGAACCTACGGTCCATCGCCGTCGATCCTAGGTAATCCGCCGCCACGAGCTTCATTGTTGGATCTCGGTAGGAGTTTCACGATTCAACATCGGGACGGTCTCCACTCTCGGGCGTTTTCCAGGCTGACTCTCACATTTTGCGATCGCTAGGCTGCCTGCGAACAGAATTAATTGCGTACAATTAGACACAGCGCGAATGGAAGTTTTGCAACATTATAATGAGGCCGTTTGACTAGCATAGAATATATTCGCCGGGAGACGAAGGTAAAAATTATCGTCCGACAATGTCACTCGGGAAAGGTTTTTTTCGTTTTTTTAAGCGTATCTTTTTTTTCCTTTATGTAGGAGTCATTATCAACGAGTAAAAAGTATATTCGCCGGGAGAAGGAGTTCAAAACTATCGTCGGCCAATGTCATTGGGGATTTTTTTTTTAAGTGTATCTGCGTTTTTCTCTATATGCGAGTCATTATTGAATGAGTAAAAAATGTAATGGCCGAGAGGAGTTCAAAATTAATGTCAGCCAATGTCATCCGGGAAAGTTTTTTTTTTTAACGTATCTTTTTTCTCCTCTATATAAGGGTCATTATTAAGGAGACCAGGGAGGTTTGACGGTCCGAAAATGCAGTCACAGTAGATTGTGTATAACAAGGCTACAATAAAATGTCAACAGTCTTCCTTACGGTGAGCATGAATGTCAACATACTTAATGTAGGACGACATATTAAAAATTCTGATATTGTCTATAACACTATTGTTATTGCCGTTTGTAGCAATCAAGCACTTTCCACTTAACACCACGATTTCGGTAAAATGATCGAAAACAGCTTTAGTAACTATAAGATAAAAGTTGTTCCCAGTACCCTCTTTTATGGAATGAACCTAACAAAAGATGTATCCAAACAACATTCACACAATGGCGAGCTAAAAACCAAAACAAAAAAAAAACATGAACCTTTTTTTAATCTCGCCATTGTGTGTATTTTTTGTGAATGTGTTTGTTTAGCACAAACAGCAACAACGTGAAGATTGTCATAAATAATGTCAGAACTTTTCGTGTATATTTCTACTAAATAATGTTGACATACATGCGCACAATAAGGAAAACTCTGTACATTTTATTGTAGCCTTATTACACACGATCTAAAGTCACTGAATTTCCGGTCAGCCAAACCTTCCTTGTCTCCTTAAGAGTAAAAAATATATTCGCCGAGAGGAGTCAAAAATTATCGTCGACCAATGTCCTGCAGGAAAGTGTTTTTTCCAATTAAAAAATATATTTTATACGTAGCTTTTTTCTTTTCTCTACATACAAGGCATTGATTTTTTTTCCCTGTATTCATCGTTTCACGAGAAACGGTCGATGCTACGGGCGTTTGTTCCACGGACTGTTAGTGTGGGAAGTGCTGAGATCATAACAGATTACAATATTTAATGCGATATGCAATTGGGTCGTTCATAACATTTGCTTTCTCGACCCCCTCCCCCTCCCCAGCCAAACAGTTTTAACGCTCGTTCCCGTATCCTGTTAAATTTAACGTGTTATTATGCGCCCGACAATCGATCGCCAGTATCGAAGGTCTGTTTGACATACTCGTTCGCTCCACCGACGTATCATTCCATCGCGCTCGCGTCATTGCTGCGAGTCCCGCGCTGCTCGGAACGTTGCGAGCTATATGGGCAATACTGCTCGGGCAGTGAGAGCTCACACGATTTACCGCAGCCACTCGATCTATCCAGCCCCACGCTTATTCCTTATCTTCGATCGTGTATTTTTTCCCCGTACTAATTCACGCCGGGACAATGAATAATTTAACGGGAAGAAGAGATAAGCAATTAAATGTAATTTTTCATCGATATTTCTTCACAATATTGTTCTGCTATCGTGGGGTTTTTTTTTTTTTAGAACAAGATATAAAAAGAGGCCAACAGAGCGGTGAGAACAAAAATACAGCAGCGATGTGGCTCGGTTCGAAAAAAAAACGAAAATTATAGTTGCATCGGAGAGTTTCGATAAAATAATTTTTCGATCGATTTGGCTTTACCGCGTGATGATCGTCGCGCTGTCGCTTTTTAAATATTTTTTTCCAAAAAACAATTTAATGAGGAAAAAGGAATGAAACGAAAACTTTTTCAAAAACATTCGAAGCCGCGTAGATTATACAAGCGATGAGGTTACGCCGCATATAGGCACACACACAGCTGGCACGCGAGTGCCAGAGCCTGAAAGCTGATAAGGTTTTGTGCCGTCCCGTCACAAAACATGTGCGTCCAAGTACAGCATGATTGAGAAACGGATATACGTAAACGGTGGCGAATCGTTTCTCTACCGAGAATCCGAGTACGCGTGCACCTAAACCCCGTTTTTTATCGGCAGAGAATAAACGCCCGATACATCCAGATGGCTCGCGACGAAAGCCGCTGCGAAGAAATTATTGTAAACAGATGTCAATATCGACATTTGTCTCTCCTCGCAAACTCTACGAAACTCTACTCGATTCAATAAAATAATCAGTCACTCAATTTCCAAATGAAAAAAAAAAATTAAAAATTAAAATAAATTTAAACATGTAAACAATTACGAACCGATATCGCAGAGTCTCAAACACGAATTGGCAGTTCATCGAGATTCTTTCGCCGACGAATTTTATCTGTAGGACAATTCCGATTCAGTAAAAGAATCAATTATCCAATTACGAAACGAAAAAAAATTACGAACCGATCTCGAAAAGTTCCAAAGACAAATTGGCAGTTCATCGAGATGCTTTCGCCGACGAATTTCGTCGGTCGCTGCATTCCGACTCAGTAAAACAATCAATTACCCAATCACGAAATTTCCCGATTACATAATTACCCAATCACGAAATTTCCCGATTACATAATTACCCAATCACGAAAAAAAATTGAAAAAAAAAAAAAAATACGAGCCGATTTCGCAGTGTCGGAGACGAATTCACAGTGCATCAAGATGCTTTCACCGACGAATTTCGTCCGCCGCTGAACACAGATTCAGTACAAAAAAAATCACCCAATTACGAAACGAAAAAAAAAAAAAAACAAACGAAAAAGAAAAAAAATTACGAACCGATTTCGCATAGTCTCAAAGGAGAATTTGCAGTTCATCGAGATGCTTTCACCGAGGAATTTAGTCTGTCGTCTTGAGTCCTTGTTCGTGAACTCCCCGCGGACCACGTCGGCTCTCCAGCAAACTTTTTGCATACCTTCCGGCCAACTTCAGGTCGTGCTAATCCGTCCGTACGGCCGCTGCCTGAAGGTGACGGCGTCGATCGAGTCGATGTATATATGTATATTTTTTTTCTTTGTCCGAGCGTCTCCTGTTTATCGCTCGAAAAAAAACGAACCACATACACACACACGCACACACACGCGCGCTTGCACGCACGATTCTCTACGTCGTGCGAGTGCGATCGGCCGCGCTCTCGCAGCAAAACGACGCGCTCGGACAGCTGAGCCGACGGGCCATTCCACGAATTATTTATTCGACGCCTTCCCTCGAGTGTTTTTCAATCGAGTGTCGATCGAGCTCGGGAAGGAGGAAGACACTTCGAGAGCGAGAAATAAATAAATAACCTCGAGCGAACAATTCCCACGACTCGCGAATATCGCTGGCGAATACTTCGGTACGCACTGCCGACCGTTCGTCCTTCCTTTCCCATTCAATTCGTAACACAAACTTCACGCGTGCGAGAACGCGTTTTTCGGGCGAGCGCGACGCCCTGTTCGTATCGTCATTATAGAATTGTATGTTTACGCGAGTACGCGAGCGTCGCCGATATTTCTGGAAAGATACTCGGTGCCGTGAGACGAGAACGAGCGAGGCACAGTGAAAGCTACATGGATTGTCCACGGGCTTGTGTTCCAAATTATGGATCGCCTCGAGAAGCCGCACACCGGAACTACAGGCGGCGCCCGGCGGAGTTTATCGGAAGCTTCGTCGGAGTCGCGTCCTTCTCGCGCACATCGACGGTCGGTAAGGAAAAGGTACGAATGCTCGGACGGTTAAGAGCATTCCCAGATTCCAGCAGTTATTAATTGGTCGAAAACAACATTTTTTGTGAAAATAACTGAAACCAATGTCAAGCTGATAGTTTCTAGTTTTCAGAACACATCGATTAATTACAAAAAGATATTTTTTTTGTTAAGTACGAAAGATAATAAGAAGAGAAGCCAAACGTAGCAATCTGGACGCGGTTTTTCGGCACGTTCCTATTTTCGGACACTGCATGTCCCAATGTTTCGGACGATCATAGATTTCGAGAATTCTGATGTACGAACTGAACGAGTTTATATTAACTAAAAGAATTTCCTTGCCCTTTTATTAATTATAAATCCATGAAAAAAATATATTTGCGCGAATCGATACTGAAGATAAGCTACGTAGAAAGGTGGCTAAATCTAGCTTCTCCTAACTGTCCGATTATTGGCTCGCGCATGTAGTAACGTTTTTACCAATTTCAAAATGCGACAATAGAAAGTAATTTGTTATAACTACACTAGGACCTCGACTTCATTCACAGCGGCGGGACTGGTTCCACATCACACCTATAAAAATCGAGGTTGCGCATGCCCCGCCCATACTAACTGTCGAGCATGGCCCACAGCTTTCTGCGCTGATCGATATTCGCTCTGTGGTGGGGACTGTGACGGAAACCGAGGGCCCAAAAACCGAGGTCCTAGTATATAATTTATTGTAATTTAATATAACTTGTAAATGCGATTAAAAGTGTCAAATTGGATTTCTAATACGTAAATTCGGAATAAATCAAATCCGTATAGGAGTGTCCGACGACTGGGACGTGTTCGAGCATTGGTACTTTAATGAAGCGATATCGTAAACGAGAATTCTCAGTTTTCTGGGCTGCAGCGGGTACAAAGAAGAACAAATTTTTTTTTTAAGTTTCAATGTATATTACGAACACAATACAATATTTACATCTCAAATAATTTAATAATTATCGTTAACATTAGGTATCGATTGCGCGTCCAATTAACTGGGAAACATCGCTAATGGTCCTTAAGCGCTAAACACATTTCTTTCTTTAAATAAAATTCCTGATAAAATTCCTTTCATCCTCTCATCACCACCGGACTTAATAACTAAACATTAATATCAATATCAAAACTTCGTTTACATCGGAACGAACGGCGCAGCGGCCGTTGTCGATTCGACACTTAGGAATACGATGAGACTCGTTTATCACACGTAATGGAATAACAATTAAAAAATAAAGAGTACAAATCACCGATTAATCACCGTAGCAGCTCATCATGGTGCAAGCCGACGCGAAACCGTTTTCGTTGCAGATACAGACATTGCATGCCTGTCTGAAGATCCTTGCGGGATGGCAAATCGTCTCCCGTCTGCTTCGCACAGTCTTCATGGATGTCGGAGCGCACATTTGAAGTGTGCAAGTCGCACCAGTGCCGTCCTTGTTGCATACGCAAGAGTTGCAGTCCTGCTTGTAATGCTTGCCAGGCGCGCAAATCCGTTCGATCGATCTCTCGACTCTGGTGGTTTTCGGCAGGCACATCTCCATGGTGCATGCCGCGTCGGTTCCGTCTTCGTTGCAGACGCAGGTATTGCAGTCCTTTTTGAAGACCTTGCCCGGATGGCAAGCCTGAACTTGCCTGCCCTCGATTTTCATCGGTTCCGCATCGCACAGTTTGAGTGTGCAAGCCGCAAACGTGCCATCCTCGTTGCATACGCAAGTGTTGCAGTCCTGTTTATAGCTCTTGCCAGGCTCGCAGATCCGTGCGGATGATCTCTCCACTCTGGCGGGTTTCGACAGACACATCTCCATGGTGCATGCCGCGTCGGTTCCGTCTTCGTTGCAGACGCAGGTGTTGCAGTCCTGTTTGAAGACCTTACCAGGACGGCAAACCTGACCTTGCCTGCTCTTGATTTCCGTCAATTCCGGAACGCACAGTTTGCGTGTGCAAGCCGCATCGGTGCCGTCGTTGTTGCATACGCAAGAGTTGCAGTCCTTTTTGAAAACCTTGCCGGGCTCGCATAATCGTTCAGCCGATCTTCCGACTCTGGTGGGTTTCGACAGGCACATCGCCATAGTGCAGGCCGCGTCGGTTCCGTCTTCGTTGCAGACGCAGGTATTGCAGTCCTGTTTGAAGACCTTACCAGGACGGCAAACCTGACCTTGCCTGCTCTTGATTTCCGTCAATTCCGGAACGCACAGTTTGCGTGTGCAAGCCGCATCGGTGCCGTCATTGTTGCATACGCAAGAGTTGCAGTCCTGTTTGAAAACCTTGCCGGGCTCGCATAATCGTTGGGCCGACCTCTCGACTCTGCTGGGTTTCGACAGGCACATCGCCATGGTGCAGGCCGCGTCGGTTCCGTCTTCGTTGCAGACGCAGGTATTGCAGTCCTGTTTGAAAACCTTGCCGGGCTCGCATAATCGTTCGGCCGACCTCTCGACTCTGCTCGGTTTCGACAGGCACATCTCCATGGTGCAGACCGCGTCGGTTCCGTCTTTGTTGCAGACGCAGGTATTGCAATCCTGTTTGAAGACCTTACCAGGACGGCAAACCTGACCTTGCCTGCTCTTGATTTCCGTCGATTCCGGAACGCACAGCTTACGTGTGCAAGTCGCATCGGTGCCATCGTTGTTGCATACGCAAGAGTTGCAGTCCTGTTTGAAAACCTTGCCGGGCTCGCATAATCGTTCGGCCGACCTCTCGACTCTGCTCGGTTTTGACAGGCACATCTCCATGGTGCAGGCCGCGTCGGTTCCATCTGTGTTGCAGACGCAAGTATTGCAGTCCTGTTTGAAGACCTTACCAGGACGACAAACCTGACCTTGCCTGCTCTTGATTCCCGTCAATTCCGGAACGCACAACTTGCGTGTGCAAGCCGCATCGGTGCCGTCGTTGTTGCATACGCAAGAGTTGCAGTCCAGTTTGAAAACCTTGCCGGGCTCGCATAATCGTTCGGCCGACCTCTCGACTCTGCTGGGTTTCGACAGGCACATCGCCATGGTGCAGGCCGCGTCGGTTCCGTCTTCGTTGCAGACGCAGGTATTACAGTCCTGTTTGAAGACCTTACCAGGACGGCAAACCTGACCTTGCCTGCTCTTGATTTCCGTCGATTCCGGAACGCACAGCTTGCGTGTGCAAGCCGCATCGGTGCCGTCGTTGTTGCATACGCAAGAGTTGCAGTCCTGTTTGAAAACCTTGCCGGGCTCGCATAATCGTTCGGCCGACCTCTCGACTCTGCTCGGTTTCGACAGGCACATCTCCATGGTGCAGACCGCGTCGGTTCCGTCTTTGTTGCAGACGCAGGTATTGCAGTCCTGTTTGAAGACCTTACCAGGACGGCAAGCCTGAGCTTGTCTGCTCTCGATTTTCATAAATTCCGGAACGCACAGTTTAAACGTGCAAGCCGCACTCATACCGTCGTTGTTGCACACGCAAGAGTTGCAGTCCTGTTTGTAGCTCTTGCCAGGCTCGCAGAACCGTTCGACTGATCTCTCGTTTCTGGTGGTTTCGGGCAGGCACATCTCCATGGTGCAGAACGCGCTTGTACCGTCAGCTCCGCAGACGCAGGTGTTGCAATCTTTCTTAAAGACCATGCCCGGATAGCAGAATTGATTGGTCGGCCCGGCTACCGAACGCGCTTGCCGGTTTTCGGCTCCCGTCGGACAGCGCTTCAGGGTGCACTGTGCGTAGGTACCGTCTCTGGAGCAGTAACAATCGTTGCAGTCTTGCTTGAAGGCTTTTCCAGGATGACATACTTTGGCGCTGCTGCGGGTATTGCCGGCTCCGGCGACTCGCAGGGACTTCGGCGTGCAGAACATTATCGTACAGGCTGCACTCATTCCATCCGCGCTGCAGACACACCTGTTGCACTCGTCGCTGAAGATTTTTCCCGGCTGGCAGACTCTTTTATCTGAAAAAACCACCAAGAAAAATTAAATCATTAGCAATCCCGAAATAGAATCGCCTCATCGGTGTGAATCACGCCCGCGATAAGAATCGATCTGCGATTGAGTTACGAGGAATATATCGTGACTCACCTTTTTTTTGAGTCGATGTGTCGAGCCTCAGGAGATTACTGGGTGTGCAGAGCATCCGAGTGCAGATTGCGTCCTTTCCATCATCGCTGCAGATGCACGAGTTGCAGTCGATCTTGAAGACCTTGCCTGGCTCGCAGTTGCTTTCAGCTGCAAATTAAAGACCGGATGTTAATCAGCTTATTCGGAACTTTTGGCCTTGAAAACTACGATGTTTCATTCTTTAACCTTTCGCCGTAAATTATCGTCGGCGGGTCAAGTCCAGAATGGCAATTACCTGGGGGTCTTTGGACCTTGTCGCTATCGACCTGTGTATCAGCGATGGAACCGTCCTCGTTGAACATTCCTGGAGGGCAGTACTTTCTGGTGCACGCGGAAGTGCTCTTCTTTCCATCGGGTCCGCACATGCAACTGTTGCAGTAGTATTGGTACTGGTTTCCGGGCTCGCAGTTATCTTTCTGGTTGTCGTCATCGGAAACTTTCAGTGAGCCATCCTCGTTGAAGATTCCAGGTGGACAGTAAGCTCTCGTGCACGCCGCACTCTTTCCGTCTGCACCGCACATGCACCTGTTGCAGTAGCTCTTGAATTCCTTGCCGGGCTCGCACCCCTGAATTAACATGTTCTCCATTTCGTTCAATTCTCGCACCAAGGGGTTGTCAGTGAGTTCGTGAGGAAGCTTGAGAGAACCGTCCTCCCTGAAGTAGCTGGAACAGGCCATTTTCGTGCAAGCCCATTCGGAACCGTCGCCGACGCAGACACAATGGTTGCAGAGTTTCTTCTTCGTCATGCCGGGCGTGCACACTTGTCTGGAGTCTCTCATCGTGCCTCTCGGAAGACCTTGGTTCGTATGGCTGGTCCTGGAGGTGCAAACGTAGCCGGAACCATCGCCCAAGCAATAACAAGTGTTACCGTCCTCGTGCAGAACTTCATCGGGCTCGCAAACTTTTCTGATCAAATGTGGACGGATCAGTACTTCGGACGGATTCTCCTCAGCGCAGAGCATCATCGTGCAACCGTAAGTGGTGCCGTCATCGGAGCAGATGCAGGTGTTGCAGTCGACTTTCGTTCGAGTTCCCGGTTCGCATATCTTCTTGTCTCCCTCAGCTTTGGTGAGGAAAAGAAAATTGTTTATTGAACAAATTAAAAATTCATCGACCACGCGATCGGGGCTTAAAATAAATTGCGGTAGATCGCCGGGTGCGAAAGTAAGTTTAAGGTAACTTTGCTTACCGGAGACGGCGGCGATAGCCAACAGAGCAAAAGCGATAAAACGCATTTTGTCTTTTGGTTTTGCTCTTGAAATAATCGTTGTTGTATTGCTCTCGTTGATCACTTGGTTCTGAATGATTTGACGATCGATGTTGGTGCAATTAAATAGTAGCGAAGATCGCGATGGGCTCGAAGCTCGGCCAATCGGGGAGCTTTGAGATTCGGCGCGGCGGCCCGTAGGTGGGAGCGACGGTGAGACCCCGCGGCGACAGATCTTATCCTCGATCCGAGTATTATTCATCGTCACGTAAGCATCGATACGAAAGACCGCGCTTCCACGCGAGTCTCTTACCTTCGATCTCAATGGGTTCGAACATGTTTTTTCACATTTTTCCCTATAAATCGATTCCAGCCTCATCTGTCTCGTGTGCGCCAATATTTGCTTCAAATCATCGGCGCCGTTGATATTTACTCGGGTGCACTCGCACGAGCATTCCGAGCCTACGTACGATACGTTGTCTCGCTAAGGCACGGAGTGAAATTGAAAAAAAAAAACGAAAGCAGTGAAAAATCAAATTGATTATAATTATAATGCTTTTGCGTCCGCGACTGTGATGCGAAATATTGTTCTGAAATACTTGTTCCTGGTACGAATTACTGGTCTTACCACACAATTACTATATGTATTATTTTTGTATTGCTTCATATTGCTTATTGGGCAAAACTTATGCGCAAACGTGCACACTTGTATATTATACTATTGTAAAAAGGGCTTTGGCCCGTATATAACATAATAAATAAATAAATAAATAATGATCATTGGAACCTTCCCAAACGTATCAGCTGTCCAAGATTTTATACCTTGCGGAACTCTCTTTTAAATAAAGGCGCTAAAGATTCGATTCAAAAAGTCCAATTCGGGTTTGTCTTAAATCCGAAAGGTTGAGGCAAGCAGTGTTGATAAATAATATTACCTAATGTTCAACGCATCCTGATTGCTCATTGAACGAAATTCTGTATGATCGTACGATCATACAGAACGATTCTCAGCCTCGAAATTACGTGAGTACAAACTGTTAAAAGCAGATAAAACGTCTGTTTGATTTTGTAAGCCGGATATTTCGTCATACTCAGCGAGTCCATTTATTCTTACGCCGAATATGTGTTAATTTTTGCAAATATTATAAAGATTCGAGAGGCCTCATCTCCAGGTGTAACTCGGCAGATGTAGTTGCACGTCGGCCTTCGAGCTTTCAGTCGCGTGTGTACACGGGCATTACGATACGCGATTATTAAAATGGCAGGAATATATGACTCGTATACTCGGATGATTTGCCACCTGCTCGGCATTTTCGAACATTCGTGATTATCGGTATCCGTGGTAATAGAGTAATTTTAAGCATGAAGTCCATAATGAATTTTTTCACAAAGCTGTCCAAACGTCCTCGAGCTGCAATGGTTTCTTTTTTTTTTACGAAGATCCAAATTATTCCTGAGATTTTACGGAACGATCGCATTAGATCGAAGAGGCGAGCGCAGGTAAAATAGTTGGTCTTGCTGAGAATTTCTTGAGCTGAAACTATTCAGAACATTCGGTGCGCGGTACAAGTCCATATATAGACATACATATACGTATCTATATATATATATATATATATATAAATATAATCCGCAGATATGATGGAATTATGGTTAAATTTGTATTTGTCATACTTAGAGAAGGAAAATAACAGATTCACCTGTACACTGAGTGAAACAACGAGATAGCGAAGAGCCGACGATGTGCGGCGGATAAGATAGTGACTTCAGGGGAGAGGAGAGGCTCGGCTCTATCGAACAGAGCGATTAGCACTATACAGCCGGCCAGGTCGAGCCTGTGTCCGATATCGATCAGTAGATACGGCAAGTCCAGAAGCTTCGGTCAGTTGCAATGATTAATTTTACAGCCTCTCGTAATGATCATTTTCGATTGTATAACGATGTCATTTCACACGTGACCATCAGTCGGCGGGCAAAATGAGCCGTGCAATTTCGACAAACTAAAAAGTTCTAGTATAGATGTTTGTAAAAATTAATTTCATAATAATTTGAAAAAAATATATTTATCGCCTCTGCATCAGTGAAGCGTTTACGATTAAACATGTCACACATTTAGCTGTCGCCGATTATAGATAGATCGGATCTGAACAAACATATTTTCCATTCACGAGAGGGTACCAATTTCATGTCGGCAAGCACGTAAGCATGTTGATCGAACAATTAAATTTTGAGTTCAACATTTCGAGTATTTTATTGACGAAGGATATCAAAGGTCTTGTTTCTCGCGTTTCGCCGATATCTAGTGGGATCAACTATTCCGTGAAACCGTCCCGAACTTGCAAGACGTTATTATCTAACCGAGATCACATTAACGTTATCGCACCTCGCACCGAGCTGCCTCCCGAGCGGAAAACTTTCAATCGGTATCTATTTTTTTTTTATTTGTACGCGAATAACAACCTTTTTTCACTTGCAATCCAAACGATGTCGCTAATCAATGTTTTATTAAGTAATAAAAATTTAATTACAAAAATAAATAAATAAATAAAAGCAATAAATTGAATAATACAAAAAAAAAGAAAAACATTCCTGGGAAGCCTCGGAAGCCTCGAAAAACTCGTCAGGGTCACGAGCGATAATAAAAACGTGCGATTAAGAAAATAACTATTAAATATAATTGTATGCTTTCGACGTCGGACGCTCGAGAGTCGCGAAAATTAGCTGGAAGATTCCGTCGATCGCAGGAGAGCGATATAACATCGCTCGACGATGTTACTGGAAGATTCCGTCGATCGCCGGAGAGCCCGTTTATAACATAATAAATAAATAAATAATAATCATCGGAACCTTCCCAAACGTATCAGCTGTCCAAGATTTTATTCCTTGCGCAACTCTCTTTTAAATTAAGGCTCTAAATATTCGATTCAAAGCGTACAATACGGGTTTGTCTTAAATCCGAAAGGTTGTTGCAAACAGTGTTGATAAATAATATTACCTAATGTTCAACGCATGCTGATTGCTCATTGAACGAAACTCTATATGATCTTACGATCATACAGAACGTGATGGACGACTCGACGATGGATCGATGGATCGCGGGCCAGTATAATGTTCGGCCCAGATCGGTTGTAGTTACAATTGTCCACGATTCAACAAAGCGAATGAATTGGCCATACGCGCGGGTTCAACGACTCGTGGTCGTGGTTCTGCATTGATGCTCCTTGGTCCACACACCTGCCAGTGTCTGTCGGCTCTGGCGTAATTAAAAATTGTAATTAACCCGCCGTGCGATCGACCATCTTTCCATCGGCCTAATACTCTCGCTTGGTCCAGAGATGTAGCATTATCCGCAGACGATTCTCTGTCGTCGAGTCGTCGAGGAACACGATACTTCGCAAAATCCACGAGCAGTCCGGACGAGTGATATACGGTGAAGTTGCAAAAAAAAAAAAAAAAAAAATCTTCGTGTGGCGACAAACACGGCGGTCGTTAGTTCGAAATTTAGCATGCGCGGTAAGCAAAGTCGTGATTCGATGAGATAAGGAATTTCATTTTACTTCTCCTGTGAAATCGCGTCGAAATCAAGAGAAATCTTCGTTGATAGGATAAATCGATCATGTACGTTACAGCGTACAATTAAGATCGTGGAAGTCTCTTTGAGGAATCGCGATAAAGAGATTTTCGAACAATTACCGAGAAGGGAGATAAAAGGAGAGCCCGCGATGCAGCTGGTCGAATCGAGCGAGGATGAGAGACAGTTTCTGGTACCGGGATTCACGGGAAGATGTTCTAGGTTCGGCACTCGAAGCTCCACACCAGGTAGATACGGGATGTGATATTCGAATTGAAAAATCTTTGTGAACCTGGAACCCGACTTTAGATAGTCGAATTTCTTTTGATTGCATACATTTGTACTACATATGTACTCGTTTGCACCTTTTTATCGTTTGTACTTTAACGGATTCGCAGGTATGGAGGTTTCTAAAATTTAGAGAACCCGACTTTGAGCTGGAGGATTTTTTCCAACGCTATTCTATCGAGAATCGTTTGGAGTTGTTTGCACCAATTTCTTTTTTATTCGTACCTTAGTCGAGCCAGATATACGATCTGTTCGAAAACTCTACCGGCCCTATTTTTGGAATTTTTCGAGAGAATTGAAATGCGCGTGGGTAGTCCGTTTCTATGATGTTAAGAGCATGTGAAACACGTTCTCAGCGTGACTCTCTCGGTGCACCGAGAGCGCCACTTATGCTATCTCTTTTGCACTCCATAGTGTTTCACATGCTCTTAATACCCTTTTGCAACGCCGAGCCGCGCAAAAAAAAGTATTTTAAAAATATAAAAAATGGAAGTATTGAAAGTATGTCATATTGGACTGAATAATACTCAAATTATACTCCTCTAATCTATCGCTGAAGAGTATTAAGTATACTTCCCTTTTTAATATTTGTTTAATACTTTTTTTTTTGTGCGGGAAGGTATTCGTTTATATCTCTTAAGGTGAAGTGCAAGACGTTTTCTGTCGCTCTCTTTCGCTCCACTGTAAGGCCGCTATCTCTAATACTCTTGACTCCGTCACGTGGCTTTCACTTGTTAAGCAGGGTTAGATATACGATGTGTTCAAAATCTTCGGAAGCCGTAATTTTGGTACTTTTTCGAGACCATTTCGAAGTTTGTTCGAAATTTCCGCCAACCATATTTTGCCAATTGCATTTTGGCAAAAAGCTACTAAGCAAATGGACCACGATGCTGGAAAATGCCATTTTTTTTTTTTTTTTTTTTTTTCAAGGAACCTCATCGTCGATCGTGAATTCGGTCGTCTTTGGTCCGATATCTGAAGAGGTGCTTTGCATATGGAGTCAGCTACCGGAAGCTATCCGTCTGGATCCGAGTTTGGCTGCGGTCAAGCGAGAGTACGAGTGGATCTCTCATAATCCCGTAACAACGTACGATCGAAAAGTTTGGCGTTTTCGATCGTACGTGGCACAATTATAATTTTATTTTAAACCAGAGGATCGTTTAATCCACTGGAGGGAGAGACTCTGGTGGTCAACATGTCCGTGAGCACGGAAAATTTTGCAACCGGGGAGGAGAAGAAAAAAGTCAACGGTAACGTTCATGGTTACAGTCAGATTGGGAAACCATGCTATCGATACACCAAACTGGTTCTGCTGTTATGCTGCTGGATCACGTTTACTGTGGGTTGATATATTTAATAATAGGCCATGCGAGAGTACGGCGCGCGCTACCATTTAAACAAGTATATGCGAAAATATAATTCCCATATATGGAATATACTTTCCACGAAAATGATTATATAATTCATATGTTATACGGATAATGTCCGAGCAAACATAAAAAATATATATATTTTCGCGCAAAAAATTTATTATTTTGAAGGTGAAGTGAAACACGTTCTCTGTCGCTCTCCCTCGCTCCACCGTAAGGCCAATGTCGCTATTTCTCTCACACTCCCGGCTCCGTCACGTGACTTAGGGGAGAGCGGGGCAAAATGGCAGAGCGGGGCAAAACGGGATTATGAGACAAAACGCAATTTTCCAATAACTTTTGGGTGGTGGCAATGATCGTCCTTGGGCAAAACGGGCTTGAAAATCTGGATGTATCATTGGGACAAAATTGGGCATCGAAAAATTATTGGAAAATTGAGTTTTGCCCTCACTGTCCCGTTTTTCTCCACTATCCCATTTTGCCCCGCTCTCCCCTACACTTTACCTTAGTGTACAGTGGAACACCGTTTATCCGAGGTAATGTGGTAAGAGCGTACGTATGATAAGTGAAATCTCGGATAACATGGATAACATACTCAATTCAAACTTGTACTACTATTACATATTTTTTTTAAATAACGCCATTTCATATAAACATTAACTTCATTCGTTAATTTAGTTATTTTTTAAACATAATTATAATTTCGTTAATTAACATTAACTTCATATAAACATAAACCATTGACTCTAAAATCGGTACTGTTGTATTTGCAGTTCGCAATATAAAGCAACCTTGTACAAGTTTAAGTGCGTATGCAGCAAAGTTGCCTTTACGGACCACTCCTCGCCTGGGCATCGCTGCTTTATCCGTTTTATCCGAGTTTTCCGTATTATCCGAGCCTGCACCCCGGTTAACGTGGAGAGCTCGGATGAATTGGGTGCTTCGGATAACGCGGAGGCTCCGTTAATCGAAAATCGGATAAGCGAGGTTCTACTCTAATTTCCGCATATACTTTTTTCCGTGCGAGCGGTTTGATCCTTACCGATAGTTGGTTCGTTTTCTTTCCACCAGATAATATTGATGATCAAGAGCGATCACGTTTCGGTGATGCGCAAAGTTTCAATTCCTGGGAATCAAGTCAAAAGTATCCTTTCGTCAAAGAGCCGACCGATGCGATTATCGGGACGGTTTAGGATAATATTTTTCTTAGCACATACACAAGGCTACGTACTTGCCCGGGCTCCAACGAGCAATCGTGTGAGTGTCACCGTCGAAGGTTCTTTCCTGCCTCCCGACGGCAGATCGGAGGCTAATCTCTCGGTGCATTACTTGACCTTCTGGCTCGGTATGATCGACGACGAGCAATACGATAACTCGTCGGACAACACTCGCAACAGCCTCGATTATTCACGGGTACTATGAAATTCACATGATATATCACTATGATTATTCACGGGAACTATGAAATGGAACTATGAAATTCTTATCGTCACGGGAAAATACGAATCCGCAATTTTTTTTCCTCGTCTCCGTCAGGTTGTACAAATTTGTCAGTGCATAACGATTTGCATTTTTCTCAGAACACAAGCGAACCTTGGACAATTCCCATTGCACCGCGACGTCTCGCCGACGTATTGCCGGACCGGAAGTACGAGAAAATTTTCGACTTGAAAGGTCTCAAAGGAACTTTCGAGAATGGAACGAGGAGATCGTTGGCCGTTACTATGAGAACAAATTTGCCATCTAGCCTTCCGGTTTCGATCGCTTACGACTTCTCGCCCATTAACACAGAGGACGGTGTCGTTTACGCATCCGTTATACTCCTCGGTCTCTACCTTCTCATTATATTCGAGGTGAACGAAATTAGACAGAACAAAAATATGCCCACCGTTTCGACGAAACGGAACGTGGTGCGTAATTATAATAATTAATAACGTTGTTGTTCGTTGACGGCCAAGATCGTTCACAGGGCGCTGGCAGCTATGCTCGCGTCCACGATGGCCCTCGCGATTTTGGCGGCGATGAACGAGGTAAGCGAAGCTATTTTTCTTATTTCTTCTTGAATTCTTATTTCTTTTCGAATTCTTAGTTCCTCTTGAATTCTTATTTCTTCTTGAATTCTTATTTCTTCTCGAATTCTTAGTTCCTCTTCAATTCTTATTTCTTCTTGAATTATTTTCTTATTGAATTATTGAATAAAAAGGTTGAATGACAAATTGTACCGCAGAGGCCGACAATGCCGGAACTGATATCCTGGATCGACGTGGACACACTTCTGCTAATATTCTCGATGATGATACTCGTCGGAGTATTCGCCGAGACAGGAGTCTTCGATTACCTGGCAGTCTACGCGTACAAGGTACACAATCTCCCGCATTGACGGATTATTTCCCCAACTTTGTCTCGTTTCTTCAGCATTTCTCCAAATCTTACCAGAACTCGCGGCTGCCGCTCTCGTTCGGATGCTGCATACAGCTTCGAGTTGTCGCTCCGACAATTTCAAGATTTACGAAGTTAACTCAGTTTTCCTGACAAATATTGAATTCCCTAATTTAGCTGACGCATTGAAGATTCCCTGACGTTTCCAGGTTCTTCCTCTTATTCAGGTTTCACCTGCAGTTGGCAATCCTGTTTCAGATAACCGGTGGAAAGATGTGGCCGCTCATAAAGACACTGTGTTTCTTCACCGCCGTCATGTCGTCCTTTCTCGACAACGTTACGACCGTTCTGCTTATGACGCCCGTCACTATAAGACTCTGCGAAGTGATGGGAATCAATCCCGTGCCGATACTCACCGCTATGGTCTTCTACTCGAATATTGGTGGCGCAGCAACCCCGGTTGGCGATCTGCCGAACGTTATCATAGTTTCCAATCGGGATGTCATCAACGACGTAACGAACTTTACCTTCACCAAACCGAGTCGCGTTTGTTCTGATCTCCGCTGACTTTCATTCTCAATTTTCAGGGTGTCAGCTTCAGCACTTTTGTTATCCACATGGGCCTCGGAGTCGCGATCGTTCTCGTAGTCGTTTACGCCCAATTGCGTTTCATATTTCGTGACGCAACAATTTTTCGCGCCGACAATCCACAAGACTTCGGGGAGATCAAAAACGGAATCGCAAACAGAGCAACCGCGAGTCCATCGAGTTGCAGCAAAGATGAAAATCCCTCAGGAGAAAGCCTCATTGAGAAATTGCGAAGATTTCTGTCACTGTCGACAAACAAGCTCGCGACCGGCAGCCTCTCAGTCGACAAATACAAAACTACCCTCATTGAGTTGGAGGAAAAGGTACGATCGGTAAAGCCTATAGCTTCGAGATCCGTATCCGGGAAATCCTGTTCATACACCGTCTCATCTTGCAGTATCCCATCAGAGGCAAATGGCTGCTGGTGAAATCGACGGTAGCTTTTCTGTTCGTCGTATCGCTTTTCTTCCTGCACAACTTGCCACATCTGAACTTGTCTCTGGGCTGGACGGCTCTTCTGGGTGTCCTGTTGCTGCTGATACTGGCCGACTCCCAAGACATCGAAGGTCTCCTGGCGAGGGTCGAGTGGAGCACTCTGCTGTTCTTCGCGTCGCTATTCATTCTCATGGAAGTGAGTGAAAGGGTTCGTCCGGAGGATAACGGTTGGACGCATTTTGCTTTTGCTCATGATGGGCAAGAGACTCTCGGGTCAAGCCTAAGAAGAAGGTTCAGTGCCTGATTCTTTATACATTAAATGTTGGATGCATTTCCACATGGTAACAGCTTCGAGGGATTCGATATTTATCGGATCGCTGGAAGCTGTAAGTGAGTAGTTTCCCTATTATTATGGGTAGGTTCAACTTCTTCAATGATCCTTAAAAAGGGTGAAAGCAGGGTTCTTCCAAGCCAACACCTCACGAGACCTTTGGTGGTTCGCTTGGCGGGGCTTTCAAAGGGAAGTAAAAGGAAGTTTGGTTGCATTTGCTCTTGATGGGCGTGAGACCTCCGGGTGAAGCGTAAGATGAAGGTTTCGTGCCTGATTCTTTATACACTAAATGTTGGATGCATTTGTCACCCTTCGTACTGATCGATCCGTCGATCTCTTGATTTTCCAGGCGCTGGCGCGACTCGGGCTGATCGCTTGGATAGGAAAGCTCTCGGAAAAGGTAATACTGTCGGTCAACGAGGAATCCCGACTTGCTGTCGCTATTCTGTTGATTCTCTGGGTCTCGGCATTAGCGAGTGCCGTCGTGGACAACGTCCCCCTCGCCACTATGATGGTGAGGATTGCCGGGAATCTGTCGCGGAACAGCGAGCTCGGTTTGCCGCTTCGACCATTAGTCTGGGCATTGGCTTTCGGTGCTTGCATGGGAGGTAAGATGAGATCCACTGTTTCATCTCCATTCCCCTCACAGATATTGCACCCCAACAGGTAACGCCACTCTCATTGGAGCAACCGCGAATGTCGTTTGCGCCGGTGTCGCCCAGCAGCATGGCTATCGATTTACGTTCATGCAATTCTTCAAGTGAGCTCCCACGAGATAAACTCCCAGCCTCGGTATCACCCGACGCTCCGCTCAAAACCACCGAGCCAATATTTCTTTTCTTTTCCAGGTACGGATTTCCGATAATGCTCACGAGTACCGCGACTATAACGGTTTACCTGATGATCGCTCACGTTTTTTTCAATTGGGTTTAGGTATTTCACAAAAAAAAAAAATTACGGAAATATAATATGCTCGAGAAACAAGACATGTGATATGTTTAATGTTGCTAGTGATGGGCACGACCTAATTATTATAAGCGTCATCTGGTGTAAGTTAAGTTCGATTTTATATAGAAGATGTTGTTAATAATTTTGTTCTTGATGTTCCCTGGCAATTTTTTTTATTACATGGTTGTTTGGACTATGGTTTTACCATTGTCTTGTAATTGGGTCTAAACCCGTAGCAATTCAATAAATAAATTAATTAATTAATAATAATAATATCGAATACTTACGAAATTTAAAGTGTTTTACGCTGTACATGTGCTTGTATAGAGCATCAAAGTATATATCTAAAATAAAAAATAATGTTAAATAAAAAATCCGGAAGTGGATTTTCCACCTGCTGCGATGCATCTCCTTATCGACCGCTAAATATCAGAAGGGCGGAACTCTCACGTCCAATCGTGCACGATGCACCCTCCTCACTTTTGGTGTCCGATCTGGTGCGCACGTGAGAAGCGCACACGACCAATTCGTGGCCACGATCACGTAGGAGTGTTGGTCGACTAATTAGACTATGAGCTATTGTCTCGGATCTCGAGTGGTTTGTTGACGGGGGGGTGCGATACAATCATCCTTGATGATTATTCACAGATTTTCTGTGTCGGCCGATTAGGCCGATTAAACGCGAAAACAGACGCGTTCCACTCGTGGTTCGAGATTCGATCTACTCCAGCTCGTGTTCATCTGATTATAATTATTGTGCTAGATTATCTGAACGATGGATCGCCCGAGGCGGCTCTCGAAACTTCGAGAGCCGAACGGAACAGGCAGTTTGTACATTAATAGCTCGAATTACCTCGAAAATGTAAACAAAGTTAATTGTAAGGAAATCTCGTTACACTGGGCGAAGAATCGCCGTTGGTTTCCGAATCGTTGGGTCAGTTGTGAGTCGTCCGGGCTCGCACGCGGTCGTCTAATTTATTCGCGAATTTTAATCGTTATCAGTTATTATTTATTATTTATTAGTCTAAGCAGTTTTCGCGACTTCTGGACTGCACCGAAAATCGTTAATCATTCGGTAAGAGCGGTGTGTTCTCTTACGATACTTTTCTCCTTTCTTTTATTTTTTCTTATTTTTTTTTTTTTAATCATTCGACGAAGACCTTGATAGTGTAATCTCACGTGATCGAAGATGTAGTATCTTGATGCATATGATGGTCAAATTTTTGCCGGTTCATTATCGATCGTAAGGAGTTGATAATCGAGGTCATCGAAGAAGCCGGTAAACAGGTGATACGACGAGCCCGAGGATAATTTTTTCTCCCGGCAAATAAGATTATTTGTGTAGTCCAAAGTTTCCGAACGTGAGCGGTAAACAGAGTTGTGATTGTGAAGAGACGATTGCGATCTCGATGACTTCGAGATCTCTTCTCGGCAATTCACCGATTACGACAAATCAAGGAACCCCATAATTTTAGATTTCAATTTATGGTTCCGTAGACTCGAGACAGTCAGAGAAAGTTTGTACTTTTTACGAAAAACTGGTTGTCCACAAACGTCCATAATTTTTTTTGTTAATTTTCCGATTGCACCGGCCTGCTTCAGTTTTGCAAACAAAAGTACGAACTAAAATTGTTAACGACACGGGAAATAAGAGGACAGATTTCTATATTCAAACCTGAACAGACGAGTTTGTCATTTATCCGACAAAATTGTTTGCACGAAACTTCGTATTTCGATTTTACGAAATTATTCTTTACTGCGTACGACGAATCTGTTCGCCCTTTGGCGTTTATCGAGAAATCGTACTTCATCGGTCAGAAAAAAAACCCAGCAAATTTGGCCGATTCCTTTCCTTGGCAGAAACTTGAAACCTCGCAAGGTCGAGGCCGGCAAGCAGCCTCAATTTCGCCTACAGAAGTTTTTTTTCAATTTTCCTTCGGGACTTTATTCAAGCCTGCGACAATGTCGTTATCCGAGTCGAGCGAGGATGAGACGGACCTGCAGACACCGAGATTCGTAAGAAGAAGTTCGCGATTCAGTATGCGAAGCTGTACACCAGGTAGAGCCGATAATTATTGTAAAAAACCGATAAATAAAATTCCGATGCGAGCAAACTGTGAGGCAGAGAACCAGATAATTTTTTATGTTTCGAAGGCACTCCATCGTCCGTCGTGAGTTCGGTCGTGTTTGGACCAATTTCGGAAGAGGTGCTTCGGATATGGAGCCAGCTTCCCGAAGCTATTCGTCTAGACCCGAGTTTGGCCGCGATTCAACGAGAGTACGAGAGAATGTCTCACGTTGCCGAAAGATCGTACGTACAACACTTCGATTATCTCCCACTCTAAACAACAGTTCGAATCGTATTAGACTGTCAAAAAAATTCGGACGAAATTTAATGCATCGAACTGGAAGTTTGTCTGCAAAAACTGGTATATTATTGCGATAAAAAAATAGTTTCCAGTGTATTGAAAACATTGGAAATACTTTGTTTTTACAATTTACTTTAATTTCATGAAAAAAGTAGAGTAATTTTTCACCACACTTCTACATTAAATTTACACTTTTTTTACAGTGCACTGTAAGAAAATGGTAAATTGAATGCACCGGAATGGAAGTTTTTATGCATAAAGTGCTACATTAAATTGAATGAACAATTGTAGTGAGAAATTAATATACTTTTTCATTGAAATTAAAGTAAATTATGAAAAATAAGGTATTTCCAATGTTCTTAATACACTGAACGTTAATTTTTCATCACAATTGTACATGAAATTAAATTTCATACGAATCATGAATTTTTTTTGTTTCCTCAGCCGAACGTTGAATATACCGATGGGAGAGACACTGGTAGTCAACATGTCGGTGAGCACTCAGAACAAGGCCACCAAGGATGAGGAGAAACATCTCGATTCTCAAGTCCACGATCAGAAGCAGAGTCCGTTTTACCGATACACCAAGTTGGTTTTACTGACTTGTTGCTGGATAATATTTACCGTAGGTTGAAAAATCATAAAAAAATATCAGCAACGCCATGATCAAGAGTCCGGTGTACCTTCGGACAATTGGTTAATCATAGTTTGTATTGCCGTTCCGATCAGCTGATACTGATGACCAAGAGCGAGCACGGCGCTGTGATGCACAAAATTTCAATACCGAGGAATCAAGTCAGGAGTATCCTTTTTATTGTAGAATTTTACCGCTGTCGCTACCGAGAAGTCTTGCCGAATCGTTATTTTTCCTAGCTATTGATCAGGCTACATGCTCGTCCACGACACGACGAGCAATCGAGTGAGCGTGTCCGTCGAGGGTTCGTTGCTGCCGCCCCTCGACGGCAGATCCAAGTCTAATCTATCGACCCACCATCTGATCGTCTGGCTCGGTTTTATCGACGACGAGACCAACGATTTGTCGAACAACACCTACGCCACCATCGATCAATCGCAGGTAACAAAGAAGAAAAGAGAAAAATACTCCTTCGATCGCACGAGTTGAAAAATAATTGTTGTCGTCCGTAGAATCTGAGCGAGCCATGGACGATACCGATACTACCGCGAGATTTCGTCGATTTATTCCCGAATCAGAAACTCGAGAGAATCTTCACATTGGGCAACCTCAGAGCCAGCATTGACAACGAAACGGGGAAAACTTTGGCCGTTCATTTGGAAACAAATTTACCATCCAGTTTCTCGATCTCGATCGGGTACGACTTCTCGCCCATCAACGCCGAGGAAGGTATCGTTTACGCGGCCGTCGTGCTTCTGGGTCTCTATGTTCTCATTATATTCGAGGTGAACGAAACGAGAAAAATTACCGAAATGTTTCCCCGTTGCGGGAAGATGAAGGTGGTGCATGATTGATGATGTCGTTGATTCTTTTACGCCCAAGGTCGTCCACAGAGCTCTGGCGGCGATGCTGGCGTCCACGATGTCCCTCGCGATCTTGGCGGCGATGAACGAGGTAAGGACGACCCAGTTGATCTTTTCGATCCATCGAATGCGACGATCGAATCATGATTTTTACTGGACAGAGACCGACAATGACGGAACTGATATCCTGGATCGACGTGGACACTCTTCTGCTGCTGTTCTCCATGATGATCCTAGTCGCCGTCTTCGCCGAGACCGGAGTCTTCGATTACTTGGCGGTCTACGCTTACAAGGTACGAATGTTTTCCTGAAGTCCATCTTCTACCTCGAACCCATTCAGCTGTTCGGCCACCAATTTCTCCAGATAACCGGTGGGAAACTTTGGCCGCTGATAAATACCCTCTGTTTCTTCACCACCATCATGTCGTCCTTTCTGGACAACGTCACGACAGTTCTGCTGATGACTCCGGTAACAATCAGGCTCTGCGAGGTCATGGAACTCAATCCAGTGCCGATTCTCACTGCTATGGTCATCTACTCGAACATCGGAGGTGCTGCGACTCCGGTTGGCGATCCGCCGAACGTCATAATCGCTTCCAATCGTGACGTGATCAATGCTGTAATGAGTTCATCAGAAACAGCTCTAGCAAAAGTTCATTGAACGACCTTTATAGGTGTTTTTTCTTGTTCTCCGTCAGGGCATCGGCTTCAGCACTTTCGTCATGCACATGAGCGTCGGAACCGCGATGGTTCTCGTTGTCGTTTACTTCCAGCTGCGTTTCATATTCCGGGACGTGTCGGTTCTGGGCTTCGATGAGCCTCAGGACGTCCAGGAGTTGAGACACGAGATCGCGATCTGGCAGAGGGCAGCCGCGAGTCTCTCGAGTTACAGCAAGGACGAGAATCTCGTGCGAGAGACGCTGATGAAGAAGGTTCAACGGTTGTTGTCGCTGCTGAAGAAGAAGCTCATAACCGGCAGCGTCGCTTTCGAGAAGTACAAGACGACCCTTGAGGAGTTGCAGGAAAGGGTAAGACCACTAAGAGGCTCGTTACTTTTGCCAACGAAAACAGTTCCTTATGACTCTTGTATTGCAGTATCCCATCAGAGACAAGTGGTTGTTGGCCAAGTCGAGTATAGCTCTTGTTTTCGTTATAACGCTCTTCTTCCTGCACAATCTGCCGCATCTGAACTTGTCCCTGGGCTGGACGGCACTCTTGGGCGTCCTGCTATTGCTCGTCCTAGCGGATTCCCAAGACCTCGATGGTCTCCTCGCGAGAGTCGAGTGGAGCACGCTGTTGTTCTTCGCCTCCTTGTTCATTCTCATGGAAGTGAGTGGTAGAATTGTTCCCGGTGATCGAGTTATCGTTTTATCGGCACATTTACATCTCTACCACTCACAACTCTACCAGAAAATATCTCTCCCCAAACAACTCTACCGGATAATAACTCTACCAAAATCTCTACCAGAAAGTACAAAAACTCTGCCGGACTTGAAATAAAAGTCTACCGGAATTGGAATACAACTCTACCGGAATACAAGCCTAGCCTTGCATTCCGGTAGAATTTTATCTTGATTCTGGTAGAGTTTTTTACTCTCTGGTAGAGTTTTTTTACTCTCTGGTAGAGATTTTGGTAGAGTTCTAATACGGCAGAGTTGTTTGGAGAGAGATGTTTTCTGGTAGAGCTGTGAGTGGTAGAGACATAAATGTGCCGTTTTATCAATGTGTTTCGGTTCCCAGGCGCTGGCACGACTCGGGCTGATCGCTTGGATAGGAAAGCTGACGAAGATGGTCATATTGTCGGTCAACGAGGAATCCCGACTTGCGGTCGCTATTCTGTTGATTCTCTGGGTCTCGGCATTCGCGAGTGCCTTCGTGGACAACGTTCCTCTTGCCACTATGATGGTGAGAATAGCGACGAATCTCTCGCAGAATGACGAGCTCGGTTTGCCGCTTCAGCCGCTGATTTGGGCTCTGGCTTTCGGCGCTTGCATGGGAGGTAAGTCGATCGACTATTTTATCTCGATTCTCCTTGCCGTGTCGTAAAAATACAGATGTGTCATCTCAACAGGTAACGCCACTCTCATTGGAGCAACCGCAAATGTGGTGTGCGCTGGAGTTGCCGAGCAGCATGGCTATCGATTCACCTTCATGCAGTTCTTCAAGTGAGTCACTTCGAGGGTCGAATTTTAAGACGTTAGTTTGAAATTAAGATCACTCTTGCGCTTGAACTTTGTTGCGTGTCTGAGATCTATCTTCAGTTCAAACTCAAGATCAAACTTCAGTTCGAACTTGATTGCGTGCTTAATTTCGAACTTAAATATGGTCTTAAGTTCAATTGTAGTTCGAGTACGAACTTAAGTTCGAACTGAGATTCGATCATAAGTGTGAACTTAAGATAGATCTCAAACACGCAATGAAGTTCAATTTGAAGAACGATCATAAATTCAAACGTCTTAAAATTCGACCCCGAGACAAAGTCCCGGGCATTTGATCTTACGAGCTTTCCTCGGGAATGTCAGCTTGACGTTCGGATTATCTTGCAGGGTCGGCTTTCCGATAATGCTCACGAGTACCGCGACCATAACGATTTACCTGATGATCGCTCACGTCGTTTTCAATTGGGTCTAGTTGGAATAACGAAAAAAAATCGGAGCATCCTTTCCGAACTTTCCGCTGATCTGAACGTCGAAGGTGCGACTACACCTTCAATCACCGATCCAGTATGTTCGAGAAACATAAACGCAAGACTGTTTGAGATAAGAAATTTTAAGATTGTATACGTCGGTATTTCAGATCTTTTTTTTTTCATCGTGTATTAAAGCTTTATCCAAACTGAAACAGAGCTCTGCAATACCGACGCTCAGGTGAATCCCTCACCTGCTGCAGAGTGGCACCGCCTACGGATCGTTCCGCGAGCTTCACCCGCGACCGCGATCTCAGTCACGGAGCTGCGCTCACACACTTGGTCGCATCTCGGCACACCTGTCTGCCGACTGCCAATGATCATTCTTCCACTTATACTTATACGCTCGAATCTACCGTAAAATAACGCAGAAACGTTCCACACTCTGCAGCGCTCGTTAAAACAAGGTTTATTTGTATTAACATCTTTTAGGAAATCACTCGAGAGTCGCATTGTGTATCAACAACGGGGGATTTCCCTCGAGGCTGCACCCGCAGTCTCGAGGGATTCCCCCGGAATCCTTCGAATCGAGAATGATTCGAGAATGTTCATAATTTGTTGATACCACATCATAACGTTTAACTCTCCAACACCAGCACGGATGTATATCGACTAAAAAACATTCTTGTTTTGAAATTCTCGAATACTTCTTAGGTTTTTTTTATAATTCCATTTTAATCTGTTTTTCTTACCTTACGAGAGTGTCGCGGTTACTTGTTCTCGGTTGAGCTGGTCGGCAAAACTCACTGAAACGGAAAAAGCTATCGTTAGTTCGGTGAAATTCAATCTTTTCCTGTAGTTCGTGAGATACTTTTTTTTGGGAGTTTTTCGAGTACTTGTTCCATTTCTTTCGATTTACCGCGATTAAATGGTGGGTTTAAATGGTGGGTTTTGGCCGAAAGACGCAAGACCGGCGAGAGCGATTGCGCCGAAGTGGACCAAGCGCAGCGTTCACGGCTGAGTCTCTTCGCGAGCGCACTTTTAGCGTAAGGTGTATATACTTTCTAAAGCGCTTTGGAATGCAGCTCGCGAATTGCCTCCCCTTCCGCTCTCTTTCTCTCTTCTCCCACCTGCGGACCTCGCGTAAGAGTTCAAACACCGTCATCAACCGGTGTATGAATTATAGTGCAGAAAGGATTTTCGCAAGCGTCGCACTTGTCTATTAGCCTTCCAGGGTGAGCTTTTCACGTTCAAGAACGACCAGACGAGAGAGATCGACGTTCGCCTACCGGCTTCTGGGATTTTTTTTCCTTTCATTTTTTGCGTTAATGTTTCCATTGACTTTAGGCCAAAATCGCGACTGTTTTGTGTACGGCACGGAAAATGTACTAAAGAAAAGTGCTCGAGAAGACAACTTTTGTCACGTTCACTTAAAGTAGTCCTTGCGAATAGTGTTCACTTCGCATAAGTTTCAGAGAAATGAGAGGGGATTCCAAACTCTTCTTTATGGTATAAAAATGTTTAAAAAATCAAGCACATTAAAGGTGCCAAAAAGATTC
Organism: Stenichneumon culpator; assembly: GCA_964017025.1. NCBI lineage: Eukaryota > Metazoa > Arthropoda > Insecta > Hymenoptera > Ichneumonidae > Stenichneumon > Stenichneumon culpator. Next base: position 15,677,651 of record OZ024773.1, on the reverse strand, counting down.
ATTTTGCATAATGATAATTCTAAAATGGTATTAACAGATTCATGAAAAATATAATTGTCCAACAAATCTCTCGGAAACCTAACTTTTTTTAATGAAAATAATTCGTTCACTTTTCTCAATACGTTTGAATTTTTTTAGATTTTTAAATTCACTTCGAATTTTTTTTTATATGGCAAAAATTTGTGGAAGGTCACAAAATTTAAAGTGAATTTAAAAAACCGATAAAATGCATACGTATGCAAAGAAAATAAACGAATCATTTTCATTTTTAAGAAACTTGGGTTGCCGGAAGATTTGATGAACAACTTTATTTATCATCAATTTTTTAATAACATTTTGGAATTATTATTATGCAAAGCCAATCTTTTCAGCACCTTTAATATGCTTGATTCTTTTCAAAATTGTATACCATCGAGAAGTGGTTGTAATTCCCTCTCATCTCTGGAACTTATGCGAAGTCAACACTATTCGCACGGACTATCTTAAGATGCGGAGACTCGCGAAAAAGAAATTAAACAGAAAAATTGTTTTTGCTACCTAACGTTCCGAAGCTCTAGTAAATTTTGAAAAATAAACAAATTATTTTCTCGGTGATAGGGAATTGCGTCGCAGATGCTGATCCGCGTTATTGGCGTTATGGAGAATCGTTTGACGCGTTCTGCACGCAATCGACATTTAATTGTAACACCACGAATCGCCGGATAACTTGCATATCAGCTTGTCACTCATCGTAACAGTATCTGCGCAGAATAAAACTGTCGAGTATCGTGAGACAATAATGACAAGAGTAACTGGACATCAATCAAATGAGATCGCGGACACTGGCGCTGTATAACGTCGATGATTTTTTTGCCGCTCAGTGGGATCGTCAACTTGTTTTTAATGAAACATGTGAGTCTACAAAATACGTACCAATTACGTGACAACTGCTGTTTTGTAGGGGAAACAAAAAAAAACTCGAAGACGTCACCGAAGTCAGCAGGAAAGAGGGTGCCGAAGTGCTTAATAAACCTTTGTAATTGCAGATCACGGACGTCGCAAACACGGCGTAGACGATTATTCGAATATGAAAAGTTCGCAGTCTATGAAATGTGCCAGCTTTTTTTACTGTTTTTTTTTTTTACGTTTGACGATGCCAACTTAGCATTTCAAAGGAGTTCCAAAGATACCGATCATGGTCGAAAATATCATGTTTAAAATAAAGTTAAAAAAAAATGGTATTTGCCATCTGTGCCGTTGTCTTTGGCTCGGTACAAATTCGGGGAATGACTCGCGTTTAGCCGAGTCAACATACTCTGTCGTATGTTTAACTAAGAGATTCGCGCGGGCGATCCTTTCCGCGCCTTCGATGATAAGCGAGATTCCCAAATTCGTGAAAAAAAAAAAAAATATTGAAGTCGCAGGAGGTAAAAGGGGCGGCGCATTTGCATCTCTACCAGTTACAACTTTACCACATAACAAATCTACTGTATTAGAACTCTACCAAAATCTTAAGTAAAAAACTGTACCGGCCTTGAAATAGAACTCTGCCGGAATTACAATAAAACTCTATCGGAATAAAGGCTAGACGGTAGCCTTGTATTCCGGTTGAGTTTTATTTCAAGTCCGGTAGTTTTATTTTGATTCCGGTAGGGTTTTTTTACGGGTAGAGATGTTTTCTGGTGAAGTTATGGTCTGGTTAAGTTAAGTGGTAGAGATGTAAATGTGCCAAAGGGACGAGCAACGTACGCTGACTTGCACGCGTGAGGGCTGCCATTTTTTTCCGGTTCCACCTGCGTCATTCGCACACGAGCATCGAACACCCTACCTCGGCCTTCGGGAATCCAACTGCCTATCGTTCTTATCCGCACCGTCACACAGCTCTCCTTCGCTCCTCTCTGTCTCTCCGTGACTTCGCCGCTGGCGCAGTTAGCCCCGTGCATTTATTTGGTTATTTATTTTCTTTCTTTTACTCTAAACCTGTATCCTTTAAATATTCTGACGTCAATCCGAAAGACTGAAAAACAACAAAACAAAAGAAGCACAAAGTCCACCTTCGAAGGAATAAGAAAATCTATGCTGTCTCTTCTCAGTGAATGACTGTGTGCGCTCTCTAGCGGGTCACAAAAACAGGCCTCGGCTCGATTTTCACTGAAGCACCGGCGTCGCGGATTCCACTTAAGTGACAAAGTTTGGGCTAAACGAGCGGCAAGTTACCTGGGACCGGGAATCTTCTAAAGTGGCAACGAAAATAAATATTCGTAGATGAAAGGAACGATTATCAGAAACAAGAAAGACATCGGACCGGTTGCCGTCTTTCGATGAGATAACAGGCCCGATCTCGAGGGGTTAATAATAGCCGATCGAAAACTCACTGGTTCTTCAACCAGAAATAGACACAAACGGGAAATCGTGTATATATATATATATATACATATCCTGAATTTATTCTATTTCGCTATCGTCATTATAACGTTCAATTAAAATTAATTTTTAAAAACATCGGCTCGTCATCATTTTCTCCCCCCTATTGAACAATTCGAACCTGTTTTTCTTTTTGCTACTCACTCGGAAAGTAAAAAATTATCAATAATTACTAAATTTTCCATGAATGATACGCTCCGCGATGCAAAAACGGGGCTTCATAATTATGAATCTGTGAAAAAAATTACCGAAAAAACAATGGCATTATTAAGAGAAAAAATCAGTTGAAGTATATGCATGAGGGATAGGAAATTTTTACAGAACCATTTCAGTAATATTGACGCATCGACACCCAGCAGACATGTCCGTTGCTTTGGCATTAGAATTACATTTAAAAATTTCCGGAAAACCCAGAATTTTTTTTTTTTTTCTAGAACACAGAATTATTATTAATATTTTTTTTGTTTACAGAGTTTCTTTCCGCCCGCCCAAACGCATACCGTGCTTCCTATCCCAGCCGTCTCTCCCTCTTCGTCTCTCAGTCAACATTAAACAAAAAGCAAAAGTGCCGGCTTTGAGACGGCCAAAAAAAAAAGTTATCACCGATTCCATAATGAGAACGTTTTCTGACGCCCGTAAATTTACATAACGAAACGAAATGAATTAATGATTTCTCGGTATTATGTATCGATTCCGTGTCCGCGATTCACACGGCCAATGCGCGCGATCCCTATTAACACCTTAATTGTAATATGATGTGCTTATCAAAGTATGAGTAACACAGACATTGACAGACATTAAGCTATGACGACAGGGGTAATTATATCCGAGTGTGTATGCGTGTTCGCGTGAGCTCCACTTTAAGAGAACGCGTAAGAGGTTCTCCGCGACATTGTGCTTTTTACATAAGTCTTAAAAAAATGGTCATTGAATTATAGAATAAGATGGAAGGATCTCAAAAAATAAGAAGGTCATCTGAATGATACATTTATTCTGACGTGTATAAAACTTGATTTCAACGCGAGGATAATTGCTGCTTATGTATCAAACGTGTATTAAATTATCGGATTATTACGCAGATAGAAAAAGTTACTCGGCGAAAGATTTCAAAGATTCACTTTCAATCGAGGTAAAAATAAAAGTATCGAAAGAAAAAAAATTAGCAGTAAATTTGTAAGTCCCGGACATTATCAGTGTCTGGCTTTATTGGGCGAAAGGGCGAAGGGTGCAAAAAAAAAAATGACAACTGGTTCGTAAAATCGTTGAAAGGGCGGAGGCCTAAAAAGAAATGACAAGTGATGCGAAAAATCGTTGAAAGGGCGAAGGGTGGAAAATAAATGGCGATTCGGAACATCGTCGAATTGGTAACTTAGTAGTTGAAGCGTTGAGTTAATAAGTACCAGAAGTAAGTGTGGATTGAAAAACCGCACAGTCATTCGGAACTTCGAGGAGTTTCTTATTGTGCGTTGCCTTGGCTGACAACCCCTCTTTTGCATGGAAAAATAATTTAGATGCGAAAGGATTTGAATTATTTAATATTAACGCGCCGATGAAGCGCACAATATATTCCTGCGTGGTTTTTTTTTCTGGGAAACGATTCACCGCCACGATATATTGTACACCTTGCTATGGAATTTGTACAGGATATATTTTCACGGATATGCACACATAGGCTGCGCATTGCACGATTCGAATTTGTCTCACTCTTACCGTTTATTCGCCCGAATGGCGCACGATTCTCTTTTGTTATTCTTTTTAACTCTTTTTTTAGACTGTTCCAAGGTAAAACGAGGCTCAAGTGAATCGCCGGCACGTGTACGATTCGACGTTTTATGGACAAAAAAACAAAACAACAAAATGTCATGATTCATCGTACCAAAGTATATCTTGAATATCATTAAAATAGTATCAAATTGAATAAATGAATAATTCAATCGTTCGAAGACGTTGTCTGTAGCAATAACGTGGAATCGATCGAGTAGTCTCACCTGGCACATTTATCAAGCAGCGGCGTCTCTCACCGTGTAATTGTTTTTTACTGATAAACTATCGCCTAATCGCCTAATCGCATATTTAGCCAATAAACGAGCGATTAATGCCCCGATAATTATCTCGAATATTCCACATTCGAGATAATTGCCAGGTACATGTAAACCGATAAATATGTCCGAATAAAATCAGCAGAATATAATTCTTTCTTCATCTCGATCTCAAACAAAAGCGTCAAGGGCGCCGAACATAAAAAAATTAATTCGCTCAATCATAAATATCTCTCTCTGCGATGATAAATAACTTTCTCTTATGTATCACCTGTTTACTTGATTTGATTATGTTAAGTTTCAATCTTTGGTAAGCAATTCTCCCATATGTACGATTTGTTTATTTGGTGCAATCTGTGCATTGCGATGTATGTCTCTCACATGGTTATTTGGGCGATGGGTTTCAATCTAGCCCGTGTAATTGGGCCCGGCCCGTTATTAAAATAAGTAAATAAATAAATAAATATAGATTTTATTTTTTATATTTCCCTTGTCGGATTTCGTTCGATCGCACTGGTGGGGGAAATCATTCGTGCCAGGTAGTGTATTTGAGGTAAACGTCCCCGGGCACGTGCCAGTGGCTGAGCAAAGTGTGCGTGCAAGAGAGACGGAAATACGATTTTCCATGCATTTCCAGGAACTGAAAATGCTCCTTTAGGTGTGCGGCAACCGGTAATTTTCCACTGCGAGAAGGATCTAGTAAATATGACTATCGCTTGAGGAATCTTACCATAGTACATACTAGTCGGTAACTAGCCCACCTATGACAGTAAGTACCGGATTTGTAAGAATTTTTCTTACATATTATTTATTTATTTAATTTATTTACGGGCCCTGCCCTTTTATATATATTTATAAGTGGTATTATTGTGAAAATTCTTGGAAAACTCAAGAATTTTTTGGGAATTCTTGGGAGACCGATAGTTTTTGTCATATCCTTGTCTCGGTGTACGCCTCAACATTCGTATATGCGAGCCTCGAGATCCTCAGTCCGTTTCGGAGCGACGCGCAACGGTGCAGCATGTTTTCTGTTTGATAGGTAGGAAAAACACGGACGAACCTGAAGCTTCCGATCGTGCGAGTTTTTTGTTCCTATCGGTTTGTCCCTGGAATATATTTCCCGGTATCCACCTTGTTTGCCGCGAATGCAGATATCGGTACAGTATTCTGCATTCAATGTTATCGGTTAATTATACGGTTGTCCGTTTATGTTAAAAACTTGTGTCACTAGCTTCTGACACTTGGCGACTTTAGATCCTTTTTGTCGGAAGAGTCGAGTGACGCTCTTGACTTCACCAGATATTACATTTTTCTGAATTATTCAACACGGAAATAGATTGTTTACAATTTCGTTGAAATTCAAGAAATTTTCGAAGCATTTATCGATGATCCATGCAAAGTACGATAGGAGCAAAAATTGGCGCATGCGAGTCGTTCTCAATGTCGGCGAGTCTGGTGATCAACGACCATGAGCCACGCTATTCAAAGTTCGAGGGCGAGAGATGGATTTATTTGAATAAAATTTTTTTTAATGATTGAATCTCTCGAAAGGGTTTGCCTTCGTCTCTGCACAACCGCCACGCCGCACGCCCGTACATCTTGGAACTTCAGCTTGCGCGGTCACCGTACGCGCCAGAGACTTCAACGCCGCCGCGATCTGCACAGGCGACGCGCTCCCGTACTGCGTTGTCCGATGCAACTTACCCAGCCTCGCGCAAGCTCGCCCCCTAACAAACTAAAACAAAAGAAAATAACGGCTCGATCGATTCTCTCGGAATTTCATAGGCATCATCGGGTGATCATATTCCATCTGTGTACGCGTGTTCAGCCAGATAGCTACAAAAAATGGTCAGTGCTCGTGCGCGAATCGACATTATCAACGAAATTCAAAATGGCCTACAAAAAAAAACAACTGCACATTTTTTAAATAAAATGTTGCATAAACATTGACAATTAACCACACATACCGTGTGTGAAATTGCAGCTTGATCTGTCGAGGAATTCTCGTGTTATAGCCGTTTGAATTTTTCACCTCTGACTTACACACACGCACACATACATCTCCACATTTCATCCAATTGTGATTGTCGACCTTTGGATCATTCCGAACACATTTTTATTGAAATCACGATTTTTTTTTTTTTACCAAAAGCTTCCTCTATGAGAAAGCAAACCTTGATTCCCTCGAACTCCGCCATGGACCTTCCCCACGACCCGACCTCGAGCAACCTACAAAATCCCATCAGAGCTTCGACCGCTAATTGGGCCTTGATGCTTTTTTATAGCTCCTTTAATTACCGACGCTTCGATCTCCAGTCGATCCCGACTTTGACAGTGATGACAGCCGAGCCGAAGATTGAGGAAAAGAACGTACACTTGCCCGAGTGACAAGTCCGGCTGCTGACGGGCGGGCCTCAAAGGTCGAGGACAGATTCCCCGTGCACCAACGAAAATCTGGCGGGGATCCTCTCAGCCTGTGTAGGCCCCTCCGCGAAACCCGCCAAGATCATCGCAGTATACATATATATATATATATATATATATATATATATACATGTATATATATATATACACACATGTATATATATACATGTATATATATGTATATATATATATATATCTTAAGATGACGCGTTGATGACGTGCGTTCGAGAGACGCTCGATCGGGCGAAGGATAACAGAGGCGGCTGGCTGGGAGCGTTTATATCCGAGCCGCGAACCGTGGACCACTTCATTTGCACGCACCCTTTCATATACATCGGATCATCTCTGCCGCAGTCACATCAGTAAGATTGCCCGGTCCATCCGCATCGCGGGTACCGCGATTCGCATCGATTCGATTTGGAGCACCGTCGTCGAAGCTCCGCGCCTAATCGGGAGCAAAGACGTATTCGCGGCACAGCGCAAATATCGCAGTGAGTGCGCGACTCGTCGAGGAAGGAGACCAAAATTCTCGGACATTATTTTTCCATCGAGCTACGGAGAATCCGGAGCGCAAAAACTTGTTTACGGCTTGTTGCAATATCGGGGCGAACATTGTGCGATGAAAGAGTCAACAGTTCGACGATCAACGCGAAGGAGACTTCAGTCTCCGAAGCTTGCTCGATGAGGCGGGCCTCGCATCTCTCGCCTGCTATTCGAGAAAGTGGTTTTTATCGTACGACGCAGAATTAGAGTGGAAATCGCGCACGCAGAATTCTACGATCTTTGTTGTTTCTTTTATTTTTTCGCTCTTTGTTTTATCTACGCGCCGACGTGAAAGTGTACGAGTAACAATTTAACATGTAACTCCGTGCCCGGACATTGTGCTACGGTTCGCGTTGCGCAACGATCAACCGGATCGGGGTTTAAGGTTTTTTTTTTTGGAAAAGTTTCTGCCGAGGAGATTCTGGACTTCTAGGTTGCAATACGCTTTTTTGGTGGAGACTCGTGGCGTTACGTTGCGACGGTGAGTACTCGATTTTCTGATGCTTACGCACTTGCAATCACTGCGGTTTGTCCCTGCTCGACCAAGACCACGACAAATGTGTTCACAAATTCATGTATATAGCTTACTTTATCGTAGATGTAAGTCGCCGAGTGACGGAACGTTTCGCCACCGGACGTTGCTTACGGAGCACGGACACGCACGGACCTTCCAATATCTCGTAGATTGTTCAATAACGGAGGCGATTAATCGACATTGGACATTGGAAAAAAAATTGCAAGATATCGCTTTAAAAAAAAAACGACGGAGTACGAAGATGCTTCGATGATGTTTCGGGTTAAAAAAATTAAACTGTATCGCATGTGTTCCAATTTATCTTCCGAGAAATGAAAATAAAAATTAAGAAAATCGTTGAATTTATTTGCATATAGTTGGTCAAACAAAACATTTTAATGGCTCAAAAATATTTTCAGTGTTCAAATTTATCTTCCGAGAAAAAAATAAAAATCAAGAAAATCGTTGCATTTATTTGCATATAGTTGGTCAAACAAAACATTTTAATGGCTCAAAAGTATTTTCAGTATTCAAATTTATCTTCCGAGAAAAAAATAAAAATCAAGAAAATCGTTGCATTTATTTATATTTAGTTGGTCGAACAAAACATTTTAATGGCTCGAAAATATTTTCAAGTGTGTTCAAATTTGTCTTCCGTGAAAAAAATAAAAAATGAGCCGCAGTTATAGTTTTCGGGTGAGGCCCGTGTATAGGCAAATTTCTCGACAAGGTGTTTCTGATATGCTAATGAATCGCGTATCTAAAACTTAACTATCTGCCAAATCCAGACGCAGATAGTTTTCGCCGTGCGGACAATAAAAGGAACTTGCTAACCAACGCGGTGAATAAAATATAGTAGGGACACCACGAGGAAACATGCATTCCTGGTACCCAAGGTCGCCGAGTTTGGGTCGTCCGCTGGGCCACTTTCGGGACCTCGGGCTCTTCGCGTCTCTGCATCAGCACCGATCGACGCGCTGGGAGCAACACGAATGCCTTCGATTCTATCGATACCGAGAAAAGATACGTCACAAATGACGCCGATATTTTTATTTTATTTCGTCATTTTTTTTTTCTCCCGTCACAGATAGAAAATGTGTTCGAATCGACTAAAGATTCGGACAAGAACGTTTAAACAAATACCCAGTTGGTCGAACAAAATATTTTAGACCGTCAAAAATATTCAGTTGAAATAAAAAAAAAAAAAAAAAATAAGTTTGAATTTATTTACGTCTAGTTGGTCGAACGAAATATTTTAATGGCTCAAAAATATTTTTGTGAGAACAAAATCAACATTTCTTGTGAACTAAGCAATCTTTTAGCTGTGCCAACAGAATATCTATTTGAACCTTCCTGCCCGAATCTTTGGTTGATTCAACCGTATTTTTTAATCAGTGCATCGAACGGACGAGCAATGTCGGAAATCGTGAGAATCGCTGGACGACGACGAATGCCGTTTCTCGCGTTACGCTCTACAAGTGCAAAAGCGTATCATATGCGTCCCATGAGCCATGTACCCGATGTCGGAATAAATATAATACCGAACAGCTCATTATACTAGTTCGAGTCGCGGAGTCCTCGTGCGCTCGTCGGTCAGCCTCGAGCAGCGATGGCCGACGACGCATGGAACTACATAACGAAACTCGTAAAAAAGTTTCGTTGAGGATTATTAACGTTGCCCCCGCGACCGCTGTGCGACTTTCCTTTTGCATGGTGTATTCCATTAGCGCTGTCGGGGACAAATTTATTTTGTTGTTTCCCGACGCTCGGGCTATCTCATCGAGAATCTATTTTATTTTTCGATCCAATCCGTGTTAAATGTACGGTTATTTTTTTTCAACGAGACCGGCAACAGTTCGAGGCGCTCGAAACGCGATCGGTTAACCAATTACAAGTCATCGCGGAAAGTTTTTTTTTTAGATGATGAAACTCGTAACAGTCTCGGCCGCACGAAATTCGATCGGTAAACCAATTGCGATTTAAGGCTTGATTGTTAATGCAATGAATAAAATTAAAAAATAGAATATTGTCGATTCCACGCAGATCGGAGATAATGCTTTACCGAAAAAGATAGGCGGCTACACTGACAGAAGATGTATGGGAACTTTCTGGCAAACATTGGTATCGGACTTACTCGAGCGGAATGTATTATACATTCCGCTCGAAAATATGATGATTTTAGCTATCGCAAATATTACCCGAGAATCCCGGAATTTTTTTCTGGGATATAAGTTCGTCTTACTGGAAGGTATAATCGGTGGGGTCGCGGCCGCCGACCGTTTGTTTTGGGTTTGTAAGTTTGCAGGCATATTATCTCGATCAAAGTTTTGTTACATTTACATATATCAAAAAAAATTTGTTCGACGAAATTCTCAGATTTAATCCACGGGATTCTCAGTCTTAATCCAGGACATTCTCAGTTTTAATCCATGAGATTCTTAGCTTTATCCACGAAATTCTTAGCCGTATAGCTCCGCTAAATTTTGCCACCCAGCCTTCTGAAAATAACCGTATAGGTTGGGTAAAAATTCGTATGGCTACTGTGAAAATGTCACGTATCGCAAGTGGTGTCGCTGGTGTACCGATGTTGCCCGATCAAAATTTACCACATGATGCGTTAGTTTTTCCGAGACCTTTACCTCAGTGAAGTTAATCCGCCGTGTTACCTCAAATGTCGCAATCGTCATGAACTCGCGAGTCTTCATCGAAATAGCGATGATGAGGAAGCACGGAAGCATCGAAAATTAAATTTAATATCCACGTTCATTCAAGGATGACCGCTGCGTTTATTGCTAAAACGTCGCCCTCGCGCGCCCGCGAACGTCGGTATCGATGCTTACTTTTTAAGGACGTTATGACATTTCTTAATTCCGAATTAGCGGTCCATTCCGCCGAGTCACGGTGAGCAGCGACTCGCAAGCCAATAAATCCCGAGCCGCTCTATGAACAGGACATTGCGAACGCAAGTTTCTTTTATTGTCCGGACGGCGATAACTATCCGCGTCTGGATTTCGCTTCAAAGTTGCGCAACATTGGCGAACGCACGCTGCACCAAAGTACAGCCATTCGGTTAATTATCCCTTCGCGCACCGATCCGACTTGCAACTCGGGCTAGGCCGCGTCGAGAGCTCGAGATACATTTCAGACACGACATTTTCAAAGTATCGCTGATTCCATACAAACTTTTCTCTGACGCTCGGTAAAGCCTTGCATTTTTCCATTTCGATTGAGGAATCCCGAAAGATTTTCTGGATCCGGGATGCTTTCGTGTATACTTTTTCTTCGCCCCGAAAACAAATCCGATATCATTTTTGGGCCAAGATCAAGCCGGTCGCTGATAATTGCCCAAAAAGAGAAGAAAAAAATTATTTGTCTTTTCCTCATGAATAACTTCCAGCTCCAGCCCAGCGGCCAATAAAAGCCCGAGTAAAACGACTACAATGCTCTTTCACATTTTCTCGCTTTTATTTATTTATTTTTTTATATTTTTATGAAAGAATCGATTGTAAAATGCCAAACCGACTGCGGCATTAAACGTGGGTTTTTTCATTCCTTATTTCCTCCGCGGACGAGGACACGCTGCTCGGCTCTTGCCATTGATCAACTGGGCATTCGAGCCGCGATTCGGTTGGCCGAGATTCGAAGCCTACACCTCCAATTATACAGTTTTCATTCACGGATAGGTGTAACCTGTCTCTACGATTCAGATAAGTATATATATAGGGAGAGCGGGGCAAAATGGGACAGTGAGGCAAAACTCACTTTTCCAATAATTTTTGGATTCCACATTTCGTCCCAACGATACACCCGAATTTCAACCTCGTTTTGCCCCACTTACCACCACCGCCACCATCCAAAAGTTATTGGAAAATTGCGTTTTGCTCCACTGTCCCATTTTGCCCCGCTCCCTCCTACATACACACATACATATATTTTTTTAACGCTGCGTATACACATTTTTAAATTTACATGTATTATAAATTTACACGAGCCCATCTTCGACTGCTCGAAACGCACGAATCTTGCCTATTTGTATCAAACTTCGCGTTTTTGGTCTTACAATACGACCCGGAGCGCGTACAGCTAAAGCGAAGCTCGAATCTTCGATTTTTATATGAAGCGACTTTGCATTCGATGGGACTTGTCTCGCTGCTCGAAACGCATGAATCTTGCCTATTTATATAAAACTTGATATTTTTTTATCTCAAAAAAAAAAAAAAAGAATTTTACGAAATCCCACGTCCAGCCACAGCCGAACACACGGGCCTTACCGGTTTGTCTCGCCGGCCGTTCCTTTTCGCGTTTAACGTTACGAACGAGGCTCCACACACGCTCCGTAGTCGGCGTACTACGTTCACGGTTTCGCGGCTCTTCGGCCGGTATTCGTCATTTCGGTTCGCACAAGCCGGACAGCCGGTCGCGGCTCTCCTCGGTAGGATCATTCGCGTGTAGCAGGATCTCGCTCCCTCCTGTACCGAGCATAATATTCCGTACCACTCCCGGTAGGATACACACAGACACAGGTGAGTACCCGGCTGCCTTCCACGCGAGTTAGTGATTGCTCGGCCCGGCGCGGTGGCCACCACCAGCACGGACCGTGGTCCACTGCACTACCAATCCGACACTCTATCTCTTGTGCCGTCGAGGCAGGCGAGCCACGCTACGGTCTCCCGTAATCTCCTCGCATGTCATATCACGCTCGTGTATTCTCGTTGGCCTGTATTTTTCGTAAATCTATCCTCATCTTCCGCGACCCATCGAAAGTACAAAACGAACCGGGCCGAATGTATCCGCGATAGGCGAAAAACCAAAAATCAAAGTCCAAAGGGTGCTTTTTTTTAATAACGAAAAATTGGCCAAAAAATCAGTTACAAATATACGTATATTTCTCAAAATATATTCGAGTCGATCACCTCAAAATTGTCGGGCTTGGGCGGCGCGATCTTCGACAAAAAAAATCCGTCCGACCAGTGATGCGAAGTGTCAGTGATAATAGTTTTACTCTTCGTGCGGTGGATAAATGTTTGTTAAATCTTCGCGACGCGATGTAAATTTATGAATGTATGAGTACATTATTGCAGAAATGTTTTACCGGGTGAGACGAGACGGGGAGTAAAATCGGGAACGGAGAGTTTTACTGATCGTGCGGGGGATAAATGTTTATTAAATCTTTACGACGCGATATGTAAATGTATAAACGTATGAGTAAATAATTGCGGAAATGTTTTGCGGGGTGAGCCGAGACAGGGATTAAGCTCGGGAGCCGAGAGGGTTGGTTCGAGGTGAGGAAGATAAAGAGTCGTCTCCGGCGAGTGTTCGAGATCGAGACAATCCGGAACGGGGGCGACGACAGTGCGACGTAATTGTCGGGGAAGGAAGAGGTTCGATTTTGATCGTCGGTGTCGTCGAATCCGCGGAATCTTTGTCGACACCAAACGCGGTAGAAATTATGCTTCGGAGCTTCCGCGGTGCGGTCTCGTACTCGCGAGAGAGACTCGCACGATCATCGTATTTATTTCACGAATCTCGTACTCTCGTGCAAATGAGTGCGGCAAACACGTCGGAGCTCCGGAGATCCCGTGCGTGAACCATCCGGCGTCTTTCCGTTAGAGAAACTCGGGCTTCCGTGTACTCTCGTTGTGATATCGCCGGCGAGCGGCTGCAACTGTGTTACATAAATATCGGTGTCTCCCGACGACGCCGATGATGTAGCTAAGCCGAGACGAAAGGACCGAGCGATTCCCCCCCGAGAGAACTTCGCCGGTGCGGAGAGACAAGGAGAGAAGGAGCCGATCGACCAATATTTCGAATTCAATTGATTATGTAAGTTGCACCATTGATCGGTCGATCGTGACCTCGGGGAGAGAAAAAAAATCCCGCGAACGAAAACCCACGCACCGCTGAGGAACGACTGGAACGAAAGGTGTATCGAAATTCGGGGAAATATAGACACGGGTTTCGTCGGAATGAAAAAGGGAAACTGCCACGGAGCTGGAAGCTGTGTCGTGTTGAACTACTTTGCGGGTTTTTTTTGTTGCTTTTTTTATCGTTTGTTTTTCATTTGACACTGTTGATGATCGGGATTCAATTAAATTCAAATGAGGACCAATTGGAGGCCTGTGCGGAGGTGTCCGAGACAGTTGTCCGATGTTGACACGATGATTTTACACCGAGAGAAGGATCTGAATTGACATTACCATAAATCTGGTAAACACGGGTGGAGCTTTCAGGTTTATGGGAACTGCGTCGTTCTGGCACACAATCGTATTATGCAGGAGATATGTAATATTCGGTATCGCAGATATTACCCGAATATCTTTTAATTTTTGCTAGAGTACAAGTTCTTATTACTAGAAAATATAGTAATCGGGTGAGACGCGATCGTGAACGGTTTGTTTTGGGTTTGTAAGTTTTATCGGCGATGTTCTCAGTTTTTATCCACAGAACACTCAGTGTTTGTCCACGAAACTCTCAGTCAGATACGCAAAATTTTGCTAAACCGCCTTCTGGAAAAAATTACCATATGGTTTGGGTAAAAATTGCTACGGCCCGTGTGATAATTTCACATATCTTTAGTGGCGGCGCTGGTGCACCATGCTGTCTGGTCGAAATGTGTCAAATGCCTTCGTAGTTTTTCCTAGATCGTTTTCTCAGTGTAGACGAAGTAAGAGATTCGCTGTATTAGAATGAAATTATCAAATGAACGAATAATCAAATTATCAAACTATCAAATAAATCTGTTACGACCACGATATATTTATCTACCGAGCAATGTTTTTTTTCGAGCCCCTAATAAGGTAATACTTGGCTAAGATATTCAATTCAGCAAATCTTGTTTCTAAGTTAAAAATTTGCGTTACAAGAAAACACTTTTTGTACCCATTTACAAAATGTTTCTATATTTTTTTTTTTGTTAATGAAAATCTGTTAACTCTTTATCATTATTGACAAATTATGACATTTTTTTTGTCTCGGTCAAATCAATGAAATCCGACGACCAGAACAGTGAAAGTCACGGGCGACGTGGAAGAGCTCGATGCTAGTATTAATCGTACCCCGCTGGGCAGACTCCCGGGCTCGTGTCGTATTCGCGGATGTGCACAGAACGAGGGGAAACTCAGAAAACCGGTAAACAATAACGGTGATAGAAGCCATCCACCATGAAAGGATGGACTGGCATCGAAGCATATTTCCCTTCTGCTCCCCGTGAGGAACGAGCCCATCAATTAATGCTTCGGGAAGCGGGCGGCGAAGCACTCTCGCGGAAGAGAACCAGCCGGACGATAGAGAGAGCATCTCTATCATTAAGTAAACCAGCACCGAGCAATTGTTTCTCTTTATCATACCAACCACAATTTTGTTATCGCGACCGCGAGCTCGTCTTCGCATTCTAACGAAAATTTGTTCAAACAATTATTTTTTTTGTTTATAATTTTTTATTTATTTATTATTATTGTTCATCCCACTTCGGGTTTCGAAGAATCGCCGGTCGCCTTGAACCCTCGGCTTTTCGCTCCGACAGGCGCGCCGAACGACGCCGACGAGCTCTATTTAGCCGCACGTGGCGAAAACTCGATTACCTTCGTGTCACTCGTGTTGCGAAATGTCGATCGTCATCTACGACGGGAACGTCAATCGTCCGCGACAGGACCTCGTCCACCCTTGATCCGCAGGCGCTTCTCTGTCCCATCGTCTCTCACCCCTCGGTCTCATCATCCTACTGTTGACGCGAGATGAGACGGTGATTTGCAATCCACGATGTATCATTAACTCAGTTTTTTTCGTGTATTTCAAAAAAAAAAAAAAAATTACTTTTCAACTAGCGTCTCGTTCTATCAAGAACCTTGGGAGAGCCTCGTTGGAATTGTCGTTTGACTCCGTCATTATTATTCTTGAGGACCTTTGAATTAATTATTACGTTGACGATGCTTTTCTTTAGCGACGGCTTTTTTTTGTGTGCGTGTGTGTGTTTTTTTTCTGCGTATTTCAGATGAGAAGAAATGTGTGTATTCCAGATTACGAGAACCTTGTCGAAGAAACCGCAATTTTCAGCACCGTCGACCCTCTCGCTATCCGTGTCTCTCCTGTGAACGCGGAGAGTTACGAAACGGTTTTGCTTTCCACAAAAAGACCTGGTATACGAGTACCGGCACTGCTTTACGAACAAATATAAGCGAGAACGGCCTTTGCTCTGCGGCAAGCTCGATGAAAGTGAATATCGAGTCCGATGCGCAACGCATTTCTCTATTTATTTTATATATATATATATACATATATATATATAGATTTTTATATATTTCTTTTCTCTATCTCGTTCAATTGACTAATGTTTACCATTCTATAATAACTAGGTGTAAACTAATGTTAATCATCGGTTCGCGTTATTAGCATGATTATCGCGGGATTATTGCAACAACTCAATGCACGACGAATCAGGAAGAAATTACACATGCGGGGAGTCGATCTAAGAGCTAATTACACGGAAACGGTCTCACCGGTCACGAGTCGAAGAAACATTTCTTACTGTGTCGGATCACCGAGACAACGTTTCTTTTCTCGTGTATTTTTTCGCGATTCTATCAAGTACTAAGGAGATGGTGTAGTCCGAAAATGATATCTTTAATTATTCGAAATATTTTTCCATATATTAAATATATAATATATATTTCGCGAAAATTTTGATATAATTCATAATATGCGCCTATATGAAAAGTGTTTGAGGCAAAATTTAGTATTTTTAATATATTTTTTCCGTGTACTTTTAAACCGCGCGGGTCGATAGAAACAGTTTTTTCACTCGTTCTTACGAAACCATGTACGATGCATTTTTTCCCAATGTCAAAAAATTCGCCGCCCGTTCTATTACCATCTTAATATTTGATGAGAAGTTTCGCATCAGGAGCTAACATGGTATATTATGCTGCAAAGGAAAAAAGAGCACGATTTTCTGTGAATATATGTTTAATATATTTTCAATATATTTTTTCGGCACATTTACATCTCTACCGTATTAGAATTCTACCAAAATCTCTACCGGAAAGTAAAAAACTCTATCAGAATCAAAATAAAACTCTACCGGAATACGAGACTAGATGGTGTATTCCGGTAGAGTTTTACTGTATTTCCGGTAGAGTTTAATCTTGATTCTGTTTTTTTTTTTACTTTCTGGTAGCGATGGGGAGAGATGTTTTCTGGTAGAGTTGTGATCGGTAGAGATGTAAATGTGCCATTATTTCGATACACTTTTATTCCATGCGGTAAGATAGGAAAAATTGTTCACTTGTTATTACGAAGCTATTTCCGATGGATTTTTCTCACCGATAAAGAATTCGCCCCTTGTTCTATTCCCACCTTAATATTTGACGAGAAGTATCTCGTCGTAAGCTAAAAAATTGTTTTTGGCTGTTGCAATCTGCAACCCTCGGTCTCTGGTAACACGTTTCCTTAAATCCGGACGAATAAATTTAAAGAAATGAATAACTCGGCACGATTTTCTCTCTAACACGGGCCATTTAACTCCAAAGTCAATTTTTCGCGGTCCGCTCCGGCGCGTCTATAACGTGCAGAAACTCGGTGCGCGATTATCCGGCAATACGGTAGCGCACGGTAGAACGCCGAGTCGCAATAGCAATACTCGCGGGTGCAATAACTAACGTCCTCGTGGTCAGGCCGTTAACCAGCAGCGATTTCCTAGCGTACTTAAGCAATAATTTATCCAGCACGGAGAACACACTGCCGCACGCGCGTACTCCCTTAATTCATCGAAGTTTTGCAAAACGCGAAACGCATTCAGCTGCAATAGCTCACCTGCGTCGAGCCGATTACTCACTGCAAAGCTTCTTATTACATTTAATAGTATGCGTAAACACTTGTGTCGTATAATCGAAAGTACGAGAGAATAAGTGCCGCGAATTGGCACACGGTTAGAGGAAAAGAAATTAAATAAACTTAAAGAATTTAAAAAAATGTAACTTCTCGCACGCTCGGTTGTCTGCTCGGTTGAGCATAGATAGTAAACGATAACAAACTATCTGTCGTCCCACGTGCGCGGGACGACACGAGCCCTTATTTCGAAGTGGAATTTAATATAATAATATAATATTTAATGTTTTATATAATAATTAGCGACAGCATCTTTTAATCGCGAGTGAAGTTGAAATTCATTTTTTTTATTTACATAGCTTTAATCGTCCCGCTCTCGTTTCCCCAGATTAAATTTTATTTTATGCACGCTACCGCACGATTCCGTATCATTGAAATTTATTTTATCAGAATTTGAAAAAAAAGTTATGACCATCAAGACAATTTTAAATAATATTGCTTGGAATGTTATTTAAAATTTATCAATAATATTACGTGGATTACCTAAAAATTATACATGTTTTATGGTATTATTGTTGTTATATATTTGTTGAACCGGCCATCGACTAGAAAAATCGGTGAATTTCGTCTCGCGAAAGGCAAGATTTAACGATTTCCCATAAATTCATGGAACGTTCGTAAATTCACCGTTATTCTTCGAGCCGCGACTTTCTGTGTCGACCAATAGCCGACTATTTCGTGTCGCGGTCCCGCGAGCGACTATTTCACCCGTGGATTCGGCACCGGTAATACATGTATAATTTTCCGTGTCGTCGATGAGCCTGCAACTGAACGACCCGACAAAAGCTACGAGTGTACTCTCGAGCGAACAGAAAAGGAGGAAATTTCTCGTTGTCGTTCGCGTGTGCACATTGAATTTCGTAACGCTGTCTCTCACGCTGCCCCTCGCGGATTCGATTGCACCGCCGCTGAAGCGTGCACTCTTCATCGAGTGCGCATGCGCGCAAGGACTAACTCGCCGCTCCGCGCAGGCATCGCCTTGATTTCCGCGACCGCGTGAACTTTGTACCAGCCGATCATTGTCCGTCGAATCTTCGTTGAATCGACCATCCCACTCACCGGGTTATTATTTTAGACGCGCAGCCGCGAAGTCCGCACACGATGCGCGTTGCTCCAGCGGAATCGTACAATGTCCGATCGGTCGATACATTTCTTTCTTTTTTTTTTTAATTTCGATATTTTTTACGATGTTCGCTGCAAGTTCTTCTGGCGTTAGAATCGAAGCAAAAACTAACGACCTGCATTCTCGGAGCTCCGAATCGTCCACACACGATGCGCGTGGCTGGATCGCTACTTTTTTTTTCTTTTATTTAATTTCGATTTTTCTTTACGATAATCGCGACAAGTTCTTCTGACATTTCTTTCTTTTTTTTTTAATTTCGATATTTTTTACGATGTTCGCTGCAAGTTCTTCTGGCGTTAGAAACGAAGCAAATACTGACGATTCGCATTCTCGGAGCTCCGAATGGTCCACAGACGATGCGCGTGGCTGCAGCGGAATCGTACAATGTCCGATGGATCGATACTTTCTTTTTCTTTATTTTTAATTAAATTTTTTTTTTTTTTTTAAATGATCGCTGCAAGTTCTTCTGGCGTTGGAACCGGAGCAAAAACTAACTACTCGCATTCTCAGAGCTCCGAATGGTCCGCACACGATACGCGTGGCCGGATCGCTATTTTTTTTCTTTTTTTAAATTTCGATTCTTTTTTACGATAATCGCGGCAAGTTCTTCTGGCGTTAGAACCGAAACAAACCTAACGACTCGCATTTCCGGAGCGCCGAATGGTCCGCATACGATGTGCGTGGCGCCATCGAAATCGTGAAATGTCCGATGGATCGCTATTTTTTTTATTTCGATTTTTTTTTTTACGATGATCGCTGCAAGTTCTTCGGGCGCGTTAGAACTGAAGCAAAAACTAAATGACTCGCATTCTCGAAGCTATGAATGGATTGGCTGATTATCTCGCGCCGATTACGATACTGTTGTATGCGTCTATCACGTTTTTATCGCTCTGATCTTTGTGCCGAGCTACTGACACGAGCCATTCCTCAATCACTGATCGATTATAGCGAACACCTAGCCAATGCGTCTTCGGAGGCGGGAGTAAAAAAAAATAGAGGTCGGTAGAATTCCGCGGAAAGAAAAATTGTTGTTTTCGCTTTCGATGAAGCATCGCGTTCTCGGTGCGTCTGCTGCGTCGCTTTTTCTTATTATTCTTAAGATTTTTATTTAATTTTTTT
This sequence comes from Stenichneumon culpator, assembly GCA_964017025.1. Classification (NCBI taxonomy): domain Eukaryota; kingdom Metazoa; phylum Arthropoda; class Insecta; order Hymenoptera; family Ichneumonidae; genus Stenichneumon; species Stenichneumon culpator. Next base: position 15,657,604 of record OZ024773.1, on the reverse strand, counting down.
ATTCATCGTCGAGTTGCGAAGTCCGAGGCGAATTGGGCGTGCGCGGGCACGTATAGGGAGGGCAATATTCGATTACGATTACACATCGCTATCGAGACGATTGCGTCGGTACGTGAAAATATTCGTTATTAGCATCGTAAATCGATTTATCTGCGCCTCAACGAGCTTGGAATGATCTCGTCTTTAATCTGATGATTGCTAATTCATTATTTGTTATCCTGAGCCGCGCGAGCTGCACTCAGAAAAATAATTTATACGATGGGTGACCTGGATGACAATAAATATTTGTTTAAATTAAATAAATATTTATTTAAACCAAATAAATATTTATTTAATACAAATAAATATTTATTTAAACCAAATAAATATTTATTTAATACAAATAAATATTTATTTAAACCAAATAAATATTTATTTTCGGGGCGGTCGTCGAATAAATTATTTTTCTGACGATTCGAACGAAAATTAATTTTCTTCACCGCACAGAAAACCAAATCTGCAGGTGCAAAAATCGATTCTTTTTTTTCGCTACGAAATTCCGAAAATTGAGCCTTACTGGAAAATGATTTTTTCCACGAGTAAAAGAAAGGATATTCCATAAATCCATATATTCTCAATTGCCTCAACCTCGTTATATTTTATAATATTTTTATAATATTTTTATGATATTTTTTACCGACTCATATCATTCGTTTGTTACAGATCGAAGAACCCATCGACAAGGCAGGAGTAGAAGTGGCCGATCGAGCGAAGATCATTGGGAGCGGAGTAAGAAAATAAAACGTGCCGGCGTCGAAATAGTCCGTGCGAAGACGTGACCGAACCGAAAAAAAAAAACACACAAATCGCAGGCAAGTTCATAGCCGCGATAGCGAAGAGAGTGCACGAGGTAGGTTACGATAACAAAACGAAAGGGGAACGGGCAGCCGAGAGAGATAGGGACGCGGACGGAACGCAAGAACGTGTTGCATTACGGCCCGTGCCGCGAGGGCTGAAGGCTCGTCTGCTGCAGCAGACAAAACTGTTTTAGACGCCGAGGTGTCGAGGATACTCCGAATGCGGAAGAAAACAATGTTGGGAGAAGTGACGTGACGAAGAAAATGCCGCAAACTTCGACAGGTGGATGCACAACAATATCGTCGATGCAACACCGTTCAACAGCCGCGTAAACAAATATTCAAGGCCAACGAGGTCAAACTGCGGAAAGAAGAATTTTAAGAAAACGCGCACAGCTATACTTTTTTTTAAACATCTGAGTGTCGTTTAAGTGTAAAAAAAATCGGGTGGGTGGGCGGTCATCGATTATTCTCCTTGCACAAAACCCGTCAAATCGGTTCTATTTCTGAACTCTGTCCCGCGGATAAAATACCACACGTTGCCATCGGTGATATATTTTTTTCGTCTTTTTTTTTTTTTTTTTTTTTTTTTTATTGAGAAGAAACGTAAAAAAACGTCAACATGAAGTTCATAACATCGCTGTTCGGCGTGGGCTCGCCGAAGAAGATGGGCAGGCAGTACATGAAGGTCGGAAGGAACGCCCTCTTCGGGATCAAGCCCAAGGATCGGGATGGCGAAATGTGCACGGACAAAGTGCCGAAACCTCTGAAAATGCTCATATCGAAGAAGGGAAAACTAAGACACAGTAAGTTTGAACGAGAAAATAAAGTTTTTTTTTCCATTCTTATTCTCTTCCACTATTAGCGATGTAGAATCCACGCCGCAAAAATGGGGGAACTGGCTCGGTGCGTAAGGATAAAAACAGACTTTCATAAGAACTCATAAGAAGCGGCGGACAAGGCAGATAAATTTAAAAAAACACACAGATAAATGTGTAATTCATGTGTGTCTCGTTATTGCACTTAGCTCGTTACAAATTACGATGGACGGGGCTATGAATCAACAGATTAACGTACAAATACGAGTGCCTCGGAAGTTAAACACAATTTGAATTAATTATCGTATGCTTGAATCGAATCAACAGGAAAATATTGTGTTATCGCGACCGTCGGATATTTGCAGCGATCAATAAAGGAAGGAAGGGAATTGGTCGGGATTCGCGGTTACAGCGAATTCTCCGATCCACTGAGAGAAGGATGTAGTGAATATGACTATATCGCTTGAGAGATATCACCATAGCACATAGTAGGAGGGAACTATGGAAGTACCGGATTTATAAGAATCTTTCGTAGATATTGTGGCAAAAATTCTTGGGAAATCTGAGACTTTCCGCCGTAGGTGGCGCACTAGTTCCTCACTACTATGTGCTATGGTAATTTTTTTTATGATCGGTAGTTTTTATTAGATCCTTCTCTCAGTATACTTTTTTCTAACTCTTATATGCATGACATAGAATCCTAGAAAAACGACTAACGATTCACTGTAAAATAACATCTTGAGAACAATCGAATTTTTCTTTATAGTTGATATTTTTTCCGTTGATAAAATTCCGCTTTCCATTCGAGTGAAGTGTGCGCAAAAAGGCACTTTTTCGCATCGCGTGCGGGAAAAATACTGCGCATGCGTACCGACCCAATATGTTCATTTTTCCAGCACTAGTGCGGAAAAGTGCCTTTCTACGCACACTTCACGGGAACGAAAAGTGGGATTTTCGTGAATTTGTTAGGAAAAATTATCCGAATGGCATGAGAGTAGAAAAGGGAGTTCTATCTCGTGTGTATGTCGCACTCGCCTTCGGCTTGTCAGGCATTTTCACACTCGTCAAGAACTCCCTTTCTACGCCCTTGCCATACAAATAACTATTATAAATCGAGTTTTCTGCATCGTGGCTGCTTGTTAAAGTCCGAGTCCAAAACTTGATAAACTGGTTCTCAAATTTGGACATAAGATATCTGGAAACGACCATAAAGAAAAAAACCGCTAGTGAGACCGAGTTGGTGAACTAATTTGTTTTTTTTTGCCGGACAAAAATTCCCCTTAGCCTTGACCCAATCTCGCACGCCTTCGGCGAGACGGTTGTCTCCGGGTATCGTTCGGGTATCGAGAACGATCGCAGGACTCCACCAGTCTCATAAGAGAGGCCCTGATAAATATTTTTGTTTTTTCCAATGCCCATCGACTTTAATGCCAAGAATTAAAAGGGTGTGGATCACCCGTGTTAAAGTATAGTAGTTGCGCCCTTTGGATCCTCGGAAGTCGATGTATAAATACATATATACCCGTTCTCTTCTTCGCCCCAAGTGCTGTATTACGAAACCTTTAAAAATCCGGATAATTACCGGTTTGGTAAGAACAGCGCAGATGCAAATCCTGTCTTTTTTTAAATCTCATATCGAGATGCAAACGATCGTTTTCGGGTGTCAAGAAGACGAGACGACGAGTTAATTTCGTAGTAGGAAAAGTCGATAAATTTCCCGACGATAACTGTTTGCTCTTTCGCGAAGATCTCTCGAGCGAGTCATTTATTTTATGGGCCGTAAGAATCGCCACTTTTCGCATCGTCTTCGGGGCGTTTGACCGGCTCGCTGAAGACTCTTCGAGGGGAACTCGAGCCGCCGGTCGTATCGTTATGTCACGAAATAACCACCAGCGCAGTGACGGCCGGTTTATAGTTTTATATTGTCACAAAAAAAAAAAAAAAAAAAAAAAAACTAAAGCTCGTGCTCAAATTAAATTTTGGGTGTGACTCTTTAGCATAATATCCTGGAGCCTGTGACTCATAGAAAAAAAGAGTTCTGTGGCCATTCTTCATTTAATATTCACGCAGCCTTGACAATTCGTCGGGCGAAGAAATTCTCCGTGCGGTCGTGTCCTTCAGACCGATTCGATAATAGATACATCTTGTGATTCATAGTTCAGGCATTCCCGCGCGTCGTATAAATGTGCATATATATATTTATCTATACATCGAGATTCGTTTTACGCGAAATTTCCCGATTCCGGAAATAAAAAAAAGAATTGCGTTGAAATGCGTCCGAGAACTTGTTTGGTCGACCTCGAATTTTTGTTTTTAAGTAAATTGGCTAAATGTGTGCGTTCGACGGAGACGCTATTTAACGGAGTCGAGAAAGCTGGGAGATTCTCGGTTCGTCATTGCCAAACTCATCGCCGGTTTTGTACAGTTAAGGCAATTTCGTGTAACCGTCCCGCCCACCTGCACAGTAAAGTAGGTACCAACGTTTCTTATGCACAAACGTCCACAATTATTTTCATGTTAATTTTACAAAAAAAATCTTGTCCATTTTACAAAAATGTCTTTCAATTTTGCGAATATTTTTTTGTAAAATTAACAACAAAATAATTGTGGACAAAAAAGGTTTGTTAAATGTACAAATACTTTTTACTGTGTGCCCCGCGTCCAATTGGTAACCAAAACGGTACCAATCAGCGGACACTCCTATGCAGCTTTGACTTATTGATTTGATTTATTACGAATTTAAGTGTTAGAAATCCAATTTGACGATTGGAATCCTATCTACAAATATTATACGATGCACAGAAAAAATGTATACAACGTTTAAGCCTAAATTATATTCTATTTCTATTTATTAACAAAATACAAATTTTGTAAAAAAAAAAAAAAAAAAAAAACCGACAGTATAGTCTCGAAAATTGCTACTAATACGCGACCCAATAATCGAACAGTTCGAAGAAGTTAGGTTAGCCAGCTTTCTACGTAGCTTATCTTGAGTATCGTTTTGCGTAAATATAATTTTTTCATTGATTTAATTAATAAATGGCAAAGAAATTCTTTTAGTCGATATGAACTAGTTGAGTTCGTACATCAGAATTCTCGAAATCTTTGATTGCCCAAAACATTGGGACCTAAAGTGTCCAAATATATGGCCGTGCCAATAAACCGCCGCCGAAAACTCGTGCATTTGGACTCTCTCGTTATTTTCTTCCGTAATTAAAAAAATATGTATCTTTCTGTGATTTATCGATGTGTTTTGGAAACTACAAACTATCAGCCTGGCATTGGTTTCACTGATTGTCATAAAAAATGTATTCTTGGCCAATTACCAACAGCTGGAATCTGGGGATGCTCTGAACCGTCCGGCCATTGGTACCTTCACCTTACTGAATGCCGTTTTGAGACCGCAAACCACCGAGGAATAAGAAAATTATCTTTCCCTGCGTCTGCCGATTCCCGAGGGAACGACAATTGTCTTTTTCCTCGGCGAACTGCGGTCTCAAAGCGGCATTCAGTGCCGTTTTTGTTACCAGCGACGGTATTTCACATCACCTTAAAGCTAAGTCGGTAACAAAAAAAATAATAATTTTTTTTCAATCGTGCTGAGTGTTTCCGGTTAAAAGCAGAATGCTCAAGTGAAGCGGATATCAATTCGCTTTCATGTAAGAATTTGCTTTTGACGGTAACATTTTTAATGAGTAAAAAAAAATTGTTACCGTTTTTATTACCGACCGGGGTAATTCACCTGCTGTTGAACCGTGCTCTCGCGTATGCACGCCACGCAATAATCTATACGTGTAGGCAAGCGCGAGCATTTTTAAGATTACTTTCACTCTCGACGTGCCACTGCCTCCGGTGATGCTGGAAGACCCTCTCACCTCCCGGCTGTCGCGTCTAGCACTCCGCATCTTTACGATTGCGGTGCGCGTGGCGAATGGCAAGCGGAAAAAAAACCACTCGAAAAAATATAAATTATCTCGCGAACCGGCCAGGGATGGAGCTCTGTGTACCTTGTAAACGAAGCTCGAAGCGTTTGTGTAAATCATAATGAAAGACAATCGTTTACAGTCATTCAACGTCTTGTTGCAGCTACCGTTGAAGAATACTCGCAGCACTCTCGATAGTAGCGGTGAAATTATGCTATTCGCGCTCGACCGCTTTAATACCAATCATTTTCTACCGACCGTTCGTGTACCGTCTTCTGAATCGTTGCAAATCGATTCCAGAGTAATGAGTAGAGCGGGTCTTTCTTACATACACAAAAAATATACTCGACTTATTAAATGTATTTGATTTATTAAATATAGTGTATTAAATATCTCACGTTCGATCAGTTAAACTCGATACACCAAAAATCATAACTTTTTCACACTCATAGAAAAACTCTGTTCTATCAGAGTAAACTTGTCGCCTCTGCCTATAGGTCAGCCTGTTGTGCAAGCGAATTCTAATAAATGCTAACAATCATTCCAATTTTAACTAATAATAATAATTTTTCAAAAATTAGATAAATAAAAAAACGTTTTTAAGGCTCGTATTGTGACATAAAATTAGAAATATTATGAAATTTGATATCACGATTATGACTCTCGATGTTTATCCTTCGGCATTGAGTCGTTTGCATGGTAATCGGAACGATGAAAAGTATCGGAAACTGCGTGAGGACGTGATCGCGCGCACCTGTGTTATTACCGTCTCTCGATCAAATGCGTGCGAATTCAGAATCACAGCCGCAGATTTCTCGCGTGCACGAGGGAAAAAAAAAAAAAAAAAAAATCTCTGTCCCCGTCTCTGTCGTCCGAGTGGAGTGTCCGGCCAATCATATCGATATTGACATTCACTCGCCGGCTCGAGCACACAGCGTCTCTCGCGAAGGCGCCTGCCGATGGTGCTAAAGGCCTCTCTCGCGCTGCATCGACTTTTCTGTCGCAACTGCAACTCTAAACCCCCCCTGCCCTTTTCCACCGGCCGTCGTCTGCAATTGAACGTGGCCGGTTGGCAAACACGAAAATTCCTCGTCAAGTTGGCCCTGACCACGTATCTCCACCAGTTTCTGTGATGACTGTAATCATGCGTCAAGCTGTCGCTGCTGCGCTCTGCCCTCAGCTTCGACTATTTAACAAGCGCGTGATTCCGACTCCCCGTATAATAATCGTCTAAACGAAAAAAAAGTATCTTACAGAATCAATTACGCTCTCGGTAGGTTTCAGCACAGCTGCATTCGAGAAAAAAGTGCTTCAATTTCAACGGCCAATAAAAATGTGCGCTGTAAGCTTTATAGAGTTTTAATAACTCAGGGGTAGGTGAAGGTTCATTTGATGTGCAAATTTGCGCGACTCTCTTCTGTCATTCAACGAGAGGTAGAAACGAACCAAATGTTCATCAAAATAGTCGCTTAAAAGAAAAATCGAAAAAAGTGTTATCTCATGAGCTAAGTAGGGGAATGCAGATGTTACACATACTAAGTATGTCGTATAGTATTATATTTCAGAACATTTTTCAGAAAATAGTGATCAACATATACGAAAATAAAAATAAAATCTTTTATCAGTAGACACGAATATCTCTATAATATATTCATCCGCAGTGTTCAAGAGTCAAGATGTCCGGGGTCAAATAAAACACGGTGACCGGGGTAAAATAAAACACGTTGACTGGGGTAAAATGGAACACTGTGACCGGGGTCGAATAAAACAGTTTGGGCGGGCTCAAATAAAAAACACTGACCGGGGTCAAATGAAACAGGGGAGTGAAATATTCCGAGTCCCCTTGGGTGGCCCCTCAGCCTGAAATATAAGACTGATGGAGCGAGGACTGATGTGTCACTCAAATTTCGTTTACCAATTAATTTACGGTAGATTCTATGCCCATTCGGGCAACTCGACCTGGTCTTGATTATTCTGAGTCCCTATTTTAAGTAAGTGTTGGAGACGCTCAAAGACAGAGCGCCAAGTGCGCGATCCACAAGAAGCCCTAGTAATATAATATTGCAACATAATATGTTACAATATATATTGTAAATGTATGCATTACATATACGTACACATAACGGGTACATACGTACCCACTGATACGTGTCTATCAACGAAATCGAAAGGGCGTATCTCCCAGGCGAAAGTGTCCCAGTTGTGCCCTTTTGATTCTCAGCCTTCGACATACATGCACGTGTATACAAATACGTGTTGCAAAGGCCAAACTTATGGAACCGGTTCACCGTGAGTATAACTGTTAAAATCAGCTAACGTGGGTATCTCGAGGCGGAATGTCGACCTGGATGCACCGCGTTGCAACTGATGCGTCCTTACATTGAGCGCGGGAGAATAGGGACAGATAAAAATTGGCCACTTTTTCTCGACAGAAGGAGAGGCGGCGGGATAAAGGACGAGGTAATACTTCGGTGCTTATCGTGTTCGCCTACGCGAGTACGTTCGCACTGAACAGAGGAAGTTTGAATGTCAGTCAGTAGGGTAAAGCGACACGAGGCTCGTTATACAACCGGAGAGGATCGCATGGATTCCCCTTAGGCCGCACCGGTACACGCTGTGCGCTAGGTGCACCTCCGCGACGCGGCGAGAGTCTGCCAAGACGAGAAATAGCAAAAAGGAAAATCACGAGAGGAAGTACAACGAACGAGGATCCTGTTCTATAAAACGGAACGGTCGCCTCGCGAGGGAGATATGAATTTATGCATCGAAAGAGAGACTGAGAGAAAGAACTGATCACCGACCAGCATGCGGCGGACAATAGGCGACTTGTAATGAGAAAATTACAACCGAGACGCGCGCCAAGCGGCGACGGAAATCGTTTCGTTATAATTATTTTTTTACATTTTTTTATTGGTTATTCTAACACATTTTTTTTTGTGAATCGAACAAATTCATCTCGGCTGCTACTGTTTTGGTTTATTGCCATTGGACTCTCAGCTGATGCACGAGAACATTTTTATATAAATTTGGGTATCGAAATGTCGAGCCAACCGGAAACGGAAATCGTCCGGTTGAAATTAATTGTTTACATAAAAAAAAAAAAAAAATATTCGAAATTATAATTTCGAATCATTTTTTCGTTGAATCGACCAAATCTTTTCCTCGGCTGCCGCATCGACTTATTCTCGAAATATTCTTTCGGCTGAATCGCAAAAAAAAAAAAAAAATGTAAACGCTATAAAAAAAATGTATTCACCATTAAAGCAGGACGTTTAAAAAATCCAAGAGGGGGTGGGAGCTCCCCTGAGTAGAAAGTTTCTGAAAGACGTCGTCCTTGATACTACTTTTCCTCGGTACCCACGTCGCTGACACTGCTCCAAAAAGAGACCGGGAATTAACTTCGCGTAGCGTTACAAAGTGCGTGATATAATAAGGATTATTCGCATGCTCCGGAATCGTCGTCGTCAATTCTTTGTGATAAAAGTGGTGAATATGGAGCACGCCGATCAGCGCATAAATAAACTACAAATGAACCGGGCCATATTCACCCCTTTTACCCTAATTGTCCGAATAACGTCCGCCATTATTGTTTTCCATCTTTTTTTTTTCTTTCGGAAATAGCCTCGACGGTTAATTCGTCAACTTCGTCGAGATTTTTTTTTTATTCCGCTGTCTCTTCCTGCGACCTAATGCGAGCCGAGTTACTCGGGAAGTAATTATCCCTCGCCGTGTCGAGAGATATCGGAACACGGTAGGAATCCGCCGGTGAAGAAACGCTCATCGTCCCCGAACGATTCTTCCCGAGACGCGAGCAATCGTGCCGCGGGTAAAAGCGTTACGTGTTGGAAAATAACGAATTAATTCAGTCTCGGTAGCCATCGCAGCCCCGATTTATCGCAACCGGTTATAATACGCGCCGTTGAAAAATCGCGCACGCACCATTCGGCCGGGTACTTCACAATCTCAGTGCCTCACTGCCCGCCACGACAAAAGAGAATCTGTCGAGGGTATTTTTAACGCTCGACTCCTAAAACAGAAACAAATAAACAAATAAAATATATAAAAAATAAATAAGAACTAAATAAATAAATAAAAACTAAATAAATAAATAAGAAATAAATAGGTGAATAAGAACTAAATAAGTAAATAAGAACTGAATAAATAGATAAGAACTAAATAAGTAAATAAGAACTGAATAAATAAACAAGAAATAAATAAATAAACAAGAAATAAAAGAGGAGCCGATGCTCGTCCCAATGCCCTCAATTGCTGCCAGAATAAATGAGCGAGAGGTTGTTGGTCTCGAGCCGGCCTGCCGGACAATGCGCGCCTGAAGATGAGGAGTAACGCTCGATACTCATATACCATTAATGCCCCTTGCAGATGGATAAATATCAAAGGCCAAGTATCGTCGAACGAGGCCGTGAACTACTTAGCGTGAACTTACATCCGCGATTACATATTTACAGGCTATCCTGAGAACTAACCGTAGGAACTTGCCTCACGAAAAGGTGGACAAGGCACATTACCGGTCACAGGCTCACCAGACGGTCGACTCTCGTAATCGGCGGTGTGCCGTTTTCCTGACATTGCGACCCGCTTCCACAGGCACTCACGGACTATCATAATATTATACGAAGATATTGCTCACGAGCTCGGATCATCGTCGTGCCGTGCAGGACGAGAAGCGAAGAGCTGATGGCAGAAATAACTGTCGGCAATCCTTCGTCGCAAATGACCCCGAAGAACATGTGGCTCAATTGGCACTTTCCTGTGAGTTTTTGTAATTTCGCGAATTCCCAGTACTCACAGATGGAAACGGGGAAGTAACGAAAATTGAAAGAAAAAAAAAACTGCCCAGATACGCCTTACGCGATTCTTGAGACCAGATGAGGATTTCTCGGTCGGTTACAAAAACTGTAACGATAAATTCTCTGCGACGATTGTTTCTAGGGATAAGAGACGAGAAACTCGTCCTCCGCGGAGTGACTCTGCAGAGTATGCTCTTCTCGTTTATCGGTGAGATTAACCGGGCCCGAAAATTGTTCGATCGAAAGGAAGTCGATAGAGTTTCGCCTCATCTTAAGGTGGTCCTTTCGGTATGTCCGACGCCGCCTAGGTTTGAGAGAGGAATTAGAGAGAATAGCAAACACTTCGCGATCGGATAAATTTATGAAAACAAGCATGTCAAGCTCGGGAAGGTGCCGAAAAGATTCTTTGTTCATAGTAATAATTCCAAAGTGTTATTAACAAATAACTGCAATAATAAATTATGCAACAAATTACCCGGCAACCTAATTTTTTTTTCTCACGAAAATGATTTGTCACTTTTCTTGAATGCGCATGCGTACGCGTTGCGCTAAAGATCAACGCAACCTCAAAATATTTTGGATCCATTTTTCTCCGAAACGGTTTTACGAAATAAAAAACGAATCGTTTCGAAGAAAAATGAATTCAAAATGTTGACTCTGTCCTTTTCGCACTCACAGGTGTTTAGCCTTGCCTCAATGCTATCGCTATTCGATCGCAGCTTGTGAACGATAAAATGTAATGCGTTCGCCGCGCCGTGATTGGCTCTACAAAAACTCGAGCCTGAAAAAGAGGAAAATTGGTACTCGTTCATTTCCGAGAAGGCATGCAATCAGAGGCGGAGGCTCGGTGGAAACGAGGCTTGATCGTCGGAAACCGAAGCAAAGCCCCTGAAATAGGAAAATCGAATTGGCCTTGGCGGAGAAGAGCAATGGCACTCCGGCAATAGGACAACGACTTCGGGAACAAACGGGCCGTCGGTCAGAAGACTTCGACGGTGCAAAAGAAGAAGACGAAGAGTTTTGCCCTTGGGGCTCCGAACCACCGACCGAAACCGGTTTCCGGGAAAAAAGGACTGCGACGAGGGAAAAAGAGAGCGGGCATGCCGAATATGCTGCACTCGTGTTTTCTTCTGCGGAGCAGACGCCGATTTTTTGTGGTGATTCAGCACCGTGGTCGTTGGCACAACGCCCTTGGGGTTTTTTTTTTTTATATTTTGTTTCTAGCCATTTTAGCCCCCTGAGTGAAAAACCCGAACCGGAGGTCATCCGAACTTTGAACCGACCGAGTAACACACATAAGTTCATTAAACCGCGAAATTCCACTGGGGAACAAAGTCGAGATAGTCGGAGTTAGGTCGAGATCTCCGACAACCACCCAATTCAGGTGCAAATTAAGGCAACGTAGTTCCCCTTGGTATTCCCAGGACTTTTTACAGTAGAACTCCGTTTATCCGAGCTAATTTGGGGAGAGCGTGGGTCGGATAAGTAAAATCTCGGATAACACGGATAAGACACTCAATTCAAACTTGTACTACTGTTACATATATTTTCAAATAACACCACTTCATATAAACATTAACTCTATTAGTTAATTCAGTTATTTTTTAACTATAATGATAATTTCGTTAATGACCATTAACTTCATATAAAGATAAATCCCTGTGAACCATTGACTCTAAAATCGGAACTGTTGTATTTGCAGCTCGCAATATAAAGCCAACTCGTACAAGTTCAAGCGCATGAGCAATACAGTGGAACCTCCGCTTTATCCGAGGCGCTCAACTCATCCGAGCCATCCGCGTTAAGGGCATGTGAAACACACGTATCGATGCTCCGATGGTAAAAAATCGCTTTCCCTATTTTCTCCGTGATGGTTGATGCTTCGACCAAAATCAAATGAGGTTTTTGTAGTCAATGGATTTAAGTATGAAAACCTAATTTGCTTTGGCTCGTCGTATCAATCGTTTTGGAGAAAGCAGGGAAGGCGATTTGTTACCGACTGAGTCTGTAACACATGCCCTTAAGAGCATGTGAGACACATTCTTAGCGTGTCTCTCTCTCTCTTCGCCGAGAACGCCACTGATGCTATCGCTCTCGCACTCCATAGTGTTTCACATGCTCTTAAGGTGAAGCGAAAGTCACGTGACGGAGTCGGGAGTGCGAGAGAGACAGGAACATTGGTCTCACGGTGGAGCGAGAGAGAGCGACAGAGAACGTGTTTCACTTCACCTTAACTGAAGTGTAGACTCGGGTATAACGGAAGACTCGGATAAAGTGGCAATGCCTACGGGCGGAGTAGCGTTACTTTGTTGCACAGGCGCTTAGACTTGTACAACATTGCCGCGTCTTTATAATGCGAGCTGCAAATCGGGCCGTTCCGATTCTAGAGTCAATGGTTCATGTTTCTATGAAGCTAATGGTAATCAACTGAATTATAGTTATATGTTTTTTAAATAACTTCATTAACTAATAAAGTTAATGTTTATATGAAGTGATGTGTTATTTTTTTTTAAGTTTCACTTAAAGTGTGACTTATTTTTTTAGCAAGCTTGACTTGAGTATTTTATCCGTGTTATCCAAGATCGAGCTTATCCGACGTACGTTTTCGCCACATTACCTCGTATAAACGGGGTTCCACTGTAAAGTTGTCTTTACGGACTACTTCACGCGCAGGCATTGCCGCTTCATCCGTTTTATTAGAGTTTTCCGTACTATCCGAGCCTGCATCTCGGTTAACACGGAGGGCTCGGTTGGGTGCTTCGCATATAGCGGAGGCTCGGTTAATCGAAGCTCGGATAAGCGAGGTTCTACTGTACCACTGAATCCTCCACCGGCCGATAAATTCGCTTCGATAAGTAACTGCTCAGCCCCGCCAGGTGCAACTTTGTGCCATCTTCGTTACCGATATAGACGGCTGATCAGCAGTGGGACTCAACGCGAACTAATTTGCATCTTTAATTGGACGAGTCAGGCCGTTCCTCTATTCATCAGTCGCGATTATAATTTTCGTGCCTAAAATGTTGAAACTAATCTCGAGATTTTTAATACGCTTTAGAGTGAGTAAAGTAAAATTCATAATTACCTCCAATTTTACCCTCGACACGATCTCGCGGCCTCGAGCAGAATTTTAATGATTAATTAACTTTTAATCGCCTCGCGGCGGAAGAGCCGCGCGCTTTACGGTTGCACCAATTTAAATGTGCGCTCGTCCGGGCTTGGTGCACAGGAAAATTTTCGTAAAACTCGTCCTCCCGATGGTGTCGGGAGATGCGAAAAAATAAATAAAATAAAAATCGTGTTTTTGATTGCGGCTCCCGAGCGATAATTTGCCCGGTGCCGTTGCAGTGCTTCATCGCGAACGGCTCGGCGAACAAGGCGGTGTAAGTCTCTTCATCTTCTCTTCTTCGAGCGTTGCCACCGCGGGATCCTTTATTCTCGCGGTGCCGTACCGACCACGAGAGAGAGTTGTGAACGCTGGACGGTTCTCTCGTCACCGCACTTTACGATTACTACTGAATACCCTCGAGACTATCATCAGTCTCTTTAGTAATATTTGCCAGCTATTAGTTAATGGAAGTCGAAGTAAACGAGACGATCCGCACAGCGAAACGGAATGAGGATTCCGTTACGATTGAGGACGAGTTCAGAGCGCGCTGCTTTTTCGGCGCCTTCGAGCCTGCAATTATTGTCGCGCGGCGTCGAGGGAAAAACGACATTTTATTTTTATTTTTTATTTTAGGGACGGGTCTGCAATTATTGTCGCTTCGGTGTCGAGGGAAAAAGGTTTTTATTTTATTTTGTATTTTCCCGACGAGTCTGCAATTATTGTTTCTCGGTGACGAGGGAAAAACAACATTTGTATTTTATTTTTCCGGCGATTCTGCAATTATTGTTTTTCGGTGTCGAGGGAAAAACAAAATTTGCATTATAATTTTTAATTTTTCCTGCGAGTCTGCAATTATTGTTTTTCGGTGTCGAGGGAAAAACAACATTTGCATTATAATTTTTATTGTTCCTGCGAGTCTGCAATTATTGTTTTTCGGTGTCGAGGGAAAAACAACATTTGCATTATAATTTTTAATTTTTCCTGCGAGTCTGCAATTATTGTTCTTCGGTGTCGAGGGAAAAACGACATTTTATTTTTATTTTTCCGGCGAGTCCGCGGTGAGGCAGGCCATTCTCACCGCGCACCAGTTTTTAGGCTCATCGAAGCCTGATAGAGAAAAACGCGAACGGTCCACTTCGCGCGATGCGCAGTGCTGAGACTAACGAGAGATTATTTGCCAACCGCGCAGATGTCGGAGCTCTCGGGAGGCTCGTGCGGGAAAGGAGAGATCGTCGAGAGTTTATGCAACAGGCGGCTACAAGCTTGTTCGTTGCCGATGACCGGGTGTCACTTCGATTTTTCAAATGGTCGTCGAACGATGATTCGATTAATGGCCGAGGCTGTATTAAGATTAAGGTGATATGAAATAATGCTGCTAGCAATCGGTAGCGAAAACTGTACTGAGTGCCGTTTTGAGAACGCAGACCGCCGAGGAAAAAGACAATTGTCTTTTCCTTTGGCCAATTGGCCATCGACTTCAGTCCTTCAGCCATTTAAAAATTATTATTAGTAATTATTTTTTTATATTCTTAGCCTTTTCGCTATTTGCTTATATTATGTTCTTGTTCCTTGGTGGACTGCGTTTAAAAACCGCATTTAGTCCAGTTTCTGTTACCGGCAGTATTTCGCATCACCTTAATTAAGCCACGCCGCTCGTCCTGGGCTCGGTCGGTAAAAAACTGTAATGAACTTTATTGCAGGGACACCTGCAAAAAAGTTGCATGTAAGATCGAACGAGATGTCGTATTCAGGCCGACGCGATATGCCCCTTCGATGAGATCGCGCGATGCATTTTATTTTTGTAATGTTTTTTATTTTGATGCACTTTATTTTTGATACGCCTGTATCGGTGAAAAAAGTTGATTACAATTTTTATTACCGACCGCGGCATTTCACATAATTCTTTAAGACAGACCAACGAGAATCGAGCGCGAGTTACGCAACTCGTACGCTTTTTCGCATTATCGAACCGTTTGTTAATCGGCGCCTCTGGGCGAGAAAAGTGCAACCTACATAATTGTATATTTTTATATAGATATAGGTCGAGAACTCGTGAAAATCAAATTCACTCCGCTCGGTACAATGATCGCGTGCACGTCGTGCGCGAATTCCGAGCGGATCTCGAGCGGTAATTAACGATTCTACGCCATACAACGCTCGAGTTATTTCTGAGTGCACATATTTTCATTTTTATGTCTCTGAATAGAAATTTTGATAAAGGCCACTTTTTATTATTTTACTTTTTAAATAATTACTTATTTAAACATTACAATTTTTTTCATAATAATAATAATGATTATTATTATTAATAATTTCTCGAAACAAGTGTAAACTCAATGATTAAGGAGGATCGACTGTTTCTTTGGAGTCAAAAATGTGTTTGAATAATAAAGCATCACAGCTGTCTCGTGATGCTTTGGTGATGAGTGGTAAAACACTTAGAATCGAATCTGTATTAAAATGAACCTGAAGTGAACTTATGTTTGGTTCTCTGAACGCATCGCTTTCGACCGGAAAGATTGTCGAGCCTCGCACTGATAATTCGATTGAATCGATAGACTGCGATGACAAAACAAACGTTGCATCGATAAATCATTGAGTTTACACGGTAAAGTGCGGATTTGGCATTTTTTACATAATCTTTGATGCTTTGTCCACTGAAAGCTAGTTTTTCAAAATTCCAACTTAACTTGATAGCAATAAATTAGTGATATTTTATCCCTGAACCGACCGACTCCAATGTTAGAACATACGATGATACGGTCAAAGTAGTCAACTTCTAAATTGAATTACGAATAAACTATGCGGTCAAAATTGCTCAGACTTCGAGAACAGATGCGTACAGTCTTCATGTAGAACATATTAAAAAATTGAGACCTCAAGTTGCATTTCGTCTGATAGTCGATTCTCCTTAAAGAGACTACGGATCCGCACGTCGGGTCGAGAAAGTTCACGACGAAGGTGTTCGAGTCGCGCGGCTCTCGTATGAGCAGCGATATGAATATGCGAGAATGTTCAGTCAACGATCCATAGATCCTCCGAGTTCATCGTTCAGACGTTACATACGAGAGTTTGAACAGCTCGAGCCGACGCTCGGAAGTCATACGATAATTCCTTGCAGCCTACCACAGCCGATAGACACGATCGTGCAGACTGCAGACCCGGCGTTGCCGTCGAAGCGTCTCGCATGCTCGGCTTTCTCGCGGCTGTTACGTTTTCCAATCGACGCTGGGTTTCCAGTCGCGGACTTTCATCGGGCTCGCAACTGTTACGCTCGGTCCAGCGGTAGGAAACTGCATAATTATAGAATTGGCTCTAAAGACTAAATTTCACATGCTCACTCTGAAACCATTTCACCATGCCGCTCACGCTCTTTCCCATAAGGAGTTGCATCTCGCGGATATCATTAAAACTTCGGCCGCGAAGTGCCCGTGCTTTCACACGGGATTTTTTATTTTATTTTTATTTTATTTTTTAATTATTGTCATCTGGAGACAATTCTAAAGACTCTCGACTCTGCACGAGTTTAGCTCCGAGTCCTCAATTTCATATGCTCCGAAACCATTTCACAATACCGCTCAAACTTTTTCCCCGAGGTGTTGCTTGCATCTCGCGGATATCATTAAAACTTCAGCCGCAAAGTGAGCTTTCACACGGGTTTTTTTTTTTTTTTTTTTTATCACCTGAATAAAACTCTAAAGAGACTCTACAAAGTTAGCTCGACTCTACAAAGTTAGCTCCAAATTCCCAATTTCATAGACTCTGAAACCATTCTAGAACGCCGCTCACATTTTTTCCCAGAAGAAGTTGCATCTCGCAGAAATAAATTTTACTTCGGCCGCAAAGTGCGCATGCTTTCACACGGGCTTTTTCTTTTCATATTATTTTTTAAATTATTATCACCTGAATAAAACTCTAAAGACTCTCGACTCTACACGAGTTTAGCTCCGGTTTCTCAATTTCATAGCCTCTCTCTGAAACCATTCCGCAATGCCGCTCACACTTTTTCCCCAAGGAGTTCCTCGTATCTGGCGGAAATCATTTATACTTCGGCCGCCAAGTACGCATGCTTTCACACGGGTTGTTTCTTTTTGTATTATTTTTTAAATCACTATCCGAATAAAACTCTAAAGACTGTCGACTCTGCACGAGGTCAGCTCCAAGTTCACATTTTCATCTGCTCACTCTGAAACCATCATATTTGCTGCTTTTATTTTTTCCTCACGGATTTACTCGCCGAAACCTCGTCAAAACTTCGGACTCAACGTACAGATATTTCATACGGAATTTTTATTTTTATTTTATTTAAAAAAAATGCATTGCCTGTAAAACTAAAAAAAAAAAATCCGGAAAGTAACGCCAAAAATTCAAAGGCCCTCGACTCTGCACGAGACCAGCTCCAACTTTGCAATTCAATATGTTTACTCCGAAACCATTGTAAAATGCCGTTCGTGCTTTTTTCCCCCCCAAGGATTTTCTTACAGCTCGCGGAAATCATTAAATCTTCGGTTTCAAAGTGCAGATGCTCTCACACGTCGATATTCTTGTTCCTTTTATTTTTACATTTTTTTATCGTCGCTGTAGAACTCCCTTGAGATAAACAACGCTTCGATCCTGCCGATGGACCATTGGACCGTCATCTGCCGCGCTCTCACTTCCTCGTTTCGCAACTATGAACGCTCAGACCGCGAGCGATAAAATAATAATGTTGTATTAGTTTCGGAGCTTGTTTCATTACATCGGCGTAGCGACACGTGTCTCGCTATCCTTGGGACATTTTACAGAGTCGTAATCGTTCGAGCTCAGGAAAGGTCGTTATATTTTCCATAAGCGATCTTTGAATGTCTAGTTTATTCTCGGTGGGTTTCGCAATAATTGCACTCGGCCGCAACTCCGTGTCATTATCATCGGCGCGACTTTGCTCGACAACGACTTGGAACTAAATTAGCACGAATTGAATTTCGCACTACTTGGATTTCGGATCCTCCCTGATAGCCAATCGTAGCACGGGCAAACGAGGGAAATTGCTTGCTATCAAGCTTTGCTGTTTGCTTGTTAGCAATATTGAAACAATGGACTGTAAAAAAAATTGCATGAAATTTAATGTACCGTAGTGGAAGTTTTTATGCAAAAGCGGTTATATTAAATTTCATGTATAACTGTGATGAAAAATCAATGTCTAGTGTATTCAAAACATTGAGAATACTTTATTGTTAATAATTTTCCGTAATTTTATTATGAAAGTTCTTTAAGTTTTATAATTTACTTTAATTTCAATGAAAAAATATACTCATTTTTGTCACCATTCGAATTTTTCATCACATCTCGATTCACAACGTGAGATTGTGTGAATTTTGTGTAAAGGAGTTACTCCGTCAATAAATAAAATAAAAAAATAAATAAAACAATTGTACATTAAATTTGATGTACCAGTTTGGCATGAAAACTTCCAGTTCGGTACATTAAATTCCCAATTTTTTATAGTGTAGTGTCTAGCACGAGAATGCAGCATATGGATAACAAAAATCCTCGTCGAAATTAAACCTCTACAATCATAAAAAACAAAGCGCATATTGCATTTTTAGTGTGTTCGAAAATTGTGTCAAATTGAAGGTTTGTTTAGTTTCAATATATATTTATAAAATATGACACACAAATGGACGAGCATTAACTATCCTTGGAATTGAATTTTTATGAGAATCGATGGAGGAACTTAAATTTTATAAGAAATCGAATTTTTAAAAATTTCACCTAAAATAACCATCAAATCTCAAGCAAATTAATCTTCGTAATGAGACGAAAAAACACCAGCAAGACAATATGCTCCTAAGAATTTTCGGTATTGACTGCTGTCAAAAACATATGCAAATGCGGAGGCACATGTCGCAATTTTGCTGCCATCCGTTTGTTGGCAAAATTATATCTCGGTTTTTGCCGACAGCATCTGGACGGTGATTTTTCTGTCGCTCGTTCGTCTCTACAGGGGCGTTCGCCGCGACCTTCGCAGCAGGGTTCATCGACCCCGTCGCGCCGCGGGTGCTTCGGGTTTTTCGAAGCCCTACAATAAAGATTCTCGCGGCTCCGCGAGCCACCGTGCTGATATGCCTGGACCTTGAGCACGAGTTCTATCCATATCTCGAAGTATTAACTCGGCTGGTCCGAGGTCGATACCATATAAAGGAACGTACGATTGGGTGATGTCGACGAAATTAGTCGACGTTAATTAGTCGACGAAAACCTTCGACGTTTATCTTCTTAAAAGTCGATCGATGCGGCTTAATGGACTTGTGCCCGTTTATAGGTTTTTTCGTCGATAATATCGACCGCAAAAGTACCGAAACGGCTCAACATCGTTCGCCAAATTTGCAAAGTGCCGTAAAGCCAAGTGATTCAGACCCTTATTTTACATTGGAGTGGAATATAAATGTTCTATTATTTTCTTTTTATCGATTAATTAGAGGTCAATTCTGAGTAACATTTTTTGAGCATTACATTAGGCTCGCAGTAGGCCCAGTAAGGCCACAATTAGAAACCGACCAAGCCTCGATGTAACGCTCCAAAATGTCTACCATTTTTTTTTTTTATCAATTAATCAAACATGAACCCTGGTAAAAAATTTAGCCCGACACATCAGGACTTGAGAAGACCTAAGTAAGGCCCTGACCAGGCCCCGGTGTAACGCTAAAAAATTTCCTCCGGGCAATAAATTCCATACTTCACGCAGCAACTTTTGTTATCTCGGATTCCGCGTACGGATAAATTTACTACAACAATTTTTGACGAAGGTAATATTTAATGGCTCCTTTTTCAATGAATTCCTAGCTTATCCGTCTCTCAGGACAAATCTCAGGCGTGCGTTGTTTCAGGATCCCGCGAAGGATTCCAATCTCACGCGGTTGATAAGGCACGAAGTAACGCAGCCTCTGATCGTCCAGAATGTGGATGATTACTTCCTGGCAGCGTAGGACACGTATCTCGCTGTGAATCGTTCCTGCGGATTATCCGAACCGTGCTATCACGACTACAGTAGAATATTCTCTCCGCGAACGTGACGTTCGTACTATTATGATGATTATTACTCTCGCCTAGGGTCGGAGATGGAGGAGAGGAAGGCGATTCGTCCATCGACGACCATCCGATATAGCGGTACCTCCCGTTATCAGGCTTGTGAACTGAGAAACTCTTACCTTGACCGTAAAGACTCGATGACGAAATACTTCGACCCATAGACAAGTATATTAATATTATGAAAAAAAAATCCCAAAAAATACGAGAATTTCCTGGAAAGAAGAAAATGTGGGAAACCTCGTTATCGACTTGTCGGAGCTTCCGACAAGTCGTCGAAAAATATGGGTTGGACTTTGGCGTCAGAACAAAAATAAGCTAGATCCATCTTCACTTGGATTATCAATCGATGGAAGAAAAAGAGATAAACTTTGTCTCTGATTATAGCGGTATCTTGCGTGATCAGGCTTGTCTGCAGAGAAACTCTTACCTTGACCGTAAATACCCGATAACGAGATACTTCGACCCATAGACAAGTATATTAATATTATGAAAAAAAAATCCCAAAAAAGACGAGAATTTCCTGGAAAGAAGAAAAAGTGGGAAACCTCGTTATCGACTTGTCGGAGCTTCCGACAAGTCGTCGAAAAATATGGGTTGGACTTTGGCGTCAGAACAAAAATAAGCTAGATCCATCTTCACTTGAATTATCAATCGATGGAAGAAAAAGAGATAAACTTTGTCTCTGATTATAGCGGTATCTTGCGTGATCAGGCTTGTCTGCAGAGAAACTCTTACCTTGACCGTAAAAATACTTCGATACATAAACCAGTATATTAATATATTGAAAAAAAATCCCAAAAAAGACGAGATTTTCCCGGAAAGAAGAAAAAAAAGGAAACCTCGTTTTCGACTTTTCGAAGCTTCTGACAAGTCGTCGAAAAAAATGGTTCGGACTTTGGCGTCAGAACAAAAAATAAGCTAGATCCATCTTCACTTGGATTATTAATCGATGGAAGAAAAAAGATAAACTACTTTGTCTCTGATTATAGTGGTATCTTGCGTGATCAGGCTTGTCTGCAGAGAAA
The DNA here is from genome assembly GCA_964017025.1 of Stenichneumon culpator. Classification (NCBI taxonomy): domain Eukaryota; kingdom Metazoa; phylum Arthropoda; class Insecta; order Hymenoptera; family Ichneumonidae; genus Stenichneumon; species Stenichneumon culpator. The sequence continues at coordinate 15,636,017 of OZ024773.1, read as the reverse complement.
CTCTTACCTTGACCGTAAAAATACTTGGATCCATAAACCAGTATATTAATATATTTAAAAAAAAAATCCCAAAAAAGACGAGATTTTCCCGGAAAGAAGAAAAAAAAGGAAACCTCGTTTTCGACTTTTCGAAGCTTCTGACAAGTCGTCGAAAAAAATGGGTCGGACTTTGTCGTATCAGAATATATCAATCGACGAAAAAACAAAGATCAACTATGTCTCTGATTATAGCGGTATCTTGCACGATCGGCCTTGTGTACAGAGAAACTGTTACTAACTCCGTAATCAGACGACGACGACGAGATACCTCGATGCATACATTAATAGATTTAACATACTATTTTGTAAAAAATAAAAAAAATCCCCAGAAAAAAGACTCAAGTTTTCCCGGAACGAAGGAAACGTAGAAAACCTCATTCTGGACTTGTCGGAGCGTCTGGCAAGTCGTCTAAAAAATGTGCCGTTCAGACGAAGGTATCTTACGTTGCGTCAGACAATAAAAAACTACCTCGTTAAGCATTTTCACTCGGAATATCAATCGGAGGAAGAAAAAATAATAATAAACTATGTCTCCGATTATTCTCCTTAGGCTGTTTAACATGCTATAAAAAATCCCAAAAAAAAGACTCGAGTTTTCCCGGAACGATGAAAATATAGCAAACCTTGTTATCGACTTGTCGGAGCTTCTGGCAAGTGTTCGAAAAAAAAATGTGTCGTTCGGACGAAAGTATATCTATCGTGCGTCAGAGAAAAAAAGAGCTAACTCGTTAAGCATCTTCACTAGGAATATCAATCGACGAAAGAAAAAAAAAAGCAATAAATTATGTCTCCGATTATTCTCCGTAGTTTGTTTCGTTGCGCGATCGATTGCCAGTCCGCATGAACAGTGAACTCTGACACCGCGAATGTAACAAAATATGGAAAAAGAACGACACTCTCTTACCTGCACTGCCAGGGTGACTCGTCACGTATCCGTCACGGTATCGCGCATAATCAAGGTTTATTACAAAGTTACATACGCGAAAAAAAAGAGTGGAAAAAAGTATTATGATACTCGCTCGAGTAGCAATTGCGACACGCGCTCTCGACCTCAAGGCACTCGTTTCATTATTTCTCTCTTTTTTTTTTGTTTCCCTCGTTTATTATATTTTTCTCGTATATTCTCTTTACGAGCGTAAGGTGACACAAATTCTCTTCGCTATGACATCGATTCTTCGAATTATTATATTTGGCATTGAAAAAAATATACATGTATGTACTATATGTGTGTATCTTTTTTTTACAGGTAGATTGGCGGCGATACTGTTCGGCTTGCTGGCACTGGCGATCGGTATCATCCTAAGCAGTATACCGTGGGTCGATTACGTTATTCTAAGGGTAACTTTAATTTTTCTTTTTTCGATCCCACCTATTGCCTCATATCCGTGCCACTGTTATGATTGCCGAGTCCGATACTTCCTATCTAATCCACACTCCACAAAATTACAACTCTTACCGGAGCAAAATAATCCTCAATTAGTTTTCACTTTCCCGGATACTTTCACACGCGTTATTTGCTCCCGTTTCCCGACTGACTCATGCGCACGCATATTCCTTCGAGACATTATAAAATCAATGACGCGGATAATGCCCGACGTATACATTTTTTTTATTTCTTTTTTATTTCAATCTTTCTTTTTATATTAATTTTTTTTTAATTACTCAATTATTTTTTTCTCGTTGCAGCAATTACGATTATGGAACGGCTCATTGTCGTTCCAGTACTGGCAGAAGCCGGGTGTCGTCAGGCTCACCAAAGTTTATATATTCAACGTAACTAACACGGAGAACTTCCTCAATTATCACGAGAAACCGAAATTACAAGAAGTCGGTCCTTTCGTTTACCGGTAAGAGATCTCGCTTTTATTTAATTTTTTTCTTCTTTCATTTTTTTTTTTTTTTTTTTGGTCTTTCATTCGACCGCTTCTTTGTCGAAGTGTTCAGGGCGTGAATTTAGTACGAAGCCTCGTTACTTAACTCGTTTGTAACGAGAGTTTGCACAGTACGTGAGGTGATTGCGCATAAGTATATAGCAGGATGACTCGGTAGGTGACTTTTTACATCACCCATCCTGTGTGTGTGTTTCCCTCCAGCCACCTCGCGAGCCATTACGCCTAGGTTAAACGCTGTCTCCGTAACTAATATACCGTGCGGAGAAATTATTAAGCGACGAGACAGTGCACAGCGCCCATACGTGTCCGCCTCACTTTACGTAATTCTTTTCTCGGGAGAAACGCACTGCCGAGGTAATCCTCTCGGGTCTGTATTAATCAGATGGCTTTACGTATGGGTTGAGTCGTGTGTACAAATTTGACTGGAAGGTCGTAGAAAATATGGCACATTTATATATCTACCACTCACAACTCTACCAGAAAACAAGTCTCCCGGAAAATAACTCTACCAAAAAGATAGCTCTAATAACTCTACCAGAAAACATCTCTACCGTATTACAAGTCTACCATATTAGAACTCTACCAAAATCCATACCACTGAAGAAAAAACTCTCCCGGAATTGAAATAAAACTCTCCCGGAATTGAAATAAAATTTCGGTAGAGTTTTATTTCAATTCCGGGAGAGTTTTTTCTTCAGTGGTAGAGTTTTTGGTAGAGTTCTAATACGGTAGATTTGTTATCTGGTAGAGGTGAGAGAGGTGGAGATGTAAATGTGCCGAAAAATATATACCATTCTGGGGGCTAAATTTTCAAATGGTTGAATTTTAACTCATGGCATGGAATTTATTCGATCCTTTTGACTAAATGTTGTATTTATTGAATTTAGCTCATGAAATTGGTTTTATTCAATTCTGTGGGCAACATTTTCTAGTCGTTGTAATTTAACTCGTGAAATGAAATTTGCGATACAAATGCGGTAAAGCGAACTTTATACGCACACTGTGAAGTGAGTCGCACGAGCCGCACGAGTACCACGGAAGCACGAGCCGAAAGCTAGAGACTTACTTCACAGTCCGCGTATGATGTTAGCTGCACCGCACTAGTATCGTATAATATTTTCTGTAACGAATGCAGGAGAAATTGTACTCCGTGCATGCTAATTGTGGTGCTGTACAGGAAGCGTGTGTAAAGTACGAGAAGCGTGCGTAAAGTAATATCGGTTCGATGTGCGCATGCGCCGGGTGTTTATAGTACACTTGACTGTAAAGCGCCACTTACGCCACTCCCGGCAGGTACGAAAAGTAGCACTTTTCATGCATGAGTTACATAAATGACTATTATTTAATTCTATTGGCAACATTTTTTAATAATTCACATTTAGCTCATGGAATAGAATTTATTCAGTTCTGTAAGCAAAACTTTTCTGACAGTTTAATTTTAGCAGAAGCAATGGAATTTATTTCGATTCCAATTTCCAATAAAAATGTGTAAGCGAATTTTTTTTTGCCAGTTGCGGCCGATGGAAAAATGAAGAAATTAATGAAAAACGTAATGTCACGGTCGCGAGTAAATGGTCGTCCGGAGGGAAAAAGGCGCGCGCGCATATTCATGCGTGATTACAAACGGTTGTTTACCGTTCCATCGTCGCCGACGACGGACTTCCGGTATGGAAAAGTGTAATGAACGAAATGACAAAAAAAAAAGAAAAATGTCTAGGAAATTCCCGTCGGCGCTGACGATCGCAGTGCTATAACTTCCGGAGCGAGTGGGATACGCGCAGTCGGCGGAGATCGTCCAGTCCACTCTAATTACTGGCATTCCGTAGCTCGGAGCAAGTTTTTATTTGCCTATATCGTATATTTATCCCGAGCCTGCCGAGCGCCTCAGCTCTTCGGTCGAAGAGAACAGAGTATGTGAGAGCCCCGACGCGAGACTTTCTGATGTAACTCGAGCTAAAACTCCGATGCGTGTACTCCCTGAGAGATCCGACGCAAGAAAGTCCGGGCGACGTCCGACCGTGCGCGTGCGCAATCGCACCCGGAAACGCTACTCTACCCTCTCGAGATCTTTTCATGTTTGATAATCGCTCACCGAGCACCCATTGAACTCTGGCCCGAGTCTCGAGACGGATGTTATTGTCATAGTACCAAATATGACGAACTAAAAAAAATATTCAAAAAAACACGTATGTATTGTGTTCTCGGAGGAGAGAAAACACTCAAGGGAACTAAAAAGGCACGTGCCGTGCTCTGGAGAAAAAATCAATAAAAATATGAATAAAACATTATATATCACTCTGAGGAACACGGGAGGATACAAGAGTGACTTGAATATTGGACTCATTCAGACATAAAAAAAAAATTATTCATCTTAATTTTTTGGTATTTCTTTATTTATTGTTTATTAATAGATTATTCTGTCGCTAAACCTCGTGGAAAAGGCGTGTACCGCCTTCGAAAAAAACTGGCCAGGCGGGAGCAAAAAAAAACGCCGTGAACTCTCGGGTATGCAAAACAGTTTTAGCGCTTTCTACGGAAGTTCGCGCGGGTCGTAGGCGCGCGGGGAGAAACAGCAGAAAGCAAACAGGCGATGCCTTGAGTGCCGATCGTTCTCGGGTGTTACGCGACTATTACATCTATCCCTCGCCGGCAGTTCAACTCGGCAGGTATTACATCCACCAACGTAATATCTGCGGGAGCGTGATACAATCTTGTCCGTCCTCGTAATATCGACGAATAAAAATCAGAAGAACGTAACACGTATGATTTAACATGGAGTTAACGCCCCTTTGATTCTCGGCCGTCAACATATACATATACACATATATACATATGTATTGATAGCAGGATAAGAAGTTCCAGCAACCACCGTGTGTTTGTATATAATGCACACGTCGAGCCCGAAACGTAAACCGGGCACTTGATCGAAGAAATGCCCCTGCGAGTTATATATATATGCGTGTTTCCTGCGCGAGCCTGGAGAGATTTTGCATTGCGCAATAGACGGCGGAGAACCCGGCCGTGTTCCACATTGCCAAACTCGTTGCGAACTCTCCGCATAATACTTTATCCAGGCAAAGCCCATATGGGAGGCTGCCGATGTATCAAACGATTCAAGGCCCGATTGTGTGAATGAAGGCACAATAAGACGCAGTGAAGAGTTTGAGTTTCGATAGCTTCGATCGTGCGATAGAGGTCTATGTGAGCTAATCGATGACTAATAAACAACAACAAAATTGAAAATTGACGATATTCGATTATTCGAGTGCTTAAAATAAAAAAGGTGCACATTGAAATTTTCATACGGCTTTCTCATAATGTTCCCTTATTCGCGAAGGTTCTTCTACGAGAAAGCATTTTTTGTATTGTTGGTTTTTCCTCGTGGAGGAAACCCCGCGAATAAAGGAACAGGAGAAAGTCTTATGAAAATTTCAATTTGCAGCTTTTATGAGTGTTTTTATAAAAAAAAAAGAAACCAATTTTTAAAAAAGATTATTGTTTAAAAGATGTTGCAGCTCGCACTGGGTAAGTATTGTTAAATTTACGTTTGGTAAATTTTTCCGAAACGACTTCTGTAAACGTCCTGAGAAATTTCTACGAACTGCGTTTGCGTTCAATGAAATACCGCCTCCTGCTTCACATATTTATTTAGCGGTCACTTAGCTCGTTATAATGTTCTCTATATATGAGGGAGAAGCGCACACACTCGGACGAGTCATCGAAAAATCCCGGGATGGCCCGGCGGTCCCCTTGTTTACGCACGAACACACTCGAGATTGTGGCCTTAGCTCTAGCGAATTATCTAGCGACGGAGGTCAAACAGCTCAAGGGCATATTCTCCTCGGTTCTCGTACACAGAGCAAACGATACTATATACGTTCACCATTCCCTTAACAATTCTGGAAACACAATTTTATTTTATTCTGTTACCAAAGTTAAGTCAAGTATTTTTAAAAAATAATAAAAATAAATAAATAACAAATAAATAATTTATTTTAAAAAAGTAAAAGTTCCGCCCAACGTGAATCGAGTGTGACGAAAGTTTCGGGCTTGAGGCGCCTCGGGTGATCGCGCACTCGAAAAAATCTTGTAAATGGTCAGGGTCCCCGAGTATATGGGGCACCGTCCGACTTTGGAATTCGGGGAACCAGATCTCGAGAGTTGCCGAACGATCGTCGACCGTTGGGTAATAGATTATGAAAAATTTACCTTGCGCCGTAATTCCAACGAGGCTCTTTAATGATATCTTTCTTAATTACGGATAATGGTGTGTTTGCAACGATGATTATTTTTTGTAACGGAAAAAACGATTTAGTAGCACTGGAGATGGCCGCATCGGAGGCTCGTGCCCACGTACCGTCAACGAACGTGGAAACCGTACGGCTTTGCCCAACAATTACTTTACGTCAGTCACGCTAGGTGATTGCCCGCTATGCTGGATATACGCGAAGAGGTGAAGATACCCGAGAGACTCGCGCGCGGCCTTGTCTAGGTCGTGAAATTGTTACAAACCATTCACACGGCTCGATCGGCGCGCGCACGTGGGGGCTTTCACTGCCCTTTAATGGCGCAAGAAACACTCGGGAACGTCGAAACAAAAAACACGGAGGGAAAGAGGCAAAAAAAAACGAACACTAACAATCTTCGCGTAAAATCACAAATATCGGTAAAATGTAAAAAGAATCGTCTTTTGTGTTAACACTGACATTAATAATTGCTAAAATTGTCAATTTAGTCGTTTAAGGTGATTCAACCATTGGATTAACATTTCCGGTTGAAGTATATATAGAAATTAAAATAATCCCTTGTGCTAGTCGATTTATTTATTTATTTATTTAACGGAAATAACCCTTTTATCAAAGATATAATAGTCTATTTATTTTTGACGTAAGATAATATAAATAGTACTCTACGACGTAGATTTAACGTAATTTCGTGGGGAATTTTTTTAAATGCAATTTTCGTGAGTCCAGCTAGATTGTATATCTTATTTTATTTTGCGCAATTCGAGGCCCGAGCACGAAACGACGAGAGACCGTGAGTTATCTTATCGTAATCAACGTGTACAGCACGCCAGATATTGTATTGTAATATTGCGTTACTAAAATCAGACGGGGATTTTTTGCACGCTTGTACACAAAAAATACGTCCTTTTGATTTTAGTCATGCGATAGTACAACAATGGCCTTTGCAAAAGATTCATCGAATTACGAGTGGCCACTGACTGACAATCGTGCAGGGTAAACTGCACATAACGCACATACCGAGAGAGGACAAATATATTTGATTACTATTCTTGTTTCATTACGAAACCGCAAATTTCACACCGGCGTGCTAACAGCTATCGGGGAATATTGTTGGTCGATATTTATTGTGGATTCCCCCCAAGGACTCGGTAGGCAGGCGCGTTAACTTTCTCTTCGGCAAATCTTCTCGTTCAATAAACTGCACATCTCGCGACGCGTCTGACATTGAGACGAGCGAGGCGCAAGAGAATTCGGGAAAGAGTCAGACGGACCGTGGGAGACACCTGGTATTTCCAACTCTATGACACATTTTATTTTTTTATGAACGTAAAACGATTACGTAATTTATTAATTCGTGGGTAATAGGAACCGTAAAAAGCCTTACGATACTGGCAGCCACGAAACATATTTTCATTAAAACTATACAATATCTGCGATTCTTTGTTTCTTTTTTATTGTTATTGTCAATAAATTGTTTTCACGTATGTGTTATCAGTTATTCGATATTTTTATCTTTGTCGTTTGAGATCAATGTATTTCTTCCCATCGACTATGAATTCGACAATAATTTTACTCTCACCTCGATACTTCGTCCGGAAAACCTGCGCTATAAGAGAACAAAAAGTTTTCTGCTATTACCATGTTAAATACGATAATTCCTGTGATAATTGTCCACGATTGCTATTCTTTTCATTGCTTGTATCGGTTATTCAATATTTTTCTCTTTGTTGTGTTGAGTTTAATGCATTTTGACTACCGACTATGAATTCGCCAATTCTTTCACTTGAAGATTCTCACAGCTTGCTACTTCGTCCAGAAACTCGCCTTAGAAGAGACAACAGTTATTTTTGTAACTCATGCATGAAAAGTGCCAGTTTTCAAACGTATGCAGCAAACAAAAATGCAATTATCTATAGTCGGGTTCCAGGTTTACTCATTGATATTTTATTTCTGTGTGCGCATGCGCGCAGGTTCACAATGATCCTTTGTTATCGATAGTGCGATTTTCCGGCCGCGTTGCATGCCAGGAAGGTTATTTTAGCGACGGGAAAATAGAAAGGTTTTAGGCCATTACCATTTTAAATACGATAATTCCCGCTGTAATTGTCCACGATTGCGGTTCTATTATTCAATTACCGTAAAGACCGGTAGCAGGCGATCACCCACACCTCCGAGACTCCGAGCTGTTAAACGATCGATTCGAAGTCGCGATAGAGCTACCGTCGCAAAGATAGTTGCGGCTCGCCTGTGTCTCAAAGGATCAATCCGTTCCTCTCACTCGCTCCTCCTCCTATCCTCGGGAAGCCGCGCCAGACCTCGTGTTTACCGGCCCGCGACTCTCGCTTCTCCCAGAGACTTTAACGATAGCAATCTACTGGAAACAATCCGCGGCTTCTCGTATCTCCGCATTATATGTATTACGGTCATTACAAATTCCCCTCAGCCTCCACAGCTTACGTATTAAACGCTATGTAATCAACTCACATTGTCCGTTCGCTTGTGTCAGAACCGATAAGAATAATAGAGATGTTACAATGAAATTATAGTACAATAAAAAAAAATAATAAATAAGAATAAAATTGAGGTCGATTCGCGGTCCGCTTGTTTCAGAGCCGATAAACATCATTCAGAAGTTACGATAACATTATGGAGCTATAACAATTGAATTTAAAAAATTGTGGTTCATTCGCCAAAACCTTCGAACGGTTATTCATATTTTATAAACCTACTATCGTCCGTTCGCTTGTTTCAGAGCCGAAAAGCATAATTAAAATTAGGTCGATTCGCCAAAACCTTCTAACGGTTCTTCTAATTTTATGACGCAACTGTAATTAAACGTTGCTCTCACGAGGCCTCGAAATCTCGTCTATCCTTGTGTCTACATTCGCGCAATATCTTCGCCGACGATCTTAACGCATCCCATAAATCATAATAAACAAGTTACCGCTCGAGGAACAGAGGTCAGACGAGTCGAGAGCGAGTAACTCGATCTATGCTCATAAAAAAATTGTATTTTATTTAAATAATTAATCGAAGTCCTTGTTATTGCGACGAGCTAACGGAACGGGCAATACCCATGTGTCTTCGTTCCAGTGCAGTTTTCCGCTGCACTGTCCCAGTCGCGGGTTATGTAATTCTGTAATTTACCGTACTTATCGTGTCTTGTTGCATTCGCGAAACGATCGGGCCGACCCGTATAAATAAAGCCGATAAATAAAGAACATGCGAGAAATTGGAAAGCTCGAAGACGACAAAGAAAATCCCCCAGCCCGAGAAATAATGTCGTATCGTGTGAAAAAAAGCAAGAAAACTCGGACACTTTTTTTTTTTTAACAAAATGTAATACGTTAATGATTTATTATTGCGCGGCAGAAAAAAAATTAGTAAAGAAAATATATAATCTATTGTCCTATGTCGGGTAGAAAATTAGTTACGGTGAATTAGTTTTGTTGCTTTTTATCTATCCGTGAAAGGCGAATTGTTGTAGCGTCAAAGGTCTCATGCGTCCTCGGTGGCAATTAATTTGTTTCAGGGAGGACATGGAAAAGGTCAACATAGCATTTCACAACAACGGCACGGTGTCTTACCAGCATAAAAAGATATTGAATTTTGTTCCCGAATTGTCAAAGGATATAGATCTTCGGGTTTTCGTTCCAAACATACCGTTACTCGTGAGTAAAATAAATATACTAACGTCGATTAAGCCCCATCAAGACTAATTTTATCCCGATCATCGTCGATTTTAAAGATCTGAAAAAATTCTAACTTCAAAGTCTAAAAAAGTCCTTCGTACGATAAAGGGGAAGATTTTTTTTCAACATATATGTCGTTATTACAAATAAAAGAACGTAACACGATTTTCACTTTCAAAAAAATGCCCCGTACATAAAAATAAATAAATAAATAATTCCTGTCTCGATAAGACTTTCGGATGTGTCATTAGAATTAGCAAACTCGCCTTCTGCGTACGATCCTCGATAAATAAAAATGAACGATTTTAATTTTTCGATCTTCTCCGTAGACTTTATCGGGTATGAGCAAGAGCCTGCCTAGGCTGGTAAACGTGGGACTGTCGATGTTCCTCAGCGGCATCGACTCGAAGCCATTCGTCCCGGTGACCGCTCAGGAGATCGTTTTCGGCTACGACGATCCACTCGTTAGTCTGGCGCATCGTTTCTTCCCAAAGGCGCGTCGACCTATGCGACAAATGGGTCTTTTGCTCGGAGTGAGTGCAACAAACAAAATTTTTTTATCCGTCTGGCGTTTGCGCTCGAATTCGAGATAAAGTAGAGCGCAACCCTCTTAAGTGGCATCTTAGAAAGTTTTCTATGAATTACTTGACGAAGCGCGGTGTTAAGTACTGTGTTATATATTTATCATTTTATTTTTTTCGCTCGATGAACAGAGAAACGGTACACTGAACGAGGTATCGACCATTTACACCGGCCACACGGACATGAAGGAATTTGGCCTGTTGAATCGACTGAACGGACTCGATCATCTTCCTTACTGGTCGGACGAGCCGTGCAGTTCTATTCGCGCGTCCGAAGGTGAGCGCTCTGTTATAATAATAATAATAATAATAATAATAATAATAATAATAATAATAATAATAATAATATTTACTCTTGCAATTAGGGAAACAAATAGTTTGCAGCGAATGCTACCAATTCGGCCATTATTATTATTATTATTATTATTATTATTATTGTTGTTATTATTATTATTATTATTATTATTATTATTGGCACTGAATTTTACTGTGTCGTATTACAAAACTTTTAAAAAATCGGCAAACATAGCCGTTCTAAGATACGATTAGGAGAGAGAACTAATAACATTTTTTTAAAATTACTTTTTCGACTTTTATAACTTGTTACACCGGAGCTATAATATTGAGAATTTATTACATATTATATTCTGATTCAAAACGAGAAACCCGTCAAATCAATTTAATTTAATTTAATTATTATTTTTGTACTTATACTAGGCTCTTTTTTCCCACCGCGTGACAAAACTGGGGAAGACATCATTCACGTGTGGGACAAGGATCTTTGTAGAGTTTTGCCTCTGCAGTACCGCGGCCCTTCGGAGAAGACCGGTATAGTCGTCGACCTCTACACACCGCCCGACAACGTATTCGATCCGCCGAGCCCCGAGACTCCCGACAACGAGTGCTTCTGCCCGGACGATCCGAAAAGCTGCCCGCCGAAGGGACTACAGGACATCAGCCCTTGTCAATACAGTGCGTTTTATTTACAACCGATTTCTTTTTTCTCCTTCTTTCTTTGGATAGATTATTGACTCCACATCGATCAATCGAGCTTCTTATCGTAACAACTTTTGCGTTGCAGGCGCCCCGGTCTATCTCTCGTTTCCACACTTCTACAAGGCCGATCCCAAGCTATTGGACGCAGTGACGGGATTAAAACCCGAGCAGGAGCTTCACGAGTCTTACTTTAAGATACAACCGGTGAGTTTATCACGATAAAGATAGTTACGCATTTGTGGATGCGTGGAGTTTACTCCGAGGATAAAACAGTTACGGGATTTGCGATCCAACTGCGTTTAGAAACTTTGAAAACTGATTTACCATCGGTCGGTACACCAGAGCGAGATTCGTTCGAGCGATGTTCCTGAACGAATATCTTTTGCCGTCGAACATCGGGACGAAAATGAAATGTGAATGTTGAATGAAATGTGAGTGTTGAATGAAATGTGCATTTTAATGGAATACGAATTTTAATAAAGTGCGAATTTTAATGAAATGCGAATTTTAATGAAATGCGAATTTTAATGAAATGTGAATTGTAATGAAATGCAAGCTTTTATGAAATGTGTATTATGTTTCAGAAACTCGGCGTACCGCTCGAGGGCAAAGTTAGGGTCCAGCTGAATCTCAAAGTGGAGCATCAGCCGCATTTAAGCGCGGTTGCGAAATTTCCGGACATAATATTTCCGATAATGTGGCTGGAGGAGGGAGTAGACGAGCTGACACCATCGATACGGCGCTGGATATACATATCGACGACATTCGCGGAAGTGGCCGTGCCCTGTTTTACCTACGGCCTCATTCTAGTCGGACTCGCTGTGCTTGCGACCGTTGTTGTCAAGGCGTACAACAGCAATCTCACACTGACCCACGAGGCGATCGAGCTCAGCAAGAGGACTTACAGGCGGGGCTCATCGTTTATCGTAAACGGTCAACACAGATTGCTCGTCGTCAAGGAGTCCTACATACTCCTCGACAACGACGCCGAGGAGGACAAGACGATCGTCGAGTTGTAAATGGATCAATTGCACGACTTGCGTCGCTCGCGAAAAAAAAAAAAAAAAAAACAAAAAAAAACACGATTTGGAAGAGGTCTAGATAGGTAGATAGGTAGGTAGACGATGAATAGCTAGACTGGAGAAGCTAAATGAAAAAATAGAACACAAAACAAACGAAAGCAAAAAAAAACCTGAGCATGTGCTCAAGGATAATTTTTACAAGAAAAAAAATCACTTTTTCAACTTTTACAAAGGATATTTTATAGTAGACGATAAATATGAAGGAAACAAAAAAAACTATCGGTGGATTTTCGTTTAAAGTGTAACCCGAAGTGTATTTATATATGTAATCTAGTTAGGCATTTTAGGTGTATAAATTTCGTTCTGAAAGTGAAGTAAAAAAAATGAAAACGAGGGACCGTGCGAGGAGAGATAGAGGAGCGCGCGATAGACGACGAATTAAAATCGTCGATGCTTTCGCTATCGTTTTTATTGTGAATTAGATGATACGGATCGAAGTATCGATAATTGATTTTCATATTTTAAAAAATACCAACCCCGTGACGAATAATAAGCTCTCTTGGCCGGTCTTTATAACTCTACCTCTACGTTGCTTAAGATTATGCGAACCGATTCGTCTGTATTAACGGACGATTCACCGTCGTAGCGGATGAAGTTGTTCAATGATAATGAGACGAGGCAATATTACCAATTTAATCTCGTATAATTATTTATGTTTAAAAAAAAAATTCAAAAATTCCCAAAGGTAACTCTGTCGGCGTGATGGGCAACGCACCTGCTGACTGTTTTTTACGCTCACTTTTTTTGGTTGTATTTTCCGTGTGTTTTTTTCAATGTAAAATATCATCGGGCGTATCTCGGGAGATACAACTCTTTCCGGACGAGGTCAATGGCTGTGCTATGTCGCGTACGCGTTAAAGTCCCTGGAGCGCCGTAGCTATACTATATTGTTAATAACTATTGTATTTTTTTTAATAACTTTAATCTTAAGCGTGTTTCAAATACGCGAGGTGGTACTATATGTTCGTTTTGTAAATGTAAAAAATAAAAAATATCGAATCGGATGATAAAAAAAAAAAAAATCGATCGGTGATAGAAGAGAAGCGCGGAGAGCCTCCGAGAGGTAAGCGCGTTTAACTACGTTTATAATAAATAGTCACGCTTGCCGATTTATCGAATTGACTCGCTCGAATCGTTGAAGTGACTGCTCAAACTATTTACAATGTAATTGTCTCTTGTATCCAATTATACCGCGCGCGGTATTTATCAGCAGCGTTGTATTTTTTTCGGTTTTTTCTTTAAAAATTTAATCGTCATCGTTGACGTAATACAAAATCCGAAAAAAACTGCGTCGGAACAGGACAATAAATTATGTGAACATTGCTCAATCTTACAAAAAAAACCTCTCGTTCGTATACCTGTTTAAAAAAAAAATATCCCTTCCTTCAAACGGTGGAATTATCAAGGCCGCAGAAGAAAGGACCATTTTTTCCAACGAAAAAGGTAAATATTTTGACCCACGCAAAGTTATTCGTCAACAAATTATTTCAATTATAAAAATATGAAACTCGAATGATAACAAAAAAAAGTTATGTTAACTGGGATAAAGAGTTGCCTGTGCGGTAATTGCAACATCGTGACCATCGAGATGGCTGTAAGTCATTTTACCGACGAGTATATATTAGCAACAAAAAAAATTCAAGGAAATTTTCCAACGCGCCCGAGCAGTTCCCGGTAGAGCAAGAGGGGGAACTCTCGCTGTGTCTGCCTATTTCGGAATATTGATCGCGGCCGAACCGAGCGGAGCGCACGCGCTCTGCGCTAAAACAGTAGAGTAGTACACAGAAATCGCGCCATGCTTTTACTAGTTCCACGCATTTCTCTCTATCTCCTAACAATATTATATCATTCATCGACACTCGGCGAGACAATTTTACCGAAGGAAAATGAAAAATTGTCGGAGAGCGCGGCGCTTCAGGTGTGCTTCGACAGTTTCGACATACACAAGGACAAGATCATCAGGACTCAGGACTCGCGAGAAATGGGCGCCAAGTATCTGAACGAAGTGGATTTGGATTCGAGACTAGAGTGTCTCAGACTTTGCTGCGAAACCGACGAGTGCGATGTTTTTATTTTTGAGGAAAAGGTGAGCCTTTCATATCCCCTTAACCATTATTTCGTACACAGCTTATAGTTATTTCGTCTGAACGCGAGGAAGCGAAAAAAAAAAACGGACGAGGGATAAACAACGATTGACCCAGTTAGGACTAATTGGATTTAAGAACGTACGCGTTTGTTTATGTAACGTGGATTTATTTTGGGCTTTACACAGAAACCCGGTAGCTGCTATCTCTTTCACTGCGGCCCACCCCACGACTTCAAGTGCAAGTTCACGAGTCACGCGAATTACAGCAGCGCTGTATTGACTAATATCAATTATCGCAGCACCGCTCAATTGGAAGAGCAGATAAGGAGGACGCAGCAGGAGCATGAACTCAAATCGCTCAGGTACGGTCTACTTATAACATTCTATTGTTATTTTGCATTCATATTCAATAACGTAAAAATAATAATTACAATAATTACAATAATTCCAATAATTCTAATAAATATTATTTTGTCATATAATACTAATATCAAACAACAAATGACCGTGCAGAAAAATGGCTCCGCTGGAATACTCGTACACCGGAGCGCCGACGGTGCCGGTGACAGAACCTCCGAAGACTTCGGTACTCACAACCCCGGTGCCGATAAAAACAGGTGAGATTGAAAATCGATGTGAAACTCAATGTAAATCAAGTAGAAACGATGCGAGCAACGAGCGCGAGTAAACAAAAAATCCTTCCGTCAGGCTGCAGCCGTAACCAATACGAGTGCCGGACGTCGGGAGATTGCATAGCGATTTACAACGTGTGCGATGGAATCCCTCAGTGCACGGATGGCTCGGACGAAGCCTCGGAGCTGGGTTGCCCGACCGAAAAGCCGACCATTCCCTCGTCCCCCGTCATACGCGGCCCGCTCATGCCACAAGCTTCCGAAGCACTGAAGTATCCGCCGGTCCTTCCGCATCACAAAAATTATCCCCCCATGTACGGCAACGAGCAGGAGAATCCCTCGAAAATGTGGCCGCTGCCAGTTCCGCCTCGTCAGCTTATGCCGCAGCAAGCTAACGTTCAATATCCCGGCCCGCAAGGAGTCCTCTCACTTCCGCTCAACTACGGCTCGCCGGGATACATCGGCGGATGGGACTACAGACAGATGTACGAGCAGAACAAGGAAGCCTACAACGCGGCTAATCGGATGCACGCGAAGAACGAATTAACGCCGTACGAACGTTAGTCAATTTTTTATATTTTTATTATCTAACCTCTTGCGAAAAAATCAATGTTTTCTTCAAAACATTGACTTCGAAACTTCGAACTGATCGAAATCAGTTCGAACACAAACTTCGAACTGATTGCGGTATGGTTAAT
Source organism: Stenichneumon culpator (assembly GCA_964017025.1). NCBI lineage: Eukaryota > Metazoa > Arthropoda > Insecta > Hymenoptera > Ichneumonidae > Stenichneumon > Stenichneumon culpator. Next base: position 15,620,072 of record OZ024773.1, on the reverse strand, counting down.
GAATTGTTGGATTTGGTTATTTTTCAGAAGAGCAGCCTCACATATTCAAGCACAAGAGTGCCGGAGTTGTGGCGCAGAGCGTAGGACCGGAAGGGTCAGTATCCTGTCGACAACATGGCGCCCGTGAATGATTGCGACGGTGATAAGAAAAAAATGTTTGTTCTCCCCGCAGAAATTCCTACATCGATGCTAATCGGCCTTACGCGCCGTACTATCCTGTACAAAACCACGGAGCTTGGCAGGAGGGACAGCCACAAGTACCGTCCCGTCCGCCGGAGCCGTCATCTTCACCTGTGCCAAAATTACAACACGATCGACCGAGCGCTACTCAAGAGCAGCCGAAAAGCACGACCGGACCATTGCCGTGCAAAGTAACCGAAGCGTTTCATTATTAATTCCTATTCGTGTTTGTTCGAAAATAATGCGCGAATGTTGTTTACGATGTCGTTTTCGACATAACGACTGAAAGTTGGTCGACGTGTCGAGTCAGGTCTACGTCGACTCAGCGTCGTTTTGGGCACTATCAAAGTTCGATCTCTGCCGGGTTAAAAACGCCGAGTTCGTGGCGTTCGCTTTGGCGTATTTTATACGTAAAATAGCTCGAAACGCTTTCAAAAGACTCACCGTTGAAGGAGGAAGTCTCGCCTGACGCCAAGATCCAATACACAACACTGAGCACCACACATTTTTATTAAATTTTTGATAAACAACCTAGTAAAAACAAAACTTTCGGAGCGTAACTCTCTCGTGAACGTGGGACGCGACAGACCGTTACGAACTGCGCTCTCGCGCACCCCCACTCCGCGGACTTCGAGGCGTTTATCCCCTCCTCCTCAAAGTTCGTTTGACGATTTAAAATATCAATCCTGCTCTGCCGTTTGTGATTTTAGCCGTCGTCGAAGCAAATTGTCGAATCTCCGAAAGAGAAAGAAGTCGAAAAAAAGGAACACGAAAAGGAGAAGACTATCGACGCGAATAATGTGAAAAGCGGAGATCACAGTACAAAAGCAGCTGCGCACGAGAGTGTGCAGGAATCGAAGAAGGAAGCGAAGGTTGATAAGACGCAAGGTAAATTATGCCCCTTTTTTTATCTGTTCCTTTTCCCCGTATTCCCAAATGAATTTTTAGCAGCACTTGGCACTTTGACGTTAATCACTCGATGACCGGAAGTAGAATGTAATAGGCTAATGGAAACTCGCAAGGTATCCACTTCCGGTTACCATATAGAGCGGTTGAACGATTTTTTAAAAACAAAACGGCCATACCGTGAGACTCGATTCTATCGAACTATCGATCTATTGACCTAGTAAAGTCATTATTTCCAATGTCCACAGATCGAGAGGTTCAGCACAAGAAAACACCGGATGAGCAGCAGAGTCAAGTACGAATTCATCACTATGTAGCCGAACATCTTCAGCAGAACAATCACAAAACGAACGTCGATATACTGAGGCCAAAGGGTGCCGTTATATCGTTGGCATTGGGATTGACAGCGACTGCGATAATGGCAGCTCTGATAGCGTGTCGATTGCGAGTAGTGCGAAGACGCGGACGTCGAGGACACGGTCCTTACGCCCACGACGCCGACTACTTAGTCAACGGGATGTATCTATAGAATCCAAATTTCGAATAAAAATTTAACTAAGTTTAAATAAAACTCTGCGATCTCGTTACTTCGAAGCACCTCGACACTTCCTTTTGTACAACGCCACTTCCGGTTACCGCAAAAATAATAGCTCGATATAGAGAAAAAAAAAATGTACAGCTTTGTATTTCATAAACGTAATACAGCGAGATATATCTATAATGCTCTACGGTCGGTCTTTACCTGCGATAAAATTCCTGCAATCGAATAAGCCCTCCTTTCCTCGTAAAGTTATGCTATAATGTAAAACCGTGATAAAAAGGATAAATATGTGAGAGAGAGCACATTCGGAGTAACGACGATTTACGCGTTATACAAGTAAGATACACGGTTCATCTATTTTTTAAATACAATATATTACAGTGAAACACACAGTTATAATTTATTGTTTGTTAATTATTATGTCTAGTACTTGTATCGTTAACTTACGAATTATTATTATCGTTAATCATTGTAATTACCATACGCTGACCTCGGCTAATACAGAGAAGGTAGCAGCATAAAAGTTGTGTAATGGGAGACTAATTAGCATATGTTTTTTTCTTGTTTTATTGGGACAACGTCTTATCATTCTTCCTCTTATTCTTTTTTGTTTTATGTTTGTTTTTTTTTTCCTCATGTAGTTATAATCCCCAGTAGCTGTGCAACAGTAACTGTGATATCGGTAATAAATAATTAACATAAGGATAAATATTATGCTACTGCGGCAGTGTGCTCCCTGGACTCTGCTGGATCAGGAGGATATTTTGTTTGTTTTAATCTTCTTGTTCTTCTTATTCTTCACCAATCGTCTCCTTGTTTAATTCTTCTTGTTGTTGTTTTTTAAATTTAAACTTGATTCTCTAATTATTCGGGTCTATAATAATAGTTAATATGCTACACGTCGGACTCATCCGGCCACGCTGCCGACAGATTACACGTCTACTTAGGTGACGATTACATCAACAAATAGCATTTGCACTTGAAAATTATTATCATTTGAATAAAATATTACAGTATATCCATTAATCCGGCGAGTTTTTTTTTCTTCTTTTTCTATCAATATGAGTATCTGAATATTTGTTTAATTTGACATTACTTAACCCGTTGCTCTTGCTTTGCTCTGCTCGCTTTCTTTTCTTTTCGCGTTAATCAACGATAAGATCGATACAAGATAAATGAAAAGAAAAGGAAAAAAAAAAATTCAAAGAATGGAAGTGTAGTACATACAGGTAAAACTATCGAAAAGAATATGAGTACAAAAACCGCTTCACACGAAGCCGCTTAACGAAGTCGTATTCGAACTTTTCTTTATGTATAATATTTATATGCTATATCACTTACACGAATACCTTGGCAAGTGCGTCGGAACCAGCACTGGCGATGAATGGTTTCGCTGGATGGAACGCCACGTCCAAGATGCTCTCGTCGAATTTCTTGCGATGCGCTGTTATCTCTTGCACGCATGTTTTGTTGTCCATATTCCATAATCGTATACTGCAGTCGTGACCTATGAAGAGAAAAAAAATATATCACGCATTTTTTTTAAAGCTTCCAAAAGCAAAAAAAAACACGTCAATGACGAGGAATACTCACTGCCCGAGAGCAAGTACAGTCCGTGAGGATCCACAGCGAGACTAGTTACGGCATCCAAATGCGCGACCATAGAGTGAGCCAGACTGGCCGAGCGATGATCGTAAAAACGAATGTGTCGATCCTCGTGAGCAGCCACGACGAGTGGAACAGTCGGATGAGCGACTACACGATTGACGCCCCGCGTTCCGTTGCCCTCGAGTCGTGCGACGACCGACGCTGTCTCGGCGTCGAAAACGATGCACGCACCCTCGTAAGCCACTACCAATTTGTGGGGCTCGTCTCTCACAAAGTCGACGGATGTTGGAATTCCATCTACAAGAATGCAGAAGAGAAAATAATCGTTGGTTTCAAGGCAGTGAAAATGCCTCGCACAGAGCTGGGCAAAGTATTAAGTATTATTCTCATTAAAATGACACTCCTTGAAAAGTTTAGACAGATAGTCGAATATTAATAGAAACAGGATGTCATGCTACTCATCAAGTATTCGTAATGCGATTGTGTACTTAAAAAGTACTTGAACTTGGTATTTGAAATCGGAAAAAGTACTTCAATATTTTTCAAAGTACCCAGCTCTGGCCTCGAGAGATGAGTTCTACTAACCTTGCTCGGACGTATACGTGTTGAGAAGTGGAACTTTGCTCTGCGGGCTCCAAAGTTTGACGGTGCCATCGGCGCTGACTGAAAGTAGCTGAGATCTTGGATGATACATGCTCAGACCCCAAACCGCGTCGCTGTGACCCGTGAGAGTTTGACTGAGCACGCTCGGTTCGTACGAGTCGTACGGATCTATGTTTGCCGACGGAAGCGTCCAGCAGTGTATGTTGCCGTCCAATCCCCCGCTGTAGCAACGATTGCCGCTGCTGCACATAGCTAGACAGAGGACCGGTCCGGTATGCGATCTGAATGTGTACAGTGGCTCGACGTCCAACGATGCGCTTCTGGAATGAAACAATCACCCTTAGTTCAATGACCGTTGTTGGAAAAATGTTCCATTGCTGCAGACTCGTAAACTTACTTTTTAGCCGGTACGGTCTTTTGAAGATTCCATAGCTTGAGCGTGTGATCGTCGCTCGCCGTGATAAGAACTGGATCTGTCGGATGGAAGACGAGAGCTCGAACGCTGTCGAAATGCGAACGAAGCGTGTACTTGGCGTTCCACGTCTTTCGAAAAGTCTCCTTTGTAGTCGCTGCCATCTGTGTTATCGAGTGAACAAAAAAGTGTACGTTTCACTCGCGTTTCCTCTATGTGAATTGTAATTTTTTTTCGACGGATCGGACTTTCATTTTCAACGTTACTGATTTTTTAAACTATGAACGACTTACATCGTACGCTACTTCGGCATCGTTATTAACCGTTAGTTGCGCTAATTCGCCTAATCCCAACGAAGAATCACCCTCTTCGCAAGGGCGTCGCGGATCGGTTGTGAGCCTACGTACTGCACCTGCTAAAAGTAGCGCGCAAAAATTGTAATTGGTTAGATTTTTTTTTTGTATGAGAAGCTTTGCTGTAAACTGTAACGAAGCTTTCGAAGTTAACGCGACTGAAAGTTTATCGTTTGTACTAACTCCACTTTGACGAGTCGATGTCGACGTGAATGATGGAAGCCGGCAATGATTCCTCGGTCTCGCCGAGAAGATTCAGCTCGTTCAATACCTCCTCGGCCTCGGCATCCACGTCCTCGCCCAGCATTATGGATGCCTGTCGACGTTGTTAAAGGAACTTTCAAGGCCCTAGTTATGTGGCGAGACAAGATTCGGCTCGCGGGGAAAATACCACTTACCTTGTTCTGCTCTTGCTCCGCGTTGGTTTCGTACAGCTCGTCGATCTCCGGCTCCTCCTCCTCCATGTCGATGTCGGTATGCGCGAGAAATTCGAAATTCGCCATGACCGAGGCTTCTGTGTCGAGCATCATCTTTTCCGCGATGCACTTGGGCTGGTGCTAAAATAATTTTAAAAACGCATATAGTTATCCGACATGAACAATGGATTGTCGTAGACGATGAAAATCCATCGAACAATGCCAATTGAGTAACGAGCGGGAAAGCGTACGAGCGTAATGTTATTAATATTTACTTCCTTGGAGCACGAGGTCTTCTTGACCCTTCGCGGCTGGTTCTCGCCCGGTCGTTTGTTCGACGACTCGTTCCCGTTCAGCGCCGGTGTGTTCATGTCGTCCGAGTCTGTGTTGTTGTTTAAACCGAGTAGCGATCGCACTCTGTTCGATCTTACATCTATGATTGTATCGGTGTAGCCAATTTCTTGCAAGTACCTGCGAAAAAAAAAAAACCGGGGGGAAACGTTAAAATTTTTCATCATCGATCTTTCCCGCGCTCTGGAAAATTCCTCCGATCTCCATCGAACAATCGCTCACTGTCTGAGGAGAAGTCGTCCCTGCCTCCAGCTGATATTGCTGACGGACGTGAAGGGCGCCTCGCCGTCGCCGCCGCCCCCGTCGGATTCGCCGCATGTGCTGCCTTCCTCGTAGAGCGGCGGTTTTCCATCGCCCTCGATAACCAGATCCGTCCCGTACTTCAGTATGTGATACTTGGCCCTGAACAAGCAAGGTTGCAACCGGCTTGCTTATATCGTCTCAAGCGATAATTGTTTCCGGAGCTAACTCACCTCTCCTGCTTCAGAGCATACTCCAACATCTTTATTCGTCTGACCAGATCATTCTTAAGATTCTCCTGGGCCTTTCTCTCACCCTGGAGGAAAGCTATTCGAGCCTGAAAAAAAAAAACAAACAATTATTGTAAATTTTAATAACATAGTAATATTTTTTATTATTTTTACTGTTTACAGAAATTAAGTTTTCACTTATTGATCTGCTTCTGTGTAATGTAGAATCATATTAAAATATATGTATCAATTTTGCTTTTAAATTGATTCGACGTCTCTGCTTCTACTCTTCAGCTTTACTGAATAATAAAAAAACAAGAGTTTCCATCAAATTCATTTAAGCTCTTTGAATGTTGATTCGGCGTTGCGGGAATGTGAAACATTAGTCCTATCTAATCTATCATCGGCGTCAATAATCCTGTGCAGATAGCTCCTCTGTGAGAATCAGGCCTGAAGACGATCTCGCTGCATTGGAGCATTTATCTTACGAATGGTATATTAATTTACTGCTCCGGTGTATCAAATTGCGGAAGCCCCGAGCTCGAAGAATCGTACGCTATTCCTTAATCATTTCGATACCGTAGGTAATATAGCTACTTTTCAATTAACAGTGTTACGCATTTCCGCGGAATGTTATCTCGTGCGCTCCCCTTTCTGCGAGCACAGCGGAGGGGGAAATACACACAGAGCAACGTCGCGATTGATTGTCAAATAATCCGTGAGCACTACACTCGTCGTTAATAGTCATCAATAATCATCGCGAGCGAAAAGCGCAGGCACACCTGCGAGACCCGAATCGATGTCGCAGGCATTATTTTGGAGATAAAAAAAAATTGCGCCAGACGGCAATTTGGTAATAAAAAAAAGAAATTACAAAAGAAAAAACAAAATGCGTTATACATCACGGGTAAAAGAACGTCAAAAAAATTTCGTCGCCAATGACAATCGAACTTTTTTTGTACCGTATAAAAAATGAAGTCTGGGGGGATGAAAAAAAAATGCGCGATAACGTCGCACGATTGTCGGCACGGATCGTGGATGAAGGTGTCGCGATTAGTTGTGAATTGATTGAAGCACCTGAAATTCAGCTCTGTCGAGTTCCCACTGTGATCTGTCAAGCTCGAAGCGGGCCCACTCGTGTTGTATAAAGTGGAGGATACCAGGCATCGAGTATTGTGGTCCCTGATCCTTGGCTCCTTCGCTACTGACATTGTCACTGTTCTGATGCTTGTTGTTCGCAACCGATACGTTTGCACCGCCGGACAATGAACCGTTGTGGTTTTGCGAGGGTGAACTTGAGTTATCGTCCATTATGGAACCGCAACACTGGCTCGGTACCTTCATTTCATGACACGGCGGCCATTACAGCAAAACTGCTTTTTCTCTTTCGTGCTGATCGCCCCGAGAGTGCTCTCACGTCGGAATAATGCGTTTCGATCGTGTGGTCGGGGCGCCCCGAGAGAGACTGAAGGAAGGAAGGATAGGCCCCCGAGGAGAGTCGATAGGGTAGCCTTTATTCACGCATGCGGCGCTGAATCAAAACCGGAACGAGCCACCTCTCTCGATTGAACAATCCGTCAGCGCGCCTCTCTCGTTTAGCACGATCACGACAATGGCCCCATCCATTAACCGGCCATTAAATGTTAATTGCACGATCGAGGCACGAACAATTAACGGCACGGAATTCACGGATCGTTCACCAATCCTCTGGGAACAAAAAAACAATACCACTCGAGAAGGCAACTCGGAACCGACTCGACATCGCTGGCCAGCGTTCTCAACCGTACTGTAATTATGGTATATTCTCTGTTCAAAAGAAGAAAAAAAAAATCTCGCTGTCGCTCTATTCCTGAAGATGGCGATAGTGGAACGCGGAAGTCTCTCGGATAGCGTCGCTCTCGTGCAGACTCGGCATTTCGCGGAGCCCGGACATCGTGTTCGACCAATTCACGTGCGACCGGCGGCCATTATTACCGAGCCGATACCCATTTTTTTTCTCGTTCCCGGTGACCGAAACGTTCGATTGTAACGAATTGTTTCACACTGTTTCATCATGGCAACGATACTACGGTCGTACAAATACATTCGTTGTCTGAATTGCTTCACTCGGAGAATAACGGTGGCTCATGACAAAAGCAAATTCGCCACGAAATGCATTGCCATTCAGGCACAGTGTATCAACTCTTATTTAACGAAGTAAGTAACCGAGCGTGATAACTTCTTTTCGTCTTTTTTTTCGGGCGCACGACGAGATCACATTTCTGACGAAAGCTCTATCGCATCTCTCAGGAATTACGCAACGGCAGCGGCGGTACAGCGCAGGGAGGCCCCTGTTAATTACACCAGTATTTTTAATGCCTTGGACTTCAAAGTTCAGCGGTTCGGAAGAGTTTTTCACAATGAAGTCGAAGATGTATTAACCAAAATTCGGGACACAGGTATTCGATGTTTTTCTGACAAAAAAAAACTTCCAGAGCTCCGAAACAAAAATTATGATTCGTAAATAATCCATCGATATTTAGGATACATACCAAGCTTGGATGCGTTGCTGCTCATTCGCTGCTGCGGAGACTTGATGGTTGACACTGCACCCGTGGAGAGGAATCACCTGGCGCAAGAAATATGGAGCACTCTGAATACTCTGAGTATGAAATTTCTTAACCCTAGAACTCGTGTAAGATAAACATCCCAATGACCGGACATGTTCCAGCGATCGGAGAGAGAACATGTACAGATGGAAATATAATTTTTTTTATTCATGTCCCGGGATTGGGACTGCTTCCTTAGGTTTCTGGCCATTAGTACTTTACCTTGAGGGCTAGAAAACCAGCTAGGACAATACTCAAAGAATGTGATTTTTTGCCATTTTTGTTATGTTTTGGGCTTTAATCCTTTAAAGCATTATTTTTTAATTTGTTTAAATTTTACAAGTATCAAATACATTGGTTGGCTATCAATTATTTTTTTCTGGATCCAAAGAGGTGTTTCACCTGTGATAAACACCGTGCGTAAGGGCTTCAAAGGGCTAAGTGTAATTTTCAGTCCCTAAACTTTAATAAAATAAAGTTTGCCAGATGCCGTTGTCTTATTTGAAAAATGAAGAGATTCGCGTGTGATAAACTCGATTTATTGCTCACAGGACTGTCGTACGTAGAAGAAGCACGTGGGGTGGGTGTCTAAGCCAGTCATGAGTTAGAAGCTAGAAATTATGATTCGTGAGGCGTAGCATTAAATTCATAAAATGGGATCTTTTTTGTTTCCGAACATTCCGAACATGTTTTCATAAAAATCTTGATATTCTTTTTTTCCACCAAAACAAACCTTCCTCTATGAGGAAGCAAAAATCATCTACAAGGAAGACAAAACGCTTCTTAGCTAACGGCGGATGATGTGACTTATCGTCTTTTTTTTTTTTTTTTTCCAGAAATTCCTATGGACGTCTCCCACTTCAATGCCCTACTGAGGGTGTATCTGGAGAACAATTACAACTTTTCGCCCATCGAGTTCCTTACCAATCTGAAAGAGAAGGGTATCGAGCCAAACAGAGTAACTTACCAAAGATTGATAATGCATTACTGCAATCATGGAGACGTAGACGGAGCTACGAAGATACTGGAGTTCATGAGAGAAAAGGGAATACCTCTGACCGAGGGAGTATTCAATGCTCTCATAACCGGACACTCCGAAGCCAAGTACATAATCTCTCGTCATTTTTTTCAGCATCGTATTATGTCGAATTTGTAATTTGTTTACTAACGGATTTCTCTTTGACCAGTATTCAAATACAAATGTGTTTTATAACTATTTTTATCTATCAATTTCAATAGAAAACCAGTGAAAAAAAAAATCATTTCAACATATAAGATTTCATTGAATCACACTTTGTTCCATTATATATTAAATTATTTAAACTTTCTTTTCATTTAAATTTTTGATGATGAATTGATGATACATAAATGTTTCACGATATTTTCAGCGACATGGAGAGCGCAAAGAACATTCTGAATATCATGAAAGAAGTCGACGTCGCGCCGAGCGCGGCAACGTACACCGCACTTCTCCGCGCTTACGCGAAGAGAGCAGACATGGAGTCTATAAGGAGTACGTTTCAAGAAATCGCTGCGAAAGACATACGGCTTCAGGACAAGGATTTTCTCGATGTAATTCAGGCACTCGCTGCGAACGGTCACACCGACGAGGTTGATGAAATTTTATCGATGACGTTGGTTGGACCGAATTACAACACCGAAGCGGTTCACGCGATACTGAAAGTTCTCGACGTTGGAAACGTGGACGTTGCACTGAAGATCCTCAGAACGATGCAGAGGCGTAAAAATAGAATGGAGGAAGATGAGAACGACGGCGAAAGTTCAAGCGGAAGTTTCATGATAAGAAAAATGGTGAATTCGAAATATCCTGCAGAGGCGATAATGAAAGCCTGCACGGAATTGGAGCAACAGGGGCTTCACGCGCGAGCCTTCGACGTGGCTACTGAGCGCGCTCTCGCAAACGGGAACATGGAGCTTGGCATGGAATTGCTGAAGGCTTGGAAGGAGAACGGTGCAACTATGCGCGAACATTACTTCTGGCCGCTCTTCGCGGCTCGCGGCAAAGCGAGCAATTATCAAGGAATCTACGACACTTTGGAGCTCATGGTAAAGGAGTTCAACTTGAAACCGAGCTTCGAAACTATAAAGGAGTACGTTCTACCGTACACGGTCGGAAAGTGGGACGAGACTGTGGCGACTATGAAAGAATTTCACGTCCCTCACGCCACTATAGTTTCCGCTATCGCCAATCGAATGCTGATGGACAAAAAAATTCGCAAGACCGCTATGTTCATGACGAGCTATCCGGTCGACTATGAGGCAGAACCTTTTTATCGTCCGCTCGCCGAAGCTTTGAGCTACACCGGAGATGCAAAATCGTTCGTTGTGATTTTGAGATACTTGTACGATACCGCGGTTCGAGTTCGGGAAGAGAACCAGAAGGCCAAGTCAGCCACTCCTCCCGAGGAAGTCATCGATAATGCGCTGCGCACGATGCTCGATGTCGTTCCCTTGGCGAAGGCACCCTACGTAGATGATGTACGTCACGAGATTATCGTCGTATTGTAATTGCAAATTTATCATATTTGAACAGTTGAATTAATCACATTGAAACTGTTAAATTTATCTCCGCAGGTATTGACTCACTTGGTCGAAGCTGGAATTACCATAACACCGAAATTGGGCGATGCGATTAGAACATATTTTCAGGAAAATGCTACACAGGAAATTGATGCGAAGATCATCAAACTCGCTTCCGGCACCCTCGAGCTTACGCCCCTTTCCGAATTCAATAGCTACGACGCGTCGAACGCCGACAGTGTAGTGAGTTTAATCTCTAATAGCACAATAGAGCAATAAAATTCGGTTTTTTCGCATAACTTTTCAAATTATTTGTGCGATTTATATTTCAGGACGAATACAATACTTTGGAAAAGAAGGGACCGGGCGGCGTTTTTTCAGTGAAGAGACGGCAGCTCGCTTTTACTCTCAGAACTGGCAACCTCGAGACGATAAATCCCATCCTAGACGTAAGAAGGCTCCCGCTACGATTTATATTTGCAGATCTCATCGAATTAATATTGTATATTTATCGCGGCAGGAGTTGGAATTGCTCGATTTCAATTTTTCACCGGCCGTCTGCGCTCAAATAATCGACGTCGCGTGTACGGCGGGAGACCTGGAAATGGCTGAAAAATGGGTGAAAAGATTGACAGAACTACATCCCAATGACGGATTGGATCTTCAGAAGGTGATGAAGTATGCAGCTCTACTGTTGACGAAAGATCGTTTCGACGGTAAATTTATATTTTCAAAATATTCACTTATTTACAGTTCAGACAACAATACAAATATGAACCAAAATATAGCCTATGTAAACATAATAACATCGTATATATCATTTTTCTTTCTTTTTTTTTTTTTTTTAACATGACAAGGAATTAAAGACCACGGATGTCATTAAAAATCAAACACAGCCATTCCATCACTCGTAGCTCAGAACTCGTGCTCCAAAAAATATGAAAAGAGAAGATTTTTTTTTTAATCTATCAAACTCGGTTTACTGTATTTTTTTCCACTGCTCTCTTGCAGATGCGCTGCAATTCGTATTAGAACGGCCGAGAATGGAGAGTCCGGAGAATCATCCACCCCAAGTAAGAAGAACTGTTAAACAGCTGTTGGACGCCGCCGCTGAAACTGGCAATGCCGAGAAAACCAATCAATTGTTCGACGCTCTTGTCGAGGCCAAGTACATAACAGTGGGCAACTTCATGCTCGGCCCTCTCGTCAAAGTTCATTTGAACCGGTAAGATTTATTTTTTAATCACTTTTCTAATAAAGCAGTCTTTTCTTTTTTTTTACCTAAAGAGTTTTCACCGGAGAACGAAGGATAACGAGGAATTATTTCGCAGAAACGATCTCGAAGGAGCCTTGGCAGCTTTTGAGAAGGCTTGCGTCACTTACCAGTGCACACCTCTGAAGAACGAACTGTCGAAGAAATTCATCGATTCGGAAGACGCCAATTCTCTTCAGCGTCTGACCGATCTTAGTACACAGATTCACGGAGAGAGCAATTCCCTCGTTGATCTCGTGCTCTCGTTCCTCGAATGCGGACGCGCCCGCCAAGCAAGAAAAATCTTGGAGGTCCGTTGAATCTCGTTGGTCTCATCTGCTCCAATCATAGCCAAATGAATTGACATTGAATTTTCGTGTTTCGCAGACCCCAGGATTGAGAGTGAGAACGAAAAAATTGAAGGCCTGCGCCGAACGATACCTCGCCGAGGGCAAAACCGAATGCCTTACACAATTCATCGACCTAACGAAAAATCTACAGATCGTCGACAGAGAGGAACTGTACGATGTTTTCTTGGAGGCTTACTGTAAGTTGTTTAAGCAATTATTCATCGCGTATATATTCACTCAAGGGGACACGTCACACAGCGACTTTTCTACTTTTGGAATTAACAATCACAAATGTTATAGAGTAATGGATGCGGTTTTTTTTATTTCTAATAATTTTTCTCCACGTGGATTCTGAGATACATGACCTTGAAGTTGTTTCAATTAGCAAGAGCTGCATATGGTGCCGCGTGAAAAGCAACATTCTTTAAAAAAAAAAACATATTTCCAGACTGCTTTATTAGAATTTTTTAAATGAAATAATAATACAACATTATGAGGGACGCATTAAAATAAATAAAATAGAGCTGTAGCCATAAATTTTCGAAGATATTACGCGTTGAAGGACCTTCGAACCTGTGTATGAATAGATATCTAGGCCTCAACCACTACTAGCAACATGCTGGAACCATTAAGAAACACCGATCATGTGATGTATCCCCTTAACCCTTTATAAGTCACATCTCTAGCCTTAGTCTTAGGCACTACCGTATCAACGTTGCCCCCACTTCGTAGCCGTTAGTCCTGTTTCGTCACGGTTTCGGGCGCTGTGACTTATGAAGGGTTAATTGCTTCGCGCGTTTCATAATCGTGAATTTTCATTAGGCCAAGTAAACGATTGGCAACGCGGTTTGGGCTTGTGGACCGAGATGCAAGACGACGATGTCCAGCCGAACGAGAAGTTCCTGACGACTCTGGCGTCTCTTTTGAAAAAAAACAATCAGCCGGTGCCGTTCGTCCACAAGTCCAATAAAATAAGTGAGACAATCCAACCAGTGTCAGATTGGGTTCAAAAATTCAGAACAGCATTGATGAACGGAGATCTCAGCGAAGCCGAACATATAGTATCCAAGTAGGTAAAATTGCGAGGAAATTTTTTGTCGATCTGTGACAATTCTAACGATTGCCGTTTGATTAATTTTGTTTTAACAGCGTTCATTCCGGCGACGTGGACCTAAGTACGATGATGTCGGAGCTGGCCGAGGAATACGTCAAGCAAAAGAATTTTGATAAAGCGTGCAAGATCATCGATACGCTGTTGTTGAAACATAATCGACAACCTCGTGCCGGCAGTTTGAAAACCCTGTGGAACGCCATGATCGAAGCCAAGGAATTCGATAAATTGCGAACACACGCCAACAGTCTCAGCACCGTGAGTACCGGTCTGACGATTTATAAATTGGCCGGCTAGACAGAACATACGATTGATTAACAATAATTGTATTTTTCAGACGACCAAGAAAAACCTGCGTTTCCAAAAATACCTTAATCGCGCGGCTCTGGCCGAGCACGGACTGGAAAAATGTTTGGACGATTTTCTGACTAAGCTATCGGACTCGAAGGAAGAAAATTTGGAACACGTTGTAAACACTGTGCACTTCACCACGTACCTACAAGAGTTCAAGAAGAACCCAGGGGCTTTCGAGAAGTGTAAGTTTCGCTTCTCGATTCGTGTCGACAGACAATCGTTTGTCTGTCGTTTGTGAAGTTTGGCGAACTAATTGTCGTCATATTTATATCACAGTCAGGCCAATCGCGGAAAAGCTTGCCGATCAGGGTATTTATCTGCCGATAAACATGCTGTGGTGCTACTACTTCGAGGCAAACAAACCGGAGGCCGAAGAGTTGTGGTCAAAGTATCTATACAATTCAAACTGGGTCGTCTTCAACTATCTCGTGGATCAAAGCAAGATCGACAACAACGTGGATTTGCTGGCGCGGCTCAATGTCAAAATGTGGAGCTCCCCATCCTTAACGACGAACGCAAAGATGACAGTGTTGTCCGCTCTGATCGACATGTACAGTAAGTTTATTTTCGATACTTTTGGCTTCTTTTTTATTCTCAGCCCTGTAAGCTTTTTTTTACCGATGAAAAATTATTCCTTCACAGCCGCGAACCAACAATACGACGAGGCTGTCGATGTGCTGAAAGGCAATCCAGCTCTAAATATCGAGTATTTCAAAAAAAATTATTCAAGGATTTTTAACGCTCTGAAGACCGGTCTCGAATCGAGCGGCAAACCCTTTCCCTTCGAGTTGCAGGATACAAGGCAACGAAGTACAGCGGTATAATTTCTTCGTAACATTAAAACATACGAATCAGTGTTGCGATATCTAAGCTAACCCTCGTCCTTTTAGGTATCCGATGAATCTAGAAATATCAGTGCAGTAGAATAACACACCTCTGGTAATTCTACTGACTGTAGAAAAATCGTGTAGTATGCGAGGATGTATGCGGTAAAGTCGAGGAATCGATGTGTCTATCGTCGAGTGTCCGGGCGAATGGAGCCTTGACAATTTTTTTTAACGAAACTTCACATACGAGACTATGTATCGTTTACATTATGTGTATAATTGAAAGAAATAAAATACAGAAACGTACAATACAGAAAAGGCTCGGGATTTGTCCACCGATAGATAAAACGACCCAAAGTTCGCGATTAATCGCAACTTCGTGCGTCACGCGTAACGCCGCCCGGAACAGACAATCCTCCCAATCTGTAGAAAACAGCTCGTACATGCAAGGTATATGTGCACGCGAAGCAAAGACACTGTTTCGTGCGTTGTCGATAATTTTTCTACCATGTATTTTTTGAGAGCTACACAACACATTGGGACAATATAAACAAAAAATTAAATCATAGTCATTAACGGAACGACTGTTTGGAAAAATTAAGAGTTGCTGCTTGCGCCAGTCTTTGCCGGTGGCTAAAATTAATTGTTTATGAATTCGATAAGAAACCGTTATTAAAGTTTACGTATAAAAATAGCAAACGCTACCTCAAAGATAGGATCGTCGAACGGTGTTCGTTTACAGCCGCGTGATCTTTCCCATCAAAGTTTTGATACGAGGTAGCGCAGCATTATAGATATAGATTATTATTTTTATCGTACGACTAGATTACAAGAACTCTTCGCACCAATCGGTGAGGCACTCGTAGCAGTCATTGCTGTGCTTTGAGCTAGCCTGACACACGTCCTTCATCCACTCTTGGAAGAGCTCGCGGTTCTTCTTCAGGACTAGATACTGGCCGAGGACTACGTAAGCCTGAAAAAAAAATATCACATTTAAGTGTCCCTCCAAAACCCATTTAAGTGTCCGAAAGGGACGCGCCCGCGTCGCGGGAGACGCACTACCTTGTCGAAACCCGCATCCTGTAACCTCTTTCCCAAAACTTCGCCGATACCGGCCAGATCCGTTACCGGTTTCTCGCCCATCGGCTCGGCCACGAAGTTCTTATGTTTTTGTGACGTACTCGACATCTCGTTGCCTTTTATCTGCAAACGAATGAACGAAAATTATCGATGCGGTTTGGTTATGATCGTTTCGAACGCGATCTTATTGCGGTATCGATAATTCAAAAAGTTTGCGAAGAAATTTTTCTTCGATCGGTGATCGGAGAATGATCAAGAAACGGCTATAAAGATATACTCACTTTATCTTAACAGATTAGATTCGCAAAGTCTCGATAATCGTCAACACTAAATTCACAAATACCGATTTGATATCGGCTTTCTCGGTCGAAGCGCCAATTGTGCAGTTTTCAGAAGTATCGCCTACGGTCGGACCACGAACCCGGCGAACCTCGGGTGAGAGTACAGTGAACCACGAAAAACACGTGAAACGGTCTTCGTGTAATTTTCACCGAACGACCGTCTTGTACTTCAACACCTTGTGCGCGCTTTCCTCTCCGACTGGTTTGTTCTTATTATCGCAATCACATAACCCATGTGAAAAAATGCAATCAAATAAATATACTACGAGTAAATTACTTTTACAAAATGCTAAAGGCGAAACTCTCGCGAGTTTATCGGAGTTTGGGAAATGATTAAGGGGAAGTGAAAGTCACGTGACGGGGCCATGAGTGTGAGAGAGATAGATGCAATTTTCAAATTAACTTTATTCAATGGTGTTAATTTTTTTGAGAAAAAAATGAATTCGGGCCGAATGCGAAATTAGCGTGTGCATCCGGCTCGAATTTGCTTTTTCCTCAAAAAGATTAGCACCCTTCGGAAAAGTTGATTACAGTTTTCATTACCGACCGCGATATTTCACTTCCCCTTAAGGCGGGGTGAAACATGGACCCCCTGACATATGAGTGCAAGAGAGATAGTTGCATTTTCCAAATCATTAGCAAACTGTTGATAATCGTTAAACTAAATTCCCAAAATACAAATTGGTGTATCGCCACCGATTTGTAGTTTGATTGGCTTTTCGGTCAAAGCGCGAATCGCGCAGTTTTCAGACATTTCGCTTACGATCCGACCACGAACCCAGCGGACCTCGCGGGTGAGAGCAGGTGAGAGCACAGCGAACTACGAAACGCACGTATCAAAAGCTCTTGGTGCAATTTTCACGGAACGACCGTTCCTTACTTCACCGTCGTGTGCGCTCTCCCCTCTCCGGCCGGTTTGTTCTTATTATCGCACCCACCTAACCCATGTGTCAAATGCAATCACATAAATAAACTACGAGTGAATTATAAAAAAAATGCTGGAGGCATAACTTTTGCGGGTTTATCGGGGACGTTGAAATTCTTTATATCTACGGGATACAGCGAAGATTTCGGATATTGTGTTTTGCGTATCCGACCCCGATCCGGATTATATCACTTTCCAGCTTCCGGGGATAACAGTAATTATTTATATCTATTGATAAATTCGAACTGTACCGTGACACACCGAACCATTACCACCTGGCTTGAAAAATGAGCTCGCGTTTTATTTCGGAGGCCGAGCTCGCGGAGCAGCGGAAGATTCGCCAGGAGGAATGGGAACGCGTTAGAACGGCCGAGCAGCCTCTGGGTGAGCAGATCCGACGACGAACCATCGAAGTTTTTTTTGACGAAATAATAATATGGCTTTTTTTTCTGCAGAGGCTCCCGAAGAAAAGTTCGATCCGAGGTCGCTCTACGACAGGCTGCAGGAGCAGAAAAATCACAAAGACATGGAATACGAGGAGGCCCACAAGCTCAGTGAGTTTTTACCGTCGTGCCGCGCACTTGGCACGAATTTTTCGCGCGAAAACGTTTCCGTCCGTTTTGCCCTGCAGAGAACATGATAAAAGGCCTGGACGATGACGAGGTGGAGTTTCTCGATCTCGTGGACAGAACGAAACTGGAGGAGGAGCGGAAAAAAAATATGGAAGAGGAGAAAGAGATGAGAGACTTCAAAGCCGCCGTCGCTTCGCTGCAGGAAAAATCTATGGACGAGAAACTGAAACAGGAACTTAAAAAGCCTCAGAGTACAGCCAAAAATGCTTCCGGTGGAAGGTGAGAGCTTTCGATGATTTTTTTTCAATACTTTTTGTGCTATACCAAGTAATTTACTTGCAGCGGGAAGAATTCTCAGCTTCGATTACTCGCCGGAGTTATTGTGAAGAAACCGGGAAAAAGTCCTACTGGTAAGATCGCGACCTACACTGTTGTACGCTTCTGTCTAATTTTTTTTAATTTTTCACTTTATTGAAGAAAGTATGTTATTTCTAAAAAAATGTTATTAAAAAAAGATATATTTGAAGAAAATTAGTAAAAAAAAGTTAGTTTAAACAATTTTATTTAAAAAAACGGTTATTCGAAAGGAAATATATATTTTTCAGATAACGAAGCAAGGGGGACAAAGAGAAAGCTCTCAGAGTCAGAGGACAGCAAAGATTGTGATAGAGAAGATGAGAAGGACGAAACCTCGGCGGAGGCCGAAGGGAGTACGGAGAACATGGAGAGCAGTTCTTGTGGGAGTAAAGCAAAGAGATTGGTCGTTGAAACAGAGAGTCAACCAGCAGGTGGCATGAAGTGCATCGGAATTCTGCCGGGGCTCGGTTCTTACGACGACTCTAGCGATAGCGATTGCAGTAGTTCGGATTCAGATCACGAACACGATACTTGCCATACTAAGTATGATCTTTTAGGACGAAAAATTGAGATCGCGAATAAGGATAAGAGCTAGAGTAAATAAGATTTCAGATTAAAAAAGAAACAAAAAAACAAAAAACAAGTTACACTATCACAGAATTATTGCAGAAAGGATGTAAAATAAACGCTTCTTTGTACGTCCGTTGATTGCGATATAAAAAAAAACGCCACAATTACTATGCTGTGACAATTATTGTCCCTATACTTCAGTTTTTATATGTGATACGAGGCAACTTATCGACCAATACGAATTGGTTAGAGAAAATTATCTTTCTTTTTTTTTGTATTTTTATTTTTATATTGTATACCTCGCTGTACGAAAGTATTATTATTTTGATCCCGTCGGAGAATATCTCCGATCGTCCGAACCTTCGTTGTTCTAAACTATTCCTTTTTCTTTTCATTTGCAGCTCGAATCGTGAAAAAAATCCTCCAAAATCTACCAATTGAACTTTGGTGAGTTTATCTCTCTGCACAAAAAAAAAGTATAGCACTTGTAGAGATTCACTGATAGGAAAACTATAGTAGAACCTTCGCGAAGATGTGACGAAAGGAATTTGATTGCTCGAGTCCGATTTCGCTTTTTTTCACCCTCGTGAAGCCGCCCTGGCGCGGTCACTCACCGATTTATTTCCAATTTAACGCTATACACCAATTCCGATACTGACGAATTGTCATTCTCCCGCGTGTTCCGGTTATTATTAATAAATAATATACAAATACAGATGTCCAAGGCGGCTACGATAGTTTATAACAATAATGATAAAATCTTCGTTTACATCCCGGCGAATGTTCAATGCGTCTCCTGGCCCAGGTGAGAAAGTTGCTTGAGAAATTGTCTCGCATTTATCAGAGTCGTTGAGCCGTACACAACTCTCTTATTGGCACCGCTCCCGGTTTTTTGCTGCAATACGAAACAGCAATTAAGAACGATTCGTTATACTCTAAGGATTATCGACGATCTATGTATATAAGTGTACAATATATGTATATGAAGAAGAAACAAAAAAAAAAAACAAATACGAAACCTTGACGTAATCCACCAAATTCTGATACTCTATGTAGTTGCCACCGCCAACAATAAAAACAATCACATCTTGGAATGTCGTTCTATTCTTTGGGATCTGTTCGACCTGCTTCAATTGTTTCGGATCTAAGTAATAGTAATCCTCGACCTGCGAACTCTGTCGCATTTCCATTAATTCGTCAACGATTTTCGTCACCGGTAGATTCTGTTTGAAATATAAATAAAACATTTCTTTCTTTCACCGTATCTATAATGAACGAAGAGATCAAATTTGGTTTGACATTGTAGCACTCACGTGTCTCTTTACGACCAAATTTTTTACTCCTTCCATGACAAACGACGATCCTTGATTCATGAGCTTCGAGAACATACTGACTGTCTTTGTGCCGCCGCCTTCGTAGCTGTTCTGAATCCCGGATATCCTCGTGTAGCTCCTACAGCGGGAAAAAGATTTTTCTTTGAATTCTACGAACGTTCTAATCGTCATGTTATCTATAATGATCCAGAAAATCCCTCACCGCCATCGCTTGATGTGCATCAATGGATTCAAATCGCAACCGGCGTTGGAAAGAGCCGCTTCGTGTTTGTTATACTCAGCCTATGAGTAAAACAAAACTAGTTAAATAAATTGCTTTATATATATTTTGGAGATTTGTTTCACTGTTTGTCCCAATTCAACAATCCAGGGATTCTCTCTAGGACCATTGCTGGATCACTCTGAATCACAATGCCACTTCCGGTTCAAATATTTCATTTTTCGACCGGAAGTGACCTACTTCTGATATATCTCCGGAAATGACATATTAAAGGAAATGACACTCTAAATTTCCGGTTTTTAAATTCCGTGGTCTATAGCGAGGGCGCGGAGCGCCCAAGCGACAACAACCTGTTAGTAGTAATTTAAAAGCCCAGTTCATGATACTTACGTCGGATATATTCGTGCAGAGATAGTAGATTATGAAGAGTCGCAGTTTATCTTCTGGCGTTCCGCAATCAGGATCGTTTATTATGTCCAAAATACTGCGGTCGAGGGTCTGTTTGCTCATGATCTTTTCCTCGATCTCGAAGAACGTATCGAGGCGTCGAGATTTTATGAAATTGAGTATCCCCGTCGCTATTGTTGTGTGCATGTCGATGAGACGCTTCATCTCGAGTAGTTGCGGCAGAGAATTAACGGCGCTCGTCAAGCGCGCTGTGTTGTTCGCGACCATAGAATAAGCCGCATCGCTCTCCCCGTCAATGCCCTGTAATTCGCATGATAAATCTATGAGCTTCGAGAAACACACTTCGAGATAAATGTTAACAAATTTAAATACCATGGACGTCTTGAGTTTCTTAACTTCCTCTTCGAAAGTTCGATACTGCTCGAGCTCTTCCTGTATCGCTTCCGCGACTCTGGGAAACGGACTGCCCTTGTGCTGACACCAGAAGTGATCAGTGTTATTCAATTCGCAAGCTCGCGTTTTAGATCGCGCGCCTCCCGCTGGCGATCTTCCGACGCTTTCCTCGACGACCAATCTGTTCAAGGCAAGTTCCAGAACGTCGTGGGCCAAGGCCTGGTAAGTCCACGTATGATGCAAAGGCGTCGCCATATCTATGCTTCTGTCGAGAACGATCAGGAGCGGCCTCTGAAAACTGATTGAAATGTTTTTCCATTTGACCATCGAACTACCATAGATTTATTCTAATAAACCATCAACATCTGCGGATTATTTTCCATCAGCTAAGATCGTATTACCTAAAGTGGCCGGAGCCCGTTGCCTCGCCCTGAAACAAATTGTTTCTCGTGTCCCAAACGTTCTCCCGCAATTTTTTGTCCAGCTTCTTAGCCACCATCTCGGCAGCGTTTCCGCGCGGACACCTGATTATCGGGACCGTTCCCAACGTCACAAAAACCGAGAAGAGACTGTCGACGACAATGTCCATCATAGACTCCATTTCAGTGTCCTTGGTGTCCCCCTTGTTTATAGCTAGGACGAGAGTTGTTTAAATTAGCTGCTCGAATAACTTCCGAATGTGCGGACGGAAGATCGAAGTTACCGTGATAGGAAATAACGTCGCTGTTCTGGTGCCTCAGAATGAACAGATCATCCTCCAGCGTTATAAAATTCAGATACTGATCGAAGACCTTGTGAATATTGGCCACTGCTCCCGAGAGCAACGCCGCCGCAGCCAAGTCCTCCATCTTCTGTCTGGATATTGGCGATATGAAGTTTAGATGATATATGTCGTAGAGTCCATTCTGGAGATCCTGGCCTATGCGGCCGAGGTTCTCGTCAGTGGGAGCACAGAAATAAATCGCTGGGACTTCTGGGATAGAATCTCTGTCGGAATGCAGTTGCCTGTGGAAGAAACAATGTTGGGAAAACATTAGGTCCATTTTTTTTTAACTTTCTGCTGCTGTGGTCAATGTGACAAATTACCTAGTATTTCGATGGCTACGTTCGACCTTTACAAAGGTGGAATAAAACATGTACTTATCTTCTTCTTTGTTTTACGTCTGGTTATTATAATGATTGTAAATGTTCTTGTATCAAAGGATTTGGTTAAGCAAAAATAAATTGCTGATTATAGAAAATAAACTTTCTAAAGAAGGCCAAAATCCTCATGGCTGAAACGTAAAATGAAGAAGACGGGAAGTATGTGTTTTATTTCACCTTTGAAACACTGAAATGATCAAACGTAGCTGTCGAAACATTGAATAATTAGCTCTGTTCGCTACCAAAGTTGGTAAGAGTTAAGAGCAAGCAGAGTGCTCGTGCAGTATTCGTTTAGCCTGAAGTAACACTGCCCCCAAAAGTGCAGCGGTGCCTCCTGAATGAAACTTACATGTGCAGTGTAATTCCAAGCTCTCTCAGTTCCTTTATGGATATCAGCGGCGATATTATGTCCTGACCTACTCTGTCATAAATCAAAATCTTCCAGGTCGGCACGGCTGCGCTGACCTTCGCTTCCGGCTGATTCAGGTTCAGCATCTGCTTCAAAGCGTCTGTAATAATCGACGGAGAGAAAAAAAATTGGTTAATTTTCCGATACTTCGAAGCTGCCTTATTGACACATAACCAACGAATCGTAATCGCGAAGATACAAAAAAATGCCAAATTCTTTGTGGGAGATTATGTTTCACTCACGTATCTGCTTGTCCCGCAGGCTCATCATATTTACAAGAGGCTCGTTATCAAACAATTACGAAAAATCTTAACAATACAGCGTAATAATCGCTCTGGTGACGTTGAAAGTTGATTTCTCTCTGCCGAGCTGTCAACATCGTGTATTGGAATGCTTAAGGTTGTTCTCAACGCGACAATAATGTTTTTCGGCACCGTCTGGGACACGTTCAGTAACTTTGGATAACATAGAACGAGAGACAGTTCCGCGCTCGCGCGAACATCAGAGAGAAAGGCTTGTTCCTACCCGGGTATGAATTCTGAACGCGGCCCTGTGCATCGCGTTTCCGGTCGAAATATCAAACAATCCACACTACCGACTTACGCACCGGTTCTTCTATTTATTATAATCCTCTAACCGTAGCTGTTTCGCAATCAAAGCACATGCCAGTGTACACTTTCAATCGCGGAACTTAGACGCATAAATCCGAGCAAAAGGAAAAGAAAAGGAAGAAGAAGAAGGAGAAGATATTTTCAATCGGTCTCGTACTCCGCCCAAAACTTGTTTTTGTAATAAGACCGTTTGTTAGTATGAATGTAGGATAGGACATGAATGTAGGATAGGACACCGAAGGAAAATACGGCATTCACACGAGTCAACTCTTCTTTTTACACGCCCCTGCCATTCGCATAATTTTTCCTCACAAATTCACAAAAATCGCGCTTTTCGCTTCTGCGAAGTGTGCGCAGAAAGGCACTTTCTGGCACGAGTGCGAGAATAATACCATATTGCGTTTGTATGCATGCCCAGTATTTTTCTCGCACGCTATAGGAAAAAGTGCCTTTTTCCTCAGCGGACTGCTGTCTCAAAACGACATTCAGTACAGTTTTTGTTACCGGCGGCGGTATTTCACATCGCCTGAAGAAAAGAATGTATATTATCGGTCATAGCTAACCGTTGCGAAGTACCCGACTAGTGATTTTGTCAAAGTTCCTTCGCAGCTTTTTCTTTCTTATCACTCATTGTTCTTTGTTCATCAATTACAAACAATCTTATATCGAAAAGCTTAAGGTTAATTCTCAACTCGACGATGACCTTTTTCAGCACCATCTGTGCATCGCGTATCCGGTCGAGATATCAAACAATCCGCAGTACCGACACGCGCACCGGTTCTTCTATTTATTGTATTCCTTGAACCATCGCTGTGTTCCGCTATCAAAGCAAATGCCAGTGTATACTTTCAGCAGCTCTCGGACTCCGCCGAAACAAGTTTTTTGTAATAAGACCGTTTGTTATTATGAATATAGATTTGATAATCGAACGATTACGATAGGACATGATACGCTGTGATTAATTAGTGCGAAAGAATACTATCATGGCTAACCACTACGAAGTACCCAATTGGTGAGTTTCTTAAAGCTCTTTCAGTTTTTTTCTTTTTTAATCAATCATTTTTTTATTTTTATTGTTTTATTATTAATTGCGAAAGAATCGTTCGACAATGCACAGTGCGCAATTGTTCTCCGCGAGTTTGTTGAGATTGTACGATGACTTTGTTTTTAGGGCTGGCAAGCCGCCGGTTGGATTGCACTTGGATGTTTTGAAAGGCGACAAATTGATTCAGGTAACTCCAATTTCCCTAACGTTAAGGCAATGAGTCTCGGATTCTATGGACACTTTATTTTTTACAGAAATTGATGGTAGACGAGAAGAAATGCTACTTGTTTGGCCGCAATCAACAGCTCAATGACTTTTGCATAGATCACGCCTCTTGTTCGAGAGTCCATTCCGCTCTCGTTTACCACAAACATCTCAACAGAGCGTTTCTCGTTGATCTTGGCAGCAGTGAGTACCACAGCATTTTCCATTGTTTGATTATTCTTTCAGCTACTAGAATGACTAACGATGAAATTCTAAAACTAGCGCATGGCACTTACATCGGAAACATGAGACTGGAAGCACAGAAACCCACTCAATTACCAATAGATAGTACATTTCACTTTGGCGCTTCCACGAGATACTACATTATAAGAGAGAGACCGCAGAGCGGCGCCAGAGCTATAATCGAAGAGATGGAGAAGTCCTCGGACGACATAGACTCCGGCGGGCTTTTGGGACTTCCGGAAACGGAAACGGAGCTCGATGCAAGTTTACTCCAAAAAAAAAAAAAAGAAAAAAAAATGTTGTCTTGTCCAGAAAAATTTTTCTTATAACATTGACTCAAATTACAGAATCTCACCGAATTCAATACCGCGCACAATAGGCGAATCTCCATGCTCGGTATAAGCGACGACGACGCGCACAAACCCACCAGAAAGCGCAAGAAAAAAGGTATAACGTTCAACGACGACGAGGAAGTAATTAATCCGGAGGACGTCGATCCGTCGGTCGGCCGATTCCGAAATCTCGTGCAAACTACCGTTGTTCCTAGCAAGGTATATAATTTTTTTCCGAGAATTTTGTTTAAAAGAGAAAAGAGCCGTGAGATTAACGTTGATCTCGATGTTACAGAGAATGAGATTAGAGGGCGGATTAATATCCTTGTCGGAAGAGAGCCACAATTCCCTGAAGCACATACAACCATCGTCGGCGACGACGCAGCTCTACCACGATCTACCACCGGAGCAATTTACTCCGTCCTCGATGCCGAGCAATCCTTTCTCCACCGCCCTCACTTCTCTCACGTCCCGTCTCGGCATAGCTCTCCCAAATCCCGCGCCCGAAGTCGAAATGACGCCGAATCAAATGCAAACGGAAACTCCCCATATACCGGAAATACAGGGACCCACGGAGGCTCACACGCTCGAACCAAAAAAGAAGAAATACGCCAAGGAGGCTTGGCCCGGAAAGAAGCCATTACCAACGTTACTGGTATAAATTTCAACGAAAGTCTTGTACGTTTTTACCAGCTTCCGCCAATTCCTGTATTCGAGAGAGAGACGAAAAACCTCCCCCGCTCTGGCGCTCTCTCTCACGTCCCAAAAGTTTTCGTATAAACTTTATCGAACTCCAATGTAAATAAAGACAATGAAATTTTAAACTAAAGATCGGAAGTCGGTAGCCTCGTCCGTCGATCGTGAAGGTCAGTAATTCGACAACATCGGTTATTGGAAAATATACAAAAAAAAAGCATACACTTTATTTGGTAAACACGATTTGAACGATACAGTATAGAAAATATCAGCGGCCTTGCGAGCCGCGCAGTCAAGGCATAGTCTTTGTAGCAACAGCTATGGGCCACGTTACAGGCCCTTTCATTATAACGGGGTCGAGAGATCGCTTGATCTTCAAGAATCGTCGCTTGAACTCGAGACCGCATCCTTTCGACAGCCGGAAATCTACCAATATCTTTCCGTCCATTTCCACGATAATTGCCTTGAATACCAGAGGCATTTTTCTTCTGTCGACCGTCGAAACTGTGACCTGGTAAAAAAAACACCACCGTTACTCAACGAATTTCAATCGTACCAGTTTGCAATACAGAGGCGAACTGCCGATTGTCGGTTACTCACGATGCCAACGTCAT
Source organism: Stenichneumon culpator (assembly GCA_964017025.1). Classification (NCBI taxonomy): domain Eukaryota; kingdom Metazoa; phylum Arthropoda; class Insecta; order Hymenoptera; family Ichneumonidae; genus Stenichneumon; species Stenichneumon culpator. The sequence goes on along the minus strand of OZ024773.1, from coordinate 15,593,712 downwards.
TGATCCTGTAATTGTAACTCTCGCTCTCCAAGCAATTGACGAGTCTCTGGACAGTGTCCTCGCAGTCGGTTTTAACGAAGAACCTCGTCATTCGGCGAACGAGTCGCTGGAACGTATTCTGCCGGATATCGGACAAATCGTCAGACACAAGTCGCGATGCAAGTTGCATGACCTTCGATATCCTCGAGACGCTTACCTGACTCGTTTGCGTATTTGGCATAGCTTGTAACTGCGTGCACAGCAGAAGATCTTCGACGTGGGCGGGCTGAGAGAACGAGAAACCGGGCCGTTCCTCGAGATTTATATGAACGGATCCATAATTATCCATTCCGGGTAATTCGGGCTGAGACAGGCAGAGCCTCGTCAAATGTTCCTCGTCGTCCGTTCGCATGCATTTCGCGTTGGGACCGTCGACGCGATCTCTTCCTTCGTTACCGCCATCTGCAAAATCGGGCGAATCGAATTAATCCACTGCAGGATTCGGGAGAATCAACAAAAATCTACGCCGCAGTTCCAAAGCACTAAAGATGAACGGACTGTGTACTGTCGTCCTCACTTCGGTATTCCAGCTTTATGAAGTTTAAGCGATCATACAGCTAGATAACCAAAGAGAGGACGGCAGAAATGGTGCTCCATCCGACGTCGATCGTTCGTTGATTCGGCAGAATTCGATGTGCAAGTCGATGGTCTTTGCTTTGGTAATCTAGCTTTATGAACATTAACGTCAATCATAGAGCTGTATTACCAAAGTAAAGGCAAAAGCTCTGAGGTTTCTCTTCGTCCCGGATCTTCGTGCACGAAGCTCTGGCTCTTCCACGATGCTGCGTACTCCGCTCGCGATGTGTGCAGCGGCCTCACGGTTGGGTACTGAGTTGCCTTGAGTCGGTAGATTACACTCAGAGTCACTCAGTACCTGACCGCGACGACGCCGGCCTTATCGGACAAATGTCGCTAAATCGGCGGACGCGCTGCCATTCACGAATAAATAAATGTACAAAAAACAAGAAAGCCATTTCGTACCTCTGCGGAAATTTTTAAGGTACCAACGATGCTGCTTGATATCCTTTATCGTGTATCTCGACGAAGGCAAATGCACGAGAATTTTCCTGATCAGTCCGAGTGCCGTATTATCCAATTTCTTCCACGGCGTCAGAGACATGTATTTACCCTCTCGCCATGCCACATACTCCGGGCACTCTGCCAAGGATTGATCCCAAGGCAGTTCTATATATTTCACATACGGACCAGTTAGAAACTAAAGGACGTAATTTGTTACCATTCGTTATTTCAATCACGCGGGTACAGATAGCTTAATGTCTCTCGAACGTGAAGTATTTACCTCCGGCCAGGAGAGCCACGATTATTATTCCGCACGACCAAACGTCCGCGGGCTCGGCGTGATAAGGTCGCACCAGAACTTCCGGCGCCACGTAAGGCAGCGTGCCGCATCTCTTGTCCAGGCAACGCTCTTTGCCTTGCAATCGATAAACGGTCGCCAGACCAAAATCGGTAACTTTCAAATTGTCTTTATCATCCAACAACAAATTCTCGGGCTTGAGATCTCTGTGAGCTATGCCGCGGCTGTGAAGATATTCGACCGCCGATAGCAATTGCTTGAAGTATCTCTGAGCCTCCCAGCAAGGCATCCCTATATCTGGTTCTGTTGATGCAAAAAAATATATATATATGTATATATTTTTTTTCCTCTCCGGACCAATCTTGTCTTTCAGCTACTCTGGAATGTTATTCGGACTGTACTTGTTCGGCGTACCTATTCTGTCGAACAGCTCTCCGCCAGATGCATACTCCAAAAAAATATACTCCATTTTTGGCTCGCTGCGTTGTCCAAAATACTGTATTATGTGGGGATTAGATAACATTCTGTGTATAGTAGTTTCTTTACGTACGCTCTGACGAGCGTCCGGATGTTTCTCGAGATCGACCATTTTCATGGCTACGGCTTCGCCCGTTGACTTGTTTATCACGAGCTTCACCCTGACAAAAAAAAAAATCGGAAAATAAATAAAATATACGAATCGAAAATATAGGAACTTTCAGTGTGCCTTTCGAACGATTTTTTTCATTAAATTTTTTTTTTTTTTTATGCGTATGGAAAGGCAAAGAATCGCCGTCATCGAGTTCCGAATAACCTATACTCACTCTCCGTAAGCACCTTCCCCCAATGTGTGCCCGAGGATCCAACCGTCTACGAACTCCGTCATTGTGTATCAGCATGCCTTTCCTAGAACAAATAATCGATGAGTGTTAATTAAACGCGATACATCGTGACGAACGCTGATTCGTAAAAATTCAATGTACGACGATGATTTCTCAAGTTGGTTCGGCGCTGGTCGCCAGGTAAAATCACGAGTTACGCGAGCGAATAAATAGCCGTTCGTCACTCGGACGCCGGACGTGCATACCTGTGAGAGTTCAAAATGTCAGAAATCGAAGAACACGTGGCGTTGCTTGTAAGAACGCGTAATCGTTAGTGCGTTACAGTCCCGGGCCGCTTCTCAAATGCGAATTTATCGTGTATTCTTTGATTATCACGATATCCTCGCTAGCCACGACAAAACGTTTTAAATGTACCATATTTTAATACGCGAATCGGCTGAATCGATCGGAAAACGGCATGGCCGTTGCCAGTGTCCTGAAACTCTATGTAAAACGAGGCAGCGTTATTTGGCCATCGTTCCGATTGGCTGAGCTTTATATTCCTGGATGACAGTGCCAACCTCGGATAACGAAAATAGTTTTCGTTGCGCTTTGTGTTGGTATTTCAACGCATTGTGTGTGAAAAATTCTATAATCGATATATCGAACAATCGAAGACTATATTATTATTTATATTATATATAATAAAGTTGGAACGGCATTCATGGGTTCCCAATTGACGGTCGATATCGAAAGTCTGTTGTTTTACAATCTGTCACCTGTCAATGTCACATCGACAGTTCTTGACCCTATTAAATAATCTGCGTATCATTGACGTGTCGGGAAAGGTCAAAATATTCTGATTAGCATTTGAATATTTCTTTTAGATATCGCGAGACATATTCGAAATGTACCCATATGTATACGCACCTGAACTCGGCGTTTGTCCAAAAAGTTAACTTTTGGACGTAGGATATCTTATAGTTATCATCGGGGCGGACATATGTAACCCATTTAGGTAACTTTTTTATACCAGATGTCTTTTTGCTACCTGGGCTGTGCAGGATCTAGTTTTGACACAAATGCGTGATTATGATACATCACTTCCGGTTTTTAAATCTCGGTTTTTGACCGGCGGTGACGTCACACCAGAAATGCATCGTTTCCAGTTTGAAAATATCATTTTTCCATCGGAAATCTCATTTTTGAGGCGCAAGAATGACTCATTTTGAATCCGTGTACAGATTGGTTTTGCAAATCTCTATACTTCGATTTATAATATTTTAACTGGGTTATTATGATAATCGTTGAAAGATAGCTGTTACATAGAAAGCACAACAGTTATTTTAATTTATTTACAAGATCTATTATGATATACAAAATGTGTTAATTCTCAGGAAAAAAAAATTAACTGAACAATGATTTCAAAAAGTCTGTTCGGTCGTCGTTTTGATTAATCTTTTTTCGATTTCTAATTTCCATCTCGGTATCTCGTTGCTTGATGTCAGGCGCGACAAACGTCGAACTTTCGCCGCGTTGTTCCTTATTGCGCAGTTTCTTGCTTCGATCAACGTTATGCGAGAAGAAATTGACCTCTCGTTTGGCTTGTGCAATATCGGCGTTCAATCTCTGCTTGTGAACAGCCCTTTCGTATGCCAAACGTTCACTCAAATGGATCCATTTGAACCTGCATGCATAAAAAATTATAATTAACAGTATTGAAATGGCATTAATAAATCTTTGGCATTTACAATGGGCGTCAATTTGATAAATCAAGCACAGCTGGGCAAATACACTAAGTACCTGAAGTACATATTAAAGTATCAAGTACTGAGTCAGTGGTCAGTACTCAGAACTTCAGCAATTCAGTTCTATCAGTACTCAATACATCAGGACTCAAGAACTACTCAGCGCTCAGTATTTCAAGTACTTGATACTTTAATACGCACTTCAAGTACTTAGGGAATTTGCCTAGCTCTGAAATCAACACAGCACTTCAGTTTACAATTCTCTTAGTCGCAAAGTCAGTTTCAATCTTTCATTTATCTAAATCTGCAGAATTTGAATAAATAATTGCCCTTTCTATCGCTTAGAATTTAATGATGCAAACGTTTTCCATCAACTTTTTATCCATTTTTTACTCTTTTCCATTTAATTAAAATAGAAGTCCCCCGTTGACGAGGCTAAGAATAATTGTCTATTGTTCGTTGTACCTTGGCAAGTATTTTATGTTCCAAATGAGATCATAAAATTTGCTTTTCTTCTGCGTCGATATTTGCGTGTTGTTCAACGTTGCCGCAACATACTTTGCAACTTTTTTACTTTCAAACTCGACCCATCCTTCGGTAAAGTGTTTTGCCGCAACTTTTCTTGCCTTCTTCTTTTTTGCAATATTTGTATCTGCAAATATACCAAATGTGTCGATTAAATTTACTTTATTGTTAACATTATGCAGTTAAGGTGTTCGTTTTTCTGCGACACCACAAATCAATAATGTAAAAAATCAACATTTTTATAATCCTTACCCGTATCAGCCAGCTGCAAATAAACGCGTCCCACTTTACCGTAAGTTGAAAACGTCTCCCGAATCTTGATAACGTTCATGTATTTTGGTATCGTCGATAAATATATTATACCCCGTTTTTTATTCTTTTGCGGTGCATTTGATGAGTGACTAGTACTCTCTTTTTCAATCTCAGAAGGATCCTCTTCATTCGATTGAGTATCGTTAGACTCATCTGTTTCGCCAGTTTTCATCGGCGATGGGTTTCGTTCTTTAGCCATTGTTTTCGAATTGCGTTTGTCAAATATGTGCCTCCTGAGAGATTGTTTACTGAAAGCAACTTGGCATCGGTCAACAAAGCACGTGGACCAACGTTCATGAAGTTAACCCCAAGACCTGCTGCATGGAACAGTTGCTTTCGATTTGGCGTTTCTCGTTAAGAGCATGTGAAACACTATGAAGTGCGAGAGAGATAGCGACATTGATCTCACGGTGGAGCGAGAGAGACCGACAGAGAACGTGCTTCACTTCATCTTAATTTAATATGCCTGCGCATGCGCACGGTCGGTTTTTTTTTGTAAGCATTCGTACCAGGAAAACGACCGTGCGCATTCGCAGTCGCGTTATAATAACGAAAAACGCAGATTGACGGCAATCGAAGATTCGCCGCGCGTTACAAACCCCCGAAAAGAAAAGCCTTCGAACGAATAATCTCGCGTAAGATGGAAGACTCGAAACGACAAATAATACTAGACAAATGCCACGAACCGCCATTCTCTCGAAAAATGAGAATACCTAACATTTCTTTTGGACACCGGTTTGAAAACAATTTCCTGCTACCCATGAAAGCCGCATTCGGGAATCTACCCGGGTAAATCTATCCGCCTCTCTCGGATATTCGCAGCAGCGCAGCACTGTTTCTCTTTCTACCTTACCCGGAGTGATTTTCTGAACGCGCCTTAGAAAGTTCGAGAGGAGACCGATTTGTTGGAAACTCACTCAATAATAATAATATCTTGACTGGTTTACGCAGATCGGGCATTCTACCGGCATGTACCGGTAACCTAACATGATTGCGAGCTACCAATTCAGTAATTGACTGAAAGTAATCGAGAATCAATAAAGAAATAATTGAAAAAGAGTAACATCGCGAGCGCGTAACTTAGTACGTAGAATAACGTTTTCGCGTTACAACTAGTAACGACAAGAACATCGACGATGTCTTGGCGCGACAATAAGAAGCCCAGAGGAGGTTATTCACGAGGCGGCGGTCGTGGATACCGTCAAAATCGTGGCGGTCAAAATTCTTACCAAATGTCCGACTATCAGGGCAAGGAAGATGGACAAATGCAGCATTCCGGTCAACGATTTTTTTGCTAATCTCCGACGTAACGAAACTCGTGGATTTTCGTAATCGTAAAAATTCTTATGCTTTTCAGGCTATCGCAGTCGAGGTGGCTACCGAGGAAGACCGTACAAGAGGACACAGTCGAATCATTCGTACAATATCAAACGCACGAAATACGAAGTCGGCCAACGTCTCAAGGAGGACGACATATATGTGACGGAATTCGTCGGAAGTCACAAACGCTTCGGCGGAATAGTGAAGGAACGCTTCGACGACTTTCACGTACACGAGATAAGCTGCGACGGCGAAATATGCAAATTGACGAACCAAGACATTCCTCCGGAACCACAAGATCTTGCGGACATTGAAAAACTGCAGGCTTCGATACCCGCACATGTGAGGGATAAATTGGATTCTGTCAAAAATATTGACGGCGAAGATACTCCGATAGAAATCGACGTTACCGACATGGACAAAGACTTGCGTAGAAACATTCACATACTCGCCAAGAAGATACCCTCAATAGTCAGCGAAACTGTAGAACGAGATGACAAAAAGATAATTGTACTCGCGAAGAGGGGCAAACATACGTCGCACAAGTTTCGCGGCGATAAGCGCGTGGATTGGAGCGCTCGGGAGGGTAATTACTGCCACTTTTTGCTCCACAAAGTAAACATGGACACGATGGACGCGTTAAATCAGTTGGCGATAAAGTTGCGTCTCAAATCCGACAATTTCAACTACGCCGGTACGAAGGATCGTCGAGCGCGAACTACCCAATGGGTGAGCTTGAAAAAAGTCAGTCCGACGAGCATTCACCTAGCGGCCAAGCAGGTGCGCGGTGCTCACGTTGGAAACTTCAAATTCGCCAAAGATCCGTTGAGGCTCGGTTTGTTGAACGGCAATCGTTTCAAGATAGCGCTCAGGAGCGTCGACGGGAGCGACGAGGAGATCGAGACGGCGGTGAATTCGTTGCGCGACAAGGGATTCATAAATTACTACGGTCTGCAGAGATTCGGCACAATAGCGGCGATACCGACTCACGAGATCGGCAAGGCTCTTCTCCAAGGCAAATGGGAGGAAGCCATAGAATTGATACTCAAACCGCGAGCGGGAGAACAGCAGACAGAAATGATAGACGCGCGAGATATCTATCAGAAGACTAGGAACGCCAGCGCCGCGCTGGCACCGATATCTCGCTCGGGAAAGATCGAAGCTAAGCTGCTCAAAGGATTGGCAAATTGCGGCGAGAAAAATCCTCAAGGAGCTTTGGATTATATACCGAGAAACGCAAGATTGATGTACATTCACTCTTATCAGAGTTTGGTCTGGAATCACGTGGTTTCGAGACGCATAAAGGAATTCGGCTCGAAGCCCATCGTCGGCGATCTCGTTTACGATAAGACCGACTCGAAGGAAGTCGTAGAAACGGAGACGATGGATTACGGGATGCAGAATGACGAAGATAAGGAGAAAAAGACGTTCAAGTCTGAAGAAAAAGTCGACGGAACGGAGGATGTAGCGACGAATCAGCAGAAGGACGAGACAATTGAGGCGAAGGAAGACGACGAGAAGAAAAATTCTGAGGAAGATGCGTTGCCGGTGGAGGAGATTTCGGAAATGACCGTTTCGAAGGATAACGCCGAGGGTCAAGCGGAAACCCCTAAGACCGAAGTGGAGAACGAGATTCTCGACGATTCGAAGGACCTCTCGAGCCTGCCAGCGGTGAAAGCTCTCACAGAGGAAGACCTGGAGAATTACACGCTTGCCGATGTTGTGATGCCGAAACCAGGATGGAGAGTCACTTATCCGACATACGCGAAACCCTGGTTCGACGAGTTCCTCGCCAAGGACGACCTGACCACGGACCTCAGACAGAAAAACATGTAAGTTGTTTAGCGTAGAAAAAAAAAAAACAAGTTACAGTGGAATGAGTGAAAGTACAACATTCATAAAAATTATACAATTAAATTATACGATGGAATTCATACGCAAGAATTACGTTTGGACAGAATAAGTTTATATAAACGAAACATTTTTAAGGCACATCTTGTTCATCGAAAGTTTTTACTATTTACTGAAAAGTCACGTCACATACATTACGACATTGTACTAAAATTCATAGAAATCCTAGAAATTCCTGGAAATTCGCTTATCGTTAAAGCGTTCAAGAAATATTCTTCAATTTACATTCTCACTCCGATCGAACCTCTTATCGAAATGAGATTCCCAATTGCCACAACTTCGCAATAATTATAAATGATAGCGATTAAATGGAAATTACAGCTGATCTAGAAACAAACTTAATTATAGAAGATTTTATTGTATAATATGACTACTTGTCTATGTTCTACTAAATCTACAAATTTGGTTGAATTTACGTTTGATTTCATTGCAATTTGTACAGGAAGTACAGTCTGGGCGGAGGGTACAGAAAGATCTTGGAAACTCCCGGCGATTTGACCTGGAGGATTGTTCGATACAACGGATATCACGATGTATTGATACTCTGTGATTTGGACGAAATGCGCGAAGTTCCACCACCCAAAGACGACCCCGGTACAGTGGATCTTCAATAAGTGTTCCGTTTAATAATTCGCACAAACATTTTATTTTATTCTTATCATTTATTCATTCACAGAGGGTAAACACAAAGCTTTGATCCTCGAGTTCTCGTTGACGTCTTCGACGTACGCGACAATGGCACTGCGCGAGATCCTCGAGCACGATACTTCGGCTCACACTCAGGCGGCTCAATCGGCAGCAAATCAAGCTCAAGAGCGTAAGGAAGATGAGGCAAAAAATATGGAAGTTGACGGAGAGCCCACAAAGGCGGAGGAAGCAGAAAATAAATCAGCAGCGGAGTCTGCCGAGGGAGCGGAAGACCTCAAAACTGAGGTCGAGGGGGCCAAGGAAGCGGAAGACCCCAAAACTGAGGTTGAGGCGGCCAAGGAAGCGGAGCTACCGAAAGCGTCAGTCAAAGTCGAGAAAGATGCGGAAGAGAAAGAGATGGAAGTCGTCGAGGATGAGGCTAACATTCCACTGGCAAACGCCGGACAAAAAATGGAAACAGAAACTACCGAGAGCTCTGACGTACCTATCAAAACCGAAGACAACGCATAAACAAGTACTATTAAACACTGTTCATTAAGGACGTTTTTCTCTTCAATAAATATTATCTTAAGTTTCACACATATCCGTAACCTCGTCTGTAAAATTATCTGAATCTCAAATTTACTGGTCCACGAGCGCGAGTTGGTTTTCTTCACTTTTAATCAGTTTTTTATTTCTATCATTATCGTACGAATCGATGGACTTTAAAACCGGTTTCGATTTTCTTTTGCAATTTTATTTTCAAATTAAAAAACAAAAGTATGCGATCTTGAATCTCGGAAATGTCGCTTCAATCGAGAGTCAATGATGATGCGGTAGCCACGGAATCCAGGGAAACATTAGACCAGGCAGTCGCGACGTTGATCGATCGCCCGAGCGTTCTCGCGATTCATTCTTTGCGTCAATATCTTCAATAGATTTTCTTTGACGATAGCTCGGTTGATCTGTTGATTCGGCAGTGTGCGTTTTCTCGTGAGCGCGTGAGTCAACCGCCACGGACAATTTCTTCGAACACCTGCAATGGTAAGCTCGATTTCCTGAAAAAAAGATTTATCGACCGTTTATTAAGAATTGCAGCAGTTGAGGTGCTGTCTTGTCGAACAACAACGGTGGAATTACCGTTGTGCAATTGGATGTGATGGTGAAGAGCGCCGGGCTTGCAGAATCCTCGACCGCAGATCGGACATCGGAGAGGCCAATCGCCGGTGTGAGAATAACTGTGAGCTCTCAGATCGCCCGGAGTTGGAAAAGACCGGCCGCAGGTGTTGCACTTGTGCGGCTTTTCCTGGATTGTGAATCACAAAATTAGCATTCGGTAATTGTTGTCAAATTGACAATCGAATCGAAAGAAATCGCTTGCCTTGTAATGCGTCATTCGATGATAGTACAGATTCGAAGACGCGGTGAATCGCTTTCCGCATATCGGACAAACGTGAGGACGTTCACCCGTGTGGATTCTCGCATGGGTGTTCAGGGAACTGCTCGTGCTGAACATCTTTCCGCACACCGAACAGCCGTGCGGTTTCTCTCCTAATTATTTGAAATATAAAATACATGATAAAAAGAAAAACTTTCCAATTAACAACAAACTCAATGACAATTTCTTGTGAATTCGAGTTAAAATTTTTTGTTACTTGAATATATTATTTATTTATTTATTATCAATAAATAAATTATTGTTACTAATAAATATTGAAATAAAATAAATAAAAATTATATTTCTAAAAAAAGTCCTCGGCTGATTTTTATACCACGGTTTTTTGGTTTTTAAGTAAATTACTAATTACCTGTATGCGTTCGCAAGTGTCTTTTTAGTAAGGATGGTCGGTCGAAATTTTTACCGCATATTCCGCAAGGTAATTTTCTCTGGTTTCTCAATAAACTGGCGGTGACTTCGGGTAACTCAGTTCCGCGACGGCTTAGATCCAAAGGTACCTCCTGATCTTCGGTAAAAACTTCCGGTTTCCAGAAGAAATTTAAAATCCGGTTGTACAATCTCTCGAAGATAGTTCACATTTAATACAATTTAAGATACTCACTCGACATTGCAATGAAATTGAATTGCAATCGGTCGGATTGACCGGTTAATATATTTTCCACGGGTGTTAGATTCGAACTGGGAAAGAAGTTTCGTGCGACAGGAGAAGGACGAAGATGATTAGGAAGGTGAGATCGCAGGTGAGGGGTAACAGCGTGATAGTTCGCGCGCATGTCGAGGGCGGTTTTTATCAACGAGTGCGGAGTTTTGTGCCCGGCAATGACGTTCTAAAGGACGATATCGCCACGTAATGAACTCTGTCACTTGTAATATGTATAGGGAGTTGAAATCGAATGGCGTTTGATAAATTACACACTTGGGACGATATTTCTAGTATTTACAAGTAATACAAGTTTCTTGTTAATCGCTAATGGATACGTCGAATTAGATAGTCCAAAATATGTTTTGTGACCCTTCGATTAAAAAAGAAAAAACTTTTAAGGGTACCCTCCTCGGTTTTTCTAATTTTTTCGTTTTGCTGGATATATTTCTTAATATCTTAAGGCACTCGTATAAAGATTTGGTTAAGAAAACTTGTTGATTTTCGAAATTTTTTTTATGCGGTTATTACAAAGACAAAGTCGCGCTTCCACACACAGTTAGTACAAAGTCTTATGAAAATCTGCATCAGAGGCGAAAAAATAAATTATTCATTGGATCTTAAACCATTTACAAAAATGTTTCCGAGAGCCCCAAGTGCATTGATGCTACTTTGGTAAGAACTAAAAAATGTGCCTATTTAAGATGGAAATTTTGTATAGTTTTTTATTAGTTTTTTTTACAAGAAATATTATGTTTGATATGTAGACTAAGAAAAAAATTTACCGATTTTTGTTTATCGGTCGAATGTTGGGGGAGCGATAAACACCGGGTTTGATTTTGATTTCGACAATCCTCCGTCGAGCAAGTTTGCGCTCAGACGCCATACGATAAGGATCGAAGATCGAATTTTTCAGGGATGGAGTTAAAATATCCACCCAAACTGTGTGAGTCACTATCGGCGATTTTTCACGAGCGTATAAAAACCGGAGGTGAGATAATCAGCGTATGGCATCGGGATCCCGGACGTCCCGTGGCGTCAACCCCTCGTTTGTCATCGTCGAGGATATTAACGCCTACATTGAGTCCTCGAGATCTTTACAAAACGCCCCAACCACCGGGCTACCATTCTCTCGCGCGTTCATCGAAGATATTGTCCAGCCTCGAGGATTATGGCATCATCATCGCCGGTCGATTTACCTATCGTAAAGCGTCAAATAACAACGTTACTTATCACGAGGGCGTAGCGCGACGAAGCACAGGGTGTGATCCGTGGAAAAAACATGTTCATCTTTTTATTCTTATCGATACAACAGGACTGACACTTTGTTCTGCGAAACTCAATCGGTTCCATAAACACTCAAAATCATTATATTATATGATTATTTCATGTTGAATGAAATAACATATAGCGGACTAGGTACTAAACTGATTTAAAAAATAATTGCCGTTGGTCATTGACGATCTTTCATGAAATCAACAGTTAAGTCGATGTTGGCCTCTGATATCAATCAGACGCTTCGTTTTTTGGCCCTCGTGTGAGTTCTTCTTCCAAGGTTCGCCGTGTCCTGAAAGGTCATCCTCCTCGACGCCGGTAAGTACTCGAGCTCCAGCACTACAAGTTCGTTCTTTCCAGTTTTTAAGTAAGTCGCAGGAACGTAGAGGGTCATTTGAGGACCCACTGTAGGCCAGTATCTTCCGAGATTGTGTCCGTTCACGAAGGCAACACCCTTGCCCCATCCCGTTGTATCGAGATAAGTGTCCAACGGAGCGCCGGTGACGTTGAAAGTGCCGCGAAGAAATAGCGGACCCGCGTAAAGAGTTCCCGCATCCGGGATATCGATATTTCCTACTGTTCGAAGAGGCTCCACGGTGTCCAGCTTGAAGCCTGTGACATTCCACGTCGACAGAGTCACATTGTTCACCGATGCCTGCATTAAGCCCTAAAATATTTTTCAAAAAGGTGTACATTTTCGTTTTAACGAATGTTGATAATTATAATTGAAGGAGCAACGACAAAAACAATTGATCTCCTTCTAGTTATGTAGGCTATCATCGACGCAAAGCCCATTTCAGCAAAAAGTCATTTCTGGTAGAAAGTTAAACAGGCTGGGGAAACACGATGTATATGAAGCTTATCTTCTTCTTAGATAGGGGAGACCGGGGCGAGATGGGCAGGCGAAAAATCGGGCCGACGCGGGGCATAATGGGCCACCCTAAACAAGACAACTAGAAGGCTGCAATGGCGGATTATTGGCGGATACATCTTGAAACTCAAGATGTATGGATAGTACATAAAAAAAGCCTTCCTTATAAAAAAATGCTCACCTTGAAGTCTTCGACCACATTGCCAAAGTTCAGATGACCCTGGTTTTCCACGAGCATCTGAATATGTTTACCGTACGGTTGTTCAAGCGGCATCGTGTAAATTCTGTGGATTCTCGACAGTGCACCGGCGAGGCGTGAGTCGACGTAGACGAGAGCCCGATCCCTCACGAAACCGTACAAAACGGCCGGATCTTGTTCGGAGATCGGAAGGGCAGCTTCATAAAGGACGAACAAATGGGCGAGTTCGAGTTTTTCAAAGGTCGGCGGTGTTTCGTACGTTCCCCTAACCGATCCGAACAATTGTTTTGCGTGTGGATCGAGAAGTCTGATCACAGGTTTCAAGTCAACAAAACCGTAGTTTCCTTTAGGAGAAATGTTCGGTAGTGTGACATTGCGCATTGGAAGATACTGGAAAGTAAAAAATTCTGTTAGATACTTCATCGAGAAGTTTGAATGGGAATTCAATAAATTTGTATCATTACTTTGCCGATTACGTTGCGAATCTCGAAATATTTGTCCGTCAGATCGCCGGCTTCGGTTATAGGAGCGTCGTAGTCATAGGATGTCAATTGGGGACTGTAATCTTGAGGGCCGTTGGCACCTGAAAACAATACCGTTGAAAATTTAACGCACATGGCTCGTAGAATGACGAATTAATTACTCCCAGGCTTTTGTCCGTTATGTGTATGAGAGAGTTAATTTAAGGCCCTGGCATAAGAAAGTGGTCCAAAAACCGGTCGATTTTCAACCTTTCTTTAACACAGATATTAGAAGGACATTGTTGGGTTTTTACACGCAATTAGTACAAGGTGTTACGATGTTTGAGTTTGCACATTGCACATAGCCATTTTTCGGCAGAACCGGATAGGACATGAGAAAATTCCTCCCGTCAAAAATGCATGCATTGATGAAACGAATGGTTGATATTCAATGATTTTTGCAATATATGAGAAACTTCTCTCTTGAATTTTTTGAATTATCTCTGATTTACGAAAATCGGAGCAATTCTCGAAAATATCGCTCTGTCGCGAAGCCATGTAAAAATTTCTTCTGCGTTATTCATAAGTTTCTGGAATCAGAAAATCTGAAACTAAATGATGTCTTTGTGAGAAGAATGTTCTACAGGCTTTACATTTAAAGGTGGAAGAACTGGACGTTGAAGCTGATAGGAATACGCGTAAGGCAATGACATGCAAGAAATCACGTGCATGGTTTTATCTTTTTACGTGTTCACGGTCTGATAAAGACAACCAATGCGGGACCGTGACACCACAAGTAAGTGACCTATTATTTTCTGTACATGTAAATAAGTTCCATGATATATGTATATTTGTAAGTACTCTTCTTAATAAGTAATCTCGCCCTTTGGTCAGGTATAACTCACCGGAAGTGAATCCAAAGTTCGTGCCTCCGTAGAACATGTATATGTTTACAGATGCGCCTAAGGACAGCATTTCGTCGAGAACCCTCGTCACGGATTTCGTAGCAACTCTTTGGAAAGGTTCTGCCCAGTGAGTCAACCAGCCCGGATAAAATTCCGAGTTCACGAGCGGTCCCTACATTACAAAATGATTTTTACAAGAACTTCAGTGATTCGTAATAAATATAAAAAAAAAACACCCATTCATTCTTACAGTGGGCTGATATTGACGCATTATCGCAAAATTAGTACTGACGACGCCGCTTGTTCCAAAATCTACGGTCGTGTATACACCGGGAATGTAACCACAACGAAGCGCCGACACTGAAGAGCCATCGGTCGTGTACAGCAAAGCTTTCGTTCCAATGTGTCGTTTAAAAATATTGTAGAGATTTTTTCGATATGCAACGTCACACGCGTGAAAACTGCCGTACTCATTTTCAACCTAGCCAGAGAAAATCGTTGAAGTAATCAAAACGTATCGGAACTGCTCCATCGTGAAAGACTAACCTGGACCATGATAATAGGACCGCCGTTTCCTCTCAGTAGAGGTTCGACCCTCGTCAAAATTTGGTCCAAGTACCTTTCGACGTATTGCATGTATCCTGCGATTGAAAAAAAAAAAAATTGAACAATTCTGTAAAAATGATTTCTACACAGCTCCAGTCAATTTTAATTTGGGACAAACTACTCACGAGCGTCGTTCGTCCGCATTTTAATGTCTGGCACGAGAGTCATGAGCCACGGAGGTAATCCACCCTAAACAATAGGTAATTGCTTGAGCACGATTGAGGTAATTTCAGGTAAGTGCTTGCTCAAAAAGTTGTATCAAATTTACCAAATTTCTCTCCGCGCAAATGTAAGGACCCGGTCTCAGAAGAACCATTAAGCCTTCTTCTCGTGCAATATTTATGAACTCCACGACATCAGCTTCCCCGGACCACAGCCACGTGATCGGGTCGGGCTGATGGAGACTCCATTCAACGTAACTGTAAAATGTTATTGTTGATTTTTTTTTCTCATTGATAATTAACTGATAGTGTGACAACTCACGTGGAGACTGCATTGAGACCAGCCTCCCTCATCTTCCTCAGCCTGTCTCTCCAATACTGTCGCGGAGTACGGAAATAGTGAAAACTACCGGAAACATATCGGAACGGTTGTCCATCGAGCAAGAATTGATTGTTCTCGTAGTCGACCTCGAATCCGAAAGCTCGAGGCCGTTGAATATCCTGCGATTTCAAGCTACTTAATCACACTGACGACTCCAGAAATCGATCAGCAAATTTCTACCTCTTGGCCCTCGACGAGATTGGAGGTTTGTATATTTTTTGAGCATTCGGCAAAAGTCTCATTGTGAGATGTAACAACCCGGCGATAATGATACATAGAAATAGAATCCTTCGCAAAGTCAATAACATTTTGCCCGCTTTTATTGAAAACGTGAAACTGACAAGCTCGCGCTTCTACTTGAAAACTCTGAAACTTGCACGTGCCGCTAAACAAAATAGCGACTTGATATGGACTTTTTGTCGACTCTTTCGATAATACTGATAGACAGATGTTGAGATGGCCGCAAAATAAAAAATAAGAAATCGAGTCACGGTGATTACGTTGTGTTTTTGCACACACTGCAAAAAAATTATTCTATAGATTGTAAGTATTATCGAACAAGATAACGGCGTCCTGTTTGACCGTTGATAACGAGTACGGTAAACAATAGTTTTTATGTTACTTGTCTTATGGAGATAAGTATAAATGCGGGTAGAGATAGTCGAAGGTGTTTGAGCTTCTGAAGATTTTAGGTATCTATTAGCAAAACAGCGGATTTTCGGAAATGCTTTCAAAACTTTTTATGTTTCATCATTTAATTAAATAAGTTACACTCTTTCTCTGGAATAGTTTCTTAGCTCGCTAGCTCAATTGTTATTGCGCAGATTTATACCGTGGAAAGACAAATCGAAAGTCGTGTGCTTTTGCTTCCGCGTTGGGAGGGCTTTGTTTTCATGAACAAAAAAATTAAGATGTTTTGGCAGAATTGAAAATGTTCCAAACTTGCAAAATTGAATCGTCAATCATTTAAAAACGTCTAAATGTTAACGGGCTCCTGATAGTAGTAGTGAATTTGTTGACAATACATACAATTCGCCATTTCTTTACAAGATCAGAACAAAATTAGAAATGAAAAACTGCATTATGCAATTTTGATAATCCAACTGGGTTTTAGATGATTTTTATCTAATACAAGGCTGCACATGACTTAGTATAACGCTCTCACATTATTGCCATCAGTCGTAAGGTTTTTCCTATAAGGTGGACAGAAATTATGTAACACGGTGTCTCACAGGAGCTTTGTTACAAATTTTTAATAATGTGGAAGCTACATGCAAATCAATTTGCAGCCTTTTTTTTGTAAAATCCAACTTTGTATAAAAAGAATCGATAATTATTGCACAGGCAAAAATACCTAATAAATAATCTTGGGCTTCACAGATAATAAATAGTCACTTATCGGATAATAAATATGAATCATTGGTGTACATACGGTGGATTGAGCGTGATTTACAGTTTCTAACGCTGAAGCCGAAAAGGCCAAAGACAGTAGAAAAACCTTCCACATTGTGTACGGTGACTAAAGTCAAACTGTTAAGCGAGCCAGTATTCGTGGAATTACTTGAGCTAGGGTCAGCAGATTATTCGTGTGTAGTGGCCAAACGACAGCGCTACACTGCCACATAAACGATACTGCTAGAAGACGATTAAGCCACAATCGCCAAGAGTCTCTTGCAGTAAGATATAAGCTGTTGCCTCGGCCGTATGGAACTCGGCGAATGTCCGCAACGTAAGATAAGTATCACAGCGACTGACACGAGAACTCAGGAAATTACTTGTTTGTTTATATACATGTCTCCATCAGACATGTACATATTTTGCTTCGAAATCGTGACTAGAGGAAACGATGACCTCGCTGCGAATTACCACCAGTTGAGCGATAAGGAAACTGTAATCCTGGACACTTGTGTGAACGGCTATGTGCAAGCATAACTGTGGTTCAATAAGGTATTCATCGATAGTCCTGATACATAATAATTAGTAACGATCGGGATAGGGGAACAGAATCATTATTTTGATTCAACTTTTTATTCTCTTACCGACATCATATAAAATCACTAACAACTCACCATCGAACGGTAAGCTTATGTTGTTCCGTGAAACATCGTTTAACAGATCAAGATTATAATATAAATGTGTAACCTTGAAATGTTTACGGAGGGTCGAGCGTTAGACTCATGGGCGGGAGCTCTCGGAAGTCCCGGTGCGACCGGCTGCGATTTGCCGGCAGCGTGCAATTGAGACCCCTCAGTGCGAATAGAGGTTGGTGAAAAAGAGAAAGCAACCGAAGATTCTCTTTCACTCAAAAACTGCGAAGCGGAGCGATATCAAATTTAACATGTTCTTTCTGAGATCAAGTCTATTCTATCTATACATTTTTTACAGATACTCTATGATGTCACTAAAGTGTAACTTTATGTTTTCATTCCCAATATCTTGAATATAGACAAGATGAATTCGTGAAATTTTGCGAGTGGCCATATAAAGGCTATACCAATATTTCCAAACGATGCTAATAAACATTAGTGATTATCGATCTGGGCTCGTTCGTGCTTAAAAAAATTGGGTGCTATAAGGGTGCTACCAATACCAACTGCATGTATATCTGTATTTTGTGTGCTATTCCTTGTGATTATCGATTTGATGCTCGACCGTGCTTAACAAAATTGGGTGCGATAAGTGTGCTACCAATAACAACTAGATGTATATCTGTATTTTGTATGCTATCCCTTGTTGTGATCTCCAAAGATTCCTGTTGCAGTTGCCTTAGTAAATCCATGGATCGATGCAATGGTGAATGCTTAACCAATTGACCATTCCAGAAAAAAGTTCGTCTCGATAATTCTTTCGAGTGTTTCAATACGATCATAGTGTTTGACCTGCACATAATAAATGACAAACATAAATATTAACTTTTCATGAAATACCGGATCAAATAGAAACTAATTGTAATTTCTTTTCACAGCCAACGTAACGGGTCAATTTGACAAAATGTAAAATTATAGCTAGTTAAAGCGAACAATTGTTGGTTTTTGTATTAATTATTTGATTTTATTGGACGATCGTCACTATTGATCGCTTTGAATGCGTTAAGTGCTGCTTAATTTCATAATCACGGCTGCTAAAGAATTAGACTGCTGCTTGCGTTTTGCTACGGTGATTTATTGCGAGTGGCCAGAATGCGTTTGCGGCACTGTAAGTTTTCTTTCTACTACCCAAAGAGTGAGACGAAACTTTCACAATTGAACAAAAATGAGTAATACTCAGTGGGTTATTACCGGTTCAACGCTATTGTAATTGTGATGACGAGCTTGACGAAGACGTGGAACGGGATTGTCCAGCAGAATTGGCAGCTGAGTCCGATTGCAACTCCCGAGACGTGGCATCGGAACGACCCGTTGATCCAGAATTATTAGATCTGCTTGACTGTGAGGTGGATCCCGAACAGCCACCTGAGCCATGTTTGGATGCAGTATTACTGGCCGAACTTGATTGCGAAGAGGATCCCGACCGAGCACTGGAATCGTGTGTAGAACTGGAAATACTGGATGATCCTGATTGCAATGAGGATTCTGTCCTGACATTAGAACCAGAATTACTGGACGAGACTGATTGTGAAGAAGATCCGGAACTGGTAGCTACATGGCTTTTTAAGTCGGAATTACTGGATGATCCTGACTGCGAAGAGGATTCAGACTGAGCAATCGAACCACCCTTATAGCCGGAATTACTCTGCGAGCCTGACTGTGATATTGATAGATCTCTTGATGAAGCATGTGGGTATGATGCGGTGCTTGAGGAATAATTCCATCGTCGGTGTTTCTCTATTTGACGAACAATGAGAAATAGTTCCTTTTGTAGAGTTCCAATGACTGATCTTACTTGACGGTGCAGAGTGACGACGGCGGATGATTCTCGTTTTTCGGGAGATGATCGACATTTTTCAAAATGTTTAATATTTTCTTGCAGTTTAGTGGCTGTTACATCCAGATCATTGTAGCAACGTGATATCGCTTTACGCCAGTTGTTTGTTAAACCGGACAGGTGTTTTTGCATATTTCTAGATGCTGTATTAATTATGGATCGACGTTGTTCATAGCCTTCAAAAAACCATTCATTATCTCCACATGAATGATGATGTTTGAGAGCTACTAAGTTAATATCAACGTTCAGCCGAATGAGAGACATCTTAGATAAAGTTTTCCAGGCACGTAATTCAGCAATTATTTTGAGGATATTACCAAAAGATCGACCACATGATTTGTGTCTCCTTGGAATCCCTTCATCAATTCCGGAATCTCCATAATCTTCCAGTTCTCTAGATGATTCCCAATTGTCGCTATACTCGTCACTATAATCTCCGTTCCATGACTCTTCAGATTCATTGTAATCTTCTTCGCTGCTCGATGAAGAGCTCCACAAATCATCTTCTAGCTTGCTGCGGGATGGCTGCAATGAGCTAGATGAGCTGGATTTTGACTCTGAGGTCGTTTTGGGGTCTAAGCCATTTAAAGTTGTCGAAGACTTGGAATTTGCTGAAGACTTTGAGTTAGAACTTTTTATACTCGAACCACACTTGGAACGTACTGAAGACTTTGATTCTGAATTGGATTTCGAGGTAGAACTTTTTACGTTTGTAGCTGATTCAGAACTTGCTGAGGACTTCGAATGTGAGCTTGAACTATATGTTGAGTCAGAGCTTTTTGAATTTGTAACCGACGCGGAATTTGCTGAGGCCTTTGATGCTGCAGTAGATTTTGAAGTGGAGTCTTTTAAATTCGTAGCTGACTCGGACTTTGTGGAAGATTTTGATCCTGCACTAGACTTTGAGTCAGAGCTTTGTGAATTTGCAACCGACCCGGAAATCGCTGAGGATTTTGACCCTGTACTAGATTTTGAGGTGGTGTCCTTTAAACTCGTAGCTGAGTTCGAATTTGTTGAGGACTTTGATCCTGCACTAGACTTTGAAGTGGAGTCTTTTTTATTCGTAGCCGACGCGGAATTTGTTGAGGACTTTGATGCTGCACTAGACTTTGAAGTGGAGTCTTTCATATTATTAGCCGATTGGGAACTTGTTGAGGTCTTTGATGTTACGCTAGACTTTGAGGTGGAGCCTTTTAAACTCGTACCCGACGCGGAATTTGTTGAGGACTTTGATGCTGCTCTAGACTTCGAAGTGGAGTCTTTTATATTCGTAGCCGACTTGGAATTTGTGGAGGTCTTTGATGCTGCACTAGACTTTGAAGTGGAGTCTTTCATATTATTAGCCGATTGGGAATTTGTTGAGGACTTCGATGCTGCACTAGACTTTGAAGTGGAGTCTTTTATATTCTTAGCCGACTCGGAATTTGTTGAGGTCTTTGATGCTGCACTAGACTTTGAGGTGGAGTCTTTCACATTATTAGCCGATTCGGAACTTGAGGTCTTTGATGCTGCGCTAGACTTCGAGGTGGAGTCTTTTAAACTCGTAGCCGATGCGGAATTTGTTGAGGACTTTGATGCTGCACTAGACTTCGAAGTGGAGTCTTTCGCATTATAAGCCGATTCGGAACTTGTTGAGGTTTTTGATGCTGCGCTAGATTTTGAGGTGGAGTCTTTTAAACTCGTACCCGACGCAGAATTTGCTGAGGACTTTGATGCTGCACTAGTCTTCGAAGTGGAGTCTTTTATATACGTAGCCGACGCGGAATTTGTGGAGGTCTTTGATGCTGCATTAGACTTTGAAGTGGAGTCTTTCATATTATTAGCCGATTGGGAATTTGTTGAGGACTTTGATGCTGCACTAGACTTTGAGGTTGAGTCTTTTAAATTCGTAGCAGTCTCGGCATTTGTTGAGGTCTTTGATGCTGCGCTAGACTTTGAGGTGGAGTCTTTTAAACTCGTACCCGACGCGGAATTTGTTGAGGACTTTGATGCTGCACTAGACTTCGAAGTGGAGTCTTTTATATTCGTAGCCGACTTGGAATTTGTGGAGGTCTTTGATGCTGCACTAGACTTTGAAGTGGAGTCTTTCATATTATTAGCCGATTGGGAATTTGTTGAGGACTTTGATGCTGCACTAGACTTTGAAGTGGAGTCTTTTATATTCTTAGCCGACTCGGAATTTGTTGAGGTCTTTGATGCTGCACTAGACTTTGAGGTGGAGTCTTTCACATCATTAGCCGATTCGGAACTTGAGGTCTTTGATGCTGCGCTAGACTTTGAGGTGGAGTCTTTTATATTCTTAGCCGCCTCGGAATTTGTTGAGGTCTTTGATGCTGCACTAGACTTTGAGGTGGAGTCTTTCACATTATTAGCCGATTCGGAACTTGAGGTCTTTGATGTTACGCTAGACTTTGAGGTGGAGTCTTTTATATGCGTAGCCGACTCGGAATTTGTTGAGGTCTTTGATGCTGCACTAGACTTCGAAGTGGAGTCTTTTATATTCGTAGCCGACTCGGAATTTGTTGAGGTCTTTGATGCTGCGCGAGACTTTGAGGTGGAGTCTTTTAAACTCGTAGCAGACGCGGAATTTGTTGAGGACTTTGATGCTGCACTAGACTTTGAAGTGGAGTCTTTTATATTCGTAGCCGCAGCGGAATTTGTTGAGGCCTTTGATGCTGCACTAGACTTTGAAGTGGAGTCGTTCAAATTATTCGCCGATTCGGAACCTGTTGAGGTCTTTGATGCTGCGCTAGACTTTGAGGTGGAATCTTTTAAACTCGTAGCCGACGCGGAATTCGTTGAGGTCTTTGATGCTGCACTAGACTTTGAGGTGGAGTCTTTTAAATTCGTAGCCGACTCGGAATTTGCAGAAGATTTTGATCCTGCACTAGACTTTGAGGTGGAGTCTTTTAAACTCGTAGCCGACGCGGAATTTGTTGAGGTCTTTGATGCTGCACTAGACTTCGAAGTGGAGTCTTTTATATTCTTAGCCGACTCGGAATTTGTTGAGGTTTTTGATGCTGCACTAAACTTTGAGGTGGAGTCTTTCACATTATTAGCCGATTCGGAACTTGAGGTCTTTGATGCTGCGCTAGACTTTGAGGTGGAGTCTTTTAAATTCGTAGCCGACGCGGAATTTGCAGAAGATTTTGATCCTGCACTAGACTTTGAAGTGGAGTCTTTTATATTCGTAGCCGACGCGGAAGTTGTTGAAGACTTTGATGCTGCACTAGACTTTGAGGTGGAGTCTTTTAAATGCGTAGCCGATTCGGAATTTGCAGAAGATTTTGATCCTGCACTAGACTTTGAGGTGGAGTCTTTTAAACTCGTAGCCGACGCGGAATTTGTTGAGGACTTTGATGCTGCACTAGACTTTGAGGTGGAGTTTTTCACATTATTAGCCGATTCGGAACTTGAGGTCTTTGATGCTGCACTAGATTTTGAGGTGGAGTCTTTCACATTATTAGCCGATTCGGAACTGGAGGTCTTTGATGCTGCGCTAGACTTTGAGGTGGAGTCTTTTAAACTCGTAGCTGACGCGGCATTTGTTGAGGATTTTGATGCTGCACTAGACTTCGAAGTGGAGTCTTTCATATTATTAGCCGATTGGGAACTTGTTGAGGTCTTTGATGCTGCGCTAGACTTTGAGGTGGAGTCTTTCACATTATTAGCCGATTCGGAACTTGAGGTCTTTGATACTGCACTAGATTTTGAGGTGGAGTCTTCCACATTATTAGCCGATTCGGAACTGGAGGTCTTTGAGGCTGCACTAGACTTTGAGGTGGAGTCTTTTAAACTTGTAGCCGATGCGGAATTTGTTGAGGACTTTGATGCTGTACTAGACTTTGAGGTGGAGTCTTTTAAATGCGTAGCCGATTCGGAATTTGCAGAAGATTTTGATCCTGCACTAGACTTTGAGGTGGAGTCTTTTATATTCGTAGCCGACGCAGAATTTGTTGAGGACTTTGATGTTGCACTAGACTTCGAAGTGGAGTCTTTCATATTATTAGCGGATTGGGAACTTGTTGAGGTCTTTGATGCTGCGCTAGACTTTGAGGTGGAGTCTTTCACATTATTAGCCGATTCGGAACTGGAGGTCTTTGATGCTGCGCTAGACTTTGAGGTGGAGTCTTTTAAACTCGTAGCTGACGCGGCATTTGTTGAGGATTTTGATGCTGCACTAGACTTCGAAGTGGAGTCTTTCATATTATTAGCCGATTGGGAACTTGTTGAGGTCTTTGATGCGGCACTAGACTTTGAGGTGGAGTCTTTTATATTCGTAGCCGACGCGGAATTTGTTGAGGTCTTTGATGCTGCACTAGACTTTGAGGTGGAGTCTTTTATATTCGTAGCCGACGCGGAATTTGTTGAGGTCTTTGATGCTGCACTGGACTTTGAGGTGGAGTCTTTTATATTCGTAGCCGACGCAGAATTTGCAGAAGATTTTGATCCTGCACTAGACTTTGAGGTGGAGTCTTTTAAACTGGTAGCCGACGCGGAATTTGTTGAGGACTTTGATGCTGTACTAGACTTTGAGGTGGAGTCTTTTAAATGCGTAGCCGATTCGGAATTTGCAGAAGATTTCGATCCTGCACTAGACTTTGAGGTGGAGTCTTTTATATTCGTAGCCGACGCAGAATTTGTTGAGGTCTTTGATGCGGCACTAGACTTTGAGGTGGAGTCTTTTATATTCGTGGCCGACTCGGAATTTGTTGAGGTCTTTGATGCTGCACTAGACTTTGAGGTGGAGTCTTTTATATTCGTAGCCGACGCGGAATTTGTTGAGGTCTTTAATGCTGCATTAGACTTTGAGGTGGAGTCTTTTAAATTCGTAGCCGACGCGGAGTTTGCAGAAGATTTTGATTCTGCACTAGACTTTGAAGTGGAATCTTTTATATTCGTAGCCGACGCGGAAGTTGTTGAGGACTTTGATCCTGCACTAGACTTTGAGGTGGAGTCTTTTATATTCGTAGCCGACGCAGAATTTGTTGAGGACTTTGATGCTGCACTAGACTTTGAATTGGTGTCTTTTAAATTCGTAGCCAACTCGGAATTTGTTGAGGTCTTTGATGCTGCACTAGACTTTGAAGTGGAGTCTTTGATATTCGTAGCCGACTCGGAATTTGTTGAGGTCTTTGATGCTGCATTAGACTTTGAGGTGGAGTCTTTTAAATTCGTAGCCGACGCGGAATTTGCAGAAGATTTTGATTCTGCACTAGACTTTGAAGTGGAATTTTTTATATTCGTAGCCGACGCGGAAGTTGTTGAGGACTTTGATCCTGCACTAGACTTTGAGGTGGAGTCTTTTATATTCGTAGCCGACGCAGAATTTGTTGAGGACGTTGATGCTGCGCTAGACTTTGAGGTGGTGTCTTTTAAATTCGTAGCCGACTCGGAACTTGTTGAGGTCTTTGATGCGGCACTAGACTTTGAGGTGGAGTCTTTTAAATTCGTAGCTGACTCGGAATTTGTTGAAGACTTTGATGCTGCACTAGACTTTGAAGTGGTGTCTTTTAAATTCGTAGCAGACTCGGAATTTGTTGAGGTCTTTGATGCTGCACTAGACTTTGAGGTGGAGTCTTTTAAATTCGTAGCCGACTCGGAATTTGCAGAAGCCTTTGATCCTGCACTAGACTTTGAAGTGGAGTCTTTCATATTATTAGCCGATTGGGAACTTGTTGAGGTCTTTGAGGTTGCGCTAGACTTCGAAGTGGAGTCTTTTATATTCTTAGCCGACTCGGAATTTGTTGAGGTTTTTGATGCTGCACTAGACTTTGAGGTGGAGACTTTTAAATTCGTAGCCGACGCGGAATTTGCAGAAGATTTTGATCCTGCACTAGACTTCGAAGTGGAGTCTTTCACATTATTAGCCGATTCGGAACTTGAGGTCTTTGATGCTGCGCTAGACTTTGAGGTGGAGTCTTTTAAATTCGTAGCTGACGCGGAATTTGCAGAAGATTTTGATCCTGCACTAGACTTTGAAGTGGAGTCTTTCATATTCGTAGCCAACGCAGAATGTGTTGAGGACTTTGATGTTGCACTAGACTTCGAAGTGGAGTCTTTCATATTATTAGCGGATTGGGAACTTGTTGAGGCCTTTGATGCTGCGCTAGACTTTGAGGTGGTTTCTTTTAAATTCGTAGCCGACTCGGAACTTGTTGAGGACTTTGATGCTGCACTAGACTTTGAAGTGCTGTCTCTTAAATTCGTAGCCGACGCGGAATTTGCAGAAGATTTTGATGCTGCACTAGACTTTGAAGTGGAGTCTTTTATATTCGTAGCCGACTCGGAATTTGTTGAGGTCTTTGATGCTGCACTAGACTTTGACGTGGAGTCTTTTAAATTCGTAGCTGACTCGGAATTTGTTGAGGACTTTGATGCTGCACTAGACTTTGAAGTGGAGTCTTTCATATTCGTAGCCAACGCAGAATGTGTTGAGGACTTTGATGTTGCACTAGACTTCGAAGTGGAGTCTTTCATATTATTAGCGGATTGGGAACTTGTTGAGGCCTTTGATGCTGCGCTAGACTTTGAAGTGGTGTCTTTTAAATTCGTAGCCGACTCGGAACTTGTTGAGGACTTTGATGCTGCACTAGACTTTGAAGTGGAGTCTTTTATATTCGTAGCCGACTCGGAATTTGTTGAGGTCTTTGATGCTGCACTAGACTTTGAGGTGGAGTCTTCTACATTCGTAGCCGACTCGGAAGTGGAGGTCTTTGAGGCTGCACTAGACTTTGAGGTGGAGTCTTTTAAACTTGTAGCCGATGCGGAATTTGTTGAAGACTTTGATGCTGCACTAGACTTTGAAGTGGTGTCTTTTAAATTCGTAGCCGACTCGGAATTTGTTGAGGTCTTTGATGCTGCACTAGACTTTGAGGTGGAGTCTTCTAAATTCGTAGCCGACTCGGAATTTGCAGAAGCCTTTGATCCTGCACTAGACTTTGAAGTGGAGTCTTTCATATTATTAGCCGATTGGGAACTTGTTGAGGTCTTTGAGGCTGCGCTAGACTTTGAAGTGGAGTCTTTCATATTATTAGTCGATTGGGAACTTGTTGAGGTCTTTGAGGCTGCACTAGACTTTGAGTTGGAGTCTTTTAAACTTGTAGCCGATGCGGAATTTGTTGAGGACTTTGATGCTGCACTAGACGTTGAAGTGTTGTCTTTTAAATTCGTAGCCGACTCGGAACTTGTTGAGGTCTTTGATGCTGCACTAGACTTTGACGTGGAGTCTTTTAAATTCGTAGCCGACTCGGAATTCGTTGCGGTCTTTGATGCTGCACTAGACTTCGAAGTGGAGTCTTTTATATTCGTAGCCGACGCAGAATTTGTTGAGGACTTTGATGTTGCACTAGACTTTGAAGTGGAGTCTTTCATATTTTGAGCGGATTGGGAACTTGTTGAGGTCTTTGATGCTGCGCTAGACTTTGAGGTGGAGTCTTTTAAACTCGTGGCCGACGCGGAATTTGTTGAGGACTTTGATGCTGCAGTAGCCTTCGAAGTGGTGTCTTTTAAATTCGTAGCTGACTCGGAACTTGTTGAGGACTTTGATGCTGCACTAGACTTTGAAGTGTTGTCTCTTAAATTCGTAGCCGACTCGGAACTTGTTGAGGTCTTTGATGCTGCGCTAGACTTTGAGGTAGAGTCTTTTAAATTCGTAGCTGACTCGGCATTTGTTGAGGAGGTTGATGCTGCACTAGACTTTGAAGTGGAGTCTTTTAAACTCGTAGCCGACGCAGAATTTGTTGCAGACTTTGAACCTGCACTAGATTTCGAGTCAGCGTTTTGTGAATTTGTAACCGACGTAGTACGTGCTGAGGACTGCGACCCTGAACTAGTCTTTGAGTCCGAGCCCTTTAATCTGTTAGCCGACTCGGAACTTGCTGAGGACTGCGATCCTGAACTAGTCTTTGAGTCCGAGCCCTTTAATCTGTTAGCCGACTCGGAACTTGCTGAGGACTGCGATTCTGAACTGGACTTTGAGTCAGAGCTTCTTAAACGTGTAGCTGACTCGGAAGTTGCTGAGGACATTGATCCTGCACTAGACTTTAAGTCAGCATTTTTTAAAGTCGTAGCTGACTCGGAACTTGCTAAAGACTTTGATCCTGCACTAGACTTTAAGTCAGAGCCTTTTACATTCGTAGCTGACTCGGAACGTGCTGAGGACTGCGCATCTGCACTAGACTTCGTGTCGGAGCCTTTTGAATTTGTAGCGGACGCGGAACTTGCTGAGGACATTGATGTTGAAATAGAATTCAAGTCAGAGTCTTTTACACTCTTGGCAGACACGGAATGCGCTGATGCTTGTGATCCTGAACTAGAATGTGAATCAGAGCCCTGTGACTCAGAAGTTGAGCCGGATTTTGCGGATGATGAGCTACTGGTTTTAGACGCTGATCCGTCTAAGTCGTCCTCGATGTCCCAATTCTCTGCAAATGCATTGGCACTCGATGTAGATTTTGCACTGGAACCCATTGAATTTGAAGCAGATTGGGAACTCGAGCTAGACTGTGATTTTGAAGACCCCACCGAGCCAACTCCGTTTGTCCCAGTGGAGTACGCTGCTGCTTTACTACTACTACTCGATGATGAAAAAGTTCCCGAGCTCCCGGAACCAGTTGCATCCGACGCAGCAAAACTTCCACTGGATGATACCGATTGTACTTTGCCATTCGTACTACTCCACTTTCCACTATCACTTTTCCAGCCACCGCCATCTTCCTCTTCAACCGCCACGTCCCAGTCTTCCGAATTTGTGTGTTTTCTATCCCAGTGGCTTTTAGGCAATCGGCCGACGGTCCTTCCCCCGTTTGGCGCTCCGAGTGCACAGGCTATCGCCGAAGCGAGAATGAGGAACCTCAAAACTGAAAAATAAAAGAAATTAATAAAGTACATCCGTATAAAAACATTTCGATAGTAAGTCAAACGATACATCTTGATCCGACAGTTATAATTTCTCGAATTTCGTTTTTAAGTTTTCACGAAAAAATCACGAAAATAAAAATATTCATCTACCTCTCATTGCAGTCTTTTTACTGTTTCAGTATGAAATAGTAATCAAGTCTGCATGTTGCGATCGCGTTGCACTGCTACTCAAAATCCGCTCAATTCTCTTTTTATACCTGGTACTCTTCACTATTTTTTCTTTCCCTCTCTCGTATCTCAGTGTCGTTACATTCAGCAGCTATTAAATTTATTGCTATTATCGTATACTCTCGGCCTGCAATGACACACAGGTAGGTATCTTTCACATTTAGTTATTGTATTGGTAAATCAAAACATTTATCGACGAAATGTTTTAACAAGACCGATTGGCTCACAATCATTTTTTTCTTTTGGATTATTGATGTGCTGTCATTCGCGTCGAGCACCAACATGTTCTTGAAATTATTAGGACTATAATACATCTATCTGTAAAGAAAGTTGATTTTTTTCGAAACTTAGAAATATTCCGTAACCATTTCGTCCCCACTAAAATCGCAGCTCCATCAATCAACATGAATAGTTTTACCAAAACTGTAAGGTGAGATCGTCTACAAAACAAAAATGTTTAACCTAAGTACCTATAAGGCGAAACGTCGTTATTAGAAGAGCATAAATCGAGATCAATGCAAGCTGTATGAAATCTTCCAGTTGGGTATCATTAATTTGTTGAGTATCAGCCTATCTATTAGTCTATTAGTGAATCTGTAAAATAATTGCTAGCTTAGGCAATTTTCCATTGATGGTAACGATATCGTTATCCAAAGACGAATATGCAGAGTATCGTTCTGTAAACTGCTGCTGTCATTGACACACGGTAAAATCGTTTTTCCTTGTTATCACAGGTTTACGCGACAAACCCTAAAATAATTGCGGAGTGTCGGAAATTTACGATTTTATGATAATTATTAATTGCCTACATAAACCGTAAGGCCGGCAATTTCCTAGTTTCCCTCTGTACAAACATTTTTCGTATTACATATGCCTGGGAAATATAATAGCGGTCCGTTAATTACGCACTGGAAATGAACGAGTCATACCTAAGCACACAATAAAATTAAAAGGATGAATCCCGTGTGTCTAAGCTTGGGATAACGAGAAACCCTCAGTGTTAACGTAATATTGCGAAATAAAAAGGGGCAGAAGAAAGTTACGTTTTCTCGCCTAAAATACATTATCGTTTCTTACAGTAGGTCCGGAGACACATTCGTGTTGCATTAAAAGAATGCAATGAAATGCAATAAACCTATGAAATAATGAATCGTCAATGACCGACAAAATTATTATTTCAGTTGTATTATCTTTAATATCTTGTCTTCACATGCGTAGTCTCGACAATTTTCTGATGAAAATAAGCTTCGTATTAGCCGCGTGTAGCGTTATAAAATATCCTTCATATCCAAAAGTTTGCCACACATGTTTTTTCTGCTTTTTCTGCTCGTATCTTCAATGAATACGTTACATCGCTGTAGTAATTAAAAGTCCCTATCACTACTTGGCTAAATCACGTATGAACTGTTTTATAAGGGGGAAAAAATCCTTAAGCAGAATTCGTAGTCGAAGTTTTGTAACCCCACAGTGGTCCGGATAATTTGGGAATGCCAAGTCACAGTTTGAAAAAACAAGTGTGAACCTGACCTAGGTTACTCTCTTTGCGTTCCGAGAGACGCAAAAGGAAACGACCATGCATATTGGGTCGGGTCGGGAGGCAACCGAGAGCGAAAGTGAAAACGAAACTCTCGATTGCTGTAGTCCCGAGGTCACTCGGTCAGGCTCAGTCTCATTCCGAGAGTGAGAGTGAAACATTTAGAAAAGTATAACTCGGCCAGAGGTAGAGAGTGGCGTACGATCGCGAGATTCAGAAAGAGCCCGTGGGACAGAAATTGGAGACAGTAAAAGTCGGCTACTTGGACGATGCCCTCAATTCCTTTCACTCTAGTTCACGAGCCGGCTCGTCGACCGATCCACTCATGTGCTCTTTTCACTTTCATTTAATCACCACAAGTATTGCGTTCCAAATTTCATCTCGGTTCTCTTCGTTCTTCACGCCGGACTCGAAATACATTTTCAAATTCATATTACGTTAGCAATACATTTTTTATAAGAAAGATACATTTTATAAATTTTGTTTCCTTGCAGAGTAGGCTTTGTGAATCAATGAAGATTATGCAGAAGCAACGTGAAAATTTCAATTTTTCACGGTATTTGTGAGAATTGTGCACTGTTTCTCGTAGTCGCATGTGTACTCGTGCTCTTTCTAAAGTTTCTGAAAGTGCGATTTCAACGCCGAAAAAAATATCGATACGCATAAAAAAAATGGACGGGCGTCGGACAAGCGCCGACAGCGGCAACATTTTAAAAATATATGGATT
Organism: Stenichneumon culpator; assembly: GCA_964017025.1. Taxonomy (NCBI): domain Eukaryota; kingdom Metazoa; phylum Arthropoda; class Insecta; order Hymenoptera; family Ichneumonidae; genus Stenichneumon; species Stenichneumon culpator. The sequence continues at coordinate 15,562,878 of OZ024773.1, read as the reverse complement.
TTACCATCCTCGTATAAATACTTTTACCCTCAGATAAGTTGTATGCCAGCCTAACTGAAATTAGTAGTCGGACTCGACGATCTACACGATCTTGATAGTAATCTTCTTTGTTTCCACATTGCACAGGATAATGAAAAAAGTATTTTTATTTTCGCTATATTTTTTCACTGATCTTTATTTAGAAATAAAATAATGAGCGTGCGGCGTCAAGCACAGACGCACGAGATACGTTATAAAAATAAGCGTGTTGTTATTTGTTTATCTTTGCAAAGTGTGTTCGCCATACGACGAGTTTGCCGAGCATTAATCATTTCGTGTTTTCACTTTGTCGAAATCGATAAAAAATTGTTCATTCCGATTGGTGCTGTAAATTATACGAGGCTTTCACAGAGAAAAAGTTTTCGTTGTCCTCAACATCTGTATAGTTTAATAGACACTAGCACATTAATTGGTTGTGCCAAAAAATTAGCCTCAAAGAATCAATTTATCGGCTGGCCTATTTAACTATTCAGCAAAAAAAAATAAAAAAATACTTGGGCAAGAAAGTATTTTTTTTTGTATACGTGCTGAGGCTTTAAAATCGTTCTGAGCATACATTTGCATTCACATTCTTTGTGGAGTTAATTTTATCGGGGTACGATAACGCTGTATTTTGTCTGCATCCTGTCGTATTTGCATGACATATCAAGGCGTGTGCACGCACAGTCTTTCTTACCAACGTTGTGAAGACGACGGCGGCATTGGCGATTTGCTGGCAGTTGGAAACTTATTGGCAGTCGATATTTTATCAACCACCGCCAAAGCCACTTTTCGAACGGTCGGTCAAGTAAAATGTTCACATCGATAAATTACGTTCAATCTCATAAATTTGCGTGGTTAAAAAAATTCTATCGCTTTACAGAACTTGGAGGAGGAGGAGGAGGCTGATAAATCCTTTCCGCTGTTACTCTCGGTTATTGATGGGAGGACGGAAACGACCCTCAGACTTTCGCTACTCTTTCAAACGCGTAAGAACAATACGATGAACTCTACTCTAATTAATCAATGCATGCGGGGAAACAGTTATCAGCATTACCGGGTCATACAATTTTTGTTCAAGTTCGTACTTTATTTTTATTTTCGTTCCGAAGTATCTGTCGATAATTCGTCGATAGGAAACAAAAATACGTTTTGCGTTCTGACGAGTTCTTCATTTTTCTTTAACTGCACATAACAGAAGGAACAATGCGTGGGTGTGTTCGATTGATCGATTGCTCGGACAGGGCGAGAAATATTCCACTGCAGGGTAGATAACACGGAGCCTGCGACGCTCCAATGGCTAAACTAGAGCATCCACTTGGAAGAAGTCCGGCTTGCACCATTCCTCGTTCGACTACACATTATAGTAACTCGGGAGACTATCGTGTTTCGGTATCGATGGATCTTTTGCGGGTTATCGTGCCGAGGTCGATTCTTATTCTATTCGGATCTTATATCAACTCGCTCTATGGATGTGTTTTTATAATAGAAAAACTTGATTGCATTCATTAGAATTATCTTAATCGGACAATTTAAGTTCTCTTGTGTCAAAATTTTCCATGATATTGTTACATAGTCTCTGTAAGATGTATCGTCGGCGTCGGAAGGCCGCAAGTCTTAATTCCAAGTTACAGACTACAATCTAGAAATTATTTCGTTAAAGCGTATATCCTCTTTAGCTGCTGGTACTTTGTAAAAAATTTCGCGGTCATTAAACGTTTGTCACAATGGATATGATGACTTACTTGACGTTTGAAGTGACCTATGCGCACGCGAAAAAAGACGTTTCACGATGTTTAACGAAAGTACGTGACGACTTCCTATTCCAGGATACCAAGAACACCGGATGTATTAGAACAACATGTTATCAAGAGCAGTTGAGCAGTTTCGGTCTTATCAATGATCATATTTCGTTATTAGGTGGGTCAGAGCATATTTTGCGCACGATACTTCGGATAAATTTTTGGCAATAATTAGATCTACGGAAAATTTTACGCCATGTTAATTTTTGCTTGATGAAGAGGTATTCGCAATTTCTTTACGCCAAATCGGAGAGGCCAAAAAAATGATCTGGACTCGGCGTTTTTATTAGCGGTAAACAATAATACAACAACATACCTAATGATAAATTACATCAACAAAAAACAGTTATTTTTCGCGTTTTTGATGCAACTGAAGGTTATGCGCCAACTGTACAGAGTACTTTTGACCACTTAAACATACTTTTCTGGAGTCTCAATCTTTTCAACTTCATGTTCGTAAATTACGACGAGGCATACTTTATCTTCGATAGCTCGATATTTATAGAAATAATGATAATAAGTTTTGTTAAAATTAACATCGGTTTCGGTTGCCGAAAAAAGCGACGCAATACTTGTGTGTAACGTCGACCAATGATCGCTGTTATATTTCGTGAACCGACGAGAGCCCATCGATCATCAATATCTCGGGATGGCAATAGGTCGTTAAATTCTCTCCGCTCTTTCCGGCGTACGATAACCGAAGTTATTGGGCTTATCGTACTTTCGGTACATTTCCTCGCTGCAGATAGCATTTGTGTCAAATATATACATAACAAACGCGATATATATAACTCGGGTTCGTCTGTACATGGGTCCGCGTCGCGCCATGGAATCTCCAACGGAACATTCGTATCTCTTTCTCCGGGCTCGCTCACAACAAATTTGTAACAATCAAGCCACTTAGGGCGTCATGAGTCGCGTGACACACGTAAAATAATTATAATCCGTGTCACGTAAATATTCGGAAAACTGCCTTGAGCGGTCGATCGATAATTTCTCGATTTGTTTTTCCAACTTCTTAACGAGTCGCGGATAACACGTTCTGGATGTGAGCGCACGCTATCCTTGTAAAATGTTTGTTTGGATCGGTTTCCCGTATTACTTAGTGCGATATAAAAATCCTCCAAGTGATGACGGCGAGAAATGCACAGATAATATTTGAATAAATGGTTTTGTGAGGCCTCCGCCTTGGGACAAGCCCTCTCTTCGTCTGCGCGCGTTCCGTGCTTGCTTATGAACGACGACGTCGGTGCCAACGACGTCGAATGAGACGCCAAGTCCCCCGACGTCTATTTATTAGGCATCATCTTTTTTGTATTTTCGTATATTCATTTTCGTCGGAAAAAATGCAATCGTTGGCTGAAAAAAAAACTTCTAAGTCATGTTGATCTCGGCTTTGCTGGGTTATCACGGCTCGATCGACGTTCAAGGGCGTTTGATTGCCCGAAAATTATGCCCACTTTTACAATAAAAGTGATAACAGTACATTATAAAGGGAAAACTGCCTAAATTGGGCTATGACATAATTATGACTATGACGTAATTGGGCTATGACAATAACTCACGAAGAAAAAAGTTTCAAGAAATGCTCTAGCACAGACACTTTTGTGTCACATACCCAAGGTCAGAACATGAACATATTCGAAATTTGAAATTCCGAGTGGAATTGATTGCGATTGATATTACTATTTTTTTTGTCTGACTTTGCAAGGATCCTGCAGTTCTCATAAGAGAGTAAATGTAATTGGTCGCAGATTTTTGAAATCGTTATTCAGTTATGAAACTTTTGATATCTGAATTAGTTTATTTTTCTCTCTTGGATGCTGTAACATATGGGATTGAAGTAAAAATGAACTTATTTGTCTAAATTAGACATTCTTCTTACGCCTAAATTAGACCGACCTGTTTCAACGATATAGTGGAATGAATACAATGCCTGGGCGGAATTAAACCTTTTAGTCACACATTTATGTTTGGAATTTCGATAGAAATCACAAAGAATGTTAATAAATGTATTGAAAACGTAAAAAAAACTGCTAATAAAAAGTGAAACAGGTTCCGTCGCACAAATGTTTTTATTTTTATTTTTTGGATATTTTGGACGTCTGTAGTTCTCATGTCCCTTGCGCACGCGAACCATCGGACTTTCCCACATGGAAGTTCGATCTCAGTATTAAGGTTAATTTTTTTCCAAAGTTTTAAGTCAAGATTCATACAAACTTTTGAGTAAAGGATTATACAAATTTGATAAATTTTAGAAAACCAGTGAGCCAATTTAGGCACATAGTCTAATTTACGCATACAAATTTTTGTTTCTGAAGAACCTACCCAATCGAAAGACTGCTGATATTTTGCACGGGTGGCATCGAACCCCGGCGCGTTGCTACATTGTTCCTACAACCGTTTGAACAATAGAGTGGCCCAGTTTGCAGCAAATCGGTTGATTAACAACGGAGATATCAGCATTTATTCATAGGGGGTCCAATTTAGGCGGTCTTCCCCAACATCGAAACAATTAGTTTACTTTCCATTGGTAGTGCGATATCGTCGATCGGAACCACCACTTCCATCACTCACTTGATTTTCTAGCAACTCAACCACCACCATCGTGAAAAGTTGCGTAAGGTCCTCCTCCGACGCCTCTACCACGGACAGCCGCCTTCTCCTCTTTAACGCGTGGCGCTCGTACAGGGAACGCATTGCAAGACGAGGTTTTATGTCTGACGAGCCGAACGGTCACCAGCACCAGCAGAACATAGCGTCAGTTGCTACCGTGCGACGCTACGCCAGCAAACGTTCCCGATTTCTCCACCAAACAGAGGCTTCAAAATTGGCTCAAAAAAGCAACCCAGCCAATTTTCACGACAGAGATCTGTATCACGAAAACGCTTTAAAAAAATATATATATATAGAAAATAATTCTACCGACGCGTGGATAACTATTGGCGACAAGTCTCTGGAGTATTTTTTGTGTTTTACGAGAGAAAATCATTGATACATTTCAAAAGTGCCACTGCTGAAGTTTTTTTTTATTATTATTTTTTAACCCAAATACAAAGAGCTCAGTTCTGCGATTTCTAGTTATTGTGGATTTGGATGAATTAACAGTGAAGGAATTTGTCAAATTTCCGATTGATCGTCGAGAGGGTGCAATCGCGAGCCACGTTGAGCGATAAGACACAAACGTGTAAGAAATACACATTGCAAACGATCTTTATCTACTGACTAGACGCGATAAGTGAATCCCATAAGTCTTGTTAATAATAGCGGGAGGCTGTACAAGATTGTCGACATAGATACGCAGACTTTTGGAACCGAAGGCGCCCAGAATAATTTGGGACTTATTTTCGCTTGACTTCAACACTCGCTGTCACGGAGAAAATTCGCTGCATCTATCGGGACCGTATCAAGCTCGAAGACCGACTAGCGAGGGTCGCAGCCGCCGCCAGGCGCTGACTTGCGCCAGGTGCCGCTTTCTACACACGGAAGAGGAAGAGGACGTGATAGACAATTGAGAAACATCAACGAGTAAGCAACAGTTACGAAATTTACTAAAAACTATGAATTTAACTAAAAATAAATAGTTGAGAATTTGCCAATGCTAAAAATGCACAACACTCGTTGAAGCATATCTTTCATAATTTCCTAATTCATTCACCACGTGACAATTCTTTATACAGAGATGACTTCAAGATTAATTTCGAGATAGTGCGGTAATTGAAGGCACGTAAAAAAATTATTATCATTCTCAAACTTGTCTTTGGAGTTGACAGTTAAAAATAATAAAATAATTCTTCGCATTTATTAAGTTTCAATGCACAAAGACGATACACTAAATTTTTAAAGTAGGAGAGAGAGTTAAAATTGGATGTTCGAAATATTCGAGGTAACATAGCGAACGTTAATTTTCATCCCTTGCTTGTATATGAAATTTAATAAATTGATTTGTGCATAAAAACTTCGCGTGTTTCATTTGAATCTTTATACAGAATTTCTTCATCAAAGAAGGTTAATTTTAACGTATTTCGCACAAAATTGTTAAGATTTCTCTCTCGCTGTTTCGCAAAGTCACTCGAGTATTGAAAATTATTTTTAGATGAATCTTTTGCCAAACTAATACTAACCGAATATTGCACCCACAGTCGTGGAAAACCCTCGAATGCTAGAAGAAACATTTACGTTATCGCTCTTAAAATCGCGTCGGGTATGCAACACACTTACTTGCAATTGTAATTTCCAATTCTATTTACTAATCATAATACAACTCGTAAAATGACACTTTGGAAAAAAAAAAATAATTCGGTTCGACTATCTATATTTTGCGGCTGTGGTTTTTACTTAACTACATGGCGTAGTCGCGCTTTCTCAGAAAAATACTAAGATATGCACTTTTATTTTCAAAGAGTTGGACAAATAGCGACAGACACACGATAATATATAATTTAACCAAAGATAACATGTATCGGTCGAGCTGAAGGACCAAGGTCGATGGCTCGTTAGCAGATACAGTTACTATACATTCAGGCAATCACCAAAACATTTGTAACATACTTGAATGATCAATAACCACTGTAACATCGTGCTAATAAATTACTTGTACTACTTCTAACATGTAACCGTTATACGCATGAACTACGATACTTTAGTGTGACGTAACGATTTATAAATTTTATTATTGCTGTTATGTTCTATTTGAAGTTAGTGTTTGAATTCTATTTAAAGTATTATAATGTATAGTGTATTAAAAAATTATGGATTGCGGGATGTAGCATTAGAGAAAGCTTCGATTCGTAACGAAAAGTTGACGTTCCTCACATAAAATGTCTCAAACATTCATCAAACACGTTCCTGATACATAATATATCAACGATGAGAAAGAACAGAAATTTTAAAAAATGTTAAATTTACATATTTCATAAACCGAATGGCAGATCGATTGTAATTATCACTTGCGCACACACACAAGCAACGCTGCATAGCAGCATCGTCGCGTCATATCAAAAATTGAGCTTATCATCTTTAATTCGACTCAATGCCGCAAATCACCTTAACGAGACACTTTATACTTTCGTTACGACGACAACATCTCCCATGCGCCATAATACGCAAATAATTTCTACCATAGTCCCATACACATATGTATATACTCGATTCCGGCGACTTCCTTCTGGCCAGTAGTTAGTTAGCCTCGGTCAATTAGCGATTCAACAATTATCCAATTCAGCAATACGCAAGTCGGTCCTGGGAGTGCTGCGCGATACTGCAGTTTCGCAATGCCATCTCGTCGATTAATCAACCTCGAATACAGAATAATCTCATTACTCCTCCGTGTCGACAGCGACTCGTATAACTTGATCCGGCCCAATGTCACATGTGTAATTCAAAAAGTCTCTCGTCGTATTTCGTGTCCACTTGCTGTCCCGTCGCCTCCTTCACCCATATATTAATATTCCAAGATCGATTTCCTGGAATACTGGAAGTGATAATTTTCACCTCGTACCGCTTGACCGGTCGGGGCGCATGAGAAAAAAAACATTTCTTCCATACTGTTGGTTATTGTTATTCATACGTGAAAGCACGCGTGGATTCTCTTTGTTGGCACATGCCAGTGACACGCGGATTTCGTGCGACTGGCACCTTCATGGTTTAACACGTTTTCATATAGTTGAGAGGTAGCAGCAACGAAAACTACTGTGCACTCCTGAGTGGGCACCAGTTTTGCTGGCGCTGATCGTGTCGCCACGTCGGTGATGCAGTTTCGCCCATGCATTCATAAACACGATCTCTGGGTCACGGCCGTGAAACCTTGACGTGACTACGAGAACGACGATCCCGCGTATATATATTTACCCTCTTACGTATGTCGCATACGATACGTCCCACAGAAATCAGAAACCCGAACTTTGTGAAGGCTTCCAGTGGGCGCACCTGTTGCGGTGTCTCTGCAGGCGTTGCGCGATAAGACTCTATTCTGATTAGACATTATTCTGAGACATCTCCATCTGTCTCCGATCTCACATAATTGTTCAAATAATCGTTCAACGGATCAATATTTATAATAGAGAAATCCCTCGAGGTTTCGGTAAAAAGGAAAGTTCCACGAACATGTGCGCCTTGATTGATTTATTTCTTAATTTCTTTATAGCTTCTTGCTAAACTGAAATTTTCGGCTATTTATAGTAACATTTTTTTTTATCTTACATTGGTATGTCTCATTTACACGGACCATTTTTAGAACAAAATTTATGTTTCCACGATCATAAGGAAGTCGTTTCCTCGAAGAGTTGATTAGTTCGAAGGAAGAAATGGCTTTCTTCCTATTTATCTGACGAACGATTAAATGATAAGTTCAATAACGGTATTATTTCGTCCATAAGTTAGCTTCAACTTGCAAATTCTTTAACGGTCAACGAGGAAGGATATAGTTTCCCCACTAATTTGAATCTCGTCCATATTTACAGTAACAATTCAAGCTAAATAACGGCGTATCTTATATCCTTGCCGCAGTCCCGGAGTTGAATTCTTCCGTGTCTTCACTTGTTTTATTTAACTTTAACGGTGTTGTGGATTCTCCACCTGAGCGACTTCTCGGTCGTTCACGCTATCGTTAATTGAAGCCAAATTATTAGGCTTGAAGCCAAATTACAATAATTTCCCTATAGCACAGTCTCCAAAACAAAAAGTGCTTTCGAAGAAATAGCCACATTCCTTTTGAAAGTATAAACCATAATCGGACTGAAATTCCGATTATGATCGGGTGGCTCGACCTTTGGAAAATACACACGTGCGTTTGTCTATGCACGTGCATGTGTAGATATACCGGATTAACCGTGACAGTTGGCAAGCAGGACTCTTGCCATTACTACGAAAAAGAAGATACGCGATAATATTGTGTGTTGCATCTCAACAAGTAGAGCACATTGATTCTGATAAGTAACAGAAATGTATTTACATCTCGAAGAAACCGTAGAGAAAGATCGGCGGTACGACAGACTGCTGAACTGTTGAAACGGCAAGTGACGCAGTTTGTTCCTATTCGTTATTTTTTTTACTTTTTATTCTTCGAGTCCAATTAATCGTGGACCTTCACCATCACGATGATTCATACTGATATTTCGTCATCGGAATTGCACGAATTTTGTCTGAAAACAAGGCGTGTGAAAGAGTGTCCGGGTCATGCTTATCAATGAAAGAAAGTTAGAGCGATGCCTCGAGAATTTAGTGCTCGGTGACTCCCATCGTGGAAACGTCCGAGAAGATGACACCCGTACCATTTATGTATCTTCTTCTCTCGACCCACTTTCTTTCCTGCTGAGCGTCAGATACGAAGCCCTCGGAATTAAAACTCTCGCGCGCGCGCGTATCTAAAAAAACATATTCTTTAAGGCCCAGAAAAAGCTGCCACACCCAGAAAAATAATTCATTTGACGGACTCACCGCAAATAAATATTTATGTGGTTTAAATAAATATTTATTTGATTTACGGAAATATTTATTCAAATCAATCAAAATGTTTATTTGCGGGTGCAAATATACGCATAAGATTACGATACGACCGTATCGTAATCGTATGCTTCGTTCTATTGTTGGAAACATAACTTTGCATAAAGAGTTATCAGCATAATCGTCTAGACACTGATATTCTTAGGTCATTTGATCAAGCTCTTAATACTGAGAATATTTGTCACTTGAAATGTTGACATTTCTTATTTGAAGCGTCCAAGTATTTTTTTGTGTCGCCCAAACAACATTATCAATCAACCCTTAAATGATGAATTCGGCAATTGACCCCGTAGGACACACAGAACCTAGTAGTACATTTTTACTGCTCCATTGAAAGTTCTTAAACGACTGGATTGAAACATTACAAAATTTTTATTAGGTCCTCCTATCAGTCATTGGTACGTCCGCGAAAGATTTTTATTTTCTATAAACTGTATCCAAACTTTTTACATTTTATTTTTTACTTTTCACCTATAAAAGGCTATCGCATAATTGGAGTACGCCTCAAAGATTTAAAAAACTTAATTGTCCTCACAGCTATGGTCGTTACAACTTTGTGAAATATTATTTATATTCGTAGAGTTCGTACTCACTTTTGCGACAATTATTTGAGCCATAAAATTTGCCCGCATTCATAGCAGATAATTGTTGAGCTTATCGCGATCAAGAAAGATTGCGAACGAGACGAGCAAAAATATGCCGAGAATAAAATAGAGGGACGCCGAAGAAGAGGGGTAGATAGCGCGAAGGAAAATCACTGATGGACGGGGTGAGTAAATAACTCCGCTCGGTTCGCATATGCTACGTTTACAACAACTTGGCGAAAAATATAATCTGGCGTTTGTGGCGTTGCACTTAGTGTAGACATTGCTGCTCGGCATTTGCGGTGATCGCTACGTATATAATGCGGTGGTCCCCCGTGCCGGACCCTCGAACCCCCTCGTTAATAATGCGTCAGTGTCTGCAAAAATTGTCTCGACCGCGATTGCGGAGGTTTGCACGGTCGCGCGGTACGCGCGGTGCAAGGATTGTTGCCTCTGGATACAGTTTCTGTGTACATACTTAAGACTGTATACGAGCTCCGGAGGCAACGAGAGCTCCGGATCGTTCTGGACCTACACTTATTCGTAATTAGCCGTTGCACGCCGATAATAGCGATCCACGAGCGGAGAGACACACCGACGAGATATAATAAGTATCGCAGCTGTAGCACGCACACGCAAAAAAAGCGTACAAATAACGTGAACGCGCGAGCATAAAACTTCACTGTACCTTCGCCCATAAACAAATTATTCATCCAACATAACTATTATCCTTGCTACAAGAGCTGCAGAAAAGATCGGGTGAAACATAAACACAATCGCCGAGACACTCACGGGTGTGAGCGTAGCTACTCACACGGACACAATCGCTCGGTAGCTGTTGTTAGGGAAAACTGGGAAAAACGGAAAATGTCAGGGAAATATAATACTCTGGGAATCGGGGGAATGTCCCGGAATTTTTTTATTGTTTAGGGAAAAAGACAATTCAACAGAATAGTAGGAAATAAAAAAGAAAGTTACTTAGAAAAACACTTTTTATAATTGACAAATTATGGCAACTGTTACATTGATACATAATGTTCAAAAAAGAATCCAGGCAAACTTTGATATAATGATCTGACTCGAAATAAGTCACTTGATTCGAGCATAATGATTAGCATAATAATTCCGAGCGTAATGAATAGTCTGCGCTTCACGTGCGTCTCCGACTTTTCCAATGAAACGTAAAACCCGGGGGTATTAATTGATAGCGCTAATACATACAGTAAGAACTTTGTTCAGGGAAAATTGAAGTCAGTCAGGGAAAGTCAGGGAATTCTTTTTTGGCTATAATGTCGCTACTATCTATTCACTCACATAGGGAACGTAGGAGATAAAAAGACCTTTTTTGATCGAAATGTACATGACAGCAATCCTAGAACCAAGGGACATGTGATAGATATTAAGATTTACATGTCCAATATTCCATGTGGAATTACGCGAGGGCGCTACGAAGCATCCTAGTCACGATAAGTGCTGCTTCAATATGTCGATTAATATGTTAATATTACAATCAATATCTTAAAATCAATATGTTAATTGCCCATTGTGAATCATATTTTCTTGTACTTCTATGTTCGTCGACGTATTGCATTGTCTGGAAAAAATTGTTTACCGTTTTTGTAGCAAAACAATAATTTATTGTAGTAACGCGTGTAACGAGTTGCTATGTCGATGTAGCACATAGTATAATAATTGCGGACTCTGGAAGCTAACATGCATCGGGACCGTCAGACCAATGCGTAGCCATGTAGGGTCGATAATTGATTCTCGAAAGTAATTAGCGTTATAAGAGAAAACCGTGTGGTTATTCCTATTTTTTATTCAATCGCCCGCGATCGACGATCACCAGGTTTTCAATACCACGAACGTTCTATTTGATGTCAGAATTTAAAATGCATAACGGCTGGGGAAAGCAGATCGTTCCGGTATATATCGGAGATTCCCCGAGAAAAACCGCACAAGTGTCACTCGCTCAATGCCGAGAGCTTATCGCGAAAATCCTCGAACTAACTTAACTGCATGCGACCTCTTATCAAAGTCTCGTTTGATTATTGTCGTAGGACTTTTTTGTTTCGGTAAGATCCACACATGCGATAAGCATCCAATTGTCATGCACGAAACGTAGTTTTTTGTTGTTGTTTTTAACGACTGAAAGTCGGATCGCTGCAGTGTTAGCAGATATTAAAATTGTCTTTGAAGGGCTTTCGTAGACGGGTTTTAAGTAGTTCTTTTTGTTTGTTTGTCGTTTTCATACATGCATAGACCGCGCTAACAAGTCGATTCATTGAATACATCGAGTATTTAACCGACGTCGTTCATCTCCATACGACGCCAGCAGACGAAACTCGTCATTGCGCATTTGCCCCTACTTTCTGCCGACTTGTTATCGTAATAAGCAGCTGAGCAATTTGTTTGTCTGTGGTTAATGAAGGCGAATTATATTACCGACATCTCTTTTAATTCCCATTCTTCACTCTCACGTGTTTCCTCAATAGGTTCACGATTATAGTATTACTTTAATGTTTCTTTGCATCATCATTGCAACGAACCAGGTTGACTCATGAGTTTTGTCGAATTCGTGTGTTACAGACATCGGGGTTAAAGACACAACGAAATATTGAGAGACAACGAAAAAAAAGACTGAAGTTTGTACGGACGGGAGGAAGAGTATTTGTCCTGAAGTGCCAGGCAGTGATATGAAGAATTCGCAAACCAACGGATATGGTACGTTCACGTTAAATATATAGAATCATTATTTTCACACACTTTAGTTTACTCACATGCATGACGCACGACATTTTCTCGTTTACAGAATCGAAAACATATTTTTTTTCAAAGAAGATTTTTTTTCCGCACTGTCATGAGTTTTTAAAACTGTTGCCGTTTGTGCAATTAGTACAAAGTTCCGTAACAATCGATCGTGTGATAAAAATTTTATAGCGACAACGCTATAAGTTGCTATAAATACGAACTTTGCACGGCTCGAATTTTGATAAAGATTGCTGCTTTGACCCCGGTACACGTTTCCTTGACGTTTAAGATAATAAAATAAAATGAATATTATACGTCAGAATCCTATATTAGATCGTCAAAGCTGTAACAAACCGCTTTGAAACTTAATGCGTGAATCAGTCTGTGGATTGATTGGGATTCATTCAATGACATTTTATTACTTTTCTACAATAAAAAAAAAACTCCTTCGGTCACATTGGCACGATTCAAAGAATCCGGTCGAGGTACTCGATAGCCGAACAATTTTTATTGTTTTTCGAACGACGAAATACGCAACCGGCCGACCTCTCCGTGCACCGTTTTTCCACAGAAGGAAATGCAATTTGGTACGAAGGTTGGCATTCTCGTACTCCTCAAGGTCCGTTCTCGTTTCGTGCGGATCGCGACGTATAAATATCACCGCGATCTCCCGGTGTAAAATTTCTTCAGTTAACCGTGTACCTTCGGATAAATATTTCGATCAATCCGATTGATCGCATTCCCGTCTCTTCCCCAGCTTAAGTAGGACGCGTCGACGACAGTCAATACCGCGTCATCGCATTGATATTCAACAAATATTTTTCATCCCGCACGTATTAGACTATTTTGCATCGCAGTTACACGGGTCAAAGACGTCATATAAATCTTTAAATGTAACAGCTCGATCGATCGCGAAAAACACCTTTGGTCATTTATTTATTACTCATACAAGGATGCACTGATAAATTTGCCGTCGAATGAAAAAAAAATAAATTAGTTTCATTGTTTTCGAATTGTTTAATCGCGTCATAGAGCAACTGTACCTGCGTCTATCGCGTGTCTGCTACGGTTTATCGTGTTATCACAATGACGCAATAATTAGCCTCATGTCATTGAGTTTTCGACTTTGTAACCGTCGATATAGAAGCGTGTAATGCAATTCAGCGAAACGGAGACATAGATAGGGGAAGAACCGATGATCCGTTTGTATAGTGGCGTAGTCGATCAGTTCGGGAAAATGCAGTTTACGCCATTGTAAATCGAGTTTTGCGATCGAACGTTCGATCGTGTTCCAATGCACTGCTGAATAACTGGAGCGAACCAGAAAGCTGGCAAGCAACGATTCATGGACAACCGCGCGGCGCCTTCTTAGCGAGACACGATCTCAACGCCCAACCGATACCTACACGCGTATAAGCAACCAGAATTGCAACTCTGTTGTAACCCGCGGGCTCGTTTCGTTTTTACTTTGTAACGTTTGCGTATATGTTTAATGGTTATGTATCCGTGCTAGCCAGAAAAATGTTCATATAAATTGGCAGCCGCTGTGGTTATGGGTGTCGATTTGTCACATAGATTTTCCTTTGCGTGTAGTAAAAAAAAAAAACTTCGGATTTGATTATACGTACTATATTCACTATCTATATAGTGCACTGCTATTCGTGAATGCTTGGTTTTTCTGATTCTGTATTAGAATCAAACATATATTAGAATTCTGAGTAGCTTGCCCTATGCCTTAACCAGGTCGAAGATATTCAGCAAGACGTAAGGAAACTCAGACATTCATGAACAGCAATGTACATTATAACGCATGGGATTTTTTCTCTTCAAAACGCTCATGTGCATATAATATATAAGCATTGTGTAATTTTGAAGGTTTTATCGAAGAAAAAAAAATCAGTAACTTCAAAAATGTTTCGGAGATATTTTTGTTAGAATTTTTTTATAAGAAAGAAATGATTAATCTACAATTGCCTAGGCCATTTTGAAACGTTTTTTCCGGCCCATTTATTCAATGGCAGAAGCATTAAATAATAGTCATTAAGACTCATGAAATCTGCGGCAATAGAGTGAAAATTCATTCGGAAAATCTTGTTCACCTGTAGCTTATATGCGTGTCAAAACCTTCTAAAGTGAGCTATGATAGTTGTACTTGAGCATGCTTTGTTGTACTAATGGGAGAATTTAAAAAAATGTTCTCAATTATTTTCAACGGCTTTACAGCTTTCGTAATTGCGAAAACGTTTTATCTACAACGGCGCGCTTCAAAGTGGAATAGTTCTACAGTATTCATATAGTTATGCAATATTTTTCGAATGTGTCTGATAGGGAAGCCTTATCTGTTACCATAATTTTATTATGATTAGGTCAAATGGACTAAAATGTAAGCTTCCGTCTGAATACGAGATGAAATTAATTCTTTTACGATTGCTTATCCATAGCAGTAGCAATACCTTATTTTTTTTTAAGTTAATTTTACTGTTTCCATTTGTCAGTTCATTGATAAATTTATGTCTTAATCTTGAAACGCCCTTTATGAAAGGCATAACTTTTACCTCTAAAATTCTGGACAGTGCAAACTATTTATCCAGCTCCGCGTCGCAAATAGACGAAAAAGCCATTGAACATTCTACGATGCTTGAATAATATCCGGAGGTTTCGATTATCACCGAAATTCCACTCGCCTCTGAATCTCACGATCGCCCAGTGCGTGACCGATCTATTCGAAAGCATGCGAGATGAGCGGTCTCTGTACTCTGGAGAGTGACGGGAGAACGAGATTAATCGGATCATAAAGCCGCCTATTTATAACGTATCATAAAGATCCCACAGTGCTGTTGGTCCGTGCGAGGCCCCGACCTTGCGCTCCACTGCTTTGTAGCAAAGTGAAAAGAGAGCTCACCGACATCGGCGAACATATAATCGCAGACAGGAAAAAAAAAAAATTTGAATGTAATCGAAGTGACATGATTCGCTCGTAAACGACGTGCAAAAGTTCTCACAAGACCACTATTTGCGTACCGCGTGATCTTATTTTCTATTCAGATCTCGTTCTCTGCAATTCGCAAAGCAACTCAATTAACGCTTACGTAGTTGAATTGCAAGCTAAGAGAGAAACGGTGAAAGCGCATGATAATTCACACATCTCAATTTCACAATGCTAGAAATTAAGGTGTATTTTTTATACTCATTGTCAAATCACTGCAAATCTATAAAAGAGCCGAATTAATCTTTATGCGCACGGATTGAAGCCACCCGAAAGAAACGGCGAAAATGTTGAATTGCCATTTTTAATATATCGGTTTCGCCAGAAACATGGCAATTTTCGAAATATTTCCGCCTTAAACGATGCAAGTCTATGAATAGAGGTAGATATTGAAGGGAACAAGGAATGGTCAGCTCGTCGCGAAGCGGCTGGATTGAACCTTACGTTAATAAATTCCAACCATAAAAAAAATTGTGTTTCGAGTAAAAGTGAAAAGAGAATTTTTTTCTTGCATTCAATTATTGCAAATATTGTGGTTAACATTGCTGTCAGCTACTAAATTAACTTTTTGACATCGATGCCAGCTTCTAAATTATCTGTATTGTCTTTAACGTTGAAATTTGTACTTTGAACAGACCGACAATAGGTCGAAACGATAAAATTGCATGCACATAAACGATAGCGTAATTCAATTAAACGCTACCTAAATCGAATTTCCTTCTGTCGTGACACTCGTGGGATGCAGATGTAATTTTCTTGACCGAT
Source organism: Stenichneumon culpator (assembly GCA_964017025.1). NCBI lineage: Eukaryota > Metazoa > Arthropoda > Insecta > Hymenoptera > Ichneumonidae > Stenichneumon > Stenichneumon culpator. Next base: position 15,546,469 of record OZ024773.1, on the reverse strand, counting down.
CGTCATCACTTGCGGCACGCGAGGTTTTTTTGTCATCGGTCGTGACAGAGCCGCGGCGTAGAGTCAAGTTATTGCAAATATTGTAGTTGACATTGCTGTCAGCTACTAAGTTAACTTTTTGACATCGATGCCAGCTTCTAAATTATCTGCTTGGCTTTAACGTTGAAATTTGTACTTTGAACGGACCGACAATAGGTCGAAACGATAAAATCGCATGCACATAAATAGCGTAATTCGATTAAATGCTACCTAAATCGAATTTCCTTCTGTCGTTACACTCGTGGGATACAGATGTAATTTTCGTGACCGATCGTCATCACTTGAGGCACGCGAGGTTCTTTTGTCATCGGTCTTGAGAGAGCCGCGGCGTAGAGTCCATGGCGCGAGAGTTTCCGGGTAGAAAAAGGTAGCGAGCTTCGTGCGGTAAAGCCGCGACGCGGCCGCATCGGTCCCGAGAGCCAATCCAATCGGCTAAACGGGTCTCACACCCACAATACGCTTTGCCCCGCGAACTCGCGGTATTGCGTCACGGAGACACTCCTCCCCGGTTGTTGAACGAACGTGCCAGGCGCCGACTAAGAGATTCCAATAGTAAACAGATTAATTCGGCTCGTTTGCAATTCTCGTTTCCATACAAGACCTCGCTTTACTTTTGCCTCCGTCTCTCCCCCCTCCCCCGCTTCGTTGTCTCTGTTCGTTCTATGTTTCGCAATTCGATTATGGCAAAGTTCAGATAAGGGTTCACGAACTTTTCCATCATCGGAGCTGAAGCTTGGCTTCCACATCGTAAACAAAACATCCGCCCAATTTCAGCAACGGGCTTGAAACATATTACATTGGAGATTTGATTATCGGAACTATTGCACATTGAAAAAAAAATATCAATGACTCAAGCAAAGCTCGCTTTCGAGCTGCGAAAGAAAAAAAATTGTTATATCAATTCTACTTTTAATTCTCACAATTCCATACGGGATTGAAACGATAACATGTCACCTTGACAGTCTTGCTGTTGTTGTTTCAATAACGTATAGAATTGTAAGAATCGAAATAAAAAAAATGTCTTTGGCAGCGTGCAAACGATTTTTTTTTTTCATTGCAGAAAAACTTGAGATTACTTGAGGATTCTTTTCATTACTCTGCCTTCAAATTTTTATTAAATTTGATATGTTTCAAGTTTTCTTAATGCCTTGCCGGTGAAATAATCTCTTCGTTCGTTTGAAGGTATTTAAAAAAACATTCTCAGTTGATTAAAACTAAGGCCAAGTTCAATGTTTTATCTAAACGTCGATAATAATTTTTTGTGATTGTGTGTTTATATTTAACCCATTGCGGGCTACAGAAATAATTATTCGTCCGGACCGAATTGCGTCAGAAATTTCAGGATTGTTCTGCACTGAAACGTTGAGCTCTTCCCCGACGTTCGTTGAAAAAAAAACTTACCGACGCTTCCCGTAAAAAAATCGAATAATTTTGACTTTCGAAAAATCAATTCATTTAAAGCTCTGATAAAGAGCCGCGGTCCTTGAACCGTCTGGCCCTCGCGTCGAAGAAAAATTCGTGCCGTTCCGCGATCAATCGGCCAGGCCAAAGTCCTCACCCCCAATCCCGCGCGTTCATCCAATGCACAGTACTCGCGTACAAACCGGTCGCGTACAAACCGCATTATGTATGAGTCGGTGTGCGCTTCGGTAAAAGAGGATCGATGACGATTCTCGGAAATAATGTCACAAACTTTATTATCTCCGTCGCTTCAGTTACTGCGTTGCAGTATTAAAGATTAAATACAGCCGATCTAACGAGCTTGAGGACGCTTCGGCCGGATAGTTTATAATTGGCAGATTAGCTCGACCTTCTTCAAGATCGTAGTTACGAGAGCTGTTTCACCGGGGAAGTTGACAATCATCTCTTACCAATTGCACAGGACGCCGACTCGCATCCTGCTGATGAAGCGAACGTCTTAACGGTATCAATTAAATCAATCGAGCTTCCATCCGATCCGTTAGTTCAGTGAAGGGTAAAAGTGGGCAATATGGCCCGACCCCGTTACCACGGAAATCAAAGTTGAACGAGAAACGGACCGTCTTCATCACTTCTACTCGATACCTAGAATTTAATTTTAATTACGGTCAAATTCAAAACGGTATTTACGGTATTTTCAAATCTGAGATGAGTTTTACGTTCGAAGTTGAGATCGGTCTTAGGTGCAAACTTGAGATCGCCCTGTAACTATAAATTCGCCGGCTGGTATAGATAGTTGCGAGAATTAAAACGTAGAAAAATGTGTGCTCACGCCTTCGTCGGATCCCACAGCGCCGACGGTGACTCGAATACTCATTCACTTTCTAACGTTTTCACAAGCGGGATCCGTTACAAACGCTGCACCGCTTGTTTTTCTTCGTAAAGTACACGAGACGTCCTTCGACCGGTATGCAACAGACATTTTCACAGTCGATAGTTTCAACGATCGTACTATGGTAATATCTCATAAAAAATTTATTTAGTGCAAAGTTATCGAAGACGTTGACGAGGCAAAACATCACAAGAAACACCGTTCGTCGGTTAGAAAAGCGTACTCATTGGCGTATCGAAATTGCAACTAGAAATTATTGTTACTGTAAAATCGTGTCTCGAGACGTCTTCGCATACAATTATATCCTGATAGTGACGACGGCTCGGTGAGAATTAACGAGGTTTTTTCTTCTTTGCTTCCTCATAGAGGAAGCTTTGTTATGATGAAAAAAAAATATTTCGAGATTATAATGAAAAGGTATTCAGAATGTTCCAAAGCATCGAAAAATAACATTTAGAAAAAAATGTCCGGATGTATGTATGTATGTGTGTATGACTCAGACGCGAAAAATTCAAACCGCTATAACTCGGGAGTGCCTAGACCGATCAAGCTGAAATTTTGCACACAGTGTGTGTGATCAATGGTCAACGTCTGGTTAAAATTTCATCAAAAAATGTTTAGTTGTTTTTTTTTGTATGCCATTGTTAATGTCCTCGAAAATGTCTGTGCGCCCTCTAACGCTCACAATTTTTTAGCTATCGTGCTAAAAACGCGTACACAGATAAAATGTGATCAATCGATGACCCCATTAAAATTTCACGGAAATCGATCGAATCGTTTACATTTTGTGTCATTTTGAATTTTTTGAATTTCATGCTATTTTTTTTTTCGAGACGCACTTTTCGTATTTAATATTCATCTATGAATCAAAAAAGTGTCAGATTCGTGATCAGCGTGAAAAACACATGGAATTACAGTCCCGGAGCGACAACTAGCGAAAAAGTTATCGGGCATTTTTTTAGCCAAAATTGCAAAAATAAGTGATTTTGGGTATTTTTAAACAGCGATATCTTTGCTTTCCGATGGCATCGCGGAAAAACCCAGATGTCTATTGTGATCTACAGCAAGACATACATACACAAGACGATGGATGTGATGGGGTTGAAAAAGCTAGATAAAAAGGTAGCCTATGGATTTCTTGAGAAAAAATCGAAAGTGCAAAGAAAATTCAGGAGCGCATACCTCCATGTATTTTTTCATGGTCTCACAAAGTGGAGCGTGACGATGGAGTATTTCTACGAGCTAAACCTGAATCAGCCAGTCGTTTTTTTCCCTTAATCTTACAATTATCATAAATAACAGGATATACTGATACTCAATGGAGAACGTATAAGGCAAGTTTAAATAATTACCGAATTGCTGAGTCAACGATTTGCCAATTGAAGAGACACAAGGAAAGAGGGAGAGGCAGACAGACTGCCGATACGTTTATACAGAATATGTAACCACGTATGAAAATTCATGAATGTTATACAAACGTCATTATTAAATGATATGCGCTTTGTGTCTGACGCCAAACAACTTGTTATTATTGATAAGGACGGTTCCGGTGTGTATTGTGATGAGAGAACTTTGTACTACGAGAGGAAGTACTATATATGCGTCAAGGCTTTTGCGGTCTAATAAAAATGCAGTCTGCTAACATCGATACCATCACGCATTTTACGAACCTAACGTTCGATTAATTGTGAAAGTCCGAGAAAAGATGGAAATTACTGTACTTCGATTCCAAATTAATGTAAAAAAGATGCGTAATTGCTCAATGTGTTATAACTTTCCACAGCGACAAAAGGCTGCTGTTTGTAGATATTTTATATGGCAGTAAAAACACGGAGACGAGAATCGAGTACTTCGTTCAAACCCCTTCGAAACGAAACAAATGAAACATTTTGGCAGTAGTGTTGGAAAAAAATTGAAAATATTTCTCTTAACATTGTATCGGTTATGTCCCGCTTCGATGCTCCAAGCTCGAAATTATTATCGGCTAATGAATAGATCAATGCATTTTTTTCTGGAGAAAAATATTGATTACAGTTTTTTTTTACCAACTGCGTCGGTTTAACATCAACAGAACCTTAAAAGAAAGCATTTTTTTATAGAAAAAAAATAACTGAAGTACTCGCTCCCACCGAATTAAGAAAAGGGAGTTCCTATTGTCCGCTCATTGTATCGTTCTTTTCTATTTTTGCAGCGGAAGTGAACGGCAAAAATGTCACAAATGAAAAAGATCCAGAGTCGGGGGATCATGGGGAGGAAGTTGACGCGGTACAGGAGGCGATGGGCGCCCTCGGCAGATGGCAAATTCTCGTTTGTCTCGCCATTTCTTTAATAAAATTTCCGGTTGCGTGGCATCAGCTCGCTATTGTATTCGCTGCTCCCCTGGGTCAACAGTATAATTGCACTAGTCCAGCGAGAACGTTGTCCAAGGATCAGTGTATCGTCAGCGTCAATGGTACTCACACAGAATGTACAGATTGGGAATTCGACAGAAGCACCTTTCCCGAAACTACAATATCACAGGTAAAAAAAATAGAAAAAAAAACACTGACGAAGAGAACAGGAAGTAGAAATGGTGCAAAGTTATTCGTACATGACTTCCTCTTTTATTACAATTTTGCGCATAGCTTCATGAAATAATTCGGTGATCGATTATAATAAATGAGAAAGTCATGCGTAAATTGCTTTGCACCTTTTTTCGGAACATTAAACATGTTATAAAATTGAGACGGTCAAAATTTACCGGAAAATTTATCGTAGAAAATCGCTAACTGAAGTTTCCGTACTTAATTCGTCGCTGTGAGGCTAATTTTAATATATTCTTGACCGGAGCTTACAAAACTTTAACTCATTTTACTCTTCGCATCATATTTGATTCAGAAACCCGTGCGGAAGATATTTTTTTGGAAAAATTAAAAAATTTCAAACATCCTGACATTAAAGTCGCGATTTCTTTTTATTTTTTGCGAAAACCCAGCACCCTTAATGAGGAAGCAAAATTACCAAAATATTATGTGTGCTCTTCTTTTTCATATTGTGTCGATGAGGAAGAATTAGACTCTCATAATCGTTTTCTCTGTACAGAAAAACGATTATTAATCATATTTTTCCCTTTATAAAAAACGTCATCACGATGAACTTAACAATTACGATATATATCTAAAAATTCCTCTGGGTGTTGTCCTAATGTGTGTTACACGCATGGTTGCGCTGTTATCCCAATATAATTTTTTTGTCGCATTGCAGTGGAACTTGGTATGCAGTCGATCCCACTATGCAAACATTCAGCAGTCGATCCTGATGTTCGGTGTCCTTCTCGGAAACGTCATATTTGGCAGTTTGGCCGACAGGTCAGTTGTCAGACATTGTAATGCGCGATCTTTTAAAAAATTATTAACGCCAACGTTATTTATTTAGTGCAAATTCGTGTAATGCAGGTATGGTCGAAAAATTCCACTGATGCTGTCGGTAATGCTACAATTGGTGTCCGGAATCGGTTGCGCCATAGTTCCATGGTATCCGGCCTTGCTTTTTCTAAAATTGATCAGCGCACTCGCGACTGGCGGAACGATGGTCACCAGTTACGTGATTTGTGAGTATTTCTATTGATCATACCCTCGAGCGAAAATTATCGGGTACCGATTAACATCATAATATTAATTTGATCAAATTTTTCAGGCATGGAAATCGTTGGAACTAAGTGGAGAGCGGCTATCACGGTTTTGTACCAAATTCCTTACAGTCTGGGACACATGTCTCTTGCAGGATTGGCTTACTACTTCCGCCATTGGCAACATCTTCAACTTGCCATAACTCTGCCGTCAATTATTTTGCTGAGCTACTGGTGGATCGTACCCGAGTCGCCGAGGTGGCTCCTCGCGGTTGGCAAACAGAAAACTGCATGTGGCATCCTACAGAAAGCAGCTAAATGCAATGGTATCGAAGGCAAAGACATACCGGAGATGGTCAGAAAACATTGTCTTCACCAGGTATGCAATGATCTTTATTTTCCATCCGTTGTCTTTATTTTCTCAAAAAACACGCCCAAAGCTGTACATAAAAAAAAGAATGTCTTCGAAATGTTTTCACATGTTTCCTATTCATCAGGCTCTAAATATTCTTTTTTTAGTACTTAATTGATAGAATGTTACTTCTTTAAATTACATTTTTTAATTTGCTTCCAATGCTAATGTATCGATTACTCTCAAATACATTTTTTTTACGTGGTGGCAATTACAAAAACATGTCGGTTGCAGTGAGTTTTGTATTAAAAGTAATCGGGATAAAAGAGGTTTTTTCCCGACTTCGCTAAAACAACCACATTCCTTGCCTGCGATACGGGCGGAACATAGCCTATTATTCACCGATGATCATAATTAACCTGTGCGCATGCGCAGTACAATTTCATTACTCCCTAGGGAGTAATAGGGCTCATTACTCCCTCTGGAAGCTCTGTTACTCCCGGGGCAGTAATGGTCGTTGGCGAATATGGCGTTTTTGCGACGCAAGAAATGTGGCTATTTTAACGAAGACGAAAAAAAAATATCGTATGCGACAAGGGAGGAAATGCATTTTCCTCCCTTGTGGCATAATATATTATTTTCACACACCGACGTAACGATATGTTTTGGGAGCAATTTTATTTCGATTTATTGATAGATCACGTTTATGTTATGTACAGAACTCTAAACGTACGGCCTTAGATCACAAAGCTTCATTTTTCGATCTCGTGAGAACTCCGAACATGAGGGTGAAGTCCTTGGCGATATTCTTCAATTGGATAGTTTGCGGCATGGGCCTGTTCGGCATGACCCAGTACATCGGTCAGGTTGGGGGCAATATATTCTTGAACTTCGCCGTTTCCGGAGCTATACAAATTCCTGGTAACTTCGTATCGTGGTGGGCAATGAACACTCTCGGGAGGAGGGTCACGCTGATATCGAGCAACTCTGTAGCTGGAGTTGCGGCTCTATTGCTCATCGTCGTCCCAGAAGGTACGATTAAATAAAATTTATTATCATTCAACAAAAATATAAAAAATATACTCGCAAGGCAAAATATTATGAAATAGTATTAGGAAAAATATTATCTTGTGTCATTTTTCACTTATATCTTTATTTCTCAATAGCTTTAAAAAAATAGATCTGATTCACCCGTAAGGTTATTTTGACGTAATCTATAATATACTCTATTGTTGCAGACAAAACGTGGCTAAGACTGATTTTCGCATGCTTTGGCATCGTTGGTATGTCAGTTTCCTTCACTACCGCCTATCTGTTCTCTGGCGAGCTCTTCCCAACCGTCGTAAGAAATATAGGCGTTGGCACCAGCAGCATGTGCGCAAGAATAGGATCCATGGTCGCTCCTTTCGTCGTTTCGTTGGTAAGACACGTTTTTTTCTTCGTTGCAGACTGTAATAATAGTTTATTTCACTCGGTGCGAAAATGGAAGTTTTGCGCACGCATGCAAACCCCTATTTTCACACCTAACGAAATAAAATTTTGTACGATGCTCGTGGGAAAAACGTTTTCTCAACTCGTGATTGTAACTCGTCAGTAAAGTTTTTTCGCACTAGTATAGTAATGTAATATTGTGATACATGTGCAAGAAAGCGGACGTCTTCTATTTCGCACTCGTATCACATTGACTTTGTGATACAAGTTCGGAAACGCGTACTTCCCAGGCGCCGTCGAGAGTCTGCTTTTTCATAAAAGTATTGCATACTACTTGTTGCAACAAATGCACAAAAAGCCCACCTTTTTATGCCTGTAGCCTGACGAAAACGTGCGAAAAAGTAGCTAAAGTGATAAAAGTCTATGAAAAAGTAACTAGTATGATTTTCGTATGCCCATTATTTTTCATACACGGCTTATTAAAAACAGCGCCACTTTCGCCATATTTTACATGCACAAAAGAAGGCGTTTTTTTATGCACGTTTTATGGAAAGTACTTGGTGAATTTTTGTTGATCGATAAACGCGCCGTTTCAGAGTATGATCAAGGTTTGGCTTCCACCGGTCATATTTGGAGTGTTTCCTCTCGTCGGTGCCGCCTTGTGCTTTCTTCTCCCAGAAACTACTGGCTGTGCACTCCCGGAAACACTTCAGGACGGCGAAGATTTCGGAAAGTAAGTAAACTGTTTCGAATCAGGGATGGCTCTTAAGCTGGTTAAATTTTTAGTTATTAACAAAATATGTGACAGAACTGACTTTTTTTTTCCTAATTCGCAGGAGAACGGAGAAGGTGAAGAAACCCAAAGAGATTGAAGCAGAAGCTGCGCTGTGAGCATGCAGGTTAACAAGAGAGAGGGATCAAAAGGGAGAGGGAAAGAGAGCGTGGGAGGCAGACAGATGGACAGAGAAAATAAGCTAAACACTGAATGTGAATCGATCTTGAAAAAATCGATCGCGAGTGAAGAAAAAAAAAAATTACGATAGATAGACGAAATACTACAATCATTCCGCATTTCTTATTTATTTTAATATTGTAGTGTAGCGTACTTTAGCTAACGAATTAAACACGATTACGATGGTTATACAACCGCGATTAGAGATTTTCAGTATCCAAATCATGAGCAGTTCGAGCAATAATCGAGAGTCGGAAGAAGTATTCGCATTAGAAGTGGTATGACGGTAGAAACACTCGTGTATGATCAGACGCTCTCAATTCTGTTTCTCGACGCGCTATGTTCATGATAGATTGAACGTGAAGCAACTGACAGACTCCTCGAACTGTAGGAAATATATTTTTAATGCCCACCTGTATTTTTCATTAAATTGAACTGCCCAGGCACGATGCATTTATTTGTAATGTGCAAAAGCGCGTGCCCAATTATGTAAATAGACGTCATGTTTTGTAATTCGCTCGACGTTTTCTTTTACACCTGAACCCAAAACTCCCAACGCTTCCTCGTTACTGAAGTTTGCGAAACACATATGCTAACTTAATAAACGGGATAATGGGCCAAAACGCAATTTTCCAATAACTTTTGGATGGTGGCGGTGATGGTGAGTGTCGCGAAACGGGGTTGAAAAACTGAATATATCTTTAGGACAAAATGTGGTATTAAAAATTATTGTAAAGTTGATTTTTGACTCGACAGTCCCATTTTGCTCCACTCTCCCGTAATGTTGGGAGAGCGTGAATGCATTGCCGAATGTGTTGAAATAACACACGAAACACATGTAACTGTTTTGTTGCACGGATTTGTTCAAACAGAATCACTGCATGTTGATGACCCCGCTTGCACGTGTGCTACGTTCGCGCTGACTATACGGCCATTACGGCGCCTGCATGTCGATGACCCAGCTTACACATATGCCACGTTCGAACTGACTGCATGGCCATCACGCGGTTTCGTCACATAATAATTCACGCTAGAGTTACTTCTTCACCGGGTGCTTACCGCTGCATCAGTTCATCTCTTCTCCGAGTCTCCCATTCACACTTCTAGGAAAACTGTGCAGATAAATCTGCACTCAACTCCAAGGACATTAAATTAGCGCAGCTAATCACTGGTTCATCCTCGCACGTGCACAGGGTACATTGCAATCGATAGTTTTATCATCATACGATACGGGGCGATAAAAAAAACTATGCAATAAAAATAAAGTTGGAAAAGACTGAGGATTACAATTTTCGTGGGTTTGCAAATAAATCGCGATAGAATACGTTTCCCGTGGAACATGTATCAGCCAGAATGACGAATACTATCACAGAGAAGGCTTTCGGCAACAATGAAGGTTTTTGAGCGCACTTCCGGTCGCCGGATGAAAATGTTTAACTCCTGCCCTATTCTCCTCTCTTCTTATAATGAAGTTAGTCCGATTGTACAGTTTTCGCGTGAAAACGTTACAGCACAGTCGCCCTGGGATCGCTTGCTGAAATGAGTTGGGTGAGTCAGATTGAGTTATGTCAGTGCACTGATTGAATGTCGACACTCTCGCGCCATAAATTCGGACACATTGGGCTTGAAAATCGCTGATCGAAATCGAATTCAATAGAAACAATAGCAGAATACGGACATTTTATGGTTCAATTTAGTTTTATTTCAATAAAACCCTTGCACGGAATACCCTACTGTTTCATAAATAAAATGAGCTAAAATTGGTGTCAAAAATAACCAAAAACAAAATGATAAGGGGTAGACCAGCTTTCGTCATGGCCTAGCATATTTGATAGTGAATTCGTTGAAATTACCTACATCACTCGCAGGCACAAGTAAATCACTGAAAGTAAATCACTGAAGATAAATTATGAAGTTTGTGATGAAAGCATCACAAACAATATTTTGATTATGCCTCGATGAAGTGTTGTCGACGTCTTCATAATTGTTGAATTTTTATGTTATTTATCCAATGCTTAATAAAATGAAACGGGTGTGGCGGTGGCAACTGGGGTGTGTAAGACCACCCGTAAGTTTACTTTACACGTTTATCACTGTTTAGTTTAAACAGTTAATACACGGTGTCGAGACGAAAGCCGCTTACAAAAGTGTTTGTGGCAAACATCCACAATCTTTTCGATCACTCGCACCGTGATTGCATTATATATGCTAATACCCTTGGGTTTCTATTTCCATCCTTTTACTTGGATGTACACGGATACAAAAATCGAATAAAGAGAAACTGTTACCTAATGAAAAAATGTTTCCTCACATGCTTCCATGCCGATTGTCCATCATCCGACGTACATGGACGGGTTTCACTATACACAATGGAAAATCTGGAGAAGATAATTTATTCAAAAAATTTTGCATAATGCTTCAAACGTTGTTCGACGAAACTCGATCGAGCCTTGAACTCTGTATTTTCGGCGATTAACCGATACATTCATATTTCACCTGTGTATACAAAATTTCGAGCGCGAGAGAGCAAGCCAGCAGGGGGGCGAAGAGGACGCGGAGATAAAAATATGTATCATTCTTAAGAACGACTTTGTTATGATTTTTGAAATTCGTTATACAAGAACAAGCCGAAAAATCATTCAAACATTTTTTATAGAAAAAAAATGTATATATATTTTAAAAAATGTATACATATTGTAAAAAATTGCTCAAATACATTACGCTTTTTATCTAAACATATTCCGAATTTTCCAAAATAATTTTAAAATACGACGATTGACGAAAAAAAATATAGGGTATTTTAGCTAATATTTCTGAAATCCGCGATTTCTGAATCCGCAAGCCAAATCTCAAGCCAGACCTCACCCAAAATCATGGGAAAATTGCGTTTTTAAATACTTTTTAAAATCCCAATTTTCCAATAATTTTACGTCGTGCCATTTTGCCCCATCGATAGATTCCGATTGTCATCGATAGATAGCAGTTTTTTTCCGTTGACGACGATATTCACCTGAGCTTCCCTGTTATTCCATCGGAAGGCCACGATATTACAAAAATTAGCGACACATCAAAAAATATTCACTCGTAAGTCCAATTCCATATAACTTTCCTCACTGATCGTGAATCTGTCGGTTATTGTACTCATCAATAAATATTTCATATGAAAATTGCGTCATAAGCGATGTTTTTCCCCGATTGAAAATTCGGTTATTTTTTTTCCTCATTTCTTTTGTTTAAAGAAATTCCGAAATTAAACAAACTGTAATAAGTCGTTCTCTTTTTATTTCGGAGCCCGGTTCGCTCCATGCCGGCATTGCCCCCATCTCCATGACTGTATTCTCACCAACGTTCGCACACAAGTGTACAGTTGCCGATCGACTATAAAAGAGAACTGGAAACACTATAGCGTCATTCACGGTTGTACCGTTCTCCAAGTCGCCGATTCCCCACATCTTCTACGGTGAGTAGACTGCGCAACATCTTTCTAAAACAGCAGTCTCTTCTGCAAGATTATAGCTTCGATTGTGTCTTTTTATTCGAGTCTATATAATTAATTTCGTCACCGGTAGGATAAGAATTCATCGACGAAGACTGAGGATTATTTAGGCCAATTGATTCCTCTGTACCTGTTATTCTAGCAATTTACTACCTCATTAGATTGAACACTTCGCGGTGTGGATATGAAACCTAAGGCCCATTCGAGGTCCTTAGAGAGTGTGCGTGTGATTTAATTCGCCGTTAGTCCCGAGGCTATCACAAGTTGCGTGGAACTGTAAGGACAATGATCTCTCCACGCATGAAACACCGTGACGAAGCTACGTATCATTATTCAATGTCAATCTCAAGTTTTGCCCTGAAGCGAATTGCGCTATACTCGTTTGTGACGTATAAAATATGAAAAAAATTCATCTATACACACCGACTTTTGACAGACGTCACTGGACCGTTCGAAGCTTCCGCTTGAAATAATTACTGTCAGCACGAAATACACAGCGTGATCGACAAAAAATAAATGCGTTTGAAATTGGTCACGGTTGATATTTAAGAATAGGCAGGAAAATCAGTTTCCTTTTTGTTGCATTCCACTTCCGTTTGCACGCGGGCGACGCGAGACCTTCATTATAAAGCCTTGAATTAGTTCCGCGATAATGTAAATTGTGCAATGATCCGATCTCTTTCGCGGTCCTTGGATGAAGCTAATTAAAAAGTAAATAATAAATTGACTCGTTCGATTGTCGACGCCGTATTTGCTGTGCGTTAAGCACCGCCGAGGCTTCAGATTTTTCAGGGGAGAAAGTGTCATGCGGCTCCAAGCTATGTCGATATACTCAACGGGTAATATGTCGAAATATCGCACTCACGATGCCCGCACCTTCTTCACTCGCGTATATCGAGAATTCAGTTGAAAACACTTGGCACTGCAGCGTCCCGTTTATCACTCACGAAATGTTGCAATCCATGACGAAGACAATACTGCTTTTCAAAACACGAATTGACTATTTCATTTTAGACATGCAAACAAGAAAATTTCCCAAAAAAAAAGTTTTATTGCAAAATGGAACTCAAATTGGATTTTATCACTGAATATTCACATCCATGTTTCATTAATGATTTGTAAGCATCTAATGTGTCATTGTATGAATTTTAATTTACACTTAAAGCTAATAAATTATACCGAATCGTAAAACAATTTTTTTCTCAATTGTACCAATTTATATTTATATTTATATTTATATAGCTAAAATCTATGATTCTCAAAAAAATTGTTATGAGTTAATTAATGTTCCGGAAGTTGGATTGAAATTAGAGAACACTTATTCATTTGGTAAGTCAATTATCGTGAATAGTTTGCCTCACCGTCCGCATAGTTACGCAGGATCGTATAAATGTTTTTCGATTTCAGTAACGCACGTTGATTTCTCACGGAATTCCGTAAATTCTCGCCAATCGGTGCAACTGTTATACGCATGTAAAACGGTAAACACATCGTGTACGTAGCTGCATATAAGCGAGAGGCATGTGATTGGTATAACCTGATTTACAATGCACACTTGAATAACGAAGAGCACGCCCGTTGTTCGCTGCAGACTCGACAATTTATTCGAGGCGCGTCGAGTCAGGGTGTGGCTATCCAGCTAATTGTAACAATCACCGCGGTTGTACAATAGCCCGTGACTATATAAATCCGAGATTAAAGAGTTGCGAAAAGTAACAAAAACACAGCCACGCATTCATTCGAGTGGCGGATGTATCGGCATTGTGACCAACAGATATTCCATTATATTAAAGATTTATCAGACATGCTGCGCCTCCTTTTGCTGGTCGCCCTGACCGCGGTCAGCGGTCAAAATCCGCTGCAGCCACTGTTCTCGTGGAAACAGGCGGATTGGAATTTTCCCAATGCCTCGATGAGAAAGAGTTACGAAACTGCGGGCGATTTTTTACCGAACAGCAGTGTTCCGCTGGGCGTCAACGTATGGCAGGACAAATTGTTCATCACGGTGCCAAGATGGAAGAAGGGTGTACCGGCGAATCTTAATTACATCAGCCTAAGCGAAGCGTCTGCCAAGAGTGAGTATTGATGAACGATAGTTGCGAATAATAATTTTTAAAAATGCCGGAACTTGAATCAATGGAAAATCAAAATGTTATGTATACTTTTTTTTAGATGAAATCTCACCGCGGCTTACGCCCTATCCCGACTGGGAGTCCAATGACATCCACGCCGAAGGCGCTATCGTCAATATCCTGAGAGTGCGAATCGATGCTTGCGATCGTCTATGGGCAGTGGACAGTGGAATCGACGATATCTGGGGCGAATTCAAGAGCGTCCAGCCGCCGAAACTGATAGCCATCGATTTGAAGACCAACAAGGTGAGACGGAAATTTTTGAAAAAGTAAATGATTTGCACATGGCTTCGTCATTTGTTACATTTTGTGCCTGGCTTTCTCTATGAAAAATTTCGTTGATCGATTTTTGGCTTCCTCATCGAGGAAGCTATGATAAAGGGATTTTAGCGGTTTAAAGAGACAATTAGTGCGAACTGTGGTGAATCTAGATTAAAGACTTTATACTTTATGTAGAAAAAAATGTAGATGAACAACAATGAATTAACGAAATTATTAAGATATTTTTAATGAATTAACATATTGTTACGCATTTATGAAAAATGCAGAGATCTCCGATGTTAAATAAACTTTTTTTTCTGATCGAGAATCCAAACGAAGCAAATTACTCGGTGTATTCGTAAAATATATTTCAACAAACAAAATAAGCTGTCACTCATCAATATCGGACCAAACTTACAACCTTGACTTCAAGAAAATTGCGTAAAAATATGCCAGTGGATTTTATAGCGTAAACTGAGTTATTTCTCTGTAAATTCATCGTTGTACATCTTTTATACATAAAGTAGAAACTCTTCAATCTGGATCTATCTTAATTCGCAAAAATGTCTCAAAGTGTGTACAAGCAATTTTGAAATCGGGTAAGCAATGGCCTTAACTGCACCGCATGGACTGTGTTAAGCACAACAAATAATTTGTCGTGCGATTTGTAATATATATTTTTTTTGCAGATTATTCATAGTTACACGTTCAAAGACAGCGATCTCATGCCCAACACTTTCTTCGCCGACAGTATTATCGACGTTGACCCTAACAACTGCACAGACGCTTATGTCTACAATTCCGACCTCGGTGCTTTCGGATTGGTCGTTTACAGTCTGGCTAAGAATGATTCTTGGAGAGTTCAGAACAACTACTTCCACTTTGACCCATCGCACGGTGAGAAAGATTGTTTTGGGATATTTTTTTTATAATCTATAGAAAAAAGAATATATTATCTTCATTTTTATAAAAAAATTTCCGCAGGCAATTACAATATCAGTGGAATAAATTTCCAATGGACCGACGGTGTGTTTGGTCTCGCGCTCAGTGCACCTCAGCCCGATGGTTTCAAGACCCTTTATTTCCACGCGATGTCCAGTACGACTGAGTTCGGAGTATCCACGAAACTCCTCAAGGACCCTAAAGCGTGCGCTCATCGTGATAATTACCTGCAGTTCCGTATAATAGGGAACAAAGGTCACAACACCCAGAGTACCGCTATGGTGATGGATCCGAAAACCAGCATCATCTACTTCACGCAGCTCAACAAAAACGGTGTGGCCTGCTGGGATACTCACGTGGAACTCAATCCTAGTACATTCCGTGAGTTCATTATTTAATGATCCATTATGATGTTGATCTTTCGATAATAACAAATCAGCAAATACATTTTCAGCTTAAGATCGAACTGTAACTGATTTTTGCTTTTTTTAAGCTTCAGAAAGCATATTTTTACTTTCTACGTATGACGACAATAAAAACCACGAGTGATTTATAATATTGCTGATTGATGGAACTTTGTTTTCCGGTTTAAGAGCCGAATTTACAGGACTCAAGTTCTAACTTAAGCTGTAACGATATTTACTGGTTTAAGTTCCAACTTAAATCAGACTTTAAGTCCGATCTCAGATCAGACAATAATCATCGTCTCTTTCAGATCTCGTAGCGCAGGACAACACGACCATGGTCTTCCCGAACGACATGGCTCTGGACACGAAATCAAACAAACTCTACCTCGTATCCGACGATCTCGCCACCTTCCAGTATTCCACGTTCAATTGGGATCGAACGAATTTCTACGTTCACGCTGCTGATCTCGACGAACTTACCGAAGCCTGTAAACGACGAAGCCAACCTTAAAATTGTCATATCTTCACGGGAACTTTTTTCCCAAAAATGTATTAACACCGGGTACGGAATAAATCCGGTGGATGTAGAATTTATAAGTTAGTTTTCTTGTTTTGTTTCCTTGAATGCAGTTCTGCTCTATTCGGTAAAGTCCAAAAACATCCGAGGTGTATTCACATGAATCCGCAGCTGAAATGGACATTCTTACACTCCAGTCTGCTCTTAATTCGGGGTTTAGTTTTAACACAAATTTTCTTTGTTGTCAAAGAAAATTTGTGTTAAAACTAAACCCCGAATCGAACCCCCCCGAAGCGTTCGTTTGTTATCAAAACCGACGAAACGGATCTCGCGGAAATAATCGGATGTATTGTTGGCAATTAAAAAAGTCCACTAGCAGCGGACAGTCACAAATAAAATAAGGCATAGCTGAGCAGATCCGCATTCAGGAACGAACTCCTTTATTTTATATCGACGCAACTGGCAGTTTAATCGACGACAAATTTTGCGCGATAAAAACATTCGACAGTTGGTACAAAGGTGACGTTGTGCAAATACCATGGCTTCCAGCATATTGTGTAATTAATTTTTTAAACTTTGAAACGAAGTTTTCCGACCAAATAAACCATAAGGAAACGAAAGTGAAAAAATTATTTTGCAGCATGTTTTTTTTTCGTTCCTGGGGTGTTGCGTTGAGTAGCGATAACGCGGAAAGTTATCAGCTGCCCTCGTTATCAAACGGGCTGCGTATCGATTTCCCTGCGCCAGATGTGACACCGGGCTTGTATGCCACCACAAGATGCGACGGGAAACGCTCGTTAATTTTCGCTTCCTATAGCCATGCGAGAAAATAAATATTCAATTTTCATGCAATCAGGACAAATTTACCTCCTTGCTTTAATATCCGAATATCCGAGCAGTTTTTATTGTATTATTTTTTATATGCATATTAAATGGTTTCGAACGACTGTCGAACAGTAATAAGCAATCATTGGCTGTTGCAAAAAGACGTTAGTTCATAGACCGATAGAAATTGAAAAATTGGTCGATACAAAATAAAAAAATTCGTCAAGTACAGCCTGATAAGCTGCGAAAATTTATCATAAAAGTATCCTTCGAATTGCATAAAAATGTTCCCTTCCCGATTTTTTCACTTTGACATTTTTTAAGACTTTGCAAAGTGCGACTTTGGCGTATCACTAAACGGTCTGCCTCGCAATTTTTTTTTTACTCGACGTCGAAACACTAGCGTGGCTCTTGATTATGATAAAAAGGCGAAATAAAACAACGTAGAGTTATTGAGATTTTAGAACATAATTCCGAATTTATTCAATTACTCTTTCACTCGCAAATATTCTCTCTTACACAACGGACGCGAATGGTCACGTGCAACACGTTATAATAATATATAATATACACAAACACCGTGTTCGTGGCTGGAGGACCTAAAATACTTCAGAAAATCATTTCTTCTGTAAATCATCTCTCTTCTCCCCTCCCCCTCTTACGCTTACTCTTTTATATCCCTCTATCTCGCTCTCTCTCTCTTTCGTTCTCTTCGCGTTTCGCTCAGAGATCGGGAAGCGTGGACGAACAAGCGACCTTAAACTTCGTCGACCGTTCGAAAATCGAGATGAATTCGCAGTCCACGAATCCACTTTGACGAACTCGTCATCTCGGCTGCTCAGTGGATCCGCCAGCTAAGCCTCAACTCGGCTTGGCAGCGTCAACGCGAAGCGATCGACAGACTTTTTATGAATCTTTTTTTAAAATCTTTACTGATCTATTCGATCTTTTGATCTTTTGCGAATTTTCTTATTTGCTCGGCGTGCTCGCCGACGAGGCACCGACTGTCGGCGTTGGGCTGCTGCTGCAGGATCTGCTCAGGATCCTGTGAGGCTCGACGCTCAAGAAATTTCGATCCGTGGACGGTTGGGCGCATACGATCTCCGGCTCTACGGGACTCGGGCATCGTCTCTGATTGCAATTTGTCGACGGTGTTCTCGACATTGTGTGCAAGGGTATACGATAAATTCTCATTGGTTTCGTGTCGCTCTGAGAACCTGAAAATACAAATAAAAATAAAAATAAAACGACGCACAATCTCAAATGCCATATTGTAATTAATAATTACTTATTGTTTTATTAATTTGTTTGCCGTATTTAACTATTTATTGGTTTTTTTAAATCGAATATCGTGTAGAGAAATATATTAAAAGATTTGCCAAATTATTTTTTCAGTAATAGAAATCTAATTATCTTTCAACAAAAGGGGGGTTAGTTTTTTGTTTTTGTTAATACAATTACCTTGAATATTGGCCTGAGAGCATGGCGGACTGGAGCTTCGATCATCCTTCTCGCTGGATCTTCCATCGATCTTAAACTTCTCGTTCTTAGAAGCCAAAAACTCGGGCGCCGTCGTCGCGAAGAATATATCCTGTTTGGATGTTACAAGACTGAGATTTGGCATAGCGATCGTGTGCACGAGATTGCCGTTTATAATCAAGCGAATTTCCATGGTGTCGGCGGTGAAGGCGATCACGTAGGGAAAGGCACAAGCTGCAATGGTTATGTTAATTAACAATTATTTTCGTAATTAACGTGCGTCAAATTTCTACTCGATCGCGGTGGAAAAAAAAGAGAGAAAAGAGTAGAATATATGACTTAAAATACATAGTACCGAGGAGGCGAAAAACACAGGGCGCGCTTGAGTAATGGATGTATGTTAACTAACCGACAGCTATTGGCACCGAATTCCAGTTAAAATCGAACTCCGTCGAGGCGGCGCTGTCCTCGGACAATTTCTGAAAGTGGCACGTGTCTGTAACGCAAAGAAAAACAAAACAACAAAAGACACATTAATCATTCGCACAATCATCGATAAATCATCGTTTAAAAATAAATTTTATTGCGCAACGAACTGTTGTAACATAGCAAAAGTTCGGGTTCCTCGTCCTCCCGTAGATCGAGGGCCGCGACCAAGTGCGGTTTGACCGACGCTTCCATGTGCAAAATTCTGGAAGTACCGTCGGCGGAAATCAACTCGAAGTGATGCCTGAGACCGCAGCACAGTAGCCATTCGTTTCCGGGCTCGGTGCTCTCGATCATCGTCAGCAATGACGGTGGCTCCGAGGCGTTGAATTCTTTCAAGAGAAGAAAACCGTCTACGGTGTCGGTGTCGGCCGATGAACACCAGGTGGTCCAAGCCGCGTTGTGTTTCCATTGGAGAACGGTTAATCTTCGTCCCACTGCGACGCACTGAAGAAAAACAGAGAAAAAAAAGAGAAAAAAAATCATAATCGCTGTTGCTGCGATTGAACGACCTGAAACGTTTTACATCACAATCCACTCAAGGTAATCCTCGGAAAGTGGACTTTACCTCCGATTTTAGTCGAATACTAGGCAAGCTGCGAGGGAGTGGCAAACTGTGTAAATCATAAAAGCTAAAAGTGCTGATAGGCTACGTTAAAATAACTGGACAAAAATCTATTGAGCGTGAACAATGTTGGTTGTTAAATTGTCATGAAGTACTGAAGTTTTAGACTTGTTTTATACGGCGGAAGCTCTTTTTTCTTTCGATGCATGAAAAAAGAAAGATATTTAATGCGACCGCCGAGAAAGTCAATTTTTTATTAGCTGGCTGAAATCTGAACCCCTTCTGCGGTGATGATCGTCAAAGAGAACTCCTCTGGAAATTCTCCACGAAAATTGAATTGAAATGCGTGTACATTATCCTTTAAATCTGAGCATTTTTTAATTTTTTTATTTTGGGCGTTTTGTTTTGCTTCGTCGCCTGGTGGAAAAATGTGCCACTCGGTGGAGATATTGAGGTTCTCCCTTAGGTGAGCCGCATTCGCCCACGTATCGCTCCAAACCTTGTTTACTGTGTACACGACTTTTCATTCGAAGCTCGTGCGCAATTCCCAGCGGGCGAGTTATTTTTGGCGAGGCTCACCGTACCAGGCGTTTGCTATTCAGCTAACAGATAGGAAATCTGCAATAGGCAGCGTAATGACAAAATATGATAATCCATACAGCTATAAATAAAAAATCCCGTTGAATTCCTACTCAGCGAAACAAAAACAAAAAATACATATCAATGGATGCGACTTAGAACATTTTTCGAAACTTTTTAAATGACAAAAAAAAAAATTGTGAGGCCTGTATCGTGTTTCTTTCGACCTTTTTTCATCGCTGCACCGCCCAAAACGGCGTTTGAAAGTACCGATAATCGCGATTGTCCGTACAATTGACTATAACAAATTGTATCATTCGTCGCTTCAGGCTTACGTTAGATGTATTTTTTGTCGCTGATCATGAATCATCAACTTCATTAACACCCGACCCGATATTTCAGATGGAAACTCGCGTCGGAAAGAAAAAATTATCTTAGGCCCGCTTTCAATTATTCTGGAGCCCCCGAAGCGCGCTCGTGCTGTTGGCAAGGCAAAAAACATTAAAGAAGTCTCACCATTCGCAAATGAGAACCGCCCGGTCTGGTGAGACTGTAGAGCTGACATCCCCGTGTGCGTTCCAATTTCCTCTCCTTGATATGAGAACGGGATCTGGTGATTGGTGGTCGGGGTGATGGTCCGGGTGTAACAGACACGTGAGCCGCGTGGTACTCGAGATCTTCGTCGTCGTCCTCGAAGGAATTGAAGTCCATGCTCGTATTTGTATCTTCGCCGTCCAACTCGCTCAAACGGAAGACATGAACGTTGCTCTCGCGGCCTTTCTCACCGGCGCGAAATAGCAATATGCCGTGTTGCTCGACGACATCAAGCTGCTTTATCTGGACGGACTTGTCGAAGAGAACCCTCTGCGAGAGGCCGTCTGTTTTCGAAACACCAAACAAATTAAATCGATCCTCCCAAGTCCTCGCAATTTTTTTATCAGTCGACATCGTTAACATGTTCAATGCCACAATTATTCATTATAAAACATTAGCGCGAAGAAAAAATATTACTTCTCTTCAAGCATATAATACAATTTAATTTTTTTACACAGATCGGCCGAAAATGTAATGAAAATGTAATGAAGCATCAAATTTTGAAGGACCTCGGGGGTTTAATCCGGCTTCGATTTTACAACAAAAAAAAAATGTATCGCGGAGGATTTTTTTCTCCGCAAGCCGAGTACTTTTTAGCCGTGTATGTGTATACCGCCTCGATTGAAAAAATCTCTCAAACGGCTCGACGAGCCGTTTGAGAGACTTTTGTTGCAAATTTTTGCTACGCGCTCGGCGACTGAATACGTTGGCTTCAGATGCAGCATTCAAATTTTCTTTCAACTTCTCAAAGCAACGTGTCGTTGTTTTTTACTTCACAAAGATCCCGCGTAATACATCACCGTCCCTCCATTAGTTGATGAGTGCCGAGAAACGGCATCCTCGAGGATAACATATGCGGAATTTCAACTCCGAATTTACTCCAGCGGCTGCTGTAATAAAATTGCCTGTGAATATGATTTTTAATATTCACCTTCCAAGAGGTAAGTTCCATTGTCCGTCGAGAGAATGAGTTTGTTCTCCGACCAAACGTCACCGCAAACAATTTCATGCGGGAAATCGGGATAGATGCATCTTGGCTCCCATGGACGTGGCTTAAGTGGGCCAACTGTAGCGAGCGATGTCGGTGCCAAGCCACGTACTATTGCCTCGAGTTTGAGCGCCTGACCAACGCGCACCATTTCTACTGCCCGAGTTTCCTCGCGTCGACGTCCAGGCGTCTCTACCACGTCCGAGAGGGCTCGACGATTCAGCATGCTCTGCATTTAGCATATATATGTATATATAACGCACACACACACACATACATATACACAATATAACGCATGCACAACCGTCGGATAAGCAGGGACGATCGATTAGCAGATTAATCGCACCAATTAACCGTTATCAGTTGTTGCGGCCAAGTTATTAGACACGCTGGCGCCAACATTGTAGGATAATAACCACAGCATCATCGGCACTGGCCGCGGTGGCAATATTGTGCTCTACAGCATCGCAAATGTGTGCTCTGGCAACGCCACCATCGCGCCCGGTTTGTTCTCGACTGCTGTGCATACACTATACATATATTTATGTATTCGATAATACTGCGAGATAAGACCGTATCGAACATCTGGACAACTGTGTGTTCAATCTCCGCTGTCTCTTTCGTCAATATTATTATTATTAACTAATAATAGAGGGGGGAGGGGTGTAATAACGAGAGAGTGAGATCCGTCAAACGATAACCGTTCGAGTGAGGCTCAACCCTCCGTGGACAGCGTGTGTCTTTCAAGGCACGGTAGATATTTGGGTTGGTTTAGCATTTTGCCGAGATAACTCATGAGCGGAGCTCGGCTCTCGACCCAAAAAAGTTTTAGTGTAGGGTCCTATATGTCCGGGGAATCCGAGAGTCGACGATTCTTTTCGAGTACTGAACGGTAAAAGTTGCCCGTGGGTCTTTGCTCTTTCATGGTCCTACCGATGTATTCTTTTTTTCCTTCACGCTTTGAAGCATACATTTTTCCTTGAAATATTTCACTTGAAATTGGTATATACCATTTTGAATTTCTGAATATTGAGCGCAGATTCGAATTCAGCAATCGAAAATATTCCTAAGTATGAAATTTCGAATATATCGAACTCCGAAAATTCAGAGAATTCAGAAAAAATGCAATAAGGATAATGCACTTTTTCTGAATTCAAAAAGGTGTATCACCTGTGATACACCTTGCTTCAAAGGGTTAATTACCTAACCTCAACTACAGCAGCTTGCTGTTTTTGTTTATCTGGCGTTGGGGGGTTATGAAAAATATAAGGTACATCAACATCTTTTTAATTTTTTGCTTTAAATCCGACTCGTAAAAAAAACAACGAAAACAAGAATTAAACTTGTGCAACGATAGAAGTACCTTCAAATGTATATGTACGTTCTTTCGTATTTTATTTTATAGGCATAACGGCTTTGAGTGGCTCCGAAAGAGCCAGGTTGCCCGTGGACGTAGCGGCATTGCGCGCTGCTTGCAGAGTTAAATTAGAATCACGGTAATAACCAAGTTGTAGCTTCTGGCGCTATATGGTAATTTTCTCATTATCTCACCCACGATCTTTGATTGTTAAAATTTTAACTAAAAAAATTCGTTCGCGAGAGCAAAACTCTACCCGCAAAAGCACAGATTCCTTTCTTGAAAAATTATGAAGATCGAAATAATAACCGAGTTGGGAACACATGAATGGTGCCCGAGTTTGATAATTACGGTTATAGCTATCCTGTTAATCAATTAAGACATCTATCAAGAGCTAAATAAAAAATGTTGTCCAGTCTAGTCGATTTTTCAAGCCCACCTTATATTTCATGTATCAACGCTTGAAGAAAATTTTATTTAATTTTTTTGGATCCTCAAAACTATTATTAATTGTCGTAATTTTAGATTTCGTTTGTGGCTTCCCGAAAGTCTGATATTTCAAAGATAACCGTGCACCATCGACGCGATTGCTCTCCGAAGCGTGTAGATCTAAATTTAGAAAATGTTATTAGGCACGAAACTTACGTTGCTCTTGCCATCCTGAGTGTACTCCTGGCACATGTCTCGTAACAGCGTGTCCAGAGTTCTCTCCCGTTTCCTCGAGAACGTGGGCGTGTCGAAGGTTGCCTTCTCACCGTTGATCAGCTTCACCAGTAGAAACTCACGGAAGTTGTACGGGTCCTCGAATATCGGAGGACAAGGAAGACTCGGACCGAACAACGGAACGCTCTCGTCGCAATAGATTGCGATTCGCCAACCACGGCAACTCTCCACACTTGTAACCACGGCGAACACGTCTGGCAAACAATCAAAACTTCTTTTCTTGTCTCCAGTGGAATCCGCCGGAGTTCGGTCTAGTCAATTCGCCTGACCACGTCCCCTTCCCCCACGTAAAACCATCTTATACGCGTCACGGTTCACCAACTTTTTTTAACGAGTTATATAATGTACTGCATACCTTGGGTACAATTTTCTACCACCGACATTCGATAACGAAGCATGTAATTTGTTTCGGCAGACTTTCCTTTTCGCGCTTCGTAGTGTCTTACACAGTAAAAAATAATTTCGTAAAATCGCAATACGATGCTTCGTATAAATAATTTTGTTAAATACGAACTCGTTTGTTTCGGCTTCAATATACAGACTTGTCTTTTTATTTCCCGTATTATTAACAATTTTGGTTTGTAGTTTTGTTTGTAAAACAAAAGTAGCAAAAGTGTAAGAAGCCGAATGGTGCGCTCGGAAAATTAGCAAATAAAAAATTGTGGATGTTTCTGGACAATGAGTTGTAAAAAGTACAAACTTCTTTTTTACTGTGTAGGGTGTTTGCGGTTCGTCCAAACTGTTGAGTGGCTCATTTGCGCATTACAGTAAGTTGGTAACATAAGACTGAGCGAGCTACATATCGACCGTATACTCGTTTATCTTACGGTCAATGAATAACGAAGTAGTGCAGCGCATCCGCGTTCTGTGCCGCGTTTTACGGATTACGTATATCCGGTTACCGTTTATGCGCGCTATCGTGGCTTTAATCGTGAACCATTCCTACGCGATACAAACGCTGTCCGTAATTTCTTTGTGACTTGACGAATGCAAATAGTTCTCGTTAACTTGCGATATTTTACGAGACTAACAAGCCCGCGTAAACAACGCTATCTGTGCGCGAGTGAAATTCCTTGGAAACAAGGTGGATATCGCGAGTCGGTAAAAGTTTGCGAAAACAATACGATCGATTAAGTACAAAAAAAAAAATTATCCATATTTCGAGGGGATTTTAAGAAACGAACGAAAAAATTGAAATATGCATGTATGGTATGACGATACGGTTATTCAAAGTAATTCTCACGGACATCCGACCGGTCGTTTAAATGTGCGAACGAAGAAACGATGGGGTGAGAATTTCGATTTTTTCCTTCTCGAAAAACTTGGGGATGAAAATTAATATTTCCGTTTGGGAATGAGAATTGAGTTAGCTCAGAGTAACATTGAATTATACTCACGGGTAAATTGGCTTCTGATGCAATTGGGATTGAAAGTGTCGAGAACGGTAGGATCGTCCGTATAAATAATATTGACGATATCATTCCCAATGTGACGTTTTCGTTCCAACTGCTGGGGATTGTCCTTCGAGTGAGGTAGCATCGTGCTAACGTGATACATCACCTCGTGACCCGCGTAAACGGTGTAGACGCTCTCCTTGCCGGTCATGTCGCCTGTGAAAAATCGAAGCCCGAATGTATCGAGGAAAAAAAAGGTTAAAAGGATAAATGAGGGGTCATTATTTCTTCGGACCGTTTCGTCGATGTACGCGTCGCGATCTTTTTCTCCTCTGTTTTTTTTTTCCCCTCCGAGTCATTGGAGACCGCAAGTATTCTTTCACAATTTTCCTTTACCTTTGACATCCAAGCCCCCCCTGTACTTGTCCCAGCCCTTGAGTCGGATCCTCTCGCCGAGAATTTCCAAGAAACTCTCGAAGCCGGGGCTGCCCCTCTCTGAAAGCAGAGAAAAAAAAACACCGATCGATCGAAGCGGAGTTTGTTGCCGTGTATTACTGTGCCTCTCATCGGAACCCTTGCCCCCTTCCGTCGATGTCACTCTCGACAACGTGACTTTCGTTCTCTTTATCCAAACCACCGCTTCGAATAAGCTGCTCTCTTCGATTCTACGCCCTAAGCGCGCGATTGGTTAACCCCCGAGTAAGGAAGAGATTTTTTTACCATTAGAAAGCATCTCGTCGTCGGTTGTCTGACCCTCCTTAGCGTATATGACGCCAAATTTGAAATTCACCGAGCCCTCTTGTTCCTCCAGTAAGAGAAGATCCTACGGGGTAATAGCAGACAAAAATCATAGGGTTAGTATAGCTATGCACGGGTTAGCATAGGGTTAGTATAGATGCACGATTTAGCATAGGTTTAGTATAGCTATGCATGGGTTAGCGTAGGGTTAGTGTAGTTATGTACGAGTTGGCACAGGGTTAGTATAGTTATGGACGAGTTCGCATAGGGTTAGTAGCGAAACAGACACAGGATGGGAAGCCTGCGCCCGAGTAACTCAAAATTGGCAATTGATGATTCGGAACATCGAAGCAGGAGTTGCAAGCTTTATTTTTCTTTCATATATTCTCCGTCCTCTCACCTTTTGTATCTCCGGTGAGAAAATTTCTCGGGGCGCCTTATCCAGCTTTTCCATACCGAAGAAATTGCTACGGGTTATACGAAGTTTGTAATATTTTTGGGGTAAATTGTTTTTTTTTTTTTGGGGTTTATTATTTTTGTGGTGTTTTTTTTTTAGGATGAACGAACCTTAGTATCTGCTTCACCGTCGTGGTCTTGTTCGAAGAGTAAGGTAATGATATTTTCTGGGCACCCTGCGTTAAATATGTTCTTTTATTTTATGAAATATATATATAACGATGGCCTAATTCCATAAAGGTATATTGGCTGTATGTGACAGCCAAAAAAAAAGAGCGAACGGGCATAGCCTGTTCATTAGGCATTAATGGACTTTTGACATTAGGTCGGTGAACACAAAATATATATATATATATATATATATATATATATATATATATATATATAAGTATTGATCTTTGAACGATCAACGATATTTTTTTTTGTAGAAGAGAGATAATTTGAATTAATTATTAATAATATAATACTACCACTAATATGTTTTTTTCTTGGAATAATTATTCCAATAAAGGCGAATAAATATTGCTTCTGCGCGTCACGTTTTAATATCAGTCTTCAGACCATTGAATATCGATATTTTTTGGAAGAAACTGAATATCTAATTAGACATTTTTTAAAAATTCATTTTGCTGATCATATTTCGGATAAAATCTGCATTGAGAGCTTTGAATGCACACCCCTTTGATTTTTGTGCATTGGGTTTGAATTTGAATGAACTTAAACACTATTCTGTAATCTTTTTTTTACAAAATACAAGCAAGATAAAAATAAAAGTTTGCCACAAGATCTAGCTGCTTCGATCTTATATTAACGATTTAATTTTTATCTCGAGTATCAGTAATTTTTCCATTAGACTTACCGTGCGCCTCCATAGAATAACTCGGTAATGAGATACGCACTGGTCGCCACCGTCGCTGAGGACGACCGACAGGAAGAGAGGATTTCTTTCTTGATCGCAGGCCACGTAATTCTGGTGCACTGTAAGTAAAAGTCTTAATCAAAAACTGGCATGGCAGGAGCGATGGAACAGAAAAATGCCTTAGACACCAGTATAAGAATAACCGCGAAAGGGATTTCCAAGAGAAAAATTTTCATCTCGGGGATTTACGTGTGCACTTTGCCAGCTAAAGCCAAAAGTAATACAGAGAGAGGTCGCGGCGAAGGATGAAAAAAAGGAGAACAAGAAAAAAGTAACGTATAAGAGAGTGCTTCTGTACTCACGCTTGCCGAGGAAATATTTAAAGTACCAACGGGTCTGGTACTCGGGGTTCTCCAATACCGGAGTGCTCGGTGAGCCGAACATCTGGGTTTCCGTCAATGGCAGGAGAACGAGAAGAGACAAAAAGAAAATAGCCTCGGTAATTTTTTTTTTTAGTCAATATTCGATTCTCTGATGATGATTAATGAGATTTTCGTCGAGCTTTTAAAATAAAATTAGTTTCGCACCTCTTCCTTCTCGCCCGGAGAATCACCGTTCTCGACGCGAAATCTCCTCCCATCGGTACCGTCCTGCTCGATTTGCGGCAGCTGAAATAATGCAATTAAAGCGTTGATCTCCGGCTGGTGTCACCGGCAATCGGTTACATAAATCGGGTCTCGTTGTTTCATTACCATTTCGACGCTTCCATAGCAACGTCTCGACAGTACTCCTCTCCTCGAAATTGTATCCGTCGACGATCTGCCAAGCAAACAAAATTAAAAACAAAATATCAATTTCAAACTTACGATCAATTTCGAACTTACTTTTATGCAAAATATAATTTGCTAAGAATTTTTCTTTTTATTCGGAATTATCGACATTGTAACGTTCGTTTACTATCGACAATTATCGACGTCCATTTCATTGATGGACTTATAAACGGACCGTTTTGCAATCAAATTTTATTCAGTGAATGGGTGCACTCTAAAAAAAAGAAAATCCATTTGAGGCAAGAGAATCCTTTCGTAGCAAGTGGATTGTCATTTGCGACAAATTCAATTCTCGTGCAAAAAAATTCGATTTTGTTTAGTGTGTGGAAACACACGAAATAAGCTTTTAACCATTTCATTCTCCTGATCCCTTTGACAACAAAGTAATTGCCGATTCAGTGGCTTGCCATTCAATGCCAATGGAGAGAAAACCGACCCGTAGACACGAAGAACGAACGAGCGAGTATCGATGTTAAAAAAAAATTGATGTTTACAAAAAAAAAAAGTTCTAATCACAGCAAAATATCCGCAGCCCAATCCGTAAACGAGTGAATCCCTCGGGGTCTCGGTTTTCATTGACTAGCTGTCGTCCCAGCGGGTGGAGATCAAAAGAGGTGAGCGCGGACTACGTGCTGGAAACGTTACAGAGAGAAAAGCTCGATGCATTCATCGGAAAACGTTTTGTCTGCCGGTAGTTCGACCTCACGCTACACGATCTCACCCCCCACACGGGATACCTTCGATCTGGTTAACTCATTGCTTTTCATCTCATTTTTTTAAAAAAAGCAAAAAAAAAGTTTCACTCCGCACGTTACTATCCATTCGTCAATGTCTTTAGCCGTTTCTCCCTCACTCGCTCGTTTCGCCCTTTCGCCGACGCGCATATCTGGGTTAATGAGAACGAGCTGAGTTTCGTACTTTCGCGGTCGATGTGCGACACCCCCACGTCGTCGTACAGGGGCGAGAGTGAACGAGCGAGGCTGCGAGTTTTCGATGGATAATAAAGTTCAACGGGTCGAACGATGGCACGCGATGTGAGAGGTACCGACCCCCGATATCGATCCATCCGGTGTGCGAGTACGCCTTTCACAACTTTCACGATATTGGGACTCGAGAGAAAATACATATTCGCGCGGCGATGCGAATCCATCGTGGTAATTAATGTCGAGCGAAAGAGGCAATGGTAAAATGTACCGATTGGAAAATCTGGTGTGGATTCATTACCGATTTGTACTTCGTTGTGCAGTACGCAACAGCCTCGTCGTTACCTTTAGGAGCGACACGGAACTTACAGGGGATACGATGCACTTTAAGGTTTCTCATTAGCGAAGTAATTCTTTAATAAGTTTTATAATTCTGATGGCATCTGATTTTAGAAATTACACATAAACTTGGGCACGAAATAATTTGCTGTGATAAGAAATCGAATCGTAAACGCTATTTTCGTTGACTTGCCTGGCAAACACTTTAGAGTCACGGCCTGCGTGAAGCTCCAAAAGTTCTGCCAGCGTTATTTTTTTTATCGAGCAAAAAGTGTAAATGTACGCTGAGAAACTGGAAAGGCTGGATTAACAAAGACGCGATGGCGTAAATTGAAGAGAGTTATTTGGTAGGTACAACAAAGATGTTTAGGTGAATCAACTGAAGCGAATAATCGTTCAAGAAAACAATGCTTTAAATATACAAACAAAATAACATCTTTGGACGTATGTCGCCGCGACTTTTGGTTAAATCAAACCATTTGTTTTTCTCGGTGTAACGATAATCACCTTACCGTGTTTACAGTACCAGAAAAAAAATGTAATAAAGTTACATAAGCGAGCCTAGGATTAGAAACATTTTTTAGTCCGCTTCGCTTTTGCTGTTTCAAGTGAATATAATCTTTTCATCACGGGTCGTATTTTTGCAAGAACTCCCTGCTACTTTCAACGCTGTCATTACCGATCAAAAAATGGGCATGTTTTCGTAGGATTACGTGGTAAAAAAATACACAAATTCATTGACGCACTCATGCTTATGTCTGCTGAGTGCTCAGAACAAATCCGGAAGCAATGACCGATGTCGCTCACAATTTTTTATACGACTTATTAGCAAACAATGTGAAAGTTTCATATTCAGTTACATATTTCCAAATTGTTGTAGATAATACTGGAGTTGTAAGTACTTGCGCCTTGCTTCCCCGATGGCGTTGTAATGTTTTGACGTCTACTGTCAATCGCAGGAAAATTCAATTAAAGCGTAATTGGCGAAAACGTGTATCTACATATCGCGCGTCAAATGGATGAATACCGGAGGTTTATACACAGTGTACAGAGGCTTTTGCCTTTGGACAGGTGACATATAGGTAAACTGCCATTCATGCACCGGTGCGATGGTCTGGTGGTTAGCGTGCTCGCCTCTAGTTCTAAGCATCGGGCGGTCGACAGTTCGATTGCCGGTTCCGTAGTTTAGCCGAGAATAAAAATATGGGCGGGACGAAGTTCCAGATATATACATCGGCCACTCGCACGCAGTAACTCCAAGTGTGTGTGTCGGATGTGTATAGCTGTAGTCCATGTTTACAATCTCAGTGAAACGCGACGAAACTACGACGCGAGGAATCGAACCTGAGAACGGCTGTATCGGCCATGCGTTTTCTTGATTTATTAATAAAAATTATTATAAGTCTGCACCCAATTAGAAGACAATGGAAAAAGTCATCATCCAAATGAATGTATAATCAAAAATTGCCGGGACACAAAAATAACGTCTTATATAAAACCGACGGTAAATTACACAGGATAAAGCCTAAAATAAATGGCAGAAATGTCGTGGCAAATACGTCACAAAGTATACAGTCGTATGCGCGGAGAAAAATTGTTATGTTTCTTTAACAAAAGGTAGATCGTTAATAATTTATTATTGCGACAGAAAAAATATTTGGCTGCTGCAGCAAAAAAAATCGCTGCCACAGAAAAATATTTTGTTGTCCCTATGTTAAGTAGGTAAATGGGTTACGGTAACAAAATGTTTGCTGTCCCAACAATTTTCATTTCTTCGTGTTTCGCCACAAGCGGCTACGGGAGAATATTCATATTAAAAAAACCTCCATTCATGAATGCCTGGACGAACTGAATGAGCATTTAGCATTAAGTATTAACAGACCAGGTGGGCTATTACTGAATGGCAGACCGGCAGTCAGACAGAAATTGGAAAATACTTTTTTTTTGCCTTCTGGAACATGCAAAACATGTTCCTACATCATAATCTGAAAATCAATTTTTTTTTTGTAATTTCAATACTGTCTCTCCCTTGCATATTTCGTACGGGATGAGCAACTGAACTTAATTAACGTAACCTAGCGGGCGACGGTGAAAAGGCCGATCGCCAATGAGTAACAACAATGGTAACATACACATGATGACTGGCTCGTCGATGAAGATGCCTGAGCTGCGATGATGTCAGTACGGGCATGCAAACCGATCTGGATCGATCTCTGACGATTCTCGGTGCGGTTGCGACTTCCTCGTCGCTTTCACGATCACTTCCGTTCGGGCTGGAGTTACCGGCACTGCCTCGTCTCGTTTTGCTACCGGCATTACCCAATCCAGCGGAACTTCGCCGTTGCTTGTCACTCGTGTGAATAAAGTGGGAAAAAGTCCCGGTAACCGAGGACGACGAACCAGAAGTCGCATTGATGCTTCCTCCCGCCGACCCGGAGGTGTTGCTCGATGACGAGTTCGAGGACAGGCCTCGCAGACGCGAGACCAGCTTCATATCTAGACACAGCATCCCTTCCCAAATTCCAACGTTATTCCATTCCTCGTTCGACTCCTCGCGTCTTTCAGCCCGCAGGCACAAAGTTCCCTTGACTTTCCTTCGCCAAGTTATTTTATTTAATCAATCTCTCAGCAGAAGAGCTTCCCGCGCAAATCCTTCGTGGAATTCTTAATCACTCGCTGTCCGTAACTTCGCGATCATTTAATATTCTTTTCCCGCAAACTTCGTTTATTTTTTCTGTCATCCAGATTATTACATCTCGTTCCTGCGAACATCTTGGATTCAGCCTCCTTGACAGAAATAATTGTGAATAAAAGAATTTCATAAAAACGATATTTAATTTATTTATTTAATTTTTTAAATAAAAATTTAAGCCCGCGCGTTTGTGCTTATGTCCGACCAGCTTTGCCTCTTATCGCAGCGGGCCAATCTGTCCTTGGAGGCAACGATATCGCGGGTAAAACGACGTCAAGGAGCGTCGAGGGGGGCGTAGGTGAGCCACTACCCGGTGCAACGTATGCGCTTTTTCAATTAACCGAGTTGGCACGAATCTTTACAGCTGCCGCGTTTCACAGTCGGTCCCGGATGTATTCCGATACATTGAACGATCGAACGAGCCAACTTGGACCACTTCGAGCTTTATTGTAGACCTTGCTGTGAACCCTTCCCGGATTTCATCCACGCTATGAGCTCCAGTGCACGTGATCTACTTTCTGAAATTTCGAACTTCTTATTACTCCTCCCTATCTCCATAAGACTCTTTCGTCGTTTCTTTTTCTATTGTTCCCCGACTCGCTCGTGTGCGCCCGCGCTCGTACGAAGCTCTTCTGGCCTCGGAGGGATCAATTGCCTCGTAAAGATAATTCGTTCCCTCAATCAAAAATGATTGAGAGTAGGCCCGTTTCTCTCAAGTAGGTCATCTGGAATCCGTGCGGATCCTCCTCAGCCGATATCGCGCTCTCTCGGCTCATCGGACTTTGTAATCCGGTGCTTACTTCGCTTTATATCCCCATTCTTTTTTTTTTTTTAGCTCTCTCGTCTCGTTATATCGTCGTTTTTCTATTTCTTTCTTTTTCCGCTTGAAGCACTATCCAACTAGGTGAAACGAGATTTAACTTACGGGCCGATGGGGAGAGAGCGCTAGGGCTCGAGCTTTCAGCTGATACGGTTCCAGTATGGAAGTTCGGCTCTGCGCGTTTCGACGATGCACCTAATCCAATGGGGCTTTGCGCCCCCGCGACGAGCTTTCCCAAAGTGTGGACCCTCGAGAGCTCTTCCACATGCGCTGAATCTACACACGCGACTCAACGGGCCGCGACAGGGATGCTGGCTTGTTTGTGTACACGCTCTTTAAGACCGTACGCCTCCTTTGCCCGAAGTTAGCGCCTCTTCCAGCCGACGAATTAGGAACTTCCGGGTCTTTCACGCCTGGGTTATTGGGGTTGGAGCCTTGTTCCACGGAAGAGGAAGCCTTCGCGCACCTCTTAGGAAACAATGCTCGCGATAATACCGGCTATCCTCGCGACGAGGTTAGTTCCTTTCTTAATCTGCGCGGAAAACACAAGCTATTACGCACTTTTATTAACGGGAAAAGACGTTTGTATTTAAAAATAACACATCATTTTTATTGAGAGCCGAACAAGGTGGCGAAGTTCGTCGATTTTGGAGAGTGATTTTATTTTCGTTAGAAGAACAATTTTTTTTAAATTGATCATCCAGTGAGCTATTACATTAAGAAATATTGATCACGTACTTCACGCCAAGTAAGCTTCAATTTTTTATAAATTTTTTTATCCAAGTGCCGGGAAGATTGACGACATTCTTCGAATTTGATAGTTTACAGTGTCTGAATAAAATTTGATTATCAGTTAGCGCATGAGTTATTGGGACGGTTAATCGAACGATTTTTTTCGATGTCTTGATGGAACGCACGGGAATATTGCGATGATAGAGATTGGTATTAGACCGTAACGAGTGCACTCGACCCTTGTGAGCGTGTTTTTATTTCTAGCTTGTAAAGCTTAAGAGCGAGCGAGGAGTTTGCGGAGATGGAGAGTGTAATAATATATCTGTATATAGTAAAGTGGTTGGAATATATATATATATATATATATATATATATATATATATATGTATATAGGCGTGTAAAAGAAAGTGTGTTGAGTTAGCTCGATCCTTTCCACGGCGGACGGATCGTCGCTCCTCGCTCCTCGGGATTCCGACCCCTACTGAGCATCAACCCCGACCCGACACGACCCCCCCAGCGAGCCTTCGAGGCAACGTACACTTAACAACCACCCAGCGAGAACCATAACGCGCGGATCGCTGCGACTCAAGACGTGTTTACACTGCATAAGCCTACATCTACAACTATACGCGTGCATTAGCTAGCGTGCATTGCACCAAATAGTTGACGGGATGCCGACCTCGAGCGGAGATAATTACTCCAGTCTTCTGATGTTTAAATTACCTAATCCGGTACAAGTGGTATTTAGGTACTTGCTTGGCAATTGGCGTTAATATTGAAAGGGTACTTAATTCTTCAATTATAATTTATAGCAAAATTTTATTTCGCACTTCGCAATCACTGAATTCTTCATATCTAACGCAATGAAAAAAGGTTTGCAGATCGAACAAATATTTCTTAGCCACAAAGGGCCACGATTTTTTTCTTTTCTCAATTTACAAATAGTTTCTTTCAGTCGACGATTTCTATTTTTTATGTAAAAAAGATTGTAAGCTCAACGAGAAAAAAATACCGCGTTCGCGGACACGAAACTTTTGTCGAATGTGCGAGCACGTGAAAACTTTATACGTTTTCACCGTGTAAAGTCGCAATAAATTTTATAATTTAATTGAGGATACCAATGTTATATAACAAAACACAAAGCTATTAATTTTCGATGTCGCGTTTCGTTCAATCGGCAAGAAAAATTCGTGTCTGGTCGAAGTTGTTTTTCATCCCTTCTTGACAAGGCGCAAGATAGAAAAAACAAGGTTTGCGACGTCTCGCTGGATGCGGGACGAGTTCGGTAAGAGATAACAGAAACGCGGTCTTAACTAGCCTCGGGGAAAGACGTTGGCCCGGACTATGCATGCGGACGACCGAGCGACGCCTCGAGCGCGTAGTGCGGGATGGTCGGTCGCCGGCAGGAGCGGCGCCGACGCGCCCGAGAGTGCATCGGCACTGTCGCGATATACATACCTAATCGTACGGTATAGAGACCGAGCTGGCGCTATACCGGTACGTACATCGACTACCCTCACACTCCCTGCCGCCTACAATACGTACGTGCGCTGCACAGCGGCGATGCCGCGCTGCCAACCCGCGTCCCGTATCGACCTACGGGCGACCCGTATTCCCGCGCGCGGCGCACACTGCCCGCGAGCTTGGCGAACCCGCTTTTTCGCGGTTCCTCTCTTCGTTCTCTGCGCCGCCTTGCCCGCCGCCGCCGTCCCTCTCTCGTTCCACACTCACTCCAACGAATCACTCTGGACGATCATACGGGCACGGGCACTGGGTTATCCGGACGCCCTCTTACCAAATCCCACACTAGCGTTTTCGACGAATCGAACACAACTCGAAGATATTGCGTCGGGGGAAAATCGAAAGCAATCTGGGCCGCGAGATCGGTATCAACTCATGCGCGGCTTCGTCGCAATTTCTCTATGGCAAATTGCATGCGGAGCGTGCCAAAGGAAAATAAAAATGCAGCCTTCGAGGGTCGCTGGATGCAATTTTTTTTTTTTCGGACGTTATCGAGTTTTTGGAAAAATTTATTTGTATAATTTAAATATCAAGTAACCAAACGAAAGTTCGTGCAACAGAAATGCAGGAATGTTGAAAATGAAAGTTAAAGAAGAAACTGATGCAAATCACGACAGGCGATCTTTCTAGCTCTGACCCGTAAAGTTTTGAAGTGAGGGTGAAGGTGCGTTACTCAAAAAAGAGATATGGCATGATGAATTACAACTGAAAATCTGGGATCGAAAATTAATGGAAAAATGTATAGGTTAAAAGTAGGGAATTTGGCCCACCCCAATTCACACGTGAATGAGTTAATCGGGGTGGGCCATATTCACCACCTCTACCTATCCATATCCTTAATATGCTCCCTTCGTCCCATTGCGATAGAGTTCCGAACGCATTAATTAAGACATTAGCTAAAAAGGGTTACATTCATTCTACAACCCGCTTAATATTCTATGGAACCATAATCGACCACTTAAGCATAAAACCCAGAGCTTGTTCAAGTTTCATCGATAAACGATTACGAGAATGTGGGACATTACTATTTATGGTTGGTCGTGAAGAGGTCATTCACACCTTATTGCGGTGTCTGGTATACACGTTACGAGCTCAGTCATTTTTCAATATTTAATCGTTCTAGAGCTGGTCGAATGAACTTTGCAGAACCACGGAACATCCTCGACAATTTGCAACTTTTCAAAAAGATTACGATCGATCCATCTAGAAGCAATGAAGTAGTTATTCTTCCGTCACATTTCAATGTTGATTTTAGGACGCAAAGAGAATTTTTATTTTGACCAACAAAATATATATGATTTCTCAAAATGGAACGTATTTTGGAATTTCTTTTTGTGAATTTTACTATAGCAAAATTATGTTTTTGTCCAGGGTACGAAACTGACGAACCAGTCGAGGTAAAACTAATTTCCGAGCAGAAAACTATATTTCTCCTGACGCACCGGGCCGCCATAAATA
Organism: Stenichneumon culpator; assembly: GCA_964017025.1. Taxonomy (NCBI): domain Eukaryota; kingdom Metazoa; phylum Arthropoda; class Insecta; order Hymenoptera; family Ichneumonidae; genus Stenichneumon; species Stenichneumon culpator. The sequence goes on along the minus strand of OZ024773.1, from coordinate 15,509,664 downwards.
TTCGTCTATAACCGTGTTGTTGTTATGTTGAATCATCGCCATAATCGGCTATAGCTATGCTTAAATTGACGTCGAATCTAACGAGAGCTTTCAGCGTAGCCTGGATTATTATACCAAGAGGTGGAAAACTCCGTTGGCGGAGAAGAAGTTTCCGTCGAACGTTTCACACTTTCGGTCTAGATGAATATAGAACTATCGTAAATCTCCCCAACTCCTTTTGGTATATTGTCTTCTCGCTCTCTCTCTCTCTCTCCTCCGCTCGGCCATACTGTGCGTCGTATTTTGCGAAACATAAAGCCGAAGCAAACTTTCCACCGCAGCGAGCTTCGAAACTTTGTTCAGCTTTCGTATCGGACTATTACTTTTGGGTTTAATGGCCTTCCCGACCTCTTCTGCTCGAAATTAATCCACTCAATGAGAAAAAAAAACCGTAGCAACAATATTAGAAAAAAAAATATGTCTCAAAGTTGTAACTTTTTTTCACACTCTAATGGCGAAAGATTAGTAATAGAGGCACGAAAAGGGCTACGAGACGCGACGAATGCAAGAGCGAGCGCAACGTTAGCCGTTAGGAGCGCGGCACGCGACTGAGCTAGCGTGTCCGTATTATCAACGGGCGAACGAGAACGAGTGCGCGCGAAAGGGAGCAAACGTGAGGGAGAGAGGGAGTACGAAATAATGTGACACGGTACTTCGTGCCTCAATACGGTAATATACGGGCGAGGAAATTCTACTAATCTTTCGCAACGTTAGCTTTCAATGCAATCTCGTGTACGAGGCATTCCGCGTTGAATCGAACGCCCCCTTTACGACGCCTGGCAAGAAGATTTCACGGTGTTATCGACAAATTACTTCAGATTAGTTAAATCGCACGCTTGACCAAAAAAATTTAATACCCAAACTTATCACGTGACGCGCAAGCCACGGTTCTAAAAAAAGATGATTTAGAGCGCAGAATTTTACATTCTATGCCATTTTTTATTCTCTCCATCCCAGATTAATTTTAGCCTCTCGTGATGAGCTTGCGCTGAAAATAAAGAGCCGCTTTTAATTTCGCTCATCAATGATCAACACAATTTTAAAAAATAACTTTTACGGAATTCCCCTCCAATCGTTAACGAACTCTCCGCTGAAACTGCCTATTCTAATTACGGAAAATCCGAGCGGCTCGATGCAGAACGCCTCGTATTCAGTAGTGAACAGCGAAACACTATATTCAAGGTCTGCCTGGGCGTGCATATCGGCATTTCCGCTTCTGTTATTCCCAGTTTGTCGCCCGCGCACATATGTTTTCCTATTCCACAATAGCTGGTGGAGTGCGTGGATATTAGAAGTCGAGAAGTGTGCGTCTGGACTGGCATCCCGATGTCATCGGCCATTATTTATCGCGATAGAGCTGAAAGGAGCGAGTGTACGTTACGTGTATGTGGCATCGAGAACGGGCGTCGGGGGCGTCCGGGGAATCCCCCTCGTGCCCCCTTCGTCCCGACGCCTGATATCTGAGGCCGATAAGTTCGTTTGCGCGGCGCTTTCACTAGCCACCAATACACACTGAGACCAGAACCAGTTGATATCGCCAAAACAGAGAGGTCTTTATCGACAGGGGGTTTATAGTTTCCGCAAGCTCGCGGTAGGGCACTCGCGGGATTCTACTTGCTGTGAGAATCAGCGCGCTGGCACCTCGTCTGGCCGTTGAATTCCGCCCAAGCCTTTTATTGTAGTACCCCCCCCCCCCCCCCCCCCCTCTTGGGGAAGATTTTTACTATTTTTTTTACGTACTCTTTTGAAACGTTGGATATGGTGTAGAAACGGTATACTCGAGAATTCTAAAGAACTGCCGGTGACTAAATGCCGTCGCGACGTTCTTAATTATTATCGTAATTAGTCGAGCCACGGGATGAAAGCGGCGCACCAGTTATTCACCCTCCTTTCTGTCGCGTTTCGACGTCGACGAGGCGAGCATTTATTTTCACTCTTTTTATTCCGAGCTTTACGCACAAGCGCGAAACCTTCCTCACCGTACGCGGGAACTTATTCGAGGGTAAAGATAAAAGATATAGAGTTGATGAGAGAATCGTCGTGAAACAAAAAAAAGCGTCGTTATAATCCCATTATGGAAATAATGGAAAATAGTTTTTCGCTGCAGAATTTACCGGCGAAGCGTTCTTAATCCTTTAACGCTCACCGGAAAGAATATCTTTGCTCACAATTACCTAATCGTTGCGGATGCGAATTTAATGCGTTAAACATCTAAGGAGAAATTATACAATCAAAATACATCGATTCGAAAATTATTTTTTCTTGACCGTCATATGAGGTTTAGACAGAGATAAAATATCTGGTCTGGTCCATCTGCTGGTCTGTTAATTTCTACCGTCCGAAAACATAACAGCTCTTTTGCATATACAATTATATACAGTTTTGATTTCCAGGTTGATTTTTGGTCCACAAACTGAATCACATTGGTGATTCAGTGTCTTCACGAGTAGCGTTAGTGAAAAGATGGCAAATGGGATGTAGAGAGATGGTATTGTTTTGCGGTAAACTGCGGATATCTTTTATTTATAGTCGATGTTGGAAAAGTTTGTGTAAGTCGAGGATGATGTTGGGTGTGTAAAAGGCAAAAGCCGAACATTGGAACTAAATTCTACTCTACATTAGTGTCTTCGTTGCTTAATTTAGTCTCTCGAATGAGATAAAATAGAAACCAGCCTGTATAAAAAATGTTAATACAAATTCAAATCTTATACATCCATTAACCTGGATCTCGTCGATGTACTTATCAAAAGTATCACATAGTGAATGCTCTTGAGCGGTTTTCGATGGAACAATGTACTGATAGTTTATCCCGAATGTTAGGCTTAGCAAATTGTGTTGATGGAACATGATTGATGTTGAGGAATTTGTAACCACAATGTGGGTTATAAGTTATAATCTTTTAAAAGTAACTAATCACTTATCGCGCGTCAGAAGAATCAAACAATAAATTAATTGACATCAAATGGGTTGGATCTATTTTGGTGGGGCGATTGCAATTTATCGTCCAGTCTGCTGTTAATAATATTCTCTTTATATATCGAGAACTGTGATAAGTATAATAATATTCTGTACTCAAGTCGCCGTTCGCGACGCTTGAATTTCGGTGATAGCCAAACGAACATTTCTGTAGCTTTCAGACACGTTCATTCGAACTACTTCCTCGCGTTAAGCGATTACAATCGAGTCGGCAGTCCGACCATCCTGCGTCCAGTCCAGAGCTTTAGATTCCAGACACGTTTCGATTATCATTACCGCATGGAAAACGCAAGCTTAATCAGTCGCATTGAATTCAGCCAGGCGCTTTCGCGCCCCAAGGGGACCCCCGAGAGAGCTCGTCGTCGAGGCTTTTCAACGATAGAGAGGCATTGAGAGAACGGTCGGCGAAGCGAGTGAAGAGCGACTTCCGGAGAGACGAGGGACCGAAGGAAACGTCGACTGGCGCACTACTACATAGCAAACATTGTGGAACTTATAACTGTGTATGGTAAAGCGAGTATGAAAACGGCGGAAGGTAGAACGACGTAGTCGAGAATATCTTGGAGAATAGACCAGAGCTGAGGGAACCACAGCAGTCTTCGAAACGAACGAAGAAGAGAGATTACTCAACGGTAGTAGAGCCAGTGTAGTGCACTGGAAAGATATATAGATCGCTACACGAGGAACAGTGTAAGAGTAGGTTGCATTGAACATCAAGGGACAATGAAAGAGGTAAACGCAGGACGATATTAAATATTTGTTCCTTCCTCACGTAGAAACTTAACCCCGATTCTTCATATCACCTCGACACTTCGTCGAGGCTGCGGCAGCGAGAAGTTTGGAAATCAAGAGTCGCGGTAGCGTCTCGTTGGTATAGCTTGTAAGTTTCGTATTTAATGAAAGTATTTGATGACTATGAATTTGGTGGTAAATTTATAGTGCAGTGAAGTTTCGCAAATATTTTTGCACCTAGGAATCATCAGAACGGTCAATCATAAGTTTTCTATTTTATGATTAATATTATTCCTGGAAGGCTAAGTGATAATTACGCAAAGTAATTGAATCGTACACAAACTATTTGATAGAGTTTCTTCCAAACGGGGCTTTGCGATATACTTCGGATAGACAAAGTCGGTTTTTAATTTGGTTCACCCTTATCTCTTGCTTTAGTTTAGTGCTTGTTATTATTTTTGCTAGTATTTATTTAATTCATTATTTTTTTCAGGTCGTAAGTGATATTTCTCTCGGGAAGAGAATAATAAAAGAATAACATCGTTATTCTCACTGGTATTGAAATATTTTTTTATTGTAATTAAAATACATACGTGTTATATTTAATTTTTTAAAACTTTTATTGCATGCCCGTATGCGGGCAGAATAAGATTCGTTGCAATTTATAATTCAAGTAGACAAGTAGATATTACTTGAGCAGCTGTCTGTTGATAAACAGGTCCTAAAACTTAACACCACTTCCAAAATTTCTGTTTTTCGTTGCACAGGTGGAAGCTTATCGGCGTATCTTCTCAACTTATCATGTTCTACTGCCGCTTCAGTAAATTGCAAAGCGCGTTGGTGAGTATCGGTATCAAGGCCGGATAATCATTGGCCGAATTTGCTTTGACTTTGGAGAAGGGTTTTTTAGAACCCGTCCGTAAGTAGTACGTTCCAGGTTTTACAACAGCGAGATTAAGTCCACCCATCACCTCAGTGTGCGGCTTGGCACCACAATTATTTTCTTGGAAATCCAAGTACGAGCGGCATCGAGTTGCGACAAAATGTTTTGTGATCGATTCCGCAAAGAATTCGTAGCTACGGGCGTCAGAACAGGCACTGCAATCGTTTATCACTTGCAGTAGCTGTTTCCCGGTCTTCACTTGTGTAGCGTTGAAGTCACAACAGCCCTCTTGTACGCTGCCACCATTTGGGAAAAAGTCTGCGTGACCGTGAGGACACATACTGCCTAAACCGCCGCCATTCGTATGAATGATTTGCACGTGTTGAGCGTCTTCCTTCGAGAGTGTCTGGCTGTGATGGGCGAAATTGTACATCTGAAGAGCCGGATCCAATCCTACGGAGAAAATCGTTCGGGTGAATCACAAATTACCCTACTAATACATTTGTAGGGGAGTTCTCGCGTACTTGGATTAGTTGCATGAGTGGACCACGTTCATTTCTCAACAATGCAACGAGAAATCGCAGTGCTTCGGGTCAAGCTTCTTTCGAGATATCAGAATAGAGTCATGTACAAAATTTTAACTTAATTGATCGGCGGAAGAGGCAAGGACATCAAAATACCTTATTACGAGCGTTTGTGCTAAGAAAAAGCGTCCACATCGGTTTCATTGGAACCCCAATATCTCAGCGAGAATAACATCTACAGCTATGGGCGTTCGGATGATGTAAAAAGTGATCATTATCTATCAAAATCAAGTGTGACTTATAATCGTAAGCCTTCTGTTGACCAAGATATTTGACTCTTTCGTGAATCACGGTGCAGTAGGTAGGACATTATTTGAGATATCGGAAAATAGTCAAAAACCAAATTCCAGTCAAATCGGTACACTCAAAAGGCATGGGTTTCTCAAAGTCCATTGATGAAACTGGGACGGTCCATCCGTTAAATAGTATTAGGCGACAAAAATGAGTTGCATGAGTGAACCTCACTCCAAAGATGCAGGGAAGTTGTTAACTGAGTATTTCGAACATTTTTTCTTAAGTGGTCTAATGATAATGGTTCTCCCCTGCGTCAATTTATATACGAATAAAACTTACCAATGATGTGCTTCACTTTGGACTTGAGCTTGTAACCAGCGACTCCCATTATGTGAGCTCCTATAGAATGACCAATGAGGGCCATCTCATCGTTCCTTAATCCGTTGCTGTACAACCATTCGAGCATTTTGCGGACTGTTCTGGCGATTTCCTTGACCTTATAAGTTACATCTACATAAGACAGTGACATGCTGTATGAGCTCCAATCAACGACGAAGACGTTCACATCGACCTTCTGTAGATAAGCTGTGGGTTAAATTTTTTTATTAATCAGAATATAATTGAGAGTCAACAAGAGGGAATCAACTAACCGTCGCGAATGAGGGTGCAAGAGGGACTATTTCCGCTGTTTTTCCATCCGTGAGTTATCATGTACGATGGCTTGGTAGCATCAAAATTACTTTCTTTCAAACTCGACGTATCATTAATCTTCAGTTGTTGGCCATACAACGGATTTTTTTTCGTGTAAATTTTAAAGGTGATTTCACCCTTGAAATCACTTGGCGCACCCTGCTCCTTGGTACATTCAACTAGGTTCTTATTGTCGTCGTATATAGTCAGCCCAGTGGGAAACGCGTTAATTTCTTTCGTATATCGCTCATTGTCGATAGCTTCCCCGCGAAGTTCGGTACCAAGGTTGGCGCAGACCAGCAGGAAAAAGACTAATGAGACTTGCGTACTCATTTCTCAGATTTTCCGATTATTTTACGAACTTGTCCGAACTGAACTGCAGTTGTCGCTTTTGAAAAATGCAAATGTCTAAATTTTTTGTATTCAAGACTGCCTTTAAATACGATTCCTTATTTACCTTATCTCTTTATTTGCGTATTTTATAGGTGTGTAAGCCTTATATTGGGTATATTATAGTGAATGTATATGCGGATAACAGTGGCTCTGATTACAAACTCATCAGCTGCGATGATATAAAAAAAGTTAAAAACAAAAGGATCCCAATATCAAGGTTGTTTGCCTGTAGTACAGCCAAACAATCTTGTTTGCCTGTAGCACAGCCAAACAACCTTGTTTGGCTGTACTACAGGCAAACAACCTCGTTTGCCTGTAGCACAGCCAAACAACCTTGTTTGCCTGTAGCACAGCCAAACAACCTTGTTTGCTTGTAGCACAGCCAAACAATCTCGTTTGCCTGTAGCACAGGCAAACAACGGCAATTGCTTGCCACCAAGCTTTGCTGTTTATAATATTGCAACAATAATTTCTAGCACGAAATTGCAGCATATTGCTAGCAAAAATCCAACAACGGTTGCTACAAGCTGAATTCTGATTCTTAACCACCGTGAAAGGGATCAAAATTCCTCCTTATCAGAAGCCGACCTCTGATTACGTATTTCCTCACTCAGCATTATTGCTAATTAATGAAAGCTTATTTTTACGGGATAATTAAGTTCGATAATGGGTTGATAATGAATTACCTAAGATTTCGCGCAAAATAACCATGATTCAAGCGAATTAATCTTCGTAGTGAAACGCAAAGCACCAGCAAGTCTTGCCGACAACTTGCTGACCATATGTTCTTAAGAATTTTCGGCATTGAATGTTGGCAAAAACATGAGCAAATGCGGACATGCCGCAATTTTGCCACCATCCCGTACGGACATATGCTGCCTATTTGCTGGCGGGTTGTTGGTAAAATGCTATCTGCGGGCATTTGCGAACTGCAATGGGTGACCATAACGGGGTAACAGGTATGTTACTGCTTTGTTCAAGATATAGCGAACTAATTTTCATCATCGACCAGCTGCGTTCTGCTTTTTAATGTACCCAAAGGACTAAGATCATGCATTCGATCTCACTGGTTATAAATGGAAAAGACTTTGACGAAAATCGCACTTAGGTAATGATCCCATATGGAATTATCGTGCATCTTAACCTTGACGATTTTAAAAATGTTTACTAACAGATAAGAACAGTATTTTGCAGATTGTGTGTGCTTGAGACAATCCGCATTTGGTAGCCCGATTCTCAGATAAGAGAACACAGCATCTGTGAGCATACTTAAGAGCATATATGAAACCCTATCGAGTGGGAGAGAGATATCTTCATTGGCGTTTACGTCGAAGCAAGAGAAACATCCCGGGAGAATGGGTTCAGGCCGTCTTAAGCGACACCACGAAGAGGAATCGACCACTATGCACAAAAACATTATAAAATATTTTTTTGGTCTTCCATCGTTTAGCCATCCGTGAGTTATGCAGTACGGTGGCTTGGTAGTATTGAAATAACTGTCTTCGAAACTCGGTGGAACATTTTTTCGTAAAGAGTTTAAAACTAATTTGACTCTTCAAATCACTCGGTGCCGTCTTCTTCTTCGTAACTTCAACTGGCTTGTTAATGTCACCGAATATAGTTGGCTTGGTAATATCGAACGTTGACTCGTTAGCATCAAAATAACTTTTCTTGAAACTCGGCGGATAATTAATCTGAAACTCTTGGACGCCCACCCCATTTTTATTCGTGAAGAAATTAAAATTGAATTGAACCTTGTGATCGATCGTTACCGTCTGCTTCTTCGTAACTTCAACCGGCTTGTTAATGTCATCGAAAATATTGTGCGTAGTGAACCAACTCTTATGTCTATCAACATTAAAGTCGATAGCCCCAGCGTGAAGCTGTACACCCAGGCTGACGGAGGCGAATATAATAAACACCTTTACGTGCGTGCTCATTACTAGATCTTGCGTTTACGTTGCGAAATTCCCGTAAACTGTAGTTTTCACACTCGCAAAGTACAAATGTGTTAATTTTTCGTACTGAAGTCTGCCTTCAGATTCAATCCCTTACATACCTCACTTCATTATTTGCAAACACCTGATGTACATACAAAAGCAGTAGCTATATTTGACATTTAATTTTTCACACTGAATAGATCCGCATGTAAAGACTCGACAATTTGACGATTGAAACAAGTTTATTTGACTCGACGGTTTAAAACGCAGCATGCAAGCTGCCACCAAATATAGACATCACCTAAAATACCGTTGTCTTGTGTCGTCTATCAGACACGAATTACTTCTTCGACAGCAACGACATGAAATTTTGTCAATAATAATGATCAACGTCATGAATTGACGTGATTGGTAGCTGTTTTACGGTTGGAGTGCATTTGCCAGCAGGACGGTTTGATACTGATCATTTTTGACAAGTATGGAACTGTGCCATTAGCGAAAAGTTGGCTGTCGTCCCGTTCATCCTCGTAAAGCTTCCTCCCACGTATTCCACGGTGGGACATGACACGTATAGTATCAGTGCTGTATGATCAAGTACTACGTCTATTGGAGCAAGTGTTCGTCTGACGGACAAATCATTCTCTACTTATTTACATGCATACATAGCGCCATAGCACGCACGTCTATGTCGGGCTATTGGCCTTTCTTGAACCGGCGCGTACATGCGTAACGCCATCACGTGAGTACGTGCAGAGTGCTTCGATACGGTTCGCCATGCCAAGGAGAGTGTACGCGGAGAATGCACCTATAGTATTAACAATGGCTGTGTATCAACCCTTCATAAGCCATACCGCTCGGAACCGCATCGAAATGGGAATACGGGAATAGGCGTCCTTATGGTGAAACTGTGGAGTAGGTATATTCGTGTGATATGTGGAGGGTTGGCCATGTTGTGCGTATATATCGATGGTTTACCGCCAGGAAGCCATGTAGGCTGCGCTTGCAGCACGCAGCCTATATGGCGTTATGGCATTAAGCCATCGATACGTACGTTACGGAGAAATGTTGAGAATGGGAAATGCGAGGGGGACGCCAGTTCGCGTTCCTTGACTGGCGTCGCGCGTTCAGCCGGAAGCGCAGATTGGGGAAAAACAAGCGTGGAGGTTCGATACCATTGGGTGGCTGCTGGGTTGGGCACTGTGGCGCCTCCGGGGCGAGCGTATACTACTTTCAGACTTCATTCCTTCATTCCTCTTCCACCGCTTCAGCTATAAAAATACACACGTAGACACACACTAGTGTAATGTCAGCATAAAAGGTTGCAAAAATTCCAAGAGTAGCGTATTCGCCAGTCAGGAAATCTCGCAGAGTTTCCCGGGTATGCGGAAATACTGGAGCATCTAAAAGAAATTGGGAGTGGGTTACCCAAGGCACGCCGCGTCGTAACTTCGGTGCTTGGTTAATGTAGGAGAGAAACTATAAAAGAGACGAAAGGGGTTCGTTGAACCTGCTTGACTCTTGCGTATCGTGATAAATCCGGATGTCCATGTCGGTATTGCATCGGCTCGATGTAAAAGCCTTTATATTATTTCCCAATGGCTATTTAATTTTTGGAAAGAATTATTAAAGGTAAAGTATTTCTAATATTTTAAATATACGCAACATTAATTTTACATCACAATTTTACATGACATTTAATATACCAGTTTAACAGTAAAAACTTCCACTACCACTGCATTAAATTTCATATGAATTTTTTTTTTACAGTATACGTTTTTTAGAAGTTTCACGACGGGGCATCGACCTTTGAAAAATGAGGGGTCATCGACGCGACGAAGAACTCTCCGATCGCCTCTCTGTGACAGTTGAGCCGTGAGATAAAAGAGATAACCAGCATAATTATCTGTTGACGGTGGTTGTGTATCGTCGCCTCGCAGAATTTACGGTCCAGGGAGTCCCCATGGTTGTGTACACCAGATAAAAGGGCGTTTGTGCGTGAAGCGCAGGGAGGATATATCACACACGTTAAACATGTGTATTTACGAGACGCAGCCATTTATCCAACATCCCCTGGCGTGGCTGTCGATGCCAGCCAGAGCGCCGCTTCGCGACGGCGACAATGCCGACGACGGTACAGAGGGTTGTTCGACCCTGTGTCGTGCTATTGGCCATCCGTAGCCGCGGCGTCGCGTCGACGCATCGGCGCTGTGCTGCTCCAAGAGCTTTAGAGATTCCGAGCGTCGAACCCCTGACCCTACGTACTATTGGAACTCCTTATCCCCGAGATGCTGCTGTCGCAACCCAGATAAGAGAATCGTGCGGTTGACGATAGCAGAGAAAAGGGTCACGAGGGATCGAGACCGAAGGAGTGAAAGATTTTTCTCTCGCACAAGCGCACAGAAGAGAAATTGAAACTAATGTGGCCCTTCGTCGTGGAGAAAGCGAGACGCGAAATGTAAGAGAGAAAAATTGTTGACGACGACTGTGCTCCTCGACTCAAAGGCCTTCGTTCTTCTCTTCGGATTGTTCATTTTTCTTTTTCTTTCGCGCGATGAAAAGAAAGAAAGCGCGGAGCTTTCTTTCTTCGCCCACTGATAAATACTCCTCGACTTGTCTTGCTGCACAACGACGCAATCCAGCATCTTTTGAATGTAACGCCCGAGGAACCCCCGCGAGCTACGGTGCTTCTTTAATCATTGCTCCGTTCTCCGGGCACTATTATTTCAAAGCGCGAGACGTTGAGAGGCACAGAAAAAGGTTGGGTATCTCGCACCCGCCTCGTTTACCCCCTCATTGTTTCGTCTCTCCGATCATAACTCCCGGATGCAATTTAATGTATTTTAAAGAGCCTTCGGTCATGCAGTTCAAACAAGAAGCAAGATTTGAAAAATTGTTTTCAGAAGGGGAAACTGGCGATGCGAAAGTGGAGCCGAATTAAGGACATGTGAAACGACTCAGTCGGTAACCAAAATCTGTAATGAATGCGATTCAGACGCCGTAGACTTTTCAGGAAAAGGCAAAGCATTAGCGGATGTACAATTTAATACCGCGTCCGATGATGCTTTTGTTTTATGAGAACCATCAACCGGTTTTAAATGACATTGATTCGAAAAATGCATCTATCTCTCTCGCACTCATATGTCACGTGGTACATTTTTCACACGGCCTCAAAGAATTTCTACCTAATGTGGACAAAATTAAAGCATACAAATAAATTTGCAGAAAATTAAGACCGTTCCCGTCAAAAATCCATAAGTGATGTTCACGCGATTGTTTATAAATCAAATTTGTAATTTTCGGAACAACGTAAGATTTTATAGATAAAAAAATCTTTTTTCCACTTTGGTTCTTCGTTTACGTTGTTTTATTCGCACGATAAAATAACGACCCGATCAATTGAACATTTTTTTTTCACTGCTGGTTGTTAACAGTGTCGCGTGCGGATATTTAATTACATGCTTATATGACATAAAAAACAATGGCGAGTAATTGATTTAATTATTTAAAAAAAGTATCCACGGAAACCCCAAGGAAAACCTAAGAAAAATATTCAATTATCGAACAGCGTCGTGTCAAATAATATTCAGAACTCTGTGACGCCAAGCAATATCAGCCGTTGCTACAAAAGGCTGGCAACTGCTGCTAGCAATGGAATAAGCAAGCGATAAGTCATATCGCTAGCTCTCTTCTATCCGACATAAATTTACCGATAGATACACATGCACCAACGTTATGCCACATAACCATTATTTATCGAAGTCCTTGACCTAGTATCGATATCAATTTCTGGACGTCACCATACGTTGTGCGAATGTGTTTCCTCCACGGTTCCATAATTATCTCTTTTTATTCCTTTTTTTATCATCCGCCGTTCTACTACATTATTCCTTGGATGACCTACTACAGATAGGGTGCTCGTTTCCGTTTTCGGTAACGCAGGTGCGCTGCGATCATAACGTTTATCGGCGAAGTTGGCTCTCAGTTCAACACTTTCGCTCCGGCATTGATTTTCTCAAATCGAACACAATTCCCGTCAATGCCCGTTACCTTTTGCATTGCGTAATCCTGGCCACTCGGTAAACGTTGAACCATGACTCCTAGCCATTTATCCTAGAATTTTTTATGCGATTGTACATTTTCAAAAAAATTACTGCTTTTTAAGAGATTTTTTCGACTCATCAACATTTTTAAGTAATTGTTATTATTATTATTTTGTCAGCCTCTTTAAACCCACAAAAAATATTACATAAACATAGAAATCGAAACCGATACACCGTGAGCCAGTAAGTACACAAGACAGGTTATTTGACGAAGTTTTATTAAAGTTTTATTTGGTCGTTACAAGGGCATTTTTTTCGTCAAATCGAAGTATCTCAAAATATGTTCCAGTCCAATATGTTCTTATTGCAAAATATTTCGATGTTTCTTTTTTGTGTTGAAGATGACTCCAACAGCTGCTTGCGCTAAATTCGAACGGGACACCGGTAATCGTGAAAAAAAGTCTCGCTCCCGGCGCGATTAAAATTCCTGTAGCTTTCGCCATCAGCATACGAATAAGTCAACAGCGATCGACGTGCGAATAAATCAACAATAATCGGCATGCGAATAAATCAACAATAATCGAAATACGAATAAATCAACAATCCGCATTCGAATAAAACATCAACCACAACCGGCACACGAATTAATCAAATTCGATATATCAAGTTTTTCCCAACGTGGATTTTTCTCTTCAAATACGACAGCAAAGAATTCAATAAATTTTATTTTTACCAAAACAATTCTGAAACATGAAATTACGCAGACGCACATTGATGCATGTTTTTTTAACTTTGCACATAGGCTACAGCGGGGCAAAATCGGACAGTGGGCAAAACGGGAGGGTGAGGGCAAAATTCATTTTTCCAATCATTTTTGGATGTCCCATTCTGTCCCAACGATACATCCGGCTTTTCAGCCCCGTTTTGCCCCACGCGCCACCATCGCTACTATCCGAAAGTTATTGGAAAATTGCGTTTTGCCTCAGTATCCCGTTTTGCCCGCTGTGCCATTTTGCCCCGCTCTTCCCTACGTCCGTGGGAGCGAATGGCTTGATCGCGCTCGCGGATGATCGCTCTGTGCACGTGTGGGTTGCAGTTTCACCTCGCCCAGGTTATGCATCCCAACAACGAGGGCTTTTCTATATTGACGATATGCATATACCAGTCGTACTATACCGAACAAGTTAAACCGAACACTCTCTGTCTGGCTCTGTTACATCGCAAAATCGATACGTACTTTCGAATGCGGGCCATCGCGATGACGCAATTCGTGCGCGAGATGCAAGCTGCTCGCGCCAATGGACAAAGTCATTGGAAACGCTTGAGTAACCGTGCAGCAACAGCAGCAACATCAACAGCAGCAACAGCAGCAGCAGCATCGGCAAGAGCGCACGCGATAGTCTAGGTGGTCGAAGAGCCGAGAGAAACACTGGAGAATCTCTTAACCTTTTTTTTCTTTCAGTATTGACTATAAAACTCATCCCCTCCATCGGCTATCGACTGCTACTCTGTTTGTCAGTGTTTATGTATTAATGTTCGCGACAGGTTGAGGGGCTGAGAAAGAGGTCGGTGAGGGGTTTGGGACGGAGAGAAGCAGGCGCGGGTTAACTGTATAATATCTAGGGAGATAGGTGGCTAGGTAGCAAGCTATATTGCTCTGCTCTACGTAGAAGCCTAGCTTCAAGCTTGGCTTCCACTCGGCCAAGCATGATCGAGATCGATCGCACAACACAAAAGAGTGAAGCGACGCGATGCAAGTCCGGGCACCGACGGGACCATCAGCGTCACCCCGAGCAAGATACCGGACACTCTGCCAGCGGGTTAACTATAAAAAGGCTCCGGAGCGAGCTTTCAACGTCCCCGATGCCGGTCCCACAACTACCTGCGCTTCCAAGTTTCGTGGATATATTGAAAGCACTCTCGTACGAATACGTAATGCAAGTTTTGTAGATTTTTTTTTTTTGTTATTTTAGTTAAATATTTAAACGAGTTCGGCGAAAATCTCATGCATATATGAATTTTTTTTACCCTGAATGTCATCTACCGAGTTGATTAATTGGTGGGTGTAGAGAGAAATTCTGTTAATTGGATGAGCCCGCTGGCGGCGCGCTGATGGAAATATTTTCAATTTCAATGTACCTCGGTTGGTTCTTTGTGCATCGTGGTTAGTTTGTCAAATTTTATTTCTATCCCGATAACAATATCAGAGATTTGATGTTACGTAATGAAATTGCTATATTTTAAAATCAAAACCGAGGTATAAACTGACGCATGATTTTTCCTATACACTAAGTACGAGCGCCCTCCGCGGGCAAACGCTGTCGAGTATCAAATCAATTACCAAGTATTTAGGAAAGTTTTTTTTTTTAAGAAACTACCAAGGAGTGTCAAGAGACGCGGCAGCGTCTAGCCGCAGAGTACTTAAAAAAATATTTTTTTAAGCGAGAAGCTCCCAACTAGATTATACTCCAATATGCCGGAAGTGAAATCTTTGAATCGAT
The DNA here is from genome assembly GCA_964017025.1 of Stenichneumon culpator. Classification (NCBI taxonomy): domain Eukaryota; kingdom Metazoa; phylum Arthropoda; class Insecta; order Hymenoptera; family Ichneumonidae; genus Stenichneumon; species Stenichneumon culpator. The sequence goes on along the minus strand of OZ024773.1, from coordinate 15,494,652 downwards.
GATATTTAAAAGTCCGGATTTTTAAATACACTTTCATTATATAATTCGGAAACAAGCTTTCGAATGCGCCAAATTACGATCATAACTGTTCGACAGATGCTGCGATATGAGCATCGGACGCCGAAAAAGGTCCAAAATGATTATAAAAGTGATTTGCAGATTCGCAGTTTAGCAGATATCCGGTCACGTAAATATCGCTACGGTGAGCTCAGTCTCCAGTTGCTGTCAGTTCTCTTGATAATCTATCATTTCACCGCTACAGTCACATTACTCTCGCAAGTTTTTACGACGTTTTGTTTATATACATGACATAACAATATAAAAATTATATGATATATTACATTATATTGTAACATAATATATTCATATTAATAATTATAATATTAAATGTTCGAGAAAATGACGATATATATACTTACCTGTTGCGCATAGTGGCGAAAGATATCTCCGACTCCGAACAGTGTCAAATCAGGAGAACCCCTTTTTAATCCGTTGCCAAAATACTTAAGGCCCCAATTACCGAACACGTTCCAGTGGCCGGACAAAGCTTGCGTGCAAGAGACATGGATATACAATTTTTCATGCAAGTCTGGGGACTGGGACTGTTCCCTTAGGTGTCCGGGCATTGGTTCTCTCACCTTACCTGTTTTGCATGGTGGAAAGGAGTCTGTGACTCCTAACGTAGCTCTTGACGCTCTGCACCTACGGAGGCAACTGTGTCAGTTTCAGAAGATGTCTTTACCCACCATGCGACACAGGTAAGTCTTTTTTTGCTAAGCATGAAAAGCCACCTCCTGATCCTGACACAGCTGCCTTCAAAGGTCCCGAACATCAAAAGCAACTGTATTAGGAATCGAAGGTGTCTTCCGCCACTATCCAGAAGACGCATCAATTCTCAACAAAAATCATACTATTGGGAATGTCAATTGACGAAGTAAGATTGAAAATATTGTTAAGTTCTCGTGGAATAAATAACGCGCGTATTTGGGCTTGGGGGGATATTATTAAGTACAATCGCAGTTAAATATCTCTAGCACGAACTGTCAAATTTCTGTTCTCTTTGAAAGTCCGATCAAGACTGTTGTCATCTGGTCAGTCGATAATCTGTTCGTTTGTCATTTGTCAAACCGAGCTATTCCGGTCATCTATGTAATATCGTGGGTCTCGGTCCATCCTCATCTCTACATTGGTTCCAATATGTTAAATATATATATTAGATATATTATCGCTGTTCGCCGCCAGATGGCGAGTCGGCGAAACGCTTCGCGCAAGCGAAGTGGTCACTGGCCGCTATAAAGGACCTGTTCTATCTTCAGGGCCCTTTCCAATTCCACAAAGAATTTACCACAACTTTCTCGAGGTAACCTCGGAAAGGGACCTCATCGTAAAACTGTTTTGTAGACTGCGTAAGGAGATATCCCTCTGCATACGTGTCTCTGAGCGGAGTTCGCTCACAGTCACAGGAAAGTATTCGGTCAGGAACGTCGAATCGACCTTTGGGCCACCGAATTGCAACACCGAAGAACTCCTTTGACTTTCCAGTTCCCTTCCGTCATATGCGCTAGCGTCGAACTAACGCACCAGTGCGTTATAGACGATCAGCAATGCCTCTTTCAATCGAGCGCATTCGACGTGAAATTCCTTCCTTCACACCTTATCGAACCGGTTCAGTACCTAACTCGATACCTTCCACTTGGAATAAGACAATCTAAAAAAAAAATAATGAGTTCGATATTCCGCTGCCTCGGATTACCGAAAGGTTTTAATAGATAACGAATGTGATGAGAAAGTCCCGAGTTGTGGATACGTCATTAGCAAGGTTTTTACCAAATTTCTTTTCTCGCGAAATAATTGCCAAACATTTCAGTTATCGCATTAGTTAATTATTCCTTATCAAATGTTCATCATAACGGTTCGAAAGCTCGAGCACCGGCCTTCGGATAATAAAGCTTAGGGGCGAGCGTCGTCAAAGCTCGATGGATTGCTCCTTTGCACGCACGCATTACGCTTTCTCTCTGCCGCCCTCTCTCTTTCTATCTGGGGTGTTTATCACCGCTAGTGCTCCTGGGATATTACGCGCGTTCCTCTCGTAAAACTCATCGAGCTGTGTAGTATCCCGTAATATGCGTACGATCACGCGAGGCTCGTCTTTTCCTGACACCTGACCGAACCGCCGTGACCGAAGTGTCTCAGCCTGTGGCTTATCGCTCTACATTTTTCCACCTTTACTTCATCAAATTATTTAAACTCCCGAACGTAAAATTTGTTGTTCGTTTTACTTTGAAACATTGGAAACGTATCTCCCAAAGGGAAACACATTTTAATAAACGCAAATTAATTTTATAATTTTTTTATACACTATTAGTTATAACCGGCTCGCAATTGTTACGCAGTTAATTATCATTGCGTGGTGAACATCGCGGAATTTTCGGTTGCGTAAATTTGCCAAAGTTTTATTGAATGTGGTGTGTTTATGTTTGTATGCTTGAGCGTGCATTCCGAATGGGTTATTTCAAATGGTATCTGGAACACTTCAGCGGCACTCGTGAAAGGGCAATCAATCAATTACCATTCTGTGGAATCTCATTGCTACCGCTGCTGCTGCTGCTGCTACTATACAGCGTTTGCGGCTGCTGCCAGTTTCAATGTTGACGCTGCTGTTGCGTCGACACTTTACCAATCCTCTCATCCAACTACTATATTCGCTTACTGCGAGTGAATTCGATCAGTACTTACTTCCTCCTTCTAGAATTTAATTGCATTTCGAGTTTCTCTCTCCGTCTATCTGTATCCGTGTCTTTCTTGGCCATCGAGCAGATTTAACATGCTTAATTAAATAGATTACATGAATATCTGTCTAAGAATTATATAGATATCTGTTAATCGGCGAAAAGGCTCGTGACCAAGATCGCAAGTAAAATTAAACTCGTTTGAAGATTTTAAGCCTTTGTAGGATATAAAAAAACTCGATTTGTTAAACCTTCATGAATTAGAATAACGTTATTTCGCGAGAGTATTTTGAGCCCGGTGGTTCAAGAAATTATGGTAATGCTACCGTAAAATGTAAAGCGATGCCCAAGGCTGTAAGAGCAGTTAATATAACTCGCAGTACTGCAGCGAAGTTAACTCGGGCAAAAAATGTCAGAGCAATTGCAAATTAACGCACAATATTACGTAACTCTATTAGTCGTAATATTTATGACGAAAACATTTTTACTGTCTATAATTAAATTAAAAAATATATAACGTGTAAAAATTAAAATCATGTAGGGTAAAAGTGGGGAATATGGCTCACGCCGATTAGCTCGCTAATCTATGATGTGTGGACCATGCCGTATTAACCAGTTTTATCAGTTATTCTTGGTGAAAAACGACGGTTGTTTAAAATATACAAACTCAACAATAATCAGCCCCATCACCATTTCCAGCAGGCGCCATCTTCCCGATTTCGTAATATTTATCTACAGAATTATTCGCAAATATAGTTGAGACGATTGGCTAACCTACGTATATATAACGCAGTGGTTGGTCACAAAATGTAATTTTCGAAACAAAAAAAAAAAAAAAAATTCTATCATAACTGACTGGTCACTAAAACAATACACTGTTGTAGTCTAATTGAAAGGTAAAGAAATGTCGAGCTCACCTCGTCGTCCACGGCAGAACTTTGCTACCCTCGAAGCTGATGCTTCTGAGTTCGTACTTGGATCTGTGCCTGAGTGGCGAACCCGGTCCCGCGCTGCTGTAGAGAAGATTCTTGACGCTTTTCGTCGTTGGGCCGGGAACGAGAGCGCATCGGCGAGACGTCGCGTTCTCTCGGGCGCATTGATTCGTCGTCCTTCTCAGGGAGCTCATTATCGTCGATATTTTGTATCACAAAAGTCCACCAAAATGTCGTAGCCTGTTTTGGCTAACGATACACGTACAGGTACTCCCAATTACATTTAACCCGCTGAATCGTACAACGTTCCCGATTGTCCCATTCATAAGACCTTCATTTCCTCACGGCTTCATCAAACGCAACCGTTGATCTCCGTTGACTCCTGCTGAATTTTCCTAAAGGCACTTCGATTTCATTCCAGAATTGTTTCATCCAAAGGTCACCAAGCTCCTCTCTCCGTTAACACTCCCTCTCGACGATAAAGAAGAATCGATCGAAATTTATCGGAAAGCTCCAGTATAAATCTCCTCCGCAGTCAGTCTTATGTCCCTTTCGAGCCAGTAGTTACATTCCCGGCTTCGCCACCTGTGCCCGGTTAACAGGTAGTCGCTTCCACTGCGAATCCACCGTTCTGCTCACGTGTCCAACGATCGCACCCTAAGTATCGAATCCTCATGAATATATTTCTTTCCCCTGCCGTTCTCCGTCCTATTGACAGTCCACCCTCGCCCGACGTTCTCCAAGTAAGTAAATCACCTGCTCTTCGACATCAGCTCCCCGACGTGCGGGCGCGCTGGTCTTGCGATGCCGATAACTGGTACCCGGTATCCACACGACACTTCCTTCCCCCTCGGCCTCCCAAAGATCCATATTCGAATCTCTCAGTACAAACCCCTCACCGACCAAAGCATCGCCCGATTGACATAAAAAAAAATACCCCCGACTTTTTCGACTTGTTGCTCCGCTACTTCCCGGTTAACGACGCAACAACAGTTCCAAGCGACGCACTTCGCGCTCAAACGTCTCGTCGGCAAGTACCGTAAATATTTATAAAGGTAAACAGACCTTTTTTTCTGACAATACCGAGTCCCTCCTCCGCGGATGGTCTCGAGTACCAGTCCCGTACTGAATGCAGGTGTGCCTACTCCATACGAGTATAACCAGCGTGCCCACCTATCTCTCTGACAACCCCTCCACGAGGGAGAGAGAGGCGATACCGGAGGGTGTCCCGTTAGCCACCAGCAGCGAACCCCGTTCGCGCTTACTCCGCCACTCGTGCAATTTATCCTCGCATCTCGCTCCCTCCTTCAACATTGTCCCTCTCGTCGTCCCGCTTTTATACACACACACAGACCCACTCGCACACGCACGCACCGCTTTTCTCTACCATCTCTCTAACGATCTGCACCCCTCTCCGCTGCTTATAAACTCCCTTCGTCTCGCTCTTGTCGCCGTCGCGCTCGCGTGCCGCTTTACTTTCCCATCGAGACAACTATCCGCGTATCACAAACACGGCTTACATGTACATTAGGTATGTATGTACAGGTTCGTACAACGAAGCCACAGCGATGGAATACCCGCCGACGAACACGTGACTCGTGGTTTTCACGGTGAACACCACAAGCTTCGACAATCTGAATTCGTTTTGGTATGCGCATGTGTTACATGTATATAGGGGGAGAAATTTATGTGGACACGTTGGTGGGGTATCGGTCGCGGTGTGACGGGCCAGAAACCGTGGAAACTATGTTGTGGCGGTTGTGCTCCTGGCTGGATGCTGCGAAAGCTGTCGCTGCTTCTCCGCTCGGCGAAGAACGCAGGGGCGCATGCGCTCGAAAGTCTCCGATAGGGTTGCGCTTCAGAGATAGTGGCTTTTTTTCAGAACATCCTCGAGGGAGGATACAGAGAAAGGCTCACGACGCGACGAATGGATCGAGCTTTCCAAGGTTGGCAAGCAGAACGCGCGGTCGCTTCGTTGGAGTAATCGATACGGAATGTTTTTTCAAAGGTTTTTTTTTTATTTATTTTGTACACCAGGATTGTTTTTTTAGAAACGTTTGGTTTTTAGGCAAGGGATTCGGATAAGTGGGGTGGAAATCGAGAGAAGATATGCATTTTTTTTTTATGTAAGGACGCAGAGACGACGCTTTTGGCGTTTCTTTCGGACACCAAAAACCGCTATCTGGCTCGATTCAATGCGTTTAAGGTGAATGCAATAAATTTCTTAATCTCATTGTTGAATCTCGAAAAACAAAAACACGACGAGACTGAAAAATCGACCGTGCAATTAGTTCCATAACGTTATCTCGCGTCTACGGCACAAAACCTTGCAGTCTCTTCTTAGTAACGCAAAAGCAACCGGATCACGTGTCGGAGAGTTACTGGGAGCTGTTTTCGAGAGTTGTTTTCGAGCGTTGGGATAATACCGGGTACGCCAGAGCAGTGGGAGCCAATGATTTGCTGTACGAGGTGGAAAACGATGCGGCGAGAGTTGCGCGAGAGATGCACAAGGTCTTTCTATCTATCTGTCTGCGTAGTGGTTATATAGTTCACTCCCTCGGATTCGCCCTTTCGAATCAATGCGATTCTTGGGGGTTACATAACGCGAGAGCGAATACAGATGGTCGAAGCCTGTGCAAAAAATTAGGCGTCTACCACTGTAACTTACACGCACTGCACATAGAAAAACAGATCAAAATTTTTTTTATAAATATTTAAGAGTTCATATAGTTTGATAATAGCCGTTCATATTCGTTGCATTATGTAAGGTATGAAGAATTCACAATTACGTACTGGACATTTTGCTATCCAAAAATAAAAATGGCTGATATCAAAAAGGGGAAAATTTACTTGAAGATGACTTTCTAATGCAGACGCAGATGTAGAAACTAGTATCGAAAGTGAAATACAAATCTCATATAATTAGAATGTGTAAATCCATCTTCGCCAAACGTAATATCAAAGAATGTTAAGTTCATTAACTTCTCAAATTTGAGCTCGATACCTCAATATTTGCTCAATTGGAAGGTTTTTATTTATTCTTAAAAAACACACAAAATCTCATAAAACCTGACCACTTGGATAGATTTCGGTAAAATTCGAGACTAAAAGTCGCACTAAAGGTGTGCAGTTTTAAGATGATAGCTTGAAATTTTCGAATGTTAAACCGAAGACGCAATTTTTGCATATAATTAAAAATCTCATTAAATCCCAATCAACACATTTGAAAAAGAAAGATAGGTAAAATCTCACCATTAATTTTTTTCTCGGTGTACTTACTAATATGGTGTGTACGTAAAAGGCAATAGTAGCACTGTATATCTCTACCCGCTGGGGACCGTCGACGTCCTCGATTCCATCGCTCGATGCCGCACAGGTTTCATCCTTAATTATAAACGGGTCACGTGATATGTACCTGTTTCCGCGATAAGACGTCACCACGCTGTAATTAACTCACTCATTAACACACCTCTGCAGCAAGCGAACCTGTCGTCTAACAACACAACACCGAATGAATTCAGTTGATATAGTATTAATATATTCGAACCCGGGAATCTGCGGAGCATCCTGCACAACGCGATTGAAGCACGTTAACGAACTTGTAATTGAACTTTGCAGCACTGCATTTGTATTAATATCAATGCGACAGACGGTTGTGACATCTTCTACAAAGCAATGACGTACTTGAGTTTATGCGACGTACCACGATCGTCAATTAACACTGTAATACGTTTTTAAGAGTCAAGGGCTTTTCTCCGTTTTCATAGACCATGCGACGATAAAAACTATTTGAGTAACGAAAATAAAGTTTTAATAATTTTTTAAATTATTTTTTTCCCCAATTTTCGCCTTTGTCATGTCCAGGCCAGAAACAAATTTCCGTGGATGAAGATCCAATTCGATTTAGGTTTAAAAGTGGCATTTACTCAATCTTCAAACTTATCGAAGACGGAAAGAAAGTCGGTTTACACCGACGCGCTCAAGTGTTTAAACAACTGTGAAGAGATACCGATTGACGCATGAGGTAGTTTTAATGAAAATCAAAATTAGTAGAAGCGTAGTTACGTTTATTTCTCAATGAAATAGAGTTCGTTACATCCAATGTACAAATTCCCAGTTGGTCTGCGAACAACACAATCGAGGTGAAAAAAAAAAAATTGTCATGGGCATGTTGTCGCGTGTATACATAATATATATATAAATCCGAATATTTCGTAACTTATAAATTGCATGTTACCATATATAGGAATCTCGCAGTACGGAGCGATTCCCCAGTGTCTTTATTTTTGCATGCACCTCGCGTCTTTGCGCAGCATACGACATTAAGTTTATGTACAATGGTGAATAAGGGCAAGTGAGAGAGTAGCACCTCACTGTTATTAAACTATAACTAGCGTAGTGTAACAAGAAAGTTGTTTATGTCTCTCCCGAGAGATCGAGGAATAAATGGACTTGGTGATACATGTTTGTATATTCGGCCGTGCTGCCATCAGAGCGCCATAGAGGCAAGATAACTTTTGGCAAGCGAACGACCAAGAAGGTAGAAAAGTACGAACATCGTGGCTTGAAACTCGTGACTCGTTTGCGATTAAAGGATCAACGGAAAATTCATGAAGTTCTAACGACGTCGACGTTTCGCTAACAACTAAAAAATAAACTTGCAACGACATTGACCCAATTGCACGTTTACTACCTTGAATTTCTCTTATTCGCATATCGCCCTAACGCAAATGAATTTCACTAGTTTGTCGAATGAATAATTAATCAGCATTATGTTTTTCATTTTATTATTTATGCTCATTTATTCGTCGTACGTGTAATTAACGTAAAAAGATCTGTATAAAAAATATGTGTTTACTTTTTTGTATTTTTATTTTTATTCACGAGAACCACCTTCCTTACGATTCTAGGATTTAACGTTTATTATTTATAATGAAGCGTAGACCCAGCACCGTATTTTTGTTTCTCCTACGTAACTATTATCACTAGCGCTCGGGGAATTCCGGACGAGGAAAAGACGCTGGTCGATCGATGGTTTCCTTTTTATTGATCCTTCGTTATTTTTTATAGGAATCGACGACCAGATGGATCCAGCGGGGTTATTGGAAAGCCATGTGTAGGTTACCCGTCGCGATGAAGTTCTTCATTTTTTACATTCTTTCTCCACAAATTCACGCGTTTCAATATCTACCGGGAACGTATTGATTCGCGATGCCGAACTCTGCAGTCCCACTCGTCACTCTCTGTAGGCTAAATAAAAATCCGCTCGATTGTTAATAAAAAAGGGGGAACAAATGGACGGTTCGAGCAAGGTCGCCGAGGAGCGCGAGTGGCAAATGAAAAGTCCAGCGAGATAAAAAATAAAGTGAGAGTAAAAAAAAAAACGCGCGAGATTCGCGAATTCGAAAAATTCTTCGAGTAGCTTCGTCGCACTTTCGATTACGAGTTTTTTTATATGAGGCGCAGAGGTCGTGTAGTTCGAGAACTACGCTAAAACAATTATCTCTCTTCTAATCGACTACATATATATAATGTATGTATATGTTTATATATATTTGCATATATACTATACAATATATATATAGTAAAACGCAGTACGAGTGGATTGTGACCGATATTGATTTTCCCGCCTCGAGAAAATCCTTAGTCTTTTGATTAGGCAATGAAACGTTTCTTATTTATTTTGTTTTTTCTTCTCATTTTACAAATACTTAGTACGGCAGTGTACGCAGCGCGTTTGTGTGTATGGGTATTCGTAGTCTACTCGATTCGATTGAACGGCAAGCTTGTAGCTTCTTTTTATTCGACACGATCAGTACGCATCGTCGTATAGGGTGGATGACCCAGTCATCGATTTATCAATGCAGATGTCTCCTTCTTTTCTACGTCTCTAATTTATGCAATTGTAATTGTTATAATTTTTGACTGCAAAAAACATTCCTTTCACAGGTTTGATTTTAATACCACTTTATAATTTACTGCTTCACTCGAAAAAAATTGTAAATTTGGAAAATGGGCAGTCTATAATAGATAAATATAGAAAGCCTTGAAATTTTGACAATGCTACAAGTTTTGTCAATGACAATTCCGCGGCTAAGACCCAACGCAACGATGGTCGAAAATGTTCACAAGATGCTTAAACTTGAGGAAGAATAGTGAAATTTTGATTCAATTTTTTACGTACTCACGGATATGTCTACTTCGCAGCACTTCCATAGTAATTATTGAAAAAAAGTTTCATACCGCATTTACTCAATGGGGTATCGTGCATCGGGTCAATCGCTCATACTTTTTTGTTTATTTGTCAACTTTGACGTTGCATTTTTTCTGGGGTCAAGTTGTTTACCCTGCATGAGATACATCAATGACTGAGAAACTTCGTGATTAATCGTTCGTCGCTGTCGGGACCTTCGGCGGGAAGGTTCATAAACGAAAGCTCATCATCAAATCTGCATCTCGGGCTCGGAGTCATCATTGAACCACGACGATCTCTGTCCTTCGGTGACCCTGACACTTTCTCTCTCGGTGTATCTCGTTGACCTGGCGAAGCTCGTCGACACTCCGGCGGGTCCTTGACGAGTGCCAGAATCGAAGTTCGCCATTACTTCGATCCTGTCACCGCGCCTAACAGCAACCGGCGTAGTCTCCGCCGAGCTTGGTTCGACATCCTCGTTTCCCCAAGTCGGTAAATTCCTCACTTGAACATCCCAATGTTCAGCGAATTCGGAAGCCGACCTACCGATACTCGGCTGACTAAGAGATCTCACCAGCGAGTCAGCCTCGAATGAGCTCAGACTCGTAAGATCGTCTCGCTCGACTCTGACGAAGTCCCGCGTCATCTCTGACATCGATCTGAGATCGGTCTCGCTTCCAGCTCGCGTTGTGGAGCTCAGACGTCTCATGTGATCGTCATTTTGGACATGTACGTCAGCGGTTTGTCTCATGTTGTCGTGAGTCCTCAGAGTGCTGCCTCCATCGCTCTCGTACTCATAGAGAGTCGGCAGGGAAGACCTTCTCGACCTGCTGTCCCATTCCGAGGACTTGCTGCGCTTGTATCTCTGTCCGCCCTTCCAGTGGGACGATGACGATATGGAGCCAGGTGGCGGGCTCAAAATTCTGATGATAACGTCCCACTTCGTCGGCGGAAAGAGCGTAGTGTATCTGGCGTCTTTCCTGATCAACTCGTAGTCCTCCTTGACGACAGCTTCGGTCAGCAAAGTTCTGAGTGTGCTCTCGCTGGTTATTATCTCCCGCCATCTGCGTCTCTCATCGTCGGTCAATTCAGCGGCGTACTGAGGTTCCAACACCCTAGCCAGGGTAAAGAAATTGTTACCCGACCGCGAACCCTCGGATCCGTCTCTTTCGTCGCCGGGCAACAATCCCCGACCGGGTCGCGACGGGATGTCGGCACGAGTGTTGTAGGTCGGATGTATCGTCGGGTCTATGTCCATCATCAGTGGTCTGTGAGGTATCGGCTCGTTGGTTATCGTCAAATTCGACGCTGAGCTTACGTCAGAGAAGTTCTCCCACTCGGGTGGCGGTGGTGGAAGTTCCTCGGTGGGATAGTTACGAATGGTTACGTCCCATTTGGGATCCGGTATCGGCTTCGGCCTGGCGTGATACTCGGTCACCTGTCGGCGATGACGTTCCACATCCTCGATGGTCTTTTTCTCCGTGACCGTTCGCAGGAAGACGTCGTCGACCTCGTGGGTCGTTATCTCGGGACGCCTCGTGGCTACGACCGGTTCTACCAGAGGTTCGGCGTGCTCGCGCTGAAGCTCGCGATGTTGGATCGCCACGTGGGAGGTCGGGGCGATCGGCGGAGGCGGCGGCGGCGTCGGAGCGAGAATGTTAGCGACACGATACTTGGCGTGCGAAGCGTCGGTGACCTCGGTCATCGTGTGAGTCTCCGCGAATTCGGTCAGCGATGTCAGAGATCGAGGACGATGGATGTGCGGACCTGATGACGGCGAGGCAAAGCTTTCCATCGTTGTTTCGCGTTCCGCTTGCTTTCTTAGGATTCGCGAGTAAACCGGCGGTGTCTGCTGACGGGATATCGTACTGCTAGGTGGTCCGTGAAGTTCCGGAACGTATGAGAAGGTCGTCATTCGCGATACCGGGCTCTCCATCGATCTCGCCGATTCCTCTCGCTCCAATATCGTCGTCAGGTTTCTTTCCAGGGCTATGCTCGCGTCCGACTCCGATGGTAGCGGACTGGGTGGCGGTGGCGGCGCGCGCTTTACTCTCATCTGCACGTCGAACTTCGGCTCTATCGGCACCGCCACCGGATGACGCGGTACCGATATTCTCGACGCGCTCGCCGCTGTCATCGCTGATGTTTCAACGTCGGCCGTTGTCTCGGAGTAGATTGAACTCGATGCACGCACTTCTTCCTGCTGAGTTAGAGTCTGATGATGTAAGAAGGCCTTGTTGTCGTACGAACCGGCCGAGGACACCGGCAGCGATCGTACCTCGTCAACCTGCAATCATTTGTGGATCACCGGTGTTACGACTAACCGTGGGATTGACATTTTTTTTAAATCGAATAGAAAATATCCAGTTGTGTACTGGAATTACAGTGGCGTCGAGTAAATCATCGCTTTGAAGCGTGGAAATGGGAAAAAAATATTATTGAATTGGAAGCGGGGGATAGTGAGTGTCACGTTTATCGTTACAGCTCTGCAGATTTTTTCTCATCTTCTGAGATAATGCTTTGCGAGGAATTAAGCGTTACGTGATCTAGAAGGGAACGGACCAACATTTTGAACAATTTTTTTTTATCCCACCACGGTAATATTTTTTTGAATTCGAAATTAAGGTTCGATGGAGCCGATGTTAATTTGGACATCGGCGTGAAGTTTTTCTTCCCGCTATCGATCGAACGACGGCCAAAAAAAAATGTTTTACTTGCCTCAATGCCTACTTCCGAGTGGCTCTCGCTCGGATAGTCGCTCGGCAGTGTATCCGAGGGATCGATGACCAGATTTACCTCGCTACCGGATGACGAGGGTGCGGCATGGAGCAATGCGTGCGCTCTTGGTATCTTGAGTCCCTCGAACATGGAAATATTGCCGAGCGAGGAACCCGAGAGTTTCGTTATCTCGGAGCCGGTGCCGCTTCCGAAGGGCTGACGATGAATCACCCGGACGTTCCGACGCTTCAGACACAGCGATGCGCAACCGAGACCGAGCAGCAGCAACGTTAGAAATAGCAGGGCGCATATCGTCAACAGGATTGGGAAACCCTTCAACGGTTGCGCAACCGGTAGTACCGGTGCTCCAGCGGGATGTATCCTGCGATAACAAATCAAACGAATTATCAATTATTATCATTATTATTATTATTATTATTATTATTTTTCAACCCTTCATGTACAACAATAAATTCACACCCTTCAATTAGCGATGCTCAAACAGTCGATATAGTAAATACGATCGTGTCAAAAAATTCTGTACAAGAATATGTATTTGATGTTGAAAAAGAATACTACACGCACATAAAAGTCTGTGCGTGAAAAAATAGTAAAACCGTTCGTTCATTCAGATCAAGACTATTCGAAAGATAATGAAAAAGGCGCAAAGTGAGTTGCGCATGGCTTTCTCATTTTTTACCGCTTTCGCATAGCCATCTCTATAAGAAAGTTCGTGGCCGATTTTGGATTCCTCTTGGAAATTTTGATTTTAAATAACTTCATACCTTCCTCGATGAGGAAGCACACATTGGCACAATGTATCATGCTACGCACGAATATCATACATGAAGAGTTAATGGAGCATGAAAAAAAAATTATATAAATATTATTTATATAATTTTATATGATTTAATAGGTGAAGTGATGTAAGACTTACAGCGGCGGCGGTGCCGCGACGGGTTTTGGCGTGACCGGAGGAGGATATCTGCACACTATCGTGATTACTTCGTCGCCATCCATCTCGAGGCCGGGATGAAACCGGACGACGATATTGTTCGTGAAGACTCGCTGCGGCTGCTGCCTCGTGCCGCATCCTGTGTTACACAATTCTTTCATGAATAATATAATCATTTGTTGCCGTAGCGGAATAATCCTTCAGCGAATATGTTTTGACAAGAGTGGAATGATTTGCGAATCGTCAGGGGTTAAAACCTTTTAAGGGCAGTTCGAGCTTGGCATGGTTGAGTCCACTGCCTTTGACCATGCAGGCACTGTTGCGGTCGAAGTCCGCGTAGGCGCGACCGAAGAACGGCTCGTCAAATTTAAGCTCGATTTCCATGCTTCCTTGACCGCAATTCAGATGAGCCCTTGTGCGATTGAGAAGTATCGTCGGTTGAATTTCGTCAAGTTTCGTTACTTGACCATCGAGAACTGTGCTCGGCGGCAGACCCGGCTGATACTCGATGCTGTTACCCTGCGACGCGTAATTGCTCTGCGTCCAGACTCCGCGGAGTCCGAACGCGCAGAGCATCAACGTCAGGCTAGCCCACATCGTCTGCAATTGTAATAAATTCATTAAAAAATTAGTATTAACTTTGAAACGGTTAAACAAATTAGTTATTCGAGATGAGGTTGGAGTTGATAGGGGAAAAATCACATTTTGTTGAAAATTTATCTTTTATTAGTTAAAAAGCTCAAATTAGGGCACACAATGTAACAGGCCCACTTTTTTGTTTGATATTGAATATCGTGACGATCCGTAACCCGGCTTACATTCTACAGCGTTTTTAGTATTTAATTTTTTTCTCTCAAAAATTACATTTAAATGTATACAAATATTAATTATTATCTCCTCATTATGAGACTCGATTGTATCGTCTCTACAGCAAACAAGCTTTTATTTTATATTTATGAATTACTCCTTAGTCAAATACAAAGATACGGGCTGAAGGTCCGTACGGGCTAAGATTCTACGGAATTTTTAATTAAATTCAAATAAAAAATTGTGCATCCAAAGCACTCGACCTGCTCTGCTAGGAACTCGATCATCCGAGGGCATTCGAAAGGCTTCTTCTATGTCGCAGTATCGTGCGACTCCCTTCGAAGCAATCGTCAAATGTCATTGTGACCAATATTTTTTTTCTTCGCTCCGTCGGCTTTTTTAACGTTACAAGGGAGGCAATGAAATATTTCCACAGGTGCGCGATCTCGAGTGTACAGTAAAGTATTCTCGTCGAATGAAAAATGATACGGTTCAATAGACACCGCTTCGTACGGACTATTAGAAAAACTTCAATGCCATAACTCCGATGTCTGTGTGTGCCGGATGGAATTCCACTTCGAGCTCGACTTTCACTCTCGGCAAGGAACGTACCGATTTGCACTATACGCGAAACGTTTTGCACGTGCGAGGTTCTCCGCAAAGCCAGAGATACGTGCCGTGCAAGGACTCTGAACGCTCTCGATTTAGAAGGACTCCGAGCTAAGCTCCTTAGGACTTTGGTATCTAAGCCGCCTTTAACATAGTTCCCACTGTCTCCGTCGATATTATATGTAGTTGTATATATGTATATATATGTATATACAGAGCGAAGCGACTATTTTTTTAAATCTATTTTCGCGGGACATAAAAAAGTCTCATCTTAAATGGAAGCCCGGGTCCGCTTTGCCCCACTCTCCCTAATGTGTAGGAAAGAGCAGGCTAACGGGGCAGTGGGGCAGAACGGAACAGCGGGGAAAAACGGGTCAGAAAATGCGGATGTATCGATCGGGCTAAATGCGACATCCATAAATAATTGTAAATTTGCGTTTTGCTCATTGTCCCGTATTCTCCTAAATATACATATACATATATACATATATATTTGATCTCTGCGCGACGATAAAATATGAAAGGCTCGAGCTCGGGAAAGACAAAACGAGTTGATCTTTAAGGTCTGCAGCAGTTATAAAAAAGGATTACGGTTTAAACGTTTGCTGGCGCGATTATCCATTTATCTAACACTCTCGAAAGATTATATTCCATAGTTCAAAACACGTCATAGCCTCAGATTGAAAGATCAAGTTGACTTATAAGGCGACAAGTTGACGCCAGCCTCCGCAGCCTCTCGCTCCATCGATAGACCCAACTTGCCTAAGGCTGATTCATCGATAAATCTCTTCGCAAATTTATTATTTTCGCAATTAATAATATCCCTATTATGACGTTGAAATAACGTATCTTTCAAACAGCTCGATGAATAATTACCAAATTTGCATCCCTATGCTCGTTGACTTGATATATTTATATGAGAATTTTTGTCCATTGTATGTTAATATGCAAATACTTCGAAGGATTGTAATATTAGTTAGAAGAATTACATTTTTTTTACCCATTTACAGCTTTACTAATTCCTGTGAAAAGTCATTGACACAAAACCGAATTTATTGCAGAACGCTTAATTCGTAATTGGGATAATAAAAAAAAAAATTTTACCGAGTTTTCTGAATTGTTTACCGTAGTCCGTCATTCCGTCGATTCTGAATCACTCGGTTCATGCGCGACTTCACTCTCCCATACGATTACCCCAAGTTAAACACGGTGTGAGGTAGAAGAGGTCGGCTCATCTTTATTCTCGGTCAGGCAGTATCTAATATCCGAGCGTGACATCTCATCTACCGTGTTTACACGCTGTATATATAAGGAAAAAAATAAGAAAAAAAAGTGATGTGTAAGATGTATAGAATCGACGAGGGTTTGTCGATTCGAGATAGAAATTCGATCCCGTGCACGCTTCGATGCGATCAAGACGGCAGCGATGATAGTCTCGTCGTCATCGAGTCACTTCTCATCGCTCGCTTCGATGACCCTTATTTGCTGGAGCTTATCAAAGGATCCTGAAAAGATTTACCGCATGTTCGAGCATAACCCAGAGGCAGAAGAAGGAAGACTCGGGCGTCATCCGGACGTTGAAGCATTAAAATTCGGACGGCCATTGCCATCGGGAAAACCATGAGCGAACATAAAATTTGGAGCAAAGCAAGCGAGTTCGTTTCTACGTCAATGATTAATGCAAATTGCAAAATTCCACCGGTGCATCGGGAGCAACAACGTGAATCCTTCGATGCAATCATCGCAGAGTAGGAATTTCGACGGGATCGAAGGAGAACGAGAAGAGGGAGAAAGAGAGAGGTCAGATATCCCGCCGAGCCCGGGAGCACACGGAGTCGCTACTAAAGTCCCGAGGAAGCGATTTTTCTTATCCCTACTTTCATGGGCTCTGGCCCACGAAGACTACGAGCATGCTTCGTTGACCAGGAGCACCGTTACCGTAAAACACAGCCAGTGCCAGTACGGTAGCGAATGCTCAGTTATTACTGTGTACTCGCATACCTTAAGTTTCTAATATAGGAATCCGCACACGGCAGTACAGTATACTTCTTCGGACAGTAAAAAAAAAACCGTTCGTACAGTCAACAAAACATCTAATGTCCACAAAGTTCCGCAAATTTTATTTATTTTTGTTGTCAATTTTACGGTTCTTTTATCTCAACAAACCGTATTTTTATTTACTTTTGCTTCTCAACCAACCGACCGATTTGCTTCTCAACCGACCGACAATGACAACGAAGCATTTTTTTTCCAATAGGGCGTATTCTTATCTAAAAATAAATTGCGAGATTAATGCGAAATCGATTGAATTTGTTGTTGGCCCAAAACGTTCGGCACGCTTGAGAAAAATTCCTTATGGTTTTTGTTACCGACCGTGTTATTTCACACTTTCTTAAAAGCTAGTCGTAAATAAAAACGTACAACATCCAATGCAACGTATAATTAAATATAATTTGACCAACCTTCGGTATTGAGCGAAGTCTCGTTGCTCACACACACACGTCCCGCTGTTCAGCCTGTGCTGCTGTGGCTACTTAAGCCGCATCGCGCGCGCGAGGTGCTCTGCAAGAAAATACAAAGATCGATCAATCATTGCAGCGGGAAACGTCGATTATTTCGTGTCGGGAGGAGAGAAGTCGCGGCCTGCTCCGACATCGGATAGATCGGTGTTATCGTGACTTATTTCCAGCTACCGACAATGTCGACGAGTTTCCAACGATTATGGAACGTCGTGTAGGAATTTTAGCGTTTCTACTAGCAGTCACGCTTTTTCGTCTTTTGACAATTAAATGAGTAATCCGATTGACGTGCGACGCGCCTGACGGCGCGTCCAACCGCTCGTCCGGTTCGGGATGACTTCGACGACGTTATACATGACCTGTGTACCACGGGAAGCTATGCCCGGCCCCGTGGCCTTCGTCGTTTCCGGTGGTGGATACGCGACTAGACAAGAGTCTCGCTCAGATCGTATTTATTCTATATGTCCGTAAATCCTGTAAATCTTAAGTTTTTTTTTACTCTAAACAGGCACACAGTAAAAAATAATTTCGTAAAATCGGAATGCGCAATTTTGTAAAAATAATTTTGTTAAATAAGTGACAAACTCGTATATCACTTATTTGGATAGCCGAACATGTCGTTTTATTTCCCGTATCATTGACAACTTTAGTTTGTACTTTTGTTTGTAAAACTACAAAATTAACAAATAAAAATTGTGGACGTTTGTGGACAATAAGTTATTATAAAAAGTAGAAACTTTTTTTACCGTGGAATAGAGTCGTGACTCCTCATTTTTTGCGAGTTTCAACAGGAACAAAGATTATTTAGTGTGACTCTGTAAGAACACTCTACCGTTCTTGAATACATTTTTTTTGCTACCTCATGGAGGAAGCTATGTATTAGTAAAAAAAAAAAAATCGCGGATCTGAGTCAGAGTGCTTAGGATAGTCTAAAACGTCGAGAAATGTAATGTTTAGCTGGCGTCCGGATGCCTGCGCGTGTGTGCATCTATGTGTGAGATATATTTCTAATTTTTAAATAACTATGACTCAGATGCAGATGATAGTTTCCCCCTTTTATCTACTACGAAGCAATTTATCCGATGTTCTTCACCTTTGATTTGAGTACGAATTTGCTATAAATTTCCAGACGAAGCTATAAATTACTGTAAACTTAAAAAGAGTTTTAGTAAAACCTGTTCTTTCTTCATCATCCATTTAGATGATCAGAAACTAACATACTATAATTTTCTGCCTAATTCACGGTGACAATTGAAGTTTGTTTTTTCAAAAACCAGTTAATCTTCGATCGTCCAACTCAGGCGCAAGTTTAATTACCTTGATTTCAAATTTCAGTGATTTTCATCGATGAGCCCGGTAATAGAAACACGGTCGCGCGAGCGAGTAAGAAACACGCGAGGATCATGTCCGTCGCGAGTTTACCAGTGATTTCATAAAATAGCCCCTCGCAGCGAGTTCCGCGAGCGGCTCGTAGTTGCCAATTACGATCGCTTCGTTAGCATGCCTTGTAGGAATAACCCGAAGCCGGGCCCCGGCTACTGTAATATGCTAAGCTTAGAACTTCGTATACCACACGCACGCATGCAGCCCGTGTGCAGTTATGCACGCTCATTTCTATACTTGTACTACAGTGACGCGTACACGAGAAAATAAAACTAAAAGAAGATTACGCCGACGCGTCGAGCCATCAAACATATATATATATATATATATATATATATATATATATATATATATATATATATATGTAATGTAATGGGCAATTAAAATCGTAATGGCGTATGTCGTGTGCTTATGCAGCGAAAATACGTCTGTTCGGTTTTAGTCGCGCGATATATGTCTGGACGCATGCGATGGCAAGCTCCGGGAGATAATTAAAAGCAAACCATTTACCGCAAAAGTTGTCTGCGACGACACATGCTGAATGAAATCCGCGAAACCGATTTCTTATTCGGTCCATGCGAGGCGAGAGGAGACGCGCATACGAATGGTTTCATAGAATTCATCTCGCTCGCTTTATAAACCACCTCTGTCTAGGGACACTTCGCGACGTTATGTATTGCGTATTCATGCGAGCAGCACGTATGAGCGAGCGGAGTGTATGAGTAACACGATCGAGAGTTCGCGAGTTCGTAGAACAGGATTGTGACATAAGTTTCCATCGGCGACACTCCCTTTCACAGTCATTCTCGCTCAGCTGCATACACACAACGATTTAAGTTCTTTTGACTTGTAGATTTACTCGTACTTCCAGAAGAGTGAGATCCAAAGATCGAAGTGTATGGGAGCATTTAATATGAAATGTGTGGTGCGGAAGAGGGAGAAAAAAATTATCTTGAAAAAAACATAAGTGCACCTTGTGCACTCCAGAACGGTTTGGGAATGTTGAGTACCAAAGATATATTTTTCATTTTTTTTTTTTTTGCGAAAAACGCGAAAAATAAGGTTGACATTGGTAATGGATGGAAATACTTTCCTTTCGTCTTCGAGGCTACTGAGTTCCTCGTGTTCCTCATAGCTTCCAGCGTCGACCTCGTGCAACAGGAGATTCGCGAATGGATACATCGATATTCGATATGTTTCGACACTTGCGACTATTTCCGTACGTCATGGATTTTTTTTTTTTTTTTTTGCATAGGAGAAGATAATAACAGGAAGTAATCGAATTAATGGAATTAATTATTTACGCGGAACCGTAGCGAGAGAAGAGAAAAATTATCATCTAAAATTATCAACTAAAATACTAAGATCCTAAGCAACATCCTCGATCCATCCTGGATGTTGTTGTTAAGTAAGATCTTTCTCGGCTTCCATAAAAGGACTGATTCTTTGTATAAACGTTTCAAGAGTAACGTTTCTTCGTTGTGTTTTTTTTTCGTGAAGACTCTCTTCCGTTCTCAAATGTAATTTTTTTGGTATTCGATCCGAAACCGGTTGACGCAAATTTTGTCCACTTCAAAGAAGAAGTCTGAGGGATCTCACTTTCGTCACTAGAGAAGTCGATTTTTAGTTCTCGGGTAATAATTTTTTTCAAACTTGCCACATATCATGAAATGTTTTTGCTCCTCAAAGGCTGGACTTTTTGCACACTTGCCCTTCGGTCTCTGACAACTGGCGCTAAAAATCCCCGTAGTTCATCCAAAACCCTCCTTCCCTCTGGCCCTGTGTGTGTCCCTATGTGTCTGTCCATAGAAGAACCAGATTTACCGATCGAATTAAGCCGAGCACGTCATAAAACATGCAATAAAATATATACACCGGAGTGGAGAAACAAATAAAAAAAAATTGTTAATACGTATATCTATAACAGGAAGAAGAAATAATCGAATGAATGGTTTACGAGGATCCGCACCGAGAGACGAGGTACTCCCGCGGATGAGATACTATATCCGCCGCTCTCGCGAGTACTTCTCATCCTGGAAGAGCGGAATATAGTATACCTGGAGGCTTAACCGGGCACGCCCGTCCATGAACACTCCTCAGTTTCTCATTCTCAGATTCTCTCTTTATCTCTCCCTCTCTATCCCCCTCTCAATTCTCTTCTGTTTCTCATGCTCTCGCTCTTTTTCTCCACTTCTGCCCTGGCCCCTCTCGCGCTCTCGGCTCTTCGAATTCCTCTCGCAGTTTCATTGCCCATTACTCATTCCGCGTGCGTACACAGCCCGTGCAAATGTACTTACATTCCCGGTACACGCGCGCCAGTAATGGCGAATGGTTTTGCCGATGGGGGAACCCAAGTCCGGAGAGTCCGCTCCGAGGAGAGGCGCCCCTTGCCCGCGAGAGATAACTTTCATATACGTACGTACAAGTACGTATTGGATACCATAAGTCCGAGAGGGTACCGCCGTGCCCGCGAACTTACCGGAGGGGAAGAGACGGTTTGCATCGAACCGAGAGCCGACCTCGGAGCTTCGGACCCGACGAATGTATATATTATATAAGTATGTATACAGCATGCAGCAGAAACATGAATTTTTCTCTGGTGTCGCCGGTGTTGCACGCTACCGCTGATACATCGAGAGAGAACCCTTTCTTTTTCGTTTGAAAACGAGACGAGACCTCACGGCGGCACCTCGTCGGCGAGACGAGAGAGTTTTGTAGAAAGTAGAAGCTGATGCCGCGTTGTGTTGCAAGTGCAATGCGATGCAACGCGAGCGAGTCCGCACGCGGACCGTCCGCAAGGCCGAACGCGATTTTTATTATTTGGTGTTTTTTTAGTCAAGTGGACGTTCCGTACAGTCGCGGACTATGTGCTGGATAACGATGCGACTGGGTTTTGGATTTGAGAATTTTTTTTTTTGATCGTTCATCGTTGGATAATTAACTGATTGTATCGGGTGGAATTTGTACCTAATCGATTTGACAATTTTTCGAGCGAATGTAACGGAAAAAGGTGCCTGTGTAATTTTATAGTCATGCACGTTGCTCGGTCTGTGAGACCAATTCGTTGACCAACTTTAGCTTCCTCGTTGAGGAAGCTATGCACTTTTCGTGGCGTTGATAGTTAGTATATTAATTAAGATAATTCATTTTTACTTTCTCATCAGATATGAAGTATGTAAGGAGAGAAAGTAAAATTGGTCTGTCGGATTATCGTCTAGAAACATGCTTTGCATATCCCAGAATGCAACAAAAAGTATTTGTCCGTTTCTGTCCGTCTTTAGGTTTGGTGGACCATCTCGTCCGACAACACGAAGTCTCGTCCGAAACAACTTTTCGAAGAGAATTCGTATAGTGGCGAAACATGTTGTTTCTCCTCTATATGCAAAATGTAGTTTTGGAGTCCAGATTGGAATTAATTCATACATCCTTTTCGCTACTTTACCTTAAAAAAAAAAAGAAATTATGAAAAATTTTTCGAAACGTGTAAAAAAAATAAATACATTTTTTAATCGCACTAAAGTTTGTTTCTTGCACAGACAAACATATACGGAAGATAGCTAGTAAAAAAAAAATTGTGTTCGTGGATAGTAATGCCTACACTATCTTATGAAGCCACACGAATGAGATAAAAACAAACTATCGATTATAAAAAAAAGTGCGTTGAATGAAATATGGGTCCTGCCGCAGGTCTACTAAAAAAAAGTATACAAGAAAGTTGATCGCACAGTGAGGAATCTTAAGCAGATTTTGAGTAGGAATATGTTATAATAATTCATACCTGGTTTTAATCTCATAAAATTGCGTACACAGAACAGACTTGACCTTCAACTACATTGGAGACATAAAGACACACACTTATAGTATTTATTGTTAGTATAGCATTTCATAAAAACTGTTTTAATCAGCTGTGTCCTAAGAATCTACACGGTGTAATTTTCGATCAAGGAGCGTGACCGTCGCTGGAGGCAGCAATTTCAAAAGCTCTAGCGGGGAACGTAGATTAAATTTATTATATTAGATTCTGAAATTCTTGTCCATATCGTTCGGAATTTTGTTTACTTTCTCTGACATTTTTAGACAACCTTCCACATTTTTTAAATATCACACTACAAGCCAAAAAAAGCGGATTTCAATGAGGAATATACCTATAATTAGTTAAGTGTCTAATTTTAAATCCGTCATTCCGCGACACCAAAACGAATGAGCTGAGAAACTCACGCGTTGCGGTCTCGCCATCAGCAATCGTGGACGCATTTTTTCCAGTTTACTTGTCGCGTTTTTGATACGATAGTGTAAAAATTCGCGTCAGAAGCCAATACGGGAGGCGATCCAAACGTAAGTTATTGCGACACCGAGAAATAAGTCACGAATTCAAAGAATTTACATGAAAATCGAAAGACCGGAGCAAGCATTAACCAAATTATCAGTGAAAACTGAATTTAAAATATACGATAACCAATTTTTTCAAATCTCAATGCTATTAGAAAAAAAGGCCTGAACGCTTTGATACAATATTTCTAATCCCGCAATGCCGGCGGCTGAAAGACACCTGCAAAGTCGCAACATCCGAGCGCATCCATGTAGTAGATAAGTAGATGGAGATCAGACAGACTCGAGAGCCGCCTCCGGTGATCTCTCCACTCGGAAGTAGCGGCGGCGATCTCCCATTATAATTTCTCTGGAAGTCTCTATCCGCAAGAAATAACGGCACCGGAAGCATACAAGGTTTATTACATAATAACACGAATGTTCTTAAACATATACTCCGCCAGTGAAAATAGAAGATAAGTACTCGAGGAAACGTGTTAACTTCTCACGATATGACTCAGACTCGCGGACGTTCTCGACGATAGGTGTATAAATGACTTTTTCGCGTTACAAGTATCGCATACGCTCGCCGGTCGGTTCGCGGCCTTTGGCGAGGTCTCATGCTTCTATATCTACCGGGCGCTCTCTAATAACTCGGCTTATCGCTCTTGAGCGTTCAACTCCTTCATAACTTATTCTCTCTCCGACGTCTCCACACGTTCGTATTTTTTGATACTCCGTTGCACTTCGAGCCACAAATCCCTGCATCCTTTCATGTTTCGTTCGCCATTATAATTTTTTTATTATTTTTAATTCCACGATCCTTCGGCGAACTGGTTTAGGCACTAATGCATTCCAGTCTCTCTATCCTCACATCTCCCGCTTGTCCCTCCCACCGATTTTAGTTACGATCGCAGTTGAAAATTTCGCGACGGAAATTCTCGAAACGCCTCGATAATTCGGCGGCCTCGTCGCCTCGCTCGCCTTCGCGTCGACGTACCTGGCTGATCGGGCGAGTTTTTGAGGCCCACGCGCTCGATCCTTTAAAGTCTTGAGCCGCGGTCTCTGGACCCTCGTTGTAAAAGGCGAGGAGGCAGAGAGGACACAACGCGCTCGGTAAGCGCGTCGATCTCGTTGCGCAAACGCCACAACTTGACTTTCACTTGGAGTGCGGCTCTGGGCATCCACACTTACGTCCGACTTGTGTGTACTCTTGTGGCTAACACATGCCACGATCCATACACACGTGTAGGTGTGCATACAAGCGTATGTCTGCGCTCGAACGCTGGGCCCGTACTTCTCACATTCAGGACAGGACGTTCGCTCTACGCGCCGTACGCTACGCAGACTGCAACAGTCTTGACTACCGTGCGGACCAAGGTTACACTGTATGGAGGAACTGCACGTCGGTATTGGTAGCGGCTCTCCCATACACGTAATTGCGTTCTCGCAGAGCGTGTCGAGGACGTCCATGTGTGCCGCCCAACTTGAAACGACGTATGCGCTATCTCTTCCCGCATTAAGGGTGTGTGCGTATGTGGCGCGCGTCAACAGTAACTCGCCGCTGCCGCTACCACTGCCGCTGTTGTTTCGTTCGTGATACTCGTTTGTGCACGCTCGAAAACACTCCGGTTCGATTGTGTTTTCTCCGCGCACCGCCGCGAGACAGTTTATGTAGATTCACGTGGATTCCACACGCTCGCGCACTCTTGTTCTAAGGGGCATTTTTTCGTTATCGGGGCACATTTAGCGTCGAACTTTTGCGGCTGTTAGAGAACAACGAAAGTCCCACTGTAATTTGTTCGCGACAGCGATTAATCGTCATAGAGAGAGGAACAAGAATTTTCCACGCAGAGTTCTTCGTTTGTGTTCACTTTCACCGGATGGGAATTGTAAGAATCGCGTACGACGAATAGACGGCTTAGCTATTTGAAACTATTTTTTTTTGCTCGATGCATGCAACACCTTTTTCGGTGGTGAAATATATGTCGTCTTGGAGAGAATGGTTGAATTGTTTATTCTCGAAAAGTCCTTGACAACCGGAACAGAAATTACATGCATTCGAGGTGCATATATTAAAATCAAAGGTTTTATGTGATTATTATATCAATCATATGAACTGCTATATATTTAAAGACATGTATATATTTCCACAAATATATTTCAAAATGTATACCAAATATTCGATTTGTTGGCGAAAATTAGTTTTTTATATCGTAAATATACAAAACGTATCTACGATATATTTTTCTATATATGCCACGGAAACGTTTTCCAAATCTTCTTTCGTCATAAATTTTGCAAAGTTTCATTGAATTTTTTTAATTTCCGTTAAAAAGATACACTATTACTGCGAGGCAGTTGGAAATGTACTAAGTAGGTCGAGTCTATCCGAAAACAGAAATCTTTTGGCTACCATATTATTTTCCAATAGACTCATAAATATGCTTTAAACCTACAATTTAAAAACTTGAATGAGGAATTTCTCTCCCAAAATCAATTCGATTAAAATCAATATTAGTTGAAATCAATTCGGTCAGAGAGTTTCCTCGTAAACCAGTTTTTGGCTGATTCAGAACAAACCGCTCGATGGATTGCGCTTTAAGAAGTCTCATTTTCGTCATAACCGGTTGAGCGGAGGAATTTTTCTTAAGTCCTCCAAGTAAAGCCTCTAGGTAAAGTTATCAGACCGATTTAGAGTGATGTAAGTCCCAAAATGTTGACTTTTTTTCGATATGTGCTCCGCTTAACCGGTCCAAAATGTCGCTGCGAAGCTAATGAGCCGGCTTCGAGCACAATCCATCCAGCTGTTCATTCTGAATGACGCACAGAGTGCTGAGAACACTAGAAAAACTATAAAGTAAGTAATTAAAAAAAAAGTCTACTTTTAGGCATTCCCAAAGTGACTTCTGGAAACCGTTGATTGGGACTTGTTGCTGTCGATCGAATTTCGCTTGATTTTCCAAATTTCGATATTTCACATGGAAAATATGCGCAGCAAGACCTTAACAAACTGAATTTTTTAGTTAAAAAAAGTTTGACGATATTTAGATTTTGAAGAGAATTAAAAAATCTTCAATACGTAATTTTCAATTTTTCTCGCGCTGATTAATTTGCATAAACGAAAAGATATCAGTGGTGGTTGAAACTGGAAAACCGGTGTAACGACTTCAATCGAATGTTATTTCCTAACCAGTGACAGACTTGCAAAGGCGTATAGTATATATATACATATATATATTTTTCCATCTAAACGAAACGGATTCGAGCGATTTCCAAGAGGGGACCGGGGGGAGGGAACGGTGACCAAGCCCCGTACACCACTGACGTCATCGCCGGACGCGAGAACCAACATGGCGGGCGGTCTGCAGATAGTTGTTTCGCGGACTCCTGGGTCCGACCGCCCTTCCCCGCGCCCCTTCGGCGCGCGCGCGAGACCGAGCGCTAAATCGACAGGACACTCTCGCGAGCACACAGCATCCGTGCAACAGGACCGGTTCCCTCAGTCTCGGCAAAAGTTTATCTGTCTCGACGGCAAAGCGTCGGCGTCGACGTAGATGCTGCCAGACTCCGGCAAAGAGAACACGAGATGTATAGAGATTAGTTCGTGAAATTCTCGAGTTCTCTAGCGCGGAAAAAAAAGCCTCCCGATTGCGTGCAGACGGTCAGGATTGCGGGTCACACACAGAAAAACTCCAACCGCACGCGCGTTTCAAACGCCATACCTCGAATATCTTTTATATCTAAAACTTTGATGTATTGGTGCAGAACGATTATGCGAGCGAGACTGAGAGCTGAGATAACTGCCGAGACGCTTAGTCTGCACATATCGAATCGGCAAAAAGATGAAACTGCAGATAGTTATGGACCTGCGCTCGTCAAGGTTCTTAAGAACTCTGTAAAATAAACGAAACTAAGCTAAAGCATTGGAAAAACTAAACTTTTCACTCCACGTCGAAAAAATGTAATCCTTCGAGGATACGCGTGATTTTTGCCTTGCCTCTGTGCATCTGCAACAACGATATGGATGCAGAGACGACTATTTTTTTTCTCTGCCATTAAAGAGTCTACACGTTTAATTTACCGTGTAGATTTTTCCAATTTTTTTTTTTTTTTTTTTTTGGTCCGTTGTTATTGTTACTGTTTGGACCTGTTTCAAGACTGAGAAACCTGGCAAACTTGCACGACGGGTTGAAGTGTTGGTTGAGAAATAATTAATTTATAACATTCCGACAAATTAGATCAATACATGTTTTTTTATCGTCTATTGATTATTCAAGAAGTCTATCGACAAAAAATACAGAGTTTTGCTGGTTTTTTAATCCACTTGTGAGTCCAATTTATAAATTCTAAAAACAAAATCTACTTTGCAAGAGTGAAAGCCGAATTTTGCGTGTCTCAGAGTCAGCAGTATAGTAGTTCGTTAATTGAAAAAGTAATACAGTGGAATCTCCATTAAAGCACTTTCCGGTAGTGCGCACTTTCTACCAAAAATCACACCGATAGTGCTGACTTTCGACAAAATTGATTCCGCTACTGCACACTGCAACGTTCCCCCATTGCACTGTAAAACGAAAGTCTAAAACGTGTTGCTAAGAGTGTTAAAACAACGCACAGTACACATAGCAGTAGTGTTGAAATTTTTATACGCGTGGAAACGATACTCTTGCGCTGGACCTAAATTTACCTGAATGTACAACACGCTTCGTAGTATCTTCGTTTAAGAAGACACTACGAAGCGTTTTATACCACGAAGCATATATTTCAATGCCTGCTTGTGATAACACGCGTAGTGTGTGTTGGATTAATGCGAATAAGCCCCAACAGAACACTTTATCTAAAGCCACACACGATATTAAACTTCACATTTTATTAGACAAAAAATACCAGACAACACATTCGTATGTGTGTGTGTGTCTCCTTTTCTTAAAGAGCAGCGGCTGCCGCTAGATGACTTCGAGGATGAAGTGTTCCCCGCTAGAGGTCCGGTATCTAGCAAGTTAATATATAAGATGCAAAGTGCGATTAGAATGCATGCGAGTTGGCACGTAATATAACGCCTGTCTACCCAGGAAGCCGAAAGGATTCAGCTGTGAAACATAATTCACCGCGTCGATCGCTCCAAAAACGAATTTTTATTATATAATTCGAAATTATCAAAACCAGGACGATTACGCAAGACGAATTACACAGAACAAACTTACATTTTTTTTTTCGCTGTCGAGATATGTACCTCAGCGTTTTATAAGTTTAGAAGAGTGCAAAAAAATCAACGCATCCGAAACACGCATTTAGATGTGTTGCGGCAACACACGCGAAGCGTCTTGTTGCAACACGCAATGAATCGCGTAAAAACTTACTACATGATTGACACGGGCGAAGCGTGCTGAAACAACATGACTAATGGACAGATATTTCCGTTACTGCACTCACTCCGTTAGTGTAACTTTGCACTATATTTGCACTATACAGGATTCCTTCCGGCAATAATCGACAATAAAAAATGAAGTCCAAAAAAACCTTGATTTTACATTTTTACAGTTGTTCACACACAATTCGGTGAGAATGTTTTGCAAACAGCGTCAACCGGAGGGGGATGAAAACGGAGTTAACCGGTGGATCATCCGAGTCTCGGAATTTCTCGAGTATCCCGGCTGACTGGAAGTTCCGCGATCGAACGGGATCTATGGATTGTTTGCGGCAATTGCTCTCCTGCAAGGCAAGAGCGAGAGACAGAGGTGAAGATCACGCGGAGCGTTCTTCCATCGTCGACCCGCTCCGGACCTCGCAGCATCGGTGAGTTCGACGAGTGTATAGGCGTATCCGTTCACATTGCACGGAGGAACAAACAAGAAGCGAGAGAGAGACGTATGGATCGCTGATTTGAATATCAGTCGCGATCAATGAAGACGTCCCAGTTACCAATGAGGCGATGTCCTCGGAATTCAAACGACAGATGACGCAAATCAATTCTCAATCTGCTACTGCGAGGAAGAGCACCGTGCCAGTTTGTTGGCTCATTGTTCGCCAATAAAAATCATTGCGATTCCTCCGTCAATTAAATAATTTCATATTGGGAGTGAAACATTCACGATGATGGATTATTAAAGTGAAAGGATATTTTATTTTTGGTTTCACCGTCCTTGCTTTCGGTAATACTTTCGCTCGGAGATCATTCTAGGTCAATCCCACATAATCCCGCCTTCTCTTCCTACCAACGAGGCTGTCATCTGGTAACACGAAAGATACGTAGGCATTCGTGTTTTTTTTCCTTTCCACGACAATTGCCTTGCGGGTTTCAATCTATCGCGAAACGTTCAATTATTATATGTGTTTGAAATTTTATTGCGGTAGCGGCTGTACGGGGTAGAGAAGGCGACGAGTTTTACCGTAATGGACGTTCCGTACTCTTCACTTTCACGTTATTATTATGCCTTTCTCGTTGCTACCTTAGGAAAAATCCTCTCGGGGAGGATGTCAATAAAAACAAAAATGCATCGGCGCTCCTAAAGCAGCGTGCGGAATTCGCGATGCAATTTATATTCCGTAACGGATCCGCGGTTTATTTCTCGAGGCCCATTTGGGATATAATAGTAATAAGAAACTCCGCGAACGTTGCGGAGGTGGAGGCGCGGACGAGGAGGAGGAAGAACCGCAAGCTTACGGCCATTCCTCATTCCGCGGATGACACCCGAACGATAATATTAATACCGGTAATGCGAGGAAGACAACGAGACACAAGACTCTCGGCGACGCTCTTTGTGAGCATCGCCTTTGGAAAGTTTGATGCCGGAGTCCGCGACAGTCGCGGCTGGCTCGAGAGGAAGATACGACGATAGCCGACATTGCAACGAGCTTGTCACAGCGGGAAAGATCGCTCGGGTCAAAAAGGCGGTGACATCAGAGGGCCGGCAAGCGGATACCAACTGCGTATGCTAGATACAATTTTTTTGGATACAGTGAGCTAGAATTCGATACGATTTACAGAGCAATTGGAACTCGTTGGTGGCAGCAAAAAATAAATGTTCCAATGGTATCTAATTTTTTTTTTTGTTTCGAACTTTTAAGTGAATGCGTAATATTTGCTGTGGTATTGGATGACGATTTGAATTTAATAGCTGCGTGAAAAAATTGTTCAATCATGCCCAATTTATATCACGGGACTTTTGAGAGGATCAGATGATTGCAATTTTTTTTACTGATTTTTTTTTTTTTGTTCAACGATAGCGTCGATATATAATTATCATAACGGTTATTTTGGATGATGAATTTTCGAAGAATTTATGTATTTAACTCTTTGAAGCACATCGAGCTGTTACTCTGGCAAAAAAAATTTAATGCAATTAATGACTATCTGAAACTAAAGCAGCAATTATCTGAGAATGTCTTAAATATTTGGTAGTGTTTTACGAAGCGGTTCAAGAGATACAGCACTTCAGAGATATGCAGCAGCATTTTTGAAAGTGTTATCATGGAATTATCCCATTTGCGTGTTTGAAAATTGCGAGAGGACACTTTTATTTTTCAGCATTATTGTTGACAATCGGTGTGTTCAAAGTGTTTTAAACGAATATTCTATAATTCATCGGTTCGTACTTAGGCCCGCATAATTATCCTGACTACTGTACCAAGTCACGAGATTTTTTTTTGTGTACAAAAAGTGGCAAAATGCTTGCAAAACACGGAAAAAAAACATAGCTGTTGTGCTTATCTGAATCCCGCCTTGTCGTGTCAATGAACTGTCACTGAATAATCGAAAAACGTAGCATCTCTGCGACCTTCGCTATTTTTGTAAATTTGTCAAAGACCATAAGAATCCTTGCATCCTTTTACAGAAACCGGCTATCGCTTTTTGTAAAGTTAATATCCAAAAATCGGGGAATATTTTTCTCAAGAATCGTATGAAGAAAAACTCACCGAGCGCCGTTTTCTGTTTTTATTTTTGTTTTTTATTCACGAGGATCGAGCTCTCGTAGTCCCTCGTCAACGATCGAAGATATCGAACAAACCCTCCTCCTCCTCACGGGAGATCGTCGCTGAATTTTTTTCTATATCGTCGAACACAACAGCTATCACTTATTTACAAAGCGAAAATATCTCGTTGAATTTTCGTGCGATATCTCGACTACAGAAGCGCAGTTCCGTTACGGGTCGGGCGAGTTTACGGGCTCGCGGGAGAGTCGCGAACCTCCCGTTCCCCCTCACAGCGGTGTGTTCGGGTGGCGTTTCCTGCCGTCCGCAGGTGGTCTTGCCCGTGGATGAAAAATATTTTTGTACGTCACGAACATAAGTGGACCCCGCATTAAATCCGCCCGAGCAAAATCTCTTTCGGCGAAATTTCGTTACAACTGTATCAGCACCACCCGCGCGCATTCGCGTGCCCGAGGCGGATTAGTTGGTCAAGGCAAATCGTTATACCGGCGTTTTTAATTCCAAGCGCCGAAGCGTCGGAAAAGGCTTTTTGTTTGTGGGAGTTGCGTTAATGGTTTTTTTCCGCTGCCGACGCGAGCGGAGGAAAAAAAAATAGAGCGGGGACAGCAGGCAGCGCAGTCGAACGTACCTGAGGCCAGGCTAACAGGAACAGGTGTCGCAGGTACGGGGAAACTATCGAGACTGGCGAACGGGGACCGATCCGCGGCTTGAACGCTCTCGACCATTTCCACTCCTTACCTTACGCCAGCTCTACCTGTAGTCCCCAGGTTGAAACGCTCGAATCCCCACCTCGCCGTGTGCACGACACATAGATCGTTCACCAACACCGTCTCTACGATACGGAACATACGTACGTGTCTATAGCTCGTTGCAAAGCCGTGCAGTCCGGCACACGCGGTCCAGGTGAAAAATCAATCTCACACTGCTAACTGATCGATAAGTCCGGCCGATCGCTCAGTGACCGATCGGTGAAAGTGCGATGCGTCGAGTTCCGAAGAGTCTTCGGAATCGAACGGGTACTTTTACTTTTGGATCATCACGATCCGGCTGCCGTAAGATCGATCTGGTCTGAGTCATTACCGACAAATCGTCCATGGCATCGGGCGATTAATCGGTTATCGACTCTCTAATTCCAACTTAAGTGGTAAATTAACCGATGTGATTTGGGGCTCAGCTTTTTTATCCTCTTGACAAGAGTAATACTTTTTTTTATTCTGTAGGCGAGGAGATTGTGGATAAGCGAGGCATTTTACAGTATCGAATTATCATTTTTATTTGCATGATGGAATTGGGCTGAATGGAGAGTCCTAAGTTCGTAGTGAGTTTGAGCTTAGGTTCGTACTTTCTTTCATGCTCAACGTTTCAACCAGAGGTTACACTTCGGACTGAATTTGAGTTCGAACTTCAAGTGTTATTTCAACGCCAATTCAACGAATTGTAGAAGGTAGTTTTCCCTTACAGATGACGCGCGCAACGTTAGATCACGATCAGAACATATGTTGGTGAGAAAATATGAACATATTTGCACATTGGTTATCCACTGAAGCTGGATGGCATTTGGAGATTACACATTTCAGTTTACAAAAACCAGTTTCAGTTTGAACTTAAGTTCAATTGAACTGTCGACGTTACGCACATACTTCGGTTTGAACATAAGTTCGTATTTAAGTACGAAGGAAAGTACAAAATTAAACGTGAAATAAAGTTTGAACTTAAGTTTAAACTTCAGTATGAAGTTTGAATTCTTTGCAGAACATTGTTGCTCTTAATCCTGAAGTTTTTAACACAAAAAAAATCGTGTTGATCTTGTTCATAAAAACATGCAAACCGGTGATCCAAAATGTATTTGAGACTATCATTTATGTCACCTCTGGGATGTACACAAACACTTGTTTCAATCAGACATAAATTCGAAATTATTTATTCCGTAATTGAAAATTTGAAGTTATTTCAACGACAACTGCTATCAGGTCTGATATATTTAGAGCTTATATTATTCTCGACTTTCCACGAGGGCCCAAAGGTCACTTTAACTACTGCTTCGTAAACAACTTCCCTTAAATCAAGTGGTTATTTATTCAGTTCGATACAAGTGTTATTTGATTTTTGAATTTAATCTTTCTTGAATGAAGCACTGCAGATTTAAATCAAATCAAATAATTACGCCATTAGAACGCAAATGAAAAGTCAAAGTCATTTCAAAGACGGCTGTTATCAGATCTAATAAATTCAGGGCTTACCTATATTATTCTCGACTTTCGATGAGGCTGCCAAGATCCCTTTAACTACTGCTTCATAAAAATGTTCCTTAAATTAAGTGGTTATTTATGCAGTTCGATACATGTGTTATTAAATTTTTTAATTAAATCTTTCTCGAATGAAGCAATGCAGCTTTTAATCGGATGAAATAATGACTCGATTCAAACGCAAATCAAAATTCGAAGTCATTTTAAAGACAACTTATACCAGATCTAATACATTAAGAGTTTATATTTTATCCCCGACTTTCGATGAGGCTGCCAAGATCACTTTAACTACAGCTTCGTAAACAACTTCCCTTAAATCAAGTGCCTTTTTATTCAGTTCAATACATGTGTTATTAAATTTTTTAATTGAAGATTTCTCAAATGAAACGATCCACCTTTGAATCGAATAAAAAAACGACTCGATCCAATCGCAGAATTATGAATCCATATGAGCGAAACATAAGCTATGACTGATGTAATTAAAGTAACTACATATTTCCGTCGCCGCTCGCGATATACACGTGTAGTTGAATCAATCATGATTTATGTTAATGCAAAAACTCTTTTTCATCATGAAAGTCGGCGATGCACTTCGCACGTTATGACTTGGTTAATTTGATAATAACTGTGAAACCTGCATCAGAATCTTTGGGTTCCTGATGTACCATTAATATTATGACGTCTGGAGCAAATTCCGTTCCTCCCTACCGCGATTCTTCGTCAGTTTTCATAGGAGCCTTGCCGTTCTTCCTCTCGCTCATTACCTTCTTCTCCCCATCTCGCGGGCGGCGCGGTTCACCTTTGCCTCGGAGCGACACTCCGCGATCTCTTTGCGGCGCGTCTCTCTTATTCCACAAGGTAGACGGTACCTACGCGTGAGATCCTCGAGCGATGAACAAAAATTCAGTCTGCAGCCTGCGCAGCGGCGTCGGCGATGAAGCGACGGGGGCGCGGTGTGCGAACGGGCAACGAGAAAATGACCGAAAGAAAAAAAGAGCTGTTCGACGCGAGTCTCGAGGACGCGGTGGAGAATTTACCAAAGTAACATTCTCCCTTCTCTCTCTCTCTCTTGATGCTTGCTGCACAACGATGGAACCGCGTATGTCACGTATGTCAAATATGTCACCACAGTATAAATTTACTGGTAATTGACCGCGCTGCGCACATGCATACAAAATTTACATATTGTAATTGTAAAATCGTTGCTCTTGGCTATTGTGTTCTGTTATTAAGTTGCAATGAAACGCTTCAATTGAAGGCGAATAATATTTTAGTAAAAAAAAAAAAAAAAAATTAAGATTATTGCGGATTCATAGAATATTGAATTATCGCGATAAAACACCGGCATTAAGACCATGTCAAACACTCTTTTATTTTTTGTGTCTAAGACGTTTTAGGCCAATGGCCGAAGCTTGGGCTTCTAAGAAGTCTAATGGGAATCTGACAATTGTTACCACGAAGGAATTTAAAAAATCCAATTAAATATGGATTAATGACACTGGCTTGGAGTTTAACTTTGCAATTTTCTATCGCAATCACACCAGTTGATCCTATTATTCATCCCGCGAAAAATTGTCACAAATCTTTGGTTTTGCTCCGGTTTCTTTTTGCTTCACTCTCTTGTAATAGTGATCCGAAAAATGAAGTTAAAAAAACATACAAAAGTATGGATTTTTTTCCTACCCACTCTAAAAGTGTTGAAATCATTACTGTCGATGAAATATTCATTTGTACATTCATGCGTGTCGAATTTTTTTTACTCATGTTTAAAATAATAAAGTATTATAATGATTCGGATTATGTGGTTTACAGTTATGCGTGGGTAGCCCGTCCCGTCTGTCCCGGATAATCGAGGTGTTACCTTGTTTTGTCCCACAGAACACCACATACATCCGGGTTTCGCGTAATTCCACCGTGACGCAGAGATATCGCTGTTTGACAGTACCGAAAAAACGGGTTTTTCCAAAATGTGTCTTGGAACAAGATTCTGTCGCTCGGCGTTTGAATCCTCAATTCGGTGTATTTTTCTCGTCAGGTTGCAAATCCGTGACTCATTTTGCTCCAACTTCAACACCCGATACTCAAATCGGCTCCAGAACAGAAAAAAAAAATGATCTTCGATGTTTACCATTTACGGAGCGTTCTCGACCGATGCTGCTGGTATGAATTTTTATCCAAGGTGTATCCAAGATTTAATCAAGGTACATTTTTTTCACAAGGTATTTTTGACATGTAAAGATCAAAGATTAAGTAGTAGTAGTAAGTGTCTTTATAGACAATACATACGATACATTAACGACCGTTGCAGTTTATAAACATTAATACAATTACACATTTACATTTGTATTGTCAACGGGCTATCGACCGGAGTCCTTCCGCCCATCAACGATTGATTTTAAAAAATAATAATAATAACCGACAACAAAAATAGACAGAGAAGACAGTTCATCGTACTCCTCGCTCCCGATGACGTATGACCCGCGCAATCTTTCCCTCCCGATTCGAAGCCTACCGCGTGGGCGAAATTCATTGATCATTAAAAGTGCTTTCTTTCGTTTCTCGAATCACTGCTGGATACATGCATGTCTATGTATACCAGGGTTGGCAATGCGCGCGGAAAAGTGATTCCCGCGGGGCACCGGCAACCGCAGGAGAAACAGAGAGAGCGAAGTTGCGAGGCGTATGTAGAGAGAATAGACACCGAGAAATAAGTATAAACTCGAATAACACGGTGGATAATAAGAGAAAACGTGAGAGCCGAAGAGAGACGGAGAGAGAGAAGGATGTTGAGAGCGAAGGCGTGGGCGCCCCAAGGCCTTCCGCTCGCCATTTACGGTCAGACGAAGCCGGACACTGCGGAGGAGAGAGAGAGAGAGAGAGACGGAGAGGATAGAGAGACAAAAGAGAAAAGAGGAAAAGAGCGAGGCTAGAGAAACCGGCGAAGCTGGGAGAGACAGAAGCAGCAGCCGAAGCGAACGAAGGAGCGAGCAAATCGCGACGAGGACAACGACGAAAGAGAGTGCCCGGTACTGCTGTTACCTTTGCCGCTGCTGCTGCTGCGGCCGCTGATACCCATTTCGGTCCCTTGCAACAGAGTCCGCAAAGTGGCGTGGACCCCGAAGCTGCGACTCTCCCTCTCGAGCTTGAAGAGCCCGCAGCGCGAACCGCGTCGTCGGTGGTTCGGCGGTACCGCGGCCGCGAGAACCGCCACCAGCTATAAACCCAACGAAGAAGGCAAGAGAAGTGGATGCGCTTGACGCTTGCCACGAAGAGCGCAACAACCTGCTGCTGCATGGCGCTGTTTCCGTTGCCACTGCATCCAGGTCGTATATCTTATTCTCTATGGCTCCGGAGGAGGGAACCCGGCATTTTTGCAACGATTTCGTGGAACCGGATGCCCGGAGAGGAGAACGGAACGTGGACGTCGTCCAAAGCTCCGACTACAGCTTCGAACTCGCCCCCGTCGTCTTATTACCATTATTATAGGGACGTCTTGTATTGTTCGTTAACCCTTTGTATCGCGGCATTTTTATTTATTTACTTTCGCCGGAGCAAAGGGGAAATATATCTCCGCGAGAGTTGTGTTCGATGTTTATTGTGATGCGCGTTCCAAGCCGGCATGTTTATGTTTTTGGGTGGAAGCATTTATTTTTTATTTTTTCTATCAACCGACTTCACGCGCAAGGGTCCCGACTAACGAGAACCTATAATTTGCGACTCCGCAATCTTGGAGCTGTTCCAGTGGTAACAAAATGTGGGAAAAAAAGAATGGCGAAAATTATCGAGGTACATTGCCGGGACTGGGGAGGTATGAAATATTGGGAAAATCGAAAAAATGTTGCATCTGTGTGTAGTACAACCGGTTGAAAATATTTTCTCGTCAAGTTTAGGAATTCGCAAGATTACGGATGGGAGGCCGGAACATATCAAGAGGCGCTGGCCAGAAGGCACGCGTACGCGGACTTTAATCGTGGCTTCCTCCATTGAATTTCCATTGAATTTCCATTGAATTTTTTTACGAACTATCTTTTCCTAAGTCTCGTTTATAGTGCAATGCACTGTGACCATTAGCTCTCCTATGGTCACGTACGAAATGTTCGGTCGTTCTGTCGGAATCGTGTGCAGAAGCAAACACTACATGTTAGTTACTATCGCCAATAAAAACGATGTCAGTAAAATATCAGCATTTCGAACGTATTCTCCTCATTAGTAATGTTGCAACAAATGCTCACGATAAGGACAACTTATCTTTTTATTTTAACTAAGTCATAGCCTTGTTTTAAATCATCGAAAGTGACTGAATTTTCGGTCGGCCAAACATCCCCGTACAGCGTAGTATTTTCGATTGCAAAGCTAACATTTGATTACAATAATCTACATCGCTGTTGCAATTATCTGTATATCTCTTGTATCGACCTGCTTACTTGTTTATTTTTAATTTATTAATATTCTGTCTCGTTTACTTCTCTAGTGATCCGCCTACTTATCTTTTATATTACTTACAATTAGTTATATCGTTCCTGTGCTTGGTGTATTTGATTTTTAACATGCTATACCCCTTGTCATGCTATTGCTATGTTTTACTTATTACACTTTGCCTATTACCCTCCGTACAGTCTCGCTCAATTTGCTACCTATGCAATATCTATTAATATTTAATCTAACATTGTTCTGCCTCTACTGCATCAGTCCTTCGTTGAGCATCCCAGGACTTAATAAAATTCCATCTATCTATTTCCACGGACACAGGAAAGTTCTATTCTCCCTAAAACTCAGACGATTCGTCGGCACTCCGCTCCATTCTTTTCAATCGTAGTACACATTCTCGTGAACTGCGGTAGGTTTCCTCAAATAAAAAAGATAAATGAATATGTGCGTGTGTTCGCTATAGCGCACGAACCTTCGCGGTTGAGGTATTATGGTTACTACGTGATCGCTCGAGCGGGCATTCCATACTTCCTTAGGGACAGATTCGTTGCTTCATCGTTCAGTAACAGGAACTCGTCGGTCACCCTTTGGCCGAGTATAAGAGAGACCGCGTGGAACGAAGGACGAAGATACGTGAAGAATAAAGAAAGGGAATTGAGGAGGATGAGCGGAGAAAGAGTCCTGTCAGAGTGGAGAGCCGAGAGTCGAGCTCCCGCGATAGCATGCACGCGGACAACCCTTCCTCGTTTCGTATTCAGACGGCGTACTCCCTCAGCATGCACGCTCCCGTATAGTGTACACCATATATATACATATATATATACACGCGAACGATACACCACACCGTGGCATCTTTCGGATGGATCTTCTCTCTCTCGTTTACCCTCACATTCGTTCTCGCTGCGCGATGCCTCGCCGAGCCACGAGCTCGAGGGGAGATCGAAGATCCTCGCGCGCAGGCTCGCGGTACGCGGACCACATATTAAGTGGCGAGATCCGCCGGCCCTTGGCACTCGATTTTCCCCGATCAAGAGCATCGAAAAGACGTCCGATGCACGGGAACTTTGATCGGCAGGCAATCCACCGATCGAATTTATTCAATTCGTTGTTTTGGCTCGATTCCAATGGCTAAACGGGGAAATTGCTTCGTCACGACGGACGTCTGGCTGTGTATATTGTTAAAAGATGTGATTGCCAATGAGTAGTGCTCATCGATTGATAATTGGATTTCAAGGACCCTAAACGATTTTTACCTTTTACAGGACCATAACGGATGACTCGCAGAATGAAATTACCCTCGCATACGTTATACAACGAAAGAAATTGATGTTGGTGGATAATTCGTGTAGAGAAGCCAATAATTGTTGTCGTGCGTAAGTATGATTATTGCAATGGTAAACATCTTTTTTACCAGAGACAATACTTCAAATTGTTGTGTAAAGACTATTCAGCCTCTGCAGTCTGAAACTGTTACAATGTTTGCTGCATTGGCATGGGATCTTGTAAAACATGTTGTTCACATCATGTCGTATCGATCACACTCTCAACAAGCTAATAAAAAAATTTCAAGCGAAAGTATAAACCGTCTTTACTGTGCGGGGTGCAAAAAGATGTGCAAACGTCTTGCGCTGTTACTCAAGTAGGGTTAAAAGTAATATAAAAATTAGTTCCGATGGCCACTTATGTGCACATGTCCAGCATGTCCAGAGTTGAATAGGTTTTGTGACTGTGGCATACGAAAATATTTAAAGGAGTAAATTATTCAACCGATGTACTTCATTTCAGTTAAGTGAATATACTCGTCCTCACATATGCTCGAAAAGATCGAAGCGGTAGGATACGATCAATGAAAAAATAAAGAAATTTCGAAGACCGTGACGCTAATCGGTACGAGCACGATAGGCGTTGCCGATCTTTCACCAAGATATATCTTAAAGTGCGTTATCTCTTAATCGCTCGCAAGATAAGAATAAATGAAACGAGACAAGGCTCACCTGGCCAGTTGAGAAGTGATTGATGAAACCGAGTACAGTAATAATCTCGTACGATAAAATCGCGAATAACACAAGATCTCGCATCCCGACTATCGTTTTCATGCTCGATCTGCCTGTCTATCGTGCTCTCGCTGTCCCTGGACTCACGGGGAGATTCCCCCGTGTGTTTCTCGACACCCGCAACAGAAAACCTCTCCGCGATGTTTCTTCTTCCTCCTTTACACCGTTTCCCCTTCCAAACGATCGTAACATCTCTGTAAAAAAAAAATCCAATGTAATTTAATGTACCAGACCGGAAGTTTTTATGGAAAAACTAATATATTAAATTTCGTATGCAATTGTGATGACAAACTAATGTTCAGTGTATTAAAAACATTGAGAATAATTTGTTTTTCATAATTTAGTTTCATTTTACTATGAAAGTACTTTGATTTGCATAATTCATTTTCATTTAAATGAAAAAGTATATAAATTTTTCATCACAATTGTAAATTCAATTTAATGTACCAGTCTGTGCATAAAAACTTCCAGAATGATACATTCAATTTACATTTTTTTTTACAGTGATTGCTAGGAGCACCCATGCGAAAAGGCCCGAAGGGCATGGTGAATACACACGACGTTCAAATATGCCGTGTCGCACACGCTTCTACAGCACACAGTCTATATCTATTCACGAATACCCAAGGCATTCCACGTCAAATAAGCTACCCTATTTTTACATGTCGCTGCAAGGTGTTGACATATACTTTCAGAAAGTCGCTCCGAATATCAAGAATGACGACAAATAATTTTCTATCTTTTGGTCTTCATTTCTTTTTCTTTTCTTAATGTCTCGAAATTGAATGTTCTTTAGATGTTTTGTTCGACATTATTGTTGGGCACAAAAAAAACACAAGGAAATAAAATATAGTTTCTTGTATGGGTTTTGTAATTAATTAATTATTATTATTATTATTATTTTTTTACAAAATCCCTTGAAGGTCGCATGGAACGATGAGCTTACCACCGGCCGCCGATCTGTTTTCCGAGGCCCCGTTTCCCCTGTTTAAAAGATCGACTTCCACATCACCCGGAATTTCCCTACAATGTACATACTGTCTGCATACCGTCCTCCGTACACACAAGTATTCGGAGAGTAATCCACGCGCGGGCGCAATATTCTCTCATATATAGTGTACAAAAGCAATGTACATGTGGTATGTACGCGCGTTTGACGCGGGGATTCGAACTCGAGCGCGGCCAGTAACCTCATTGGCGGCGCCTGGAACCTCGCCCGGGGTGCACCAAGTGCATTCCCGTCGGTAGACGGAAAGACGGGACACCGAAAGAGGGGGAGATACACATGCACACACACAGACACACACGCACACGCACTGAGCAACTGCGCAAATGCTCGCAAGTTGCAACCACACCGCCCTCATCCTCTTCTCATTCTCATTCTTCTTCTTCGTCTTCTTCTTCTTCTTCTACTCCTTTTGCTTCTTCTTCTTCCACTTCTTTTGCTTCTTCTTCTTCTTCTACCTCTTCTGCTTCTTCTTCTTCGTCTCTTCTTCATCGTCTTCTTCGTTTCTTCTTCGTTTCTTCTTCATCTTCTTCTTCTTCGTCCGCTTTTTCTTGTCCTTATTCGTTACATCGTAACACGAGCGAGAGAGGTAACCAATATAAAACGCAACATCGGCTCCTCACGAGGTATCTCAGCCGTGGCGTTGATAGAAGCCAGGATTAATTAGCGCTTGGCGTTTTGAAGGGACGCACAAGAGCATCGACGATGGCGAAGACGCGAGAGAAGAGATTTTAATATTAATGAAAAGGACTATAATACGTATGTATAGTCTCTCAGCGTACACTCGCGTGAGAGACGTACCGAAGCCAAATATCTCGAGGCACTTCCGTGTTCGAGCTGATCACCGGCAGGATGTGTGAGCGAGCGGGCGATTCAATTATCCCACGACTCATTGACTGCCGTACGAGAATCGTTAAAATGTGAAGATAATCGCTTGAAACGAGCACGAAACATTTTTGTAAAACCGTGGATTTTAACTATTGGCGAGTGATTGGTTTATTGCACTGTTAACTGTACAATCGCTGTATTTTTATTGTCTACCAATAATTATTTGTTGAGTCAGGAGAAAATATGTTCAATACACTTCGTCGATAAAATGTCTAATAAATATCGCACCGTACATGGTTCGAACCGGGATGAATACCTTTATAGCTCTAATGTTGCAGAAAAAAAAATTATCGTCAACGGCTTGATTTTCATAATTGAAGAATGCATCATTTTTTTAATGATTTTTTTTGTTATCGTTACGGATATTAGCAAAAGAGGAGAGGAAGATATGTTTCACACTCTTCGTCAATCAAATATTGTTTATTGGCTATAAAACGTTTAATAAATATTGCGCCGTACAGAGATCGGACAGGGACCTTTATACCTCCAATATTCCAAACAAAAAAAAATTGCTTCAAGGGGTTGTTTTTCATAATCGAAGAATGCGTCTTTTCATTAAATTTTTTTCTTATATTGCAAAAAAATTATCTTCAAGGGGTTGTTTTTTCATAATCGAAGAATGCGTCTTTTTTATTCATTTTTTTCTCCGTCGTTAAGGATATTGGCAAAAGGGAGTGAGAGAACTCCGAAGGGAGGCCTCGTGCATTCTCACGTGCGCGCACGTGCGGTGAAAATACACACGCGGTCGCAGCTCGACGCCAATGCTCACGCGGAGTCGCCGTTCGGCGTGGGCAGAATAACGTGCGAAGAGGCAAAAACCTTCAAGGCGATGCGTACTTTTCTTTTAGGTACGTGCAGCATACATCGGCAGATGGGTTTCGCACCGAGCAATCGATATACGCGCGGTTCTCTTCGCGAGTGTGCGACTCGTGCAATTAATACTCGTACACCGATCTCGCCCCCTCGCGCTCTCTCTCTCTCTCTCCCTCTCTCTCTCTCTCTCTCTCTCTCTGCGGGTGATCGATTAACGTCTTCTGCCCCCGAGCGAGGTCGGGGAACGAGGTCAGGGTCGGTGCAAGGGTCGCGCATTACGATATAACCATAAGGTTCTTCGGTGCCCACACTCCCTTATTCTTCTTATCCTTATTCGCTTCTAAATATACCACCGGGAATTCAGACTAACGTGCGCACAGCTTTGTTAGTGTTGCCGGATAAAAAGCGTTGTATCAACCCTTTCTTTATTTAATTGCTTATTTTTCAGTTTATTTTTGTTGTTCCTTTTCCCGGCTCGGGGAATCCGTGAAGAAGGCGAATGGCCGGAAGCCCGTCAACGCGCGCTAACGCTTGGATTCCCAACGCGCCGTGTGCCATTTCGATCGCGTGAAAAGAACTTCTGTTTCCATACAAGAGTCTCCCTTCCTTCTCTCGAGGTAACTAACGACGAGACTCGCCAGATTAACGACGTCGCGTTTATGTATGCGTGAATCTCTGTGTATTTTGGCAACGGTCGCCCCCTTACCGAAGGCAGTGCGCTTGCATTCAAAACGGTTTACAGCTATTTTTATAATGCAGCTGGTATTCCACGGTTTCCGAGGGAGAGGCGTATATATCTGTGTCTCTTCTCTTTGACTCTCTGTCTCTTCTTCTCTCCGCACGCCCCTCTTTTTGCCATTGCGCGTGTATGAATACCGTGATAATTACAGATTAAAATTTGTAGCCTTCAGTTTATGTTTAAACGTCAGCTCTAGTTTTTTTTCTATTTTTTTGGATTAAATTTTTCGTTTTTGGTTTCATTTTTTTAATTATTATTGTTCCAAGTGAAATCGTCTCTTATCTTGTATTATTTCAATTATGGAAGATGTTTACCTTATCTGACTTCTCGTGTTCAATCGCCCAGCTCTCGTGAAGTACTCACAGAACTCTTTTATGGTTTCATTGACATTGAGCTATCTGAACTCTCCGGCTCATTATTGTTCTTAATTAGTATTTTCACTTTTAGGCTGTTATATCTCCACTTAGTCTGTAAATTGTCTAATAGTTGAACTAAGGCGTTAATAAAATAATCAAACAATGTCTCCTTCCCTCGCTCGCTTCCTAAGAGCTCCACGAGCCCTTCGACACGTATAATATTACTCGTCAATCTTTGATATATCCAGTTCGTTAAACTTCTTCCTGTCAGTATGACAGGATCAACTTGACATTTTTCACGGTGAAAAAATTATTATAAAAGCTTTAAATTTAGCACATTGAATACTTCCGGTTGATCTGTACATATATTCGCTGCCACTCGTCCAATAAAGTTTTATTGCCCTTTACAAACACTGTTAGTTACCCAACGATGGGTTTGAACTAAATCTAGGCTCGTTCGTTATGACGGCTATTCTCGCCGACATAGTTCCTGATGTGTCTGAGGCAAGTATGAACTATCCACGTGTTACGCAACTTCTTTGCTATCAGTCGTTCATTACTTGTCCACGAGGTACAAAGAATACCAGAAAATACCAAAAATTCTGGCGCCAAGAAGACGTATTCGGTATGAGTTTTCATTTGTACACTGGGCCAATTCAAGCTGATATGGCAAATTATTATCTTAACATTAATTTCATGAATCAACATTGACGATCCTATGACAACGAAGTACAATTAATCGTCTCAACACCGACTCTCAATTTTCCCAATAATTTTAATCAATATAACGAATCAGCGGAAAAAACAATGAGCAACGTTGTCGAAGGAATTTCGCGAAAGAAGTGAGGCTGTAAAAAAACAAAAGAAGAAAAAAAAATGTTGTTTGCCGAAACGGAGAGGGTCATCGTTCCGTTGGATCGTCAAAGATTCCATCCTGGGACTCGGGGAGGACGATGACGCAAACCGGT
Organism: Stenichneumon culpator; assembly: GCA_964017025.1. NCBI lineage: Eukaryota > Metazoa > Arthropoda > Insecta > Hymenoptera > Ichneumonidae > Stenichneumon > Stenichneumon culpator. Next base: position 15,450,069 of record OZ024773.1, on the reverse strand, counting down.
CGGACCCGGTTAGACCCGGTGTGGGCATCCTCGACAGGAGGAAAAGGAAAACTATGGAAGGTTCATGATCCTCCGTACGCCTGCACAGCCACCGAATACGGCGAGGTAGCGACGTAAGCATCTCCCGAGCATCGGTGGAACGTCGGTGCGTGCGCCTCACGCACGCACTGCACACTCGATACGCTGGCTCACGCCGACACCACTGCCGGATGATACTCGACCGTGGGCTCTCGTCGTTCGTTACCGATCCCTGAGACGTTCCATTCATTCGTGCGAGCGCACGAGATCCGCCACGGAGAGTCTGAGGACCGCGAGGATCGGCTCCAGTTGATCTCGCTACTTCCGCGATGCACGCGACGAAGACGTATTTATTGCAACACCCTATCGCTGCATCAAAAAGTGTACGAATGCTTCCTCAGTCGCCTGAGTGATCTAGTGGCACTGTCGTTTCTAAAAATGTTTACTTTCAAGACACAAATTTCTTCCGGCCCCATAAGCGTTTACCAATGAAAATGTTGCCTCTTGAAAACAACCGCACTGAGCGTTAGGTTGAAAAAAAATAATATCGACAGCCTTTGAAGCACGGTGTATCACAGGTGATACACCTCTTTGAATTCGGAAAAAATACATTAATAAACTGCTGATGTATTTGAAATGTCATACTTGTAAAAAAAAATGTATGCTCCAAAAAGGTAAGTAATTGTTGGCGATAATTGGTTAATTTTACTAACCATGCTAGGAGATATATAAGAGTTTTACAGGGACGCGATATGATTTTGTAAACCCTTCTCCGAATTGAAAAGCTGGAGAGGTCTGTGGAAATTGAAAGATTCAAGTATAACCCAAGAGAGTCTGACTTTGTGACTGTTTAATGATTTTAAGTGATTATTGTAGTTTATCGTCTACTAGCAGGTTTTTGTTGAACGAGCGTTCTGCTACCTCGTGTCGATCTACGTGGAATATTCAACTTGTTATTTTCATCATTCGTTTTTTTTTTTTTCTTTTTTCATTTTATTTTTTCGGTACACTCCGATCTTACTGTCTCTCAAATAGTTCGTAAATGGTAATTCGAAAAATCGCGTTCTCGATGAACATTTTTTCTGAATCTCGTAAAACTACCATATTATCGTTCGTACAAACACACTTCGGAATACGTCGTTATAACATTTTTAAAAATCATATATTCGTATATTTCAAGACCACATCGCACGACTTGTGGTTGAAAAAAAGAACAGAACAGAAAATTAATTATCTTTGGTCCTCCATACCGCATATCGTTTACAAAAGAAAAAGAAAAGGAGAACTGAAGAAGAAAATATAGTCATATTTATATCGCAATCATACAGCGTGTCGTCGTCAACCTAAGTTGCGAATTATCTCCTTCGCTGGTTGTCTTTTTTTATTTCCTCGTCCGTACTTCCCTATTCAAATACAATATACATATGTATACATATATATACGTTGAAAAAATAAAATAAATTACGAGGACGATTTGTCATCCTCGCCGTCGACAATTCGCATCGATACAAATACTCGATAGTCGCTTGTCAGCCGCGAGCTCATCGATCGACTAGAAAAACCATTAGATTTTTTTTTCTTTTTTAAATTCATTTTCCTCTCTCATTATCTCTAGACGAGACTATCCAGTTCAATTGATAAGACTACATGGCGCATTCATTTGGTTTATCTCAATTAAATTACGTCGAGACGAAAATATCTCGCAGACTAGAGTTTTCCTCCTAATCAAAACTTAATTTTTCGAGTCGTTCTTCTATATGCTTTTTTTTTATTTTTTATTTAAATAACAACTCTCCCGTTTATTGCTTCATCAAACGCAGTATAAATTACGATGGGAGACGCGAGTGTTCTGACGCTAATCACGCACGTGTCTTTTTCTCCCGAGATCATCGCGCGTTGCAATAAAAACTAACGCAATTTCGACACTTTGATAAATCTATTCGTCGGGGATTCCCCCGATTCGTTCGCAAACTGCGCCGTGCGAGCTTTGCGATCTCTGTCACGCAACGTCGTACTTCGCGCGTTACGAGTTTATTGCGCCGGGTAATATAACGTGTCCGGTTACACCGTAAACGCTAATTCACTTTATACCGTAACGCACGCACCGATTCGCGTTCGTTTTCTTGGTTGTATAATTTTTGTTTTGTTTTTCTTTGGCAACGTTCCTTTGGGTTCATTCCAAATTTTCGTTATTCTTCACTCTTCGGTCTCAAGTTTCTTCTTCGCTTCGAACGCGCTGGTGGTAACGTTGTTTTGGCGAATTTCCGGACAGACACCGGATACTCGGATCGTCGTATCTCCCGGGCAAACGCTGGAGTGAGGAGACACAGGACCTGCAACATTTTAAGCGCGGCAAGTTTCATTTCATTCCATTTCATTGTTGAAAAAAGAAAATAATAATTACAAATAATTTCTGCATCTATGAGACATTTCTCAATGCATATACATGTATATCAATAACACTTTCCCTTGAAACATTCGTAGGTCTCTTTTTTTTTAGTAATCCTTCGATCTAACAACTCGCATTTTTAGGAAATAATATATTGAAACAGAGCAAAAATGACTGACACATTTGTGATCAGCACGAATATACATCCTACGTTGCTCTCAAAACGACAAAAGACAACAAAATTTGTACCCGATTTTTGTAGCCAGTTTTGCGAAACCTAACCATTCGGTATATTCGAATAATCATACATTTGCGTCTCGATGTAGTATCGGAAAAACCCAGATGCTTATCGTGTTTTACATTTCATGTATGTGTACTGGTTTGACGAGAATCGTGAACTAAACATGATGCAGAACTCCCTTACAAATACTTTTTCAGCAAATCGAGGACGTCCCAAAAAAATGTCTAGATCGCAAATTTCCATGCATTTTTTGAAGCTGAATACGATTCGAACATCTGTTAAGTCCTAATCTCAAACATAACTTTGGTAATCGCGCCGAAATTCTTTAATTTTTGTCATACATATGCAACATCCGCTTTAAGTCTCGTGCGCATAGAGAATAAATACAAGAATTTCATTCCATTCTAGCGATGTCGCAAAAAAAATTGCCCCTCTATCGAGAGTGGCAATGATCGTGCGACAGGCAGTCAGGATACGAAAAAAATAACAACAAGACTCGCGTGTATTTCAAGGTTTTTTTTTACATGGATTATTTTGGGTACGAGCGGGTAGTTCTTCGTCATACTCCAGATTCCAGTTCATTATAAGTCAAAACGCTGTAGCTCCAGATATAAAAGTTCAAGTGTGTTCTAGCCCGATTCACCGGCTCTTACGTTATTCAATAGTAACAAGATTTAATATTGCATACAGTATCGTTTGTCTATCGCACGCGATGGAGCGAATATTTTAAGACAGAGAATTCACCGTGTGCTCTAAATAGGCCCCCGGCGATGTTGTAACTGCGCCACCCCACTGACTTCTTCATACTCTGTGTCGGACGTGAGAGACTCCCTCTCGTGCTTGTATGTTTCCCACCCACAGTTTTCCAACCAGTTGCCCCGATATTAAGGTGCTATCGTCACAGAATAAGTTTTTTCAAGGAATCGTTAAAACTTTGCGTACACGTTATTCAATGTGTTATCCAAACACCTGTGCAATTTACATAAGATTTACCGCACCTAAACCGATATATTTACACTTGAACTTGGCACGATTCGCACGTTACCACTGCAACAAACAGGCAGGAACGACACGTTTGCCGTTCTGCCGTATAAACGAAATTCGAGAAATTAGCCAAAAATGAGACGACGTCGCAGTTGCATAACACGGATTTGCTAGAAAAGTTTGGAAATTATTTACTTTCTATAGTTCACCGTTTCTTCAACGTTGAACTGAGCGCGAAAAATCCCACTTTGCACGACGTGTCTTTTTGAACAAACCTCGATCAGGCTTCCTGAAGCTCGCCCTTGGTACTCGTCAGGCTGTGATGATGTCTCGTCGCGAGTTTGCTCGCGAGGTCGTGCATCACGTCCCTGTAGATAACCGTATCCAAATTTTCGCCTAGCATGTAGAGAAGAAACCAGTCGCCGACTTTACTTCGACGGACTATCGTCTCCACCGCTTCTCGTCGCACAAGACGAAACCTTAGCCTCAGTAGATACACCCTCGTTCGTGGCGAAAAAATTATGACAATCTGGAAAAAAATACAACGAAAGCACAAAGCCAAATTATAAAACCAATTTTTTTTCAGCACAACCTGGAGGCAACGAGAGCAAAGTGCGCTGTGTTGCTTTATACGGGACAGTGATATGAATATGCATAAGGATTTTTTCAGCGCCATAAAATAAACTGTTCTTGAAGATTCATCTATGCATTTTCTCCGAATTTTTTTCCACACATAGTTTTTACTATTTGCGAAGTTTTACGTTTGTTGTCTGACAGGCTCTCATCGTTAAACTTTAAATACGTATATGACAATTTTTTATCCATTCAGTCATCATTTGTCGAAATAGAAATATTTTTCACCGCGGAACAGATTGTTATTGTATTTTTAATTTTAAAAGATACTATATTTAAAATTAAAACCATTCTTTTTGGGCTATTGGCCAAATTTTTAACAGCCTATGACCCTGAAGATACCTTCATGATATCAAATTTCATCTTTGGCAAGCCTCTGTCAATGCACTGCTGTAGGAAGAACGAAAAAATCTTCGCTTGTAGAATGTATTTCTCTGAGTGAACTTCCGGATCGAACTTGACGAAATTTATTCTCGTGCAGATATCTTCACGGTCATAACAATATCTGGGGCTGTGTTATGAATGACGATACCTGATGGCCACCTCGGTGGTCGACTTGAATCCTAAAGATGTTAGACACGGACGTTTTTCTACTTACCCTGTACAATACAGTCACGAGGCTGAGAACGCCGAGAAAGAGGAACCAGAACCATAGAAACACATAGATCTTCTCGTTAACGACGTTGAGCGGAAGTATGCACACTGCGTCGTGCCTCTCCACCTCGCCGCTAACGCCGTACTTGTAGAAAGTACACTTTGTCATTCTCGGAAAGACGTAGATCATCGGATCGACGCGATCCTCCTGATCGGACTCGAGAAACCTCAATACGTCGATGCCGAATGTGAGAAAGGCACCGTCGAAGAAACGATTCATCAGGAACATCTGGCCTGCACGATGAAAAACATTATTCCAAAATTAATTCGATCGCCTTAACCCCCGTCGCTACTCTCAACATCATCGCGATAGTGTCATTTCGACGAAAGGGCTCGATAAAATTCGACAATTGAATCGGACGAGGGTAGAATTTTTATTGTATGTGTAATTCAGTTATTCAAGATTCGTATGGTTTTTCGCGAAAATTCAAATTCGAGGCCAGCTGTCTCGTTGCCAAATATTTTCGTGAATCGTTCATTCACTGCCGAATCGCTGTCTCTCGCCCTCTCCGACTCGCTTGTTGTGTCACATTATAGTTTTATTGCATTATATTAACAGCGGCCAAATTATTCGTGACTCGATGAATGGAGACGCAGCTTGATTTCCGTTCTACTTGAGGACGTAAAATTTTGTTTCTTTCGTAAACATTTTTCCGTCAATCAACATTTTTTTTATTCTAAAATTTGCAACTGTCTTTAGGATCGATACTCACCGATAACGTTTATCAGCGCGAGAAGTTCGCAGATGTAATATCTGTATGCCCACCAATTGTGATACCTCAGATTTTCCCACAGATAATCAAGAAGCATTTTTTTCTTCTGCTTCTTCTCGACCTCCGAACAGAGGCCGATATCCAGATCCATCATCAGTGCGTGGATCTTGCCGCCTTCCCAGCCTTTCCACAACCAGCGTGGCGTGTAGAATAAAATCGCCTGGAAATCAATAAGAAAATCCAGATCGAGTCATCGGTAAACTGAAAGATACGATAGTACAATAACAACACTTTTTGCGTCGTTGAACTGAAAAATAACGGACACAGTTCAACTATTAAACTCAATCAAACTCGAAATGCTGAATTGAAGGGAAATTACTGAATGGGTTACAAATATTTCTAACTTGTATTTTGCGTTCGGTACTTAAGCTTGAGTTTAAGATCAAACTTAAGTACGAGATGAGGTTCGAACTGAGGTTCGATCTTAAGTTCAATCCCACGAGCGATCTTAAGTTAAAACTAAGGTCGTAAATTTCGATCCTGAAATCCGGAAGTGACTCAGAATGACAAAGGCCTGGAACGGCTGCTGGGAGACCTTGAACCAGCGCGAATAATAATCGTCTGAGACGGCCTTAGGGCGATTAATGTAAGGAGGGGTATGAATAATCAGGTCCTGAGGGGGCTCTTAGGGAGACTCAGAATATTTAACACCTGAGAGTACGCCCCAGGGTGGCTTAGGAGGACTCAGAATAATTAAACGGCATTGGGGTTGGTCCTGGAGAGATTAACCTAAAAGAGACTCAGGATAATTAAGCTCCAAGGAAGCTCTCAGCAGAACTTCGAATAACTAAGGCCTGTAGATGGACGATCTAGCGGCGAGGGAGCTCCTACGGGGACTTCAAAAAACTTTGTTGACTTCAAAAAATCAGAGCGAGATCCGTAAGTTTTGCAATTTCCATATCTTCCTAAAACTACTCAAGACGTATTCACATACAATTTTACTGAGTATACTTAGTTGCTACTTTTTCAGCCAAGAATTTTTTCAAAATTTCCACTTTCATTACCCAATTTTCTGTTCACTCGAAACAAACACACCAAGTTTCGATCTCAGAAAAGCACACCTCGAGCATTTATGAAATTCCACAAATTGAAGCATCGAATAAAATATCGTACGCGTATGGCCGTGAATAACCAAAGTGGCCGCGCAACAAACGAGCCCGTCGAAGATAGCGAGCCTGGTGCATCATCCTCCTTTAACCAGAGTCCCGTACGAAAGGAAACGATAAATTATATGTTTGTACTCGCAAGCCGTGGCAGCGTTGCGAGCTGTCGCGGAAAATATACAGCGTTATATATTTTCTTTAATGGAAGAGTAACGAGTGACCGGTGGGACTGACCAAACTATCGGGGGGGCGCGCAATAACGCCTCGATCGGTCATGATACAAAATTAAATGCCCACTCTTTTGCGGTACTCGGCAGATAGCCGTTTACACACACGCTCCACCCATTATAAACTCGAAGGTCGCGGAGAAACATTTGTGCAGCGGCGGGGAAGATGCAAAGAGCAACCAAGCGCCAATGCACTTTGTTCCGTTCTATTGTTAAATCGTTCTCAGCTCCGACCACGCCAATTCGCACGGTCCACCCGCGGGAAATATAATTTTCCTCTTGACCGAACATTGTAAAATCTTAAGATTATTTCCAAGCACTTTGCCTTTCCCAACAACACCGGGGAGAGTTGGTGAACGGGAGTGAGATATCGTTTGGTTTATCTGGCAAATTATACATTGTTACTGCTTCGAGAGCAGTTCGGTCTCGCTACAGTAACATCGACCACCTGTCGTCACCGTCCTTGAGGCCGTGCTCACAAACAATTTGCAGATATAATAAGCACCGAGCGTGAGACACAAGGTGAGAAAATATACCAAAAGAAAACGTCGAAAGATCGGGCCGTTGGGCTCCCGGCGTGCGCGATCCTATCATTCTCGTTCTTTCGTTGGCTTATCTTCGGCCTCGCGGTTCGCAGAAATCTTTGCCCTGGCTCCGAGCAGAAGAGAAAAGTGAGCGAACGTCGTCGACTTTGAGCTCGGAATTCTCGAACGGCTGCGGCACATCCCCTCGGCCGGTTAATTACTTCGATATCTCGAAAGTTAGCATCGCTCCTCGTTCATCCTCTTGTTCAGTTTGCAGTCTCGCAGTCTTCGGAGAGCCGCTGGCGAACGTTAAAGAACCAAGAGATGAAAACGAACCGGCGGGCATGCCCAGTGGCAACGGCGATAGTTCGCTTCCAGCGAATTCCCGAAGAGAGAAAAGAGACTGACGCGCTCGTTAATTACCCAGACACGGTTAGGCACTCATTCGATGGCGATCGTCTCTCAGGGCTAAAGGGATTACCGGCGAATGTTTTTCCTTTCGAACTATGTCGGCAGTTTAAGTGGACGGGCGAATAATGAATTTTCCACGATGAAAGTTATTTAGTTCGAGGGACGAGGGAGAACGAAAGACAATTTGAATTCGACAATTGAATTCGATTTCGAAATGTGTCAAAAAAAATTAATGTATTCACGATATTTTTTGGGTAATCGAGCGATGATTTATGTTGGTCAATAGTTTCGAGTATATCGCGTGCGAGTTTGAGGGTTCTAGGATGAAGTAGGGTTGAGTAAATTCTTTTTATTATGTACAACGTCTTAACACATCGTAACATATTTTGATGTTTAAATTTATAGAAGCTTAGAGGAAAGCGTGCGAGCATTTTTCAAAAATTCTCTCGCTGTTCCACTGAGTATAGTGAAAGAAAAGAATCTTCATGGCCACTTCAGCGATGATATATTTTGGTCGGCAGTTTCGAGTATTTCGCGCGTGAGTTTAGACTTCTCGGATGAAATACAGTTGTGTTCCATTTTTTTGAGCTTTTTTTATTGCTTTCACCGTCCCGACGTTTTGAAACATATTTGAAAGTTAAAATTTATGGCATCTCAGAGGAAAGCTCGCTGTGTTATACATATTTTGCGATATTTATCGAGCTGTTTTAAAGAAACCGTAAGTGTTAGCGTCGGGCTGGCAAATTGAATTTCGCACATTACTTCTTCCAGTAATTTTCTTCCAATCACAAAGCATCTTCTGTAATTCCTCGGTTTTCTCATCGAGAAATCTCCGTGAAAAAAAGAAAATGGTGATAACAAAGCAATGTGCAAATTACAAATTGCATGGTGAGGCGCCTTCAATTGTACGGAGTGCAAACAGACACGCGTTCAAATTAACATATAAATACTGTACACCACAATTAATGCACATTTGTATGCACCACTTTAAGATTTAACATTATAGCAAACGTACGGCGGCGTTTTGAACATACCGCCATTCGTGCATTAGCATTTTCTTACACGTGATTATTCACGCACATTAATAGTAAGCACATTTTAGACGTAACACACAAAGAATCGTCACGTGTCCAAACAGAAGCTGCGCATATAGTCACGCGCAAATATCGTATGAAGCAAATGTTTCTCGCGCGCAAAATGAGAAGAGGCCTTAAAATTGTCATAACTCCAACCATGCATGGGTGCACGTTAACATGTATAAACTGCACATCATAATTTATTTACATTTGCACGCACCACTGTTTGATCCTTCACTTTAGCAAATGTACGGAAGCTTTCTGAACAGACCTCCATTCTTACGTTTTCATTTTCCTACACCTTGTTCCATTTACACGGCAACGAATTTACATTTTTCATACATTACACACGGAAAAGTGATCTCCTGCCCAAACTAACACTTGCGTTTAAACCTAAATAGAAATCGTACGGACGTTCAATGATTCGCGTGCCCAACATGACATCTCACCGTCGCTAGATGCGAGGCAATATGGGTTTGACCATCTACAAGAGATGAGAACCACGGTTAGCACGTCGGTAAAACAGAGTTCAAGTTTCACACTCTCTGAGAACTTCTTGAACTTGAACTCTGTTTTACCGACGATCTAACCGTGGTTCTCATCTCTTGTAGATGGTCAAACCCATATTGCCTCGCATTTACCGACGGTGCGATGTCATGTTGGACACGCGAATCATTGAACGTCCGTACGATTTCTATTTAGCTTTAAACGCAAGTGTTAGTTTGGGCAGGAGATCACTTTTCCGTGTGTAATGTATGAAAAATGTAAATTCGTTGCCGTGTAAATGTAACAAGGTGTAGGAAAATGAAAACGTAAGAATGGAGGTCTGTTCAGACAGCTTCCGTACATTTGCTAAAGTGAAGGATCAAACAGTGGTGCGTGCAAATGTTAATAAATAATGGTGTGCAGTTTATACATGTTAACGTGCACCCATGCATGGTTGGAGTTATGACAATTTTAAGGCCTCTTCTCATTTTGCGCGCGAGAAACATTTGCTTCATACGATATTTGCGCGTGACTATATGCGCAGGTTCTGTTTGGACACGTGACGATTCTTTGTGTGTTACGTCTAAAATGTGCTTACTATTAATGTGCGTGAATAATCACGTGTAAGAAAATGCTAATGCACGAATGGCGGTATGTTCAAAACGCCGCCGTACGTTTGCTATAATGTTAAATCTTAAAGTGGTGCATACAAATGTGCATTAATTGTGGTGTACAGTATTTATATGTTAATTTGAACGCGTGTCTGTTTGCACTCCGTACAATTGAAGGCGCCTCTGCATGGTCTTTAATTTGTTAAATTAAAAAAATTGCTTGAATACATTTTTTTTGAACGATTCCATAAATCATAAAATTTTTGTCATCAAAAAACGTTGCCACAGAGTAAAAAAATTCGCATCGAACGATATTTACCTCAGCGTCGGAAAATGTTAATGGTAACGATTTCATAAACTAACTCAAACAATGGTACACAACGTGGAAAATAACTTGGGGCGCATTCTCATACTATGGCTTTCCCATAAACTCCAGCTAGGTCTCTGGGTTGCACATGGTGCGAGAGCACGACGGTCGTTTACCGCCACGGGCGAGTTGGGAAGAAACAATGGACAGAAAGTAAGAAAGAACTGTATTAGGATGAGAGAAGTTGCGGTCCCTGTATACGGTATACAGATGGGACGATATTTTACGCGAGTAGTATCCGATGCCCGAGAACGCGTTTATTCACACACACCGAGCGGGGAATTTTAGGATCCGTGTCAACGAACCTATCGAGTACAAGGCGTTCCTCTTCTCCTCCGCTTCTCGTTCCTCGCTCACGCGCTTTAAACGCGCAAATAGTTTTTACGGGTATGAGTTTGTTGGCGATCGTCCAGAGACGAGCAGCATCCAAACCCTCCGCGACTCTCCCAACCTCTAACGTTGTACGCTATGCATAGAATTACGTGAAATAATACTCCACCGAGCAAACGTGCAAAGTACACACGGACGGGTGCGCGCCACGAGGTAAAATCCCAAGAGCGCGTAGAATAGATATACACAAGATATAATGGCACAGGACATATTCCGAAGCTCGGGCTACCCTCGGCATGCCAAGTGACAGAGAGATAGCCGATCCCTGCATAGAGTTAGCGCGGGCAATTCGCGTTCGTGCCGTTCCTGCGTGCGTTAATCTCGCCGGTCCGCGTGAGAGAGCATTTATAATCAAGGCAATACGCATTCTCGGCGACGAAGAGGAGAAAGACGACGAGCAGCAACGAGAGAGAGTTGATTGCGAACTCTAGCAGCACACGTGCGAGCAACCGTATCGTGTGCGGCGAAAACGAACATTTGGACACTTTAATAAGCTTCGAGATTTTAGCTTTTGCTTGTGCCAACGCCGCCACTGATAAACGAGGCAAATAAACGATCCTAACGAGTTCCGAGGAAAAGCCGAGGGATATAGATTGCAGTCGCGGATAGATCTCGCTGCGAAAGCCCCCGAAGCCGCAAGGCGGATGTTATCATCAATGCTCATTTCGGAGATTTTCCTTTTAATCCGAGCTAAACATTTTTATAATCGATCGAATTTAGATGATCCGAAATAATCGACGCCCGAGTCTGGTCTCTCAAATTTTGTCATCTTGTCTTTGGTACTTAGCTGCAACTATTGTTCAAGAGATTTTTTAATTGACCCGTACATTCGTTTGACACTACAGTAAGGAGTTTGTTTTATTATAAAAATGTCAACCTGTATCTTGAGCGATTGAAATTCCCTGATATTTCCAGGTTTACCAGATTTGTTTTTCTGCCGGTAGCCACGCCGTGTTAGTAACGTTACGATAAGTAATAGTATAACGTTACGATAGTAATAGAGAGGGAAGTGCGCGATTTTCGACGAGTGTGAAGTTTGCTGCCCGAACGAAGCGAGAAATCGCACGAGATGAAAATTCGCTTCCTCTCGTGTAGCATACGATCCTTTTTTTCCGTCTTCGGTAAAATAACAACATTCCTTGCGAAATCGTCATATTCGTCAATGACCATTACTCTCCCGGGAGTAATAGAGCTTCCAGAGGAAGTAATAAACCCTATTATTCCCTTCGCTGTAATGAAACAGTACTGTGCATCCGCACAGGTTAATAATGATCGTTGATCTATAATAGGCGACTTTCCACCCGAGTAGCGCGCATGGAATGTGGTTATTTTAGCGAAATCGAGAAAAAAAGGTTTATTCTGACAGTAGCTACTCCGTGTTAGTAAGGTTGCGACGTTTCTATGTACAATCTTTATTTAAAACATCAGTAAACGTTTCCTCGTGCCAACGTACAAATCTTACACTCTCATAATCACCGTCTCAACTGCGAGAAACAGTTAACCCACTTGTCATCCAGTCGTACTTTTGCCGAGTGCGAATTAATATACATCACACGGTATAATTAATGAAAGCATTGGAATTTAACCCCGGTACCGTGTCGACGAGTCGTACCCGTCCACGACATTTCAACTATGTGGTACTGCAGTATCCAACGACCAAATGAACAATTAAAAAATTAAGTCTCTAATATATAATTTATAATTAAAACACAAGGAACACCTGTGATTTTTTTCAAAAGTTCTTGTACAGTTTTAGCCGATTCAATTCGTAACAGAGGCAAACGACCCATTGTACCGTTAGCGTGGCTATTGCAATGCATATTATCCTGTTATCGGGTTAACATACATTATTGACCCAATCTCTGAAAAAAATCTACGCTCGTTCGAAAACTGCACAAGAGTAAAAAAAATGTATAAACTATTTATTCGTGGATCCTTCCGATCATTTACCGAAGATTGTAGGAACGTCGGTATTACAGAATAATTTTTTTTTTTAAATTTCATTATCGATAATCCTTCGCTAATGACAATATCATTCGTTCTTACTTGAAGTAACAATGCGAAGATAACCCACTGGTAATACTTGTGCTGCTTGACAAGGGGATGATAGCCATGACCGTGCATCTCGGTCTTGCTGTTCGTGACACCTGGATAAGGCACAGCCTGTCCTATCGACATGTTGTACGCGTGGATTATACTGTATGTAGTGTGAAGCCAGCAGAAGGTCTCGAGTACGACCTTGTCCACGGCACCGGAGCTCTCGCAATGAATCGGCGAGCCCGATATGCTTTTGCACGCTAGTGTCAGACATCCAGCGAGCAAAAACGCCACTGTCACCCGATAGTGAAGTCGAAACGTAAATGAATCCTCCGACGCTCGTTGGACCTTGAACAGGGACCTTATCGAGCCGAAGATGTCGATCATCTTCAACATTATTGGCATTTTCGCGGTAAATTTTCCTCTACTTGTCACTTCCTTCTACAAAATTTACGATGCATTTTTTTGATAAATTCATTTTTTTTTGTATCTTTTTTTTTATTAAGGTATCGAACTGCTTGCGGATCTCATTGACGAAGAGCTCGAGTACGATCTCATCGAGTATTCCGACCAATCCTTCGCTATTAGAATCAACATGTTCACTCGCGAGGCTCGCATCGCGCCGAAACTTTTTTTTATTACACAACCGTTTGATTATTGAATTAAATAGAGTTACTCAAGATATGAGCACTGTTGTCTCTGCCCCACGTGGGTCTCGTCAATGTCTTCGCCCGTGCACGAGCTTCCACTCCCGATGACATCACACTTCGCAAGTTATTCAAGCACTTTGATGCATTCGAATTCAGTCGCCCTGATAGAAACTTCGTGAAGTCGCACTGATTGGTTCACCTTTCGTTCGCCAGGGAGGGAATAAAAATTGCGATATACGTTTTTTTAATTTTCATTCACATCGAGAGAACGAGGGTGTTGAGAGAATTGAGATTTTTCGGTGCGACAATAAGATGCGAGATATTTTGATGACTCAAATTCAGTCGCGGTGAGAGAAACTTCCGTGATGTCGCACCGATCGATTCACCTTTCGTTCGCCAGCGCGGAAATAAAATTTGCGATATTAATTTTTTTTTGTTTTAATTTACATTCACATCGCGACAGCGAGGACGGCTGAGAGAATTGAGATTTTTCGATGCGACAAGAAGATAGGAGATACGAGACAATAGGGAGACACACGTGGGGCACAGAAGCAAGCTGTTAGAAGACTGAACGGACTTGAGGGGCATCTCTTGGCCTCGACCAAAGCGCCTAAACACATAACTCATATTATCTTTTACCGGAGTCTCTAGTTTCTTTCTCGTACTCGAGGGAAGTTCCCTTGCCAGGTCAAGAGGTGCGAACGAGAATGACCGGAGGGCAATCTTCTGGCCGCTGAATACACCGGCAAAGCCACCAAAGTTCCTGGGTTTATTAAATATTAATATAATAGCGGTTCACAATACCGGGAGCCCTTAGAAACATTCATCCGCGAGATTCTTAAATCACGGGAAATATAGACAGAATGGGTTCAGTCATAATGATCTATCATTCGAAAATAACGAATATTATGAAAACCGCTATAATCGTATCGGAATTTTTGTTTGCGTATGTGCTTTAAGTAATTAAAAATATTGGAAATATTTTTACGCTGAAATGTTAATGTTTTTATAGTTGTCACATACGTTTATATTAGAAAATTACTATACGCGTCTGATTAACAGACACATATTTGAAATGCTACAAAAATTAAGGTTGATTAAAACCTTTGAATAAATTATTCTGAAATTCTTATTAATACTTCGATTTTCGCAGTTGTCGTTGACTCGAAGTTTTCTGCCGAATGACGAATTTCTGCCACCGGCATTCGCTTCAGAAGACCCATTTTCATAGAGAATACGTAAAACCAGGACCTTTTTCGAAATTTTAAAAATCGACCATTTTCAGGGTAGGAAATCCCATGTTAAATTTTGCGAAACGGCACTTTTTTTCAAAAAATTTCGAGATATCGAATTAAAACCTCCGCCATTGGTTTCAAGTCGCATATTTACCAACCGATTTCATTAACGAAAAAATTCTAAAAAAAAATTTTTTCAAAAAGTCATTTTTGTCAAAAAATCGTAAGGGTATTGAAAAAAAATTTTTTTAGAATTTTTTCGTTAATGAAATCGGTTGGGAAATATGCGACTTGAAACCAATGGCGGAGGTTTTAATTCGATATCTCGAAATTTTTTGAAAAAAAGTGCGACGTAGTTGGAAATTCCCTTACACGATAATCGGATTCCCAATTGATTGAGCTAAAAATTAATTGATTGAACGAAGATTGAATCAATTGTATCTTCCGTTTGACAAATCGAATATTACTTTTGCCACCCGTAATTGTACATGCAGCTGATCTCATCAGTCGTTTTTTACGTGTGACAAGAATCTAATAAAAACCTTTTTTCAAAAAACAAAAAATGTTATCCCCTCGTCATTTTTGATGGCGAATGTCGACCGACATATTCATTCCCAATCCATTTTAACGGCGATGAGTCGGTTTCGTCCGCACCGCTTTAACCGTCATCGACGATGCGTCGAAGTGGCGTCAGGATCAATTTGAATTTCATTGGAGAGAAGAAAGAGATATTGATGAGAGCGAGTGCCTGGCACGATGAACTATTTGCTCATCATCGATGCGCTTGTCAGAAGTTCGCCTTCCCCGGCTGGCCTTTGGCCCGAGTCTCGGCGGCAGGCTTTCGAAGAGAGACATGGGAATGAAAAAAGGAAGAAAAAGATCTGACATAAAAAAATTAAGATATAGAATGACCTAGTCGTGTAGACGGAGCAGCACAAATTCTCAAGGAAGAACGGTATGTACCAGGGGTGGACGAAGCGTCTTCGTCTCACAAGCGGTGGCAAAATCGAAAAAAAAGCATCCGGGTCATTGTCAAACTATAGTTAGGCTCATCCTCTACTTCTGTTGCCGTTGCTGCTTGTGCTGTTTTGCTGCTGGCTTGTCCAAGAGAGCTCGTATAATTCCGGTGAGACCTTATATTACGACCTCGACCGATTAACTCTCTTATATCTCTTACTCGCCCCTTTCTCTCTCCTCGCACGAACATATGTGTTATAAATAAATTTTAATAAAAATGAAGAAAACAAAAATTTCCCAAAGAATCTCGAGGCTCTTTCAGCGGCTGGGAGCTAATTTAACCACGTTAGCCTCGTATTCGCGGAGATCTTCTGCGATTTCTAAAAAAATAATCCATGACCCGAAATGCATCAAAGTCATCAACAGTATTATTTACGACTTTTTTTTAAGTGTTTGTCGCACGAGACTGAAGCTGGAAGCTCTTAATGAGGAACATCTGTCGCGTCGAAAATAAATAAAGAACTGGTTTCTTCCGGAAATGTCCGTTCTTGATTTCTTGAAAAACGCATGGAAATATCGCACCGCTAGAACCGCAGTGTAACATCTCTTATGGGATTACGATATAACTTTTTACACTGTTGTTCTCATGGTGCAAAATGTTGTCGAAATCATTTTTTGGTATCCTTCAGTTATACGTTAAAAAAATAGCAATTCTATCATACTTTGTTACGTTTTTGATCGCTCTGTAACGTGTCACGAAAGAGCGTTTTTGCAACGCCATCGAGTATTCTATCGTGAATTTTCGCACATTAGTAATCGCCGAGGAAAATCATTTTCATGAATAACTTCCAGCTTCATTCGCGTGCACCGGCCAATTACAGCTAGAATAACGCGAATACCATTCGATATTTTCCAGTTTTATTAAATACCATCCATTTAGCATTTGCATTACAAGTGAAAAAATATGATTTTGTCTTTTACCATTAACAAGACGTTCCGGAGTTCGCTGAAGCACACAAATTTTGCTAGTTGGAAATGGAGAGAATGCTCTTTCATAAAGAAGATGCAATCATTCGTTTGTCTGTCTGTTCTTCGGGGAAATTGAAGCTATCGATATCAGAGGCGGTGGAGACAGAACAGAGCGAGGGTTAAAGGAGAGGGTCGCGTTTCGCATATGTAGTCTGAACCTTGTCCCACGATCGACTGCCTCAAGGCGAACATCCCAGGTGCCATCCCCGACTCCCACCCCACTCGTTCCCGCTTCCGCCACCGTAGAGAACGTCCACGACCCTCGGCGTATGTACTACTACTACGCGAAAGCTTCAAGTTAATGTGCTTAGGGTTTCCTTCTTGGCAATGAACTAGATATAAGCCTTTGTAAGCGGGGGAATAAGTTGCTCAGACCCTGTGCCGTCGCCGCCGCAAAACCGGCAAACGGAGACGATGCTGTATAGCTATCATAGTCATAACTATGAAGAAGAACATCTCAAATCATCGACCTACAATTTTTGCGGCTTTCTAATACTTTTTTGAATCACCAATTTTTTTAACGGTAACGAACATGGAAGTCCGAAGGACCAACGTTCTTTCGCTCCTTAGCAATTATTGTTACTACACCTATACATGATCACCAAAGCGTGTGTTTGGCGCTTGGAAGATTTACCGGCAACCAATGCAACCTATTGTTAATAAATACGAATACGACGACTGCTACGAACATGGATCTTCTGCAAAACTTCATAAATGCATTTTCAATCGAAAAATAGTTTCCGTTCGAACTGAGGCAATTCAATCTCAAGTATATGTAACGACACTCTATTCGGCTCCGAGCCTCCTGTAGTTTGTATTAAAGTTAACTATGTAACTATAGTTGCACGGAAAGACAGCTTGGTAAAAGATGGTAATTTGTAAATTATCGAGATTCGAGCAGTGATCTTTCCTCCAGTTTGAAAAAAATTCATGATCTCGATTAAATTGTGTCAGATACACTGAGCTTATTTCATGCCACTTTGGCATTATGGTTCGATCTTGGCCTTGGTCAACGAACAAATAAATATCTCGATGGCTCTCAATCGTGTACCTCAAATATTTACAAATCGAGCTTCTTCAACGTAACCGTGGAGCATTACATCCGCGCGTTCGATTAGATTTCGTAGAAAATTCATAGTACCCGGTATACAATGAATTGCGAAGTGGTGGTCCGGAGCGGTGACGAGGGATAAAAGGGTGCCAGGCTATACAGCAAACTATTAAACCAGATCTTGAACAAGGCACGAGTGTAGTCTAAGTTCGATGTAAGTAGGGCAACTCTCGTTATATATACACCGAAGTCGAGCTCCGTTGAGGCATACGGAGACGATGGCAGGGGCGCACCCACACGTGCAAACTTCTCGCTTAATAATCAACTGCTCTCGAGCGAACCCCCTCGCAGTTCTGATATCGTTTACGTGCGTATCTATGTTGCCTAAGACCGACGGCTCGATCTTCAACACCAACGCGGGTAAGCGCTTTTACTCATTAAAGCGCGTATTCTTCATTGCACATCTTCGAAAATTGGGACGCGTTGAGGTAACGGTACGAATGCTCGAACGATAATTAAAGCTCTATCCGATAATTAAAGCTCTATCCGATAATTAAAGCTCTATAATAGAGTTTTAATTATCGGAAAGCCAAAACTAACACTTGAAATCGAATCTGCAGGTATTAATTTGGCTGCGCAAAAAAATTGCTGCGTGAACAATAAAACAATCGTTCAACAATAAAATTGGCGGGTTGGTATAAAACAGACTGAACGGAGATTGGAGAGGTCGGATTAGTGAACTTTCATCGTAGCTTATCGCAACTATTGTTTCATATATGTGTATCTTAGACGCTTATACAATTAACAAAAAAAAAAACATGATTTTTTTTTGTCATTAATTAGTTGAGTTTGCACCGCGAAGTTCTTTAAATCTGCGACGGTCCGAAAGATTGGGACCCTTACTGTTGGAAATAGACAGACATAATTGTAAAATAATTCAATATTTTATATCAATTAATGTGTTTCCTAAACATGAAATTATAAGGTTAGCATACGTTTTAGTCGCTAAAAAAAAGAGTATATCCTTGACGGACAAAAACTGCTTGAAGCTGGCGATTTCCTTAACCGTATGAGTACCGGTACATGAATATTATTTTCGATACCATAGTCATTGATTTCTGGATAGATAAGGTTCATCTCATATTTTCGTAGAGATGCGTCCTAAAAATTAATTCAATCGTTATTTTTACGACCGGATACAAAAGTTAAAGACGAATTATGTTTTAATATTTTTTACATCAACATATCTAAGAATAAGTTAGTTACCGACATTGATTTGATGAATGGATGCACTATTGGTTTTGCAGCATTCAAATCAGAACCATCAAACAACCTCTGTTCAGTATCTCAAGATGCAATGCGGGCATTGAGCAATTACTTCTCCGAGTCAACTTAAATTGGCATAATAAACTACGCAGACTTCAAGTCTGACGGGTTCAATCGAACGGAAAATATTGTTGAAATCTGAAGCCAATATAGCATTAAGATTTCGGGGAGGATGAAGAGCACGTTGCGGTATCCCGTTGTAGATCTATTCGTCGTCGCGGCGCTTAGAATTCGAATTTCGGGTTCCGGTACAAGCCGAGCCGTAACTTACGGACACAAGTGCCAGAGATTAAAAGACACATCCGGCTCTTTCGTTGAAAGAAGTGAAGGCAACATCGTGTCTCCGCGCGGATGTAACGAATCTAAGGCGAGAACGCGATCTGCGCTCGAAAAGTCCGGCGTGTTTATCGAAGAAGCTTGTAACTTGTCGGCTCGGTGGATATAGAGAAAGAGCGCAGGGGCCCGAGCAAAGCAAAGCGCAGAGAGAACGTGTGGGTGTTGCGAAAGATAAATCCACTTTGAAACACTCACCCGTTAAATCTCACTGAAACGATCGTTATGCCTGTTCGAAATAATCGGACGTACTCCACGAATATAAAAATCAAGTTTGTCTTCTTTTTTTCTTTTCTTTTCCATCATTTACTATATATAATTCGAGCTCCATAATCCCCTAATCCCGTAATTCTCCCGAAATCAAAAATAGTTCGTTCACCGTTAAAGATAGTATAGAATAGTGTGTGTTAAAAATGTACAAAGTAAAAAAGATTTGTACATTTAACAAACCTTTTTTGTCCACAAACGTCGACAATTATTTTGTTGTTAATTTCACAAAAAATATTCGTAAATTTTTCTATAATGGATAAGTATTTTGTATAATGGATTTTTTTGTAAAAATTAATTAAAACGAATTATGGACGTTTGTGGACAAGAAACGTTGGTATCTATTTTACACTGTATTGTTAAATATAACACAACAACGAAAGCATTCGTTAAAATAACACATTTCATTGGAGGTAAAGCAAATATTACATACTTTTGTAACCTATGTACTTTCTCTGCGAGGATGCAAAATGCAAAAAGGTGGCAATCGAGATTTTCACTTATATTCCTCACATAATGTAATTCCGAGTACAATGCTCCAATGCAAATATATTTTCCGTGATTATTTGTCTTCTTCAAGAAAATAGTCGCGTTTAGGTTTCTCAATTCTGAACCATTCCGACGACCCAACTTTTGGTGCATTGTGGAACATACTTATATTAAAATCTCAAAAAAAAAAAAAAAAAAAAAAATCATGAAATCAAGGCTTCCTCTACGAGGAAGCAAAACATGGTTTTTGATTAACAACGTTACAGAATTATAGTTTATTGGAGCAAATTCTTGAAGTTTTCTTGTACTCTTCATTAGTCAGTGTCAAATCAGTGTTAAATATTTGAATCCATAATAATAGGCGATTGTACTCCACTTTTGTTTACACGATTACTTATACGACTCGACCCTATTACACGATCTCCAAATGAAAACGATATATGATTAAATCGTATGACTACGAATTCTTAGATCTGATTACCTGTAGGAACAGCATGAAGCAGACCCACTGATAGTACCTGTACTCTTTCCTCTCACTCTCGGGGTGCAATTTCGAATTATCGATACCGGGAAACGGTACCTCGGAGCCCTCCTTCTTCTTGTAAGCCGCGGTTATCGTGTAAGTGCTGTGTATCCAGCAATAAGTGTTGAGAACGTCTTCGGGCAGATCCTTGCTGTGTATGCAATCGATCGGATTACCGACGTACTGTCTCGTCGTTACGATTAGGGAAAACGCAACCAGCAGTATCACCGTAAGACTGTAGTGAAGTCGAAATACGGCAGTGTCGATGTGTATGTGAGAGATCTTTATGAGGCTCTTTAGGCCGCGAAATATGTCCAACATTTTGCGACGTGCTTACGTCGCTTCGTCGTCCCTCTTCCGTTCTTCCTCCCTTTCTCGATCGTTTCTCGATTATTACCCGGGACGGATGAGAATCTATCGAAAATAATCCTTCGAAACCGATAAACTTGAAAAGAAAAAAAATTTACCGCGTTCATCTGCGATCGTGCACGGTAAAATTTCCCTAGAATCCCGCGTAGTGCGCGAGGCATGCAGAACTCGCTAAATCACACAAGGCTGCGGTCCCAGTGATCTTCGCCCGAACCCTTTTTCTTCTTTTCTCGGTCTTCTCTTTCTCTTTCTTTTCTTCGCCTCACACGAAGTTCACGTATTTAATATACTAATATTACATTCGTCGGCAACTCCCTCATGATTCCTGCTCTCTTCTTCTTCTTTTCTACTCTCAGCGTTCCTTCTTATATTTGTTTATTTATTTATCTCTCTATGTTCAGTCCTATATGAATAATCTTTCGTTTAGTGATTATCGTTGTCGGGTCGCCGGGTCCGCGACGTGATTCACCAGACCCTTGTAGACTTCGCCCCGTGAACATTATTCTTTTGTATAATTTATCTTCCGCTGACTGGCATTCTGGGTCTTTAAATTTTATTTTTTTTATTTCCGATCAAAGCCGCTCGTTTAGTCGATGACGTTCGCGTGCCCGCCGGTAGCCCGGACCGATCCGATACTACGATATGTCACGACTACTGTCCAGCAGATAACACTTGGCCCTCCTGTCGTAGTGGCACGGCTTCTCGGAGACGACAACGAAGTGTCCGACTGCTACGACGACGACGAATCCGACGGGCTTAGTCATCCTCGCTCGTCGTTGCGATCGTTTATATGCACGCACTCTCTCTCGCTCTCTTCCTCTCTCTCTCTCTTTCTCAGAACGCCAGAAACGACGAGGATATAATCGGACCCGTCGAAGAGGGACTAAATTTTTCTCCTCTTTTGGCACCGAGCGCGAAAATTTTCTCCCAAAATGCCCCAAACCTTCATTCAACGTCGATTAAGCCGCGGAACACGTAAGTAGCTCCTTCGCATCAGTTGATTAAAAAATCTTTTAGATCTCCTTTCCTCGCGACTTTGCAATAAAATTCTTCGGGTCTCTCGCCCAAACGATTTTGGAACGGCGCCCTCGCCACCGATGACAGATTTAGTGGGTGCGATATACAAGACCTTGAAGCCTCGTACACCTCTTCTACATCGCGAACAGATCAGTGAAACGGTGCAGCTTGAGATTTCCGAATGCTCATTTTTTCTTCTTCGATGTGCCGCTTGTGTATTACATTATCCCATTAGTCGCTGCTTAAAATACAAAACTGTATAAGAAAATTTGCAGGTAGGAACTTTTTTTCGACAAAATGACCAAATTTAAACTGTTAATATTAGACGGTACGATAGTTAACGTTTTATTAAAAACTATTTGATACTTGAAGCGTATTTTTTTTAATTCAGATTAAATTTAATAAAAAATAATTTTCTGTGCCCAAGAGTACTACGAAAAAGTATATCTGGAGGGTACCTTTAAGCAAATTTGGGCCATAACGTTTATCAAAATTAAAAGACAAAACTGTATATTAATACTTGCAAGAAGAATATTTTTAACGTCAAATCAACCAAATTGTAACGGTTAAATATTAGACGGTACTGTAATTTTATTAAAAAGTATTTGACATTTCAAGCATATTTTAAAAAAATTCAGATCAAATCTATTATAGATCAATGCATCAAGGCTTTATCATCAAACATATACGAGGTTAAAAAAAATTCTACGTCCAATAACACTACGTAAAAGTATACGTAGAGGCACCTTTAAGTAAATTTAAGCTACAACACTTATCAAAATGAACCGAGGCCTTTTTTGGGAGTCTGTATCCTAGAATTCAAGAGCTTCGCAATGATAAATCGTGTAAAAAAAGATACAGCACAGAGATATCGAAAAATGATCGTTTTATCGTAAATTTCAAGCCGCCGGACAGATTCGTAAGTATCAGCAACGGGTTTGTTGCTTCAGCTAAAAGTCTCCGGTCCTAGCAGCGATATACCTGTCTTTAATCATTTGTTTGTTTGTTGACACATCGAGGCTTTAACGATCCTCTAATTTCCCTCTGGTTTACTGGAGCCCTCGGTACTGGGCGTCTCGATCGTGCCCGAGTTCAGCATCCCGCGAGAACGAGCATTTACGATCCTCGAGCTTCCCGCTTCGCTCCCTCTCCGAGTCTCGACTCCGGCAAAAGTCGATTTTCCTTCTCTCGCTTTCGCTGCACACTTTCGCGCACTGCAGAAATTCTGACGAGTGATCGACGTACCGTCGGGCTCGAGCGGGTTTCCCTTCTGCACACGCTGGCCGCTGCGTTGATGCTGGTAACGCAAACAGACGAAACACAAAACACCTGTTGCACACGCGTGTTCGCCGCACCAAAGCGGTTTCTCACTACTCGCTGGCTCGCCAAACGCGAGACTCTTCCACCTCTCATTAAATCTCCTCGAAACCTGAGTCTCTTCGAAAAATGTTTTTTTAATTCATTTTGTTCCTTTCATCGCGGATTCCGTGAATGCGGTAAGATACATTCTGAAACACACATCGTGACTTCGTATCGGAAGATTCGCCTCGCTCTCGCGCTCGCTCCGTACCGTCAAAAAATCGGCAGCGAAACAAGAGATTCTTTCAAGGGTGTCTAACGTCAGGGCGAAGAGATCAAAAGCAGTCGAGGAGCGTCCGGAGTTACGTTCTTTGGAACATCAAAAGCGTGTTATATTGTCGGACGGGAAAAGTTTTCGGAATTGAAAAAAAGCAGCGAGAGAGGTGGATATATATCGAGTGCTGGATAACAGGAGGGCGCAGGTCAGATCGTTTGTAGTGTGAATTAATGTGAGTTACGACTTTGGGTTGGTTCGCATTAGATATATGTTCCAGGAAGGCAAATTGAGTTAGTCACAAGGGGATTCTTCTTAAGAAGCTTCGTCAGATTTTGAGCTGTTAATTTGACGCATGGGCTAGTAGACTAAAATTTACGACATGTGAAGATTTAAAAATATCTTCGTCATCGTATCGTACGCCTCATAGTTTTAATTATTAAGGTATTCTTGTTTCTCTTTTTTTTTCTGCTTGGCGGAAACTTCTTTCGTAGCAAAAAAAATCGAGTCTTTAGTGCCAGAATACTTATAACAGTGAGAAAGAAAAAACGATTATCGTCTGAATAGTTATGCGTGTTGGTACGCGATGGCTTTGCAACGTTTAAAAAATCTCTAATCCCAGGCTATAATCCCACATGTATAATCGACTTGGCGACTGGTTCGTAAATCCTACCCTACGTTTCACCCTATTTGCCCAAACAACATTATTACCCAATTACCCAAATAGTTCCAAAATCTATTCGAGCCGTACGATTTTTCGTCAAAATATATTTCATAGATCACAGTTATGTTACATATGCGCTGCATAATTCTTCCCCAGGGAGACAACGAGGCCGCAGTGAATAAAACGAAAAAATGAAGTCAAAGAAGGCCCGGACAATGTAGCGTCCAAGCTTGAGGCATGAATCGCAAGAAAATCGACGCATCGGGCGAACTTAATTTTTTTCGAAAGCTCTTCGACCCTTCGTAGATCTCAGACCCAAAGTGTGGCCATAGACGAGCGGCTGGAGCGAACGGAACGTTTCGTCTTCCAAAGCTACTCGGGCCGTTCGATGCGCCGACGCGCGGCACTCGCGCGCGCCGTTTTGTAATTTTGTTTGATGTGCGTGCCATTCTATTTTAGCGTTTACGCTGTACAACTGCACTTTGCTACCGAGCAGCGGCGTCAGCCGGTGGTAGCAGCGGCAGAAGCTGTGCGCACACACAGAGCGCTAAGAGAGACGGCGAAACTATCTCGGTACCTCGGAAACTATGAGGGAGAGAACAGAACCGAGCGGGGGAGGACCGGAGAGTGGCTGACGATACCGGCCGCGAGCGTCGGTCTGTACGCCCGCGGAAATGTGTGAGGACAAAATACAGAAATAGAGCAACGAAACTATCTCGCTCTCACACTTTCCGTGGCTCAGGGGGCTTCCCTTCTCCCTCCCGCTCTCTCTCCATCGCCATCTCCTTTCGGGCTTTTCTCACTCGCGCGCGGCTCCTCGCGATTCATCTGTGTATTAGCCTGGGACTCATCTTTACCCGAAACGAAACGATTTTTTCCATCTCGCTTTTTTTTTTACTCCCTTTAAATCTATGGATTTTCCGCGAATTTCACCGGCTACACGTCGCTGGTCATCAACGCCGAACGTACGTCCGTCTTTACATCAGTCGCGAGGCTTTCGCTTCGCCGAGAGTTCCGAACAATCCTTCGCC
Organism: Stenichneumon culpator; assembly: GCA_964017025.1. Taxonomy (NCBI): domain Eukaryota; kingdom Metazoa; phylum Arthropoda; class Insecta; order Hymenoptera; family Ichneumonidae; genus Stenichneumon; species Stenichneumon culpator. The sequence goes on along the minus strand of OZ024773.1, from coordinate 15,424,631 downwards.
CAGTTTAAACAGCCAGCGCTGCAGATTCTGAGTCACGGGTATTTTTTTTTTGTCTCCGATAGTGGGTCGGTCATTGCAGATTGTTTCGTTCTGTTCGATGAAATATTGATGATGCATCATTCGAGAGGTTTTTTTTTTGTCGATGACAAAATCCCCGGAACCGGTGAGAGTTCTGGGGATTTTGGTTTTAAACGGATAATGACCATTTCCCGATTTATGTCAAAGTGAAAATAGATTCCTCTTATGATCATGGAAATAAAGAAAATAATAATAATAATTAGAACGTGAAATTACAAAGCAGGCGAAACAGCATATTTTGCAATATGCAAATTTCTTCCTGCTGTCTAGAAAAAAATCTATGATCCGTACTTTATTGACGTAATCGAAAGTATTGCCGATTTATTCGTTCGATGATTAGCTGGCGCAGTGGAAATTTTAAAAAATTGGAATTTAGCAATATCTGGCTTGACTTTGACCAAAAACTGCGATGGAATTTTTATTCAACCGGAAAAAAGTGCATGGAAAAGTGTTGCCCAAAATCTGTTTGTTTGTTTGTATTCTTTAATTTTTTTTCCAAAAATCAATGAAAGTTGCAAAAATTAGTTAATTGCAAAAATGGCTTTATCATAGGTTCTTAACGTTTGTCTCCGCTTGATAACGGCGCGAAAAAAACGGTTTTCGTGGATCCATTAAGTAGCCTATCGTACGCATTTGTTTCCTGTAGAACACGGTAGATAACCGAGTATTCCCGCAATTCGATTCCGAAGCAGAGGGACATCGCTGTTTGAAAATAACGCAAATCGCGGCCTCGCCCTAAAAAATAGTTCTTAGAACAATCGTTTGTCGCTCGGCCTTCCAATTCTATCCGCGATGTAGTTTTCGTCCCAGCTATCATACTGAAAAACCAACAACTTGGTTCGATATCCAACTCAAACGTTCACGTACGTCCAATCGAATTTTTACTTGGAAACAAAAATTCGTTGCTTCAAACACATTGCAATCGAACAGAATAATTGTTAAACAAATAATTTATTTCAGCTGCGCGATCTAAAAATTCCTTTGAACGTCCGTCAATTCTGCCGTTGGGCATCCAAACAAATCAATTTTCTCAGTTCGCGAACCTGTCATTTATTTTACTCCGAGCTCAACATTTCATATTGAAAAATCTGCGACAAAAAATTAAGAAAAGAAATCTTCTTCCTTCCATTAAAAAAAACATTGCTGAGAGCGCGAAGCGCGCTCTGCTTTTAATTGAATGTTCAATTAAAATCTGCCAATTATTTATCCTCGAAAAATGTCTAACCTCGAGATGAAACGATAGCAAAAACCAGCACAGTCGATGCCCTCGCAATAACCGCTTAGATGATCGAATATCCCGGAAGAGAATCGCGAATGATCTCTTCATCTTCTTTTTCGCCGAGCATGATTTCTCCCACCGACAATTTATCGGCACGCGCCAGCGTTAAACGCAGCAATAGCAGCAGCAACAGCAGCAGCAGCAGCATCACTATCGGCCTTCCTCCTCGAGCTCAAACAAATGTTGGTCTGCTCTGCTCCGCGATCTCAGCGAACGGGTGAGCTAACGAGAGACCCGAGCAGAACTTCCGAAATACACGCTCCGATCTGCCCTACTAGCTGCCGCTTCTGCTACTCTACGTTCCAGCCGCGATAAAACGTCGTTATACTGGCGTGACGTCAGCGAAAGCGAAAAATATGTAAAAAAAAAAAAGAAAGTTTGGATGCAGGTGAAAAAAAAGGTCGAAAGATCCCCTTTGGTGTCAGGCTGTGCAGTAGATTGAGTTAATACAATGCAGACACAGGGACGGGAGGATGTAGAGAAGCACAGACGACGAAAATTTGGGGTAATTTATGGTACCACAATAATTCGTCAGCGAACCCCGCTCGATCGATCCACTCAATTAAAAAATCGACGATCAATTAACTTTTCGTTGAATCGGTTTTTTTTTCTTTTTTTTTATCTTGGCCTTTCGGTGATTTTTTTCGCGATGCGAAAGATGAGCGAGATGTACGAAGAGCGAGGAAAACCGAACGAGTCTGTTGACGATATAACGTTGCGAAATTTATTCAAAGTGTTGCGTGATAAAATTCTTGGAGTTATCTGCTTTTTTCGGTGTTTTTCTCTCTCTTTATTCTTCTTGTTCTTGATATATATTTTTTTTTCTTGGGCAGACGTTTCGGGCCGAACCGGCTCGACGCTCATTCACCCGCGCACTACAACCCTCGACACACGCCACAACGCCGCGCACTCGACTCGACTCACGTCGGCCGTGGCTCCACGCTACGCGCGGACGAGTCCGAGGAGGAGTCAGGGCGCTCCAGGAATAGAAACCCGAAAAGCCGAACGAGCAATCCCTAGTGCTCTCTCGTGTGCTAGCGAAGCTTTCGGTGGAAACGCAACGGAACGTATATACGTAGAGACGACGACGAAGTCGCCGTTCTTCTCGCACGCGCTTCGCCCGCGGCCCCCACCGATTACCAGAGCCGGAGGCTCGACGCCGATTTTATACATAGGAAACGTTGAGAAGGCGTCGGCAACGTAGCGGCTTTGGCTACGTCGGGATTACGGCAGTCAAAGCATCCCGCGACTCCGAACCTGTTTATTGTTAGCTAGGTGAATAGGTCTTTTATGTCATTTTTCCATTTTTGGAGCGATAAATCGCAGTTTTATAAAAATAGTTAATTATGCGTCTTTAAAAGAATTTTTTAATGATTTTTTTATCCATATGAATTCTGAATATTTGCATAAGATCTGGGTATTCAGCGTGGGCTGCACATGACAACGATGAAAAATACTAGGACGTGAAAAAATTGAAATTTTTCATCTTTATACTGTACGTAATTTTTCCACTTTTAGAACTACAGATGTTACGATTCCGCTACTTTCATTTTAGGTTTCATTTTATTTCGCAATTAGACGCATATGGGAACGAAGCCCAAAATGCTCCGAAGATATCAATAATGTGAGTAATGTTGTGGAGAAAAAATAGGGATTACCGAATGTTTTAATTAGAATTCGAATCGTCGCAAATTTCCAACGTAATCGCCGATGTTTTTTTGGCACTACATATATATATATATTTTAGTCCACAGTTTTTTTGCCTGTGCACATTCTCCGTAAAAATTGTTACACAGATATATGAGAAGAGCTCGAGGACTCGAGGTGCGCTGAGCGGCTAGTATTCATAAATTCATTGCATCTCCGAAGCCGCGCGGACGAGCGGAGCATCAGCGGGGAAAATTCTATATGTTTACCAGTTCAGGGTAGATTCTAATGACGGGTACTCTTGCGTAAGGTAAAGGGAAGGAACGGCTTATCCTCGGCAAACAATCTCGACGTTGGATCCTCTGGCTCGTGTGAATTATATCCACGAGATTGTATGCCGCGCGCGCGATCGTTCAACCGCGAATGAACACTCCGAGTGAATTCGATACACGAGATTTTGCATCCTATAATTTGCCCCCTCCGAAAGCCTTTGTACAATGTAAATCGTAACGACTACGAAAATATTGCGATTTGATCATTGTATGGATGATTTCTCGACTCCATTTCAATTCCACTTGCGAACTAGATTACTGCGTTGGCCATTGATAGTGGTTGCGGTCGGGTGGAAGACCGGATGCAGAAAATGGTTTAAAAAGAATCGTTCCAGATCCAGAATCGAGCTTGAGCGCATGAAACTACCTGCATTACACGCGGTTGGTAATGAAAACTGTAATCAACTTTTTTTCACAGACACTGCTATTCACGGTCAAAAGAAAAATGTCACCGGAAGCTTTTGTGATAACCACTTCCGATGGAACTCTTCATTTGGCCGTCAATGCCAGGAGAGGTGGAAAAAGTTCATTACAATTTTTGTTAGCGACCGGGCAGGTTGAAACACCACAATCTTAATACAACTTTACAAGAAAAAAAGCTTCCTCTATGAGGAAGCAAAACTAATGTAAACCAGTGTCAACACTGTGAATCACGTTACTATGTCTGCCTGCCCTTTTTTCGTTGTCAATAAGAATAGTGCGGCCGATAACTGATGTTTTATAGAAGACCAGTAATCTTTAAATAACGTCCCTATTCCAATCGAAGTCTCAACTACCTCGTTAAAATATTTGTATCTTTTAAATGGCCGAATAAATCATTACTACATTTTTCATCCAGCCATAGAATATTAATTTGTTATGTTTGCTTGATACCCAAAAAAAAGTTTTCCGTTCAAAATGGCATTAAAAAAAAAAATTAAACATTCAAAATATAGATGTAAACATTTAAAATCTGCATTGTTAATACATTTTCATACGGTATAGAAATTTTGATACTACGGTACCGCGTAGTTGAGATAAAACTGATTTTTCTACAGAATAGAGCCTCAGAACTTGAAGAGTTAAGTGCGATTTCATATGTACTGAATTAGAATTGAACTTGTTAAAAAAAATCATGACATTTAATGCAGATAACCCGTGGTTTCAATTATCCGATGGTCTTAAGCACCCGGGTTAATCGTGGTTGCACAGTATTAATAAATTAGTTACGATAAGAAACTTCTTGCCGCCCAACATTTTTTTTTTTTCCGTGAGGAATCGAGAGCAACGTATGTAGAATCACATATTTCTGCGAGTGCACTGGCTGATATAGATTAAAGCCTCGTAGCAATATCCTCATGCGTTATAAAGTCATCCGCGTATACACGACCGGATAGATAGAAAGGCAAAGATAGAGAGAGCGATCCATGTTCTGTATACAAGTCCGTGGTCGTTGCTCCTCAAAATTTATATCTCCACAATTTATCTTCATTTAAAATAGACTCCGGGTGCGTGGACCGATGTTGTATGACACGCATATTACGAGGCGGACCAGGGTGCGGGTATATCGCCGGAGCGTCGGCCAGAGGGCTCACAGGCCCTCTTCTTCTTCATCTTTTACTTCCGGGTCTTCCCTGCTACCGCACCCGAACCGGTGAACAAGTCAAATCTCATCTGCGCATTCGCTGCGTGCGATGCTCTGACGTAAATAAAACGTACGGACGAACGTGACCGATTCCAACGGCGGCTGAAGGGTGCATGCATATATGTATATATATATATATATATCTTTAGTCAGGAAAACTCGCCTGTCCCTTGGTCTGATTGATTCTGACAGAAACTGACACTCGCTATAGTGGCAGCAAGATTTTGAAAGACACGACTGTGTTCTCTTACTTAATATTTTTCCGACACAGCCGAGAGATTGAGTTAATTAGAGAATTTGGCCCACAAATCTTTCTGCCGTTGTGCTTACTTTTTGTTGTCTTCTCGTGGAGGAAGATGTATTTTTATAAAAACAAATTTTTCGATATCTCAATGTCGGAGTGCCTCAAATAGTCCAAAACGCCGAAGATTGCCATTTTTATCACTCACTTTTTGCCATTTAATGTCCACGCATTGAACGTAGCTTTCTCCGCGAGGAAGTCAATATTGGTCGCCGAACTTTCGGACGATGATTTAAAAAATTGGGAAGCAATGGTACGAATCACATTTGCATATATAAAAAAAATTACCTTTGGAGCAGTTAAAATGTTTCATAACCGAGACGATGAAAACGTAATTTTTTTTCTGTCGCTCAAAAAGCATCACTGATACATACAACAGATTCACTGCGGTCCGCTCGAATCGAATCCAGCATACTATTCGTGAAATGCTGAATTAAAAAAAATAAATCGTTAGTTCGCCCACCGTGACGAGGTTTACCCTGCGGTGAAATGTTTAGTGTTGTCTCAGCGTTTCGTCTTTTTCTCACTCTCAAATCACAATCCCAATTTTCTTTCGCCCTCTCTCTCTCGCTATTGGTCTTCGGGTCTTTACCATTTCTTTTTTTAAACACGAAAAGAGAACTCTGCTATCGCGGACCACCAATGATCACACCATGTTTATGCAGCTTTGACGTTAGTCCAAATTCGTTTCGAAGCGAGATCCCTATAGTGTAACGGCAGCATCGGCATCGATATGGTAGTACACCGAACAAAATTTTGAGTAAATAATTACCAGTCTCATATGCTCGGGGGAGAAAAAAATTCTAAAAGGGACACGAACTTTTTAGCCTACGGTCGCAGAACTTTAATCAACATTTCCATCCGGAAAATCCGGGCCGGCAAATAGTACGCTGTTGAAAAAAAGTATGCAAATCGCATTTGCACATTGGCTTCCTCATTCTATTCTTTCACTCACACACCCTCTTCTATGAGAAAGTATCTTCTGTTATTTTTGGCTTCCTCATGAAGGAGGCTTTGCTTTGTGATTGGTTACTTCAATTGTTGGTTTCAAGCTAAATATATTTACAAATTTCACGAAAACAAAGTTTCTCGATATCTCAACATTTACAAAAGCTGGAAGTGCGTACACACTTTCTCGAAAAATTCAAAATCTGATAAAATCTGAACAGGAGTTTCAATTATTGCGTAACTTGTGTCAGAATTTTATGCCAAAGTTCAACGGGATTGAGAAAGCCGTTCTTGACTTGTCGAGGTTTGCATTTTGGAGGCACATACACACACAACATCCGTGCAAAATTTTTTTTTTTCATCTGTGATTTTTCGACGATTCGGAATATTCGAAACATGTTTGTGTGAAAATCTCTAAAATAAAATTTTTCATGAAAACAAAACTTCCTCCATGACGAAGCAATCAGCGGTGTCCTCAATGCAAAATTCGAAACGGTCCCAGGTAAAGTGATCATATATAATTGACATATAATTTATAATATAAACGGTGTTATCATTATTGTAATTTATCATTTTTTTCTAGGGTTACGATTTTTTTTTCTGAAATTACAGTGTACGTTGTCCCTGGCAGTGGTCAACGGAAATACGTTTTCCTCTTGTCGTTCGTGTTTAACGACACCATTGTTCGGGCAGGGTCGTATACTATAGTTTCGCACGAGGGAAACGAATTAATAGAAACTCGTCCATCCGTCACTGTCGCTGTTTTGACGTGAATTGTCGTAGGAACGAGCCAAGACCGGAGATAAATGTCGAGGAATCGTGACTTTTCGTCGATCCGAGACGACTGGCGTTAACCGATACAAATTTACGAGTTGGATCCTTTTCGCTGCTGCTCACTGGAGGGCGAGATTTAACAGACCTTCGTTCAAGGCGACTGCAAGCATGCCGCGATAAATAACTTAAATTTGTTTTAAACAGTGCTCGGAAACAATGGAAAAAATAACTGAGCAACGTCATCGACGGTCCGCCTATTCTGCCACTTTTCCGCTTAACGATCTCGCAAAACCAAATTTAACTTCGGCGTTTCCCACCGAAATTCTAGTCGGTAAGAGATGAGGAAAAAAATAATGGTAGAACGTACGAGAGACTTATCGTTTACGTGGAAATTTTGTTTTGACTTCTTAATTCGTCGTGTACGACAAGATCGATTTGAGAAAGATTTAATTCAAATTGGCTTGCCGAGAGAGCGTGGGTTTTAGAAGAATTCACTTCTATTCGGAATGTCTGAGACTAAAACGATCCGCACGAAGAGACTTTCACGCGAAGAGGACAATACGTCTAAATTTATTCCAATATAAATGATATCACTGGTGTAAACACAATTTTTTTTATTTTGCAAACGTTTTCGGCCAAAAAGATTAGTCGTTTGGAGATTAACAAAATGTTTTCTTTGCGCAATGTGTCTGCGTTCGGATTTTTTGTTCGCACGCTGGCGCTCGCAATTTTTAGGATATCGGTCGGAAATTTGTTCCGTAAGAGGAATGTTATAAAATAATGTTACGGATTGAATTTCGCGTGAATCCGTCAAGGGGTTCAAAATTGATAGCATATTAACATTTTTTGAATTTTTTGTTCGCGTTCCAACTATCACGATTTTTTAGATATCAGGTTAAAATTTGTTCCACTCCCTGCAAAAAATGTGTTCACTTTGTTCACAAAATACCGTCTTTTAACCATAATTTAATTTAAATAAAAATCTCAAGTCGATCGAAATAACTTTTGTTACATTATAATTCGAGCTGAAAAAAACGTTTAGGGCAAAACGGGTTTGACAATGCACGCCGATCAAGCCGCCGTACAAAAAAATCTATACATATTTCAATAATATTATAGATCCTGACTTCGGTTTATATTCAACATTTTCTCAAAGGCTTGGCCTATAAGGAAACAAAAATCTTTTATGTGATTTTTAAGAATATAATTTCGTAATTAAAAAATAAATCTTAAAATTTAATCAAAATCTTTATATTAGATTTTCAAGAATATCACCTTAAAGAATTAGGTTTATAGGAGTTTCAGACTGGTCTAACCCTTCAAACACCGTGCACTAAACTCCAGAAACTAGAGCATAGGTGTATAACGATTGCGTTGGATTTATTTCCGTGCTCTTAAAATCAATCTCACGCTCTCCCTCTCCCCCTACGCTATAACGTCTCCAAGAAAGCTGTGATAATTCGTAACGGACGTTTTCTCACAGTCAATTCGTCACTGTTTCTCGTTGTTATGACTCGGCCTGTCCGAGAATCGGGCCAAGTCTCGAAAACAGCGCAAGAAAATTCGTTCAGGGAACATTAGAATCGCTCCGGGTCCATCGGAGCTGAATATACCGCGATCGTTTCACTCCAGCCAAATAGTCGAGCTACGGCAAACCATAGACTGCCCAAAATTTACGTCCTGGGACGTCCTGGACGTCTCAACAAATGTTCCGGATCCGTGAAACGAGCCGATAACTGACGCCACTGGGCGGCAGTCAATGTTGGTGGGTCATTCGTAAAAAAGAAAAAGAAAAAAAAAAAGGTTACACATAAATTGGAAAGGCGGCGAGGGCGATGAACATCGACAATTCAGATTCATCTTTCTTCGCTAGATAAACTATACCGTGAGCGGATGCGCCGGCGAGGCGACACATTATTTCCGGAAGATAAATCGAGCGGCTTCTTGGAACTCTCAAAAACCGATGACACAACGAGCTCACGCAATTCGGCCGGCTCTTGTGCCCCGCGTTTCCCGCGCGGACATCGGCGCGTCTTCTGCTCGTTCTTGCTTAGCCAAGCAGGCGAGAAGAGGAAAATAGAAAATTCATTCTAATAAAGAAGCCATTCAGTGCAACGATGCTCAAAAACGCGTGGGTCGGCGCGGTCTCTGTTGCTGCAGGTGTCTGGATGACCCAGAATTTATGCTAATTAATCGCTCGCACGAGATTTCGGAAAACAGACAGCGAAATATTGCGTCCTCTTATAGTCGAGAATACCGCGAAGATGTTAATGGCAATGCGGGTCAGTCGTAGCGCGACTGATCTGTTACGAAAATCGAGATTTCTTCTCGAAAAACTCGGGACGAAGCAATTCGTCTTCACTTTTCTTATACCAAAAAAGGAGAGCTTGAAAATTTAATGTCATATCGTGCAATTTTTTTACGATTTTTTTTTAAAGAGTTTTATCTTCCGTGACTTTAATTTGAACTTTTATGGAAATGAGAGTATTAATAAACGTGTGTGTGGAATATTGATAAAATATCATTTCGATGACATTAAAAATATGTGGGTCGCACATTTTTCATACAGCTGCGTCCATAATTGATCAAAGAGTCGCTTAACTAAGTCAATTTGTATGCAGAATCAGAGTAAATGAAGCGGCGAATGCTTTTGCCCGAGATATTTATAGACACAGGTGATAATCACACAACGTTAATAAATTTTTGCCCCCGCGTGGTTTCATATCAAATTTATGCAATTCGTCGAAGAATCGATGAACGAATTTAATTTATATGCAGAATGAGGCTAATCGGAGCGAGAAAATCGCTTCAATTACATCGCTCTGGTAAACGTTTCAAACATCCTTTTTTTTGTGCACAATCTTTATAAATTGGCGATTAACCCTTCGTTGTGATCGCTGGCCAAATTGACCCGGCATTCAACGTACATCGACATTTGCCAACTATTGATTTTCACATAACGTCATTTATTCTATTAAATTTGAATTATTAAGACATATTTTAGAATGTACAAAGTAATTTCCACAATTTTTTTGCTCCAATATGACGGATAGCTAAAAAATAATTTTCAAAATATAATCAATTTGACCGTGTTGTTACGATAGCCTGCAAAAATACGAATGGTCTCCCGCAGACGATGTGTTAACAGCCATAAAAAATTAATGTTGCGATAACGAGCTTTGAAAAAAAATGAATTTCGTTTGCCGATTCGAGTTCTCTCTTAGTTGACCCGTATTACCCCTTCGCCCCGTACAAAAGACCGCGCTCGTGTTGCCGTTGGTTTCTGTTGCCATAGACTCGAGTAGTTCATCATCAGCGATAAATCAAGTTTTCCCGAGGCAAATATACGACCCTCGGTTGAGTACCGGGAGCACCGACGCGTTCAAGCTATCATAAGCAACAGCAGCGGAGAAGGCAACAGCACGGCATGATCGTTGCTCGTCGAGTGTTCGAGGGCCGGCGGTGACGCTCTGCCCCTGAGATTTTCAAAGAGCGAGCGCAGGTCTGATCGCAAATGGTATCCCCTACTGCGTTGCCGACACGCCACCGCCGCACGTGCAGCACTCCTAGTCGCATATCCGAGCCGACTCGATCGTTCGAGCTACGACGAGATCGCACCAGAGAGCGCGATCTGTTCCTCTCAGACGAATTTGAAAAAATACTTATAGTTAACAAAAATTCCAAATAATCGTATGAAATAATGAATTACCTGTAAAACTAGACAGAACGCGACCCACTGATAATACTTCACTTGTTTCAGCAGCGGGCTCGCATTGCCGCCGCTTCTGTGACGTCCATCCTGCTCCTCGTGATCGTTTCTCGGTCTCTGAATGAACGTTACCGATGGTGCGACGCCCGGAAACGCTACGTTCACACCGGCAACGCCCAGCATCGCGCCGGTAACGAAGTAGGTGCTGTGGATCCAGCAATAGGCGTTGAATGCCTCGGTGGGAATGTCTCTGCGACAGAAATGATAAACATTTCATTCTCGAGTTTTAATGCGAAGGCTGAGAAACGGAGAAACGGAATTTTTCGCTACATTTTTATTGTTTCGATGATTGCTATTAGGAATCAATTTGTTTGATTTATTTTTGTCTTTTTGGAGAACAAATCGTAACTTTCCTGACCAATCCCGTATCTATCGCGTTGTCCACGAGGGTGGACAAAACATTTTTATGAGAATCCGCGACTATCACAGATTAAATTTTCATTGTTAAAACCGCGAGAATAACTCGTCAAAATTGGGTAAGTCATTTTGATATTACAATGCTGAGGTGCGTCCGTATTTGCGGAGAAATTTGCGAAATGAAAATGAGACGAATTTATTGGCAAACTACGGGTCAATGTATCGCAACTATTTCTACGAAATGCGGAACGGTTTTTTTATGCGATCTTGAAGATATCTGCGTCGTATCAAATTTCATCAAGTCTCTGTCAATGCACTGCTTTTGGAAGAAAAAAGATCATTCAGTTGCAGAATTTTATCCTCAGAGTGACTTAGCCGAGCAAAGTTTATGCGATGCAAAACACAGCACTTATAACTCGATGAAATTTAGGCTCATGCAGATATCTTCAGGGTCATTTTTTAAATAAATTTCAAGTTCAAATCGGAGTAAGAAACTATCACGAACACGTAATTTTATGCTTTTAGATAAAATAATATCCGTTGCTGAATTGTTTCCCTGAAGGATCGTCATTAATTACTTGCATCCTGGTGCGAAGTGTTTGTCTGCAGACACGGATACACCTTAATGCAATATTAACAAAATCACTTGCAGACGATCGGAGCTGGATAATACTGATAACAAAAAAAATGGACTATGTGGGCACTGATACAAAAATACGGTTGAATCAACTAAAGATTCGGGCAGCCACCTTCAAAGAAATATTTTGCTGGTAGAGCTATAAAAAATTGATCAGTTCAAAATTTTTTTTCATTATGTCACCAAAATATGTTCAAGGCATTAAAATATTTTGTTCGACCAGCTAAATATTTATTTGAACGTCCCTTCCCGAATATTTAGTTGACTCAACCGCATATTTTTTGCAAGTGGGTACACTTATGTACCCACTTTTTGGTTGGATTATCCAAAAGTCGCGGTATGTTCAAGGCGTTGTTTGTTTTTAGTGCAAATGAAGCATTGTTTTGCTAAACGATCATTTGTTTCAGGCGATTCAAAATTTGTCTATTCAGATAAAAATTTGTATTCTACCAACGAAATCACACCTTTGAACCTAGCGTGGCTAACCAACCATTTATGTTTCTCAGTGCATCTGGCTATCTATTGTTATAGTTTTTTTTTCTTTTCGCTCACCTCGTGTGCACGCAGTCTATGGGATTTCCGACCGCTTGTTTGGCGGATACGATTGCGGAAAAGCTCAGCATCAGGGCAGACGTGAGCACGTGGAGTCTGAGCAAGGGACCCTCGCTCCTCACTCTGTTCACCTGAATCAACAATCAACCTGGAGATTCAATATTGCCGAGATCGCGACGGGATAGTTAGGATATAAAAAAGGATGGGATTTTCACCTTCGCCGAAGATGGTTATTTTTCTAAATACCACTATTGTTATTTTTCAAGTGATAATGTGTAGGCTGCGATTTAATAATTCTGTTGCCCTATATTAAAATTCACAACCTGTGTCAATATTAAAACTTGCAAAGACCCATTATAAGCTTTCTCACACGTTTTAATACTGCTTTAAGTGATTTGTGCCGCAAACCCGTAGAACTTCATACGCGCAAGGAAATTAGTTCTTTCCCAACTTTGAAACTTTCAGCGATTAACAATTTAATTCTAACAATTAATGATTATCAATATCAACAATTTTGTCAGGTTTTCGCGGGTGTTGATTTTCAAAAATATCTCGAATATCGATAGTTTGAGTTTCCGATTGCATTTTCAATGTTCGACTACGCGAGCCGCCGATAAAGATCCTTGTATATAGACAATCACCCTTTACAGGAGTGTGCAAAAAATGAAATCACAAAAAATGAATCACTCACGTGAAATAGAAAGTACAGTCCACCGATGGCGTCCATTATCTTCCCTCGCCTCTGTTATCGCGCTTTTTGACAAACCACCCCGGCTTCGTCCGTTTGCGTTTCTGCAGGCTCCTCTCAGTCTCAACTTATTCTTTGTTCCGGTACTTTACTTATTCCGTCCGGTAGACAGTCTGTCGTACGACTGTAGTGTTCTCTCTGTGCTCGTGCCTCGAGGACTTTTCATATTTCGGCTTCCAGCCTTATACTATAGCTATGCTGGCAGCAGCATCGAGATCGAGCTGACTGCCTCCCGCGCACCGCTACCCTTGGACTCGTTTTGTAATCACTCGAAAGGCTTCATTCGTACGTACGAGACGTGAGCTTGAAGTCCCGATTATGTGTGACTCTCTTCCGGACATTATTCAACCGAAAGAATAAAAAAAAGCTTTCCCTCGTCGTCTATAACTCACGCACCGGATACTCGTCGTCAGAGTTCAAGGTCCTTTCCCCGATCGTATAAACTTTCACGCTGAACAACGTTACCATCAATTTTTTTATTATATTTTGTTGTTTGTTATAAATAAATAAATTTAAGCTCTTTTTCAAACGTTCGCCCGTTGCCTTCTCGAACCTTTTACATTTAAATAGTTTTACTGACGAGGCTTCACACAATTTTTTTCCAGTGGAATGAATTGTTAATTTAAGTTTTATTAATTATTTAATTATTCGTTTATGTTATTATTCACCTTCGAGTCGTTTGTCTGAAACAATTAATTCGTTTCAACATTGGAACAGCGAGTGCTGTTCATATATTGATGATTTGTTGTACTATGTTTAAAATATTATTAAGATTTGTATTAATTATGCAATTAATCCAATTGCGTTCGATAACGTTTATCACATTCCTTTATCGTGTTTTTCTTGAGTCACTGAAACCCCCTTATTGTTATCGTGCACCAAAAGCGAGTCGATAGATTTCTACTTATCAATCACGATATCAGTAAATTTTTTTGAATTCATCATTTACTTAATTAATTATTTTCTCCGTAAACTTTTTCGATTCTGTTCGCTCATTGAGCCACTCTTTACCGTTGGCATAAACTGTCTCCGGAGTCTCCTTTCCGCGTTGCGACACCACCGCCCATTTTTATCATTATTTAAAATAATCGATCGAAGTTAATTTAATGAAATTGTTTATATCATCGTTAATTGTCTTCCTCGAAATCGTTCGTTCCTCACACTTAGTCCCTTCGCAATATTCCGTTGTCTTATACCGTCGAACCTAGACGCGCGTTCCTGTTTTCTTCCGCGCGATAATTGACGTTCGAAACTCGAAGACTCGTCTTTTTTTTTTATAAATTCGACAAGTACATGAGCGACGGACTCGTGCGCAGGATGGTTCTCAAGAAACTGAAACAGAGTAGTGACTGACCTACTACCGTTGCCCGTATAGCAGTCCGCGGTGCCAAGAGAGAGAAACACACACGGAGATCAAGCAACAGCAGAAGCAGCAGTGGCGGTAACACGACAAGTCGTATAACCGAAAGCTCAGCTCATCGCCGATTCTCCATCGTTTCACGAGCTTCCCGCGGGGGAGAGAAACTTTTATTTTTACATTAACGCGCGCCCTTGTCTCCACTGTTCTTTCTTTTATTTCCTTCGTTTTTTTTCTTGTGTCCGTTTGCGTTTGTGTGTCCGTTTGGTTTTTATTTTATTTTTTATTCTTCCGCACGCGTGAGATTGGTAGCGGCTCCCGCTCTATCCGACACGGTGTAGAAGAAGAAGAATGAGAAGAAGTTGGCCAGTGGGCAGAGAAGAACCGCACGCCCACTCCGCCTCGACGACGAGGACACGTCGACGCGGTACTCAAACAGCACACACCATTTGCGACATCCCGAGAAGATGCTCGATCGAGAAAACGGAGGGGGATGGAGAGAACCACGAGGATGGCGACGATGATGATGATGAAGAAGACTTCATGGCCGTAACGGCGCCCCTACACGCGTCGTGTCGGCGCCCGTTTTCATCTCTCCGGATGAAAACGTCACTACCGCGATTGAGATACGGCTACTTGGCAGACCCCAATCAAAGTCTATCAATAGAGAAACTCGCACTCCACGCACGCTTTTGGTACACGCATAAATCTGTGATAGCGCAATATTCTCAGGCTATACAGACTACCCGCCTCGCTATTGGGTCATTAATGTCTCGCGTTCGTCTCTCTCGCGTCAAATCTCTTTGAGAACGTTTTTTTTATATTTAAAGAGTGAGAGGAAATTTTGATATAAAATTCATTGGCGACGATAAATATACATTTTTTTCTTGCTGGAAAATGTATTCACAGTACGGTACTTCAGTTTCGCAAAGAATTTTTTTTTTAATGAATATTGAAAATGTCAGTCAGCAATGACAATCTTTTTCACGTCTGGCAGGGATTTTCGGTCAGAAATGTTTATCTACAGGTGTAATAATGGACAGGCGATAATGTCTACGTTTATTGATGGCAAGCTAAAGATTGATGATCGAACTGTACGTTCAGCAGTATGTACTTGCTATTTACGTTTGACTCGGGCAATTAATCGAACAAGTTCATTGGATTGGAACTATATCACGGAATAAATTGATTAGATTGGAACAATATCATGGAACAAGTTTATTAGATTGGAACTATATCACGGAATAAATTGATTAGATTGGAACAATATCATGGAACAAGTTTATTAGATTGGAACAATATCATGGAACAAATTTATTAGATTAGAACAATATCATGAGCCCAATTGATTGTGCTTGCACCTACGAGTGGCTGTTAATAGGGATATACAGCGGTCGGGCATTGGGACATCGCCAAAAAACTAACCGCCGGATACTGGTAGACTTCATTTTCCCGCTTTTTCCGAAAGTTGCAAAGAAACTAATACCGTCCAAACTAATTAATAGAAGGTTTCCGGAAACCAGAGAATCTGAGCTTTCGTTTAGTCACAACCAGTTATAAAAAAAAGTTTATTAAGATTTCAAAGAATCAATGTCTATTTGCCTGATGACTAAGATGCTCGTCTATTGAGGTGTTTACTTTAGGAACGAACGAAAGCGAAAAAGAACTAAGTATGTCGGATTATCGCGGTTATTCTGTCTCACTTTTCCCACTGTATTTTAGTAACAAGTAATCATCAGTTTCTATAATTCCAAAACCCCCAGAGCGTCTCTATTTTCAGCACCTTATCCGACAGTACGGAGAATTTTCTCCGACGACAAAACGTATCGAATGTGACTACTTACTTGCGAAACAATGTCACAGTCCATACAGTCCATTTCGGAGAATCAACTATGTAGGATTATCGCGTTTATTGTGTCTTACTTTTCCCAGTTAATTCTCGTAACAAATGATCATCAGTTTTTATAATTTCAAAATCCCCAGAGCATCTCTATTTTCAGCACCCTGTCCGACAGCGCCGCGAATTTTCTCCGACGACAAAACGTATCGAATATAACTACTTGCTAAAGTGTCCATTCATTTATCATTATATATCCAATGTCCAAAATCATGAGCTGTTCGATTCCCAACGGACTCTAACAGATATGAGGTCGATACCGAGTAGCTGTTTAGATTTGTTGAAAACGAATATACGATCGAACAATTTGGCGATAGTCTGGACTCGTTTACCGAGCAACGATTTATCAAAGATTTTGCGATTCGGTAAGACGCATAAATTCACCTCGATTTACAGCCTCGCAAACGTACGAATTTCATTTGCGCTCGATTAATCTTTCCAAGAATAATAAAGAGCCGGATAAGAGCGAAAACTGCAAGGCGAGAGGCAAACGTCGTCGGGCCGTTAATCCAAATACAAAAAACGCCACTGATGCACGGTGCATTGTCAAAACACCGCAAATAAAACTGGAATAAGACGAGAGGAAGAGAAAAATAAAAATTTGCGTTGCGTCCGAGTCGTGAAAAGCGCAATACAACGCTTCTGGACGAGCATACGTAACACCGTCGGCAGGGCGAGCTCTATCAGCGTTGGCAGTAAATTTCACACGAAAGAGGCTCGCGAACCACTCGCGGCAGACAGGCCAGTTTATCTTGCCCCGCGTTGCGCCCGATGTCTGTATATTATTCATTTATTTATCTTAGCTCTACTACGTTCGATTGCATTCGCTCTCTTGTCTCTATACTCTATATTTCTCATGCTATCTCCTCTGACATCCGAGGCAACGGTCCTCGAAACAGTTCACTACGAATAGAGACCTCGATACACCTTCGGTAATTCGCAAGATATTCTCTCCGTCAATAATCCATCAAAATTTAACGAGCTATCCCTGGCCATTATCCATCCGGCTAGTCTGGAAATATATCGGAGAAGCGCATAAAAAATTTGGATACCTTACCAGACTTGGTAAGGTAGTTTTATTTTTTAAGATCTTCCAACAGTCGGTACGTGGTTCATCTTGCCTACGTAATAACATTGGGGATTATCAAACGCCGGTCTCGAATCCCGTATTTCCTCCCACAGGTGTAAAAAAGAGGGGGCAAAACGGGACAGTGGCCAAACGGACCGACAATCGGTATTTAAAAGTCCCATTTTGCCCTGTCGATGCATTCCGATAGCCTGCCCCGTTTTTCCCCACTCTTCCATTTTGCCCCGCTCTCTCCTAAGGTTGCCCGCGTGTAGGTTTCAACATTTGACGGACATTCGGCATGTTGTTTTTCTTAATTTTTAGGTTTGGCGAGTGTTACGATAAAATGTTGATACCTTCAAAATGAGTTATATGTTAATACGAAGCGTTTGCACTTTCTTTAATCAAGTTATTGAAAAAGTGATATTTTTGCGTCTCTTGGGTATTGGAAAACTTGCCCTCGACGTGTTCACGGTTTCCATTCGCGAGCGTAGATTACAATCGCTACTCGTTAAAGATAATTGGCAGTTTCTCAGCACGAACGATTCTTATCGTGTGCTTTAGGACGATCAACGGTACACAGTTAGTAAAACAAAAAGTTTATTCATAAATTCCTTACGGCTTTATTTCTCTTACGGAAGTAACGGTACATAAAAACCAAGGTTTCCTTAAGGGGGATTGTCTTTTTGTTGCCAAAATTATCGCCTTTTAGGATTTTTTTGAACAAAACTATGTAATCAATTGATTAAAAATTTTGCGCGTCAATTTATTATTATTTCAAGCATTCGCAAAGAAAAATCATTTTCTTAAAGAGCCACGCCTTTAAAATCCTCCATGGCATCGCGCAAAGTTCCGCGCTAATTGGTTATTGCTGCACTCAATGTGATCCGAAACATGAGAAACTAAACGGCGTTTTACGTTTAGTAAAAAAAAAAACAGTTTATGTAAATAAAAAGCTCCCGATACCGTTCATTAAGTTTCAACAAAATTTGTTTACAGTGCATATTCTCAAGATCTCAACGAATAAAATAAGGTGAAAAAACAGTCTTTATCGCAACAATAATACAATCCCGCCTTAAAGACGTAAACACAAAAAGGTAAACATTACGTACGACTTTCTCGGGTAAAACCCGTACGAAAGCACGTATCACATATCCTATATATATATTCACCGTAAGAGCTAAAATTCTGACCATTCGCATCGATAAATCGCTGCAAAGTAGAAGAAACGATATGAATATCAAAACAAGTTTTAGATTTTTTTGTTTTTAATAAACTTTTTATACTTTTTTCTACATGTATCGAATACTTCGCACGGCTGTGAGAACACACCTCTACATAGCTGTAGTACATAGTTGTAGCGTATCACAAGTAACGAAATCGTTTGAAGTTTATTAAAAAATATATATATCATCAAAATGGAGCAATATCCAGTTGGCGAAATGAACGAGATCTCCCTCGTTTTTAATCACGGGCTCGTCAATGAAAATTATTTCGTTTCGGACTTATTGTTTCGATTAAACTTAATAAGATTCCAGAAGATTGATAAAAAGTTTCGCTATACTTTTTCGGTTTCTGAAACGAGTAAAAAAAATAACGTATTTTTATCATCAACCAATTGTTCGCTCCACCAAAACGAGAGATAATCAATGAACATTGACTATCGATTGCAAAACTTTCCATCGGTCTTCATAAAATTTTATTACAATTTTTTTTATCGTTTGACATTTAAATTGTGAATACGCACAAAAAAACTTATTGTCAGCTTTTGTGCTTAACCCTATGGACCGTTACTGGTACATAAAGCGACGAAAGCCTCTGCGCATAGTAAATAATAAAAAAAAGAATAATAAAAAACACGTCTCTTCTTACGCTATAAATGTTGAGAGGGTAAGAAGGAATGAGAAGTATTTCCGCTACAATGAACATTTCAACCCAATTTCACTCAGTCTTTGCAGGTGGTCGGAATAATAAATTCGGAGTCAATCGCACACTGCGCACAACCTACGGACGAGCGGGTCAGGCGAGAGGTCGCGCCCCTTTACAAAAAACAAATATATATATACGAAAATAAAAATGGGAACGAAAATGGAGCAGTTATTACAGCAAAAAAATAAAATAAAAAGTGAACGAAAAAAAAACTTGAGCATTCGGGCAGAGGTTTGCGAATCCCTCTCTATCATGGAATGAATTTACCAACCTCACGTCTTCGATGTATCGAACTTTTAACAACACTGTTACGTCGTATATAATCTATATAGTCGATATATTCTAATTCTAAAAACTATTGTAAATATATAGAAAATTTATATATTATATTTAGAACAAAAAAAGAAAAAAAAATACATTTTTGTCTATGCGTCTCGTCTCAAGGACTGCGGACACGGAGTCTCCGAGTATGCTCGAGGCGACGTCATCTCTTATCGTATAACACTTTCATTTATTATTTTTCTTGTTCGATACATTAAAAAATGTACTCTAATAAAACTCTATGGAGTTTATCGAACTTCTCGCGATCAACTAAAAATCAGTGAGCCGAGACGGAAACAAGAATTTCCTTGAGGTAACGTTTATCCATTATAGTTCTCTTGTGGTCCCATTTTTTCTTTCGTGTCTCAACTGCAAAATATAACCGTTACCTCGATGAAAAAAGAAACATTTTTTTCAGAAGATATAGAATAAATTTTTTACGATTATATAACCTAAATATATCGGTAAAATAGTTTTCTCCTAATTTGAACTCGATTCGAGATGTCGATGTGATCTCGGAGCGGTGATCTATCTCAAGGTAATTGCAATACTCCGCGCAGCAGCGACAAAGAAAAGAGAATATAATTACATAGGCAGTTTAAACGCCTCCCATCGATCCTATCAAATATTCGGTGCGAGTGGCTTACGAGCACTGTGATCAAGGACTCGACGACGATTGAGCTCGATAGCCGACTTTCTTCGTGAGCTCTTCGAGAAGATCGCGATACACGAGAGAGTCCATGTTCGACGAGAGAACGTACAGTATCCACCAGTCGCCGATATCGACTTTTTTACTGATGTTGCAGCAAGTCTCGATGGAGAGCAATCTCGACGACAATTTCAACAATCTCGGTCTGAGAGCTGGCGCGAAGATTATTACGAGTCGGTAGATGACGAGTCCGATGAGCAGAACCGAGAGGAGGAGGTACCAGAACCAGATGAATATGTAAGTTTTCTCATTGACGATATTCAACGGCAGGATGCAGAGAGAATCGTGCTTCTGGATCGATCCCGAAGCTCCGTACTTGTGGAATATACATTTCGTCACTCTCGGAAAAACGTACACCATCGGATCGACCCGCTCCTCCTGGGGCACGTCCGAGAATTGGAGTACTCGCAGTCCGTAGCTCAAAAATTCACCGTCGAAGAAGCGATTCATCAGATAAAGTTGAACGAAAATGTTGATCAGGCACAGAAACTCACAGGCGAAGTAGCGATAGGCGTACGAGTTGTGTCTCTGAAAGTATATAAATATAGTTATATATGTGTATTCATGTATGTATAACATGGTAGGTCGGTGAATTAGCTCGAATTAAAATCAACGAGAGTGAATTGGACGTAACTCGGGAGCACTCTCGGTACTCTCGCTTTTTATTTCCAATCGTTCTATCCTTCGGGCTTTCGGTTCATTCTGACGACTGCATCTTATTTTTTTATTATGATAATGTCCTTTGTCGAGAGGGTACGGCGGCGGAGCTTCACGCGAAGGAAACTTTAATTAACTGACGCGACTACGCGGAACGGCATGAGATTCTCGTGATGACAATAGACTCGAGTCACTCGTGGGTGAGAAACAATTTTTTGCGCAATTATGAAAAAGCAACTCGTTAACGCTCGCTGGCATTATTGTAGAGTCATTAGATTTTGCGAAATTGCGCGGGATCTGTTTCAACTCATCCGCCTTGCTGTGTACTTAGAGAACGATCGGCGACATTCGTTCTCGGTCACGCAAAGAAAAAAAATCCCTGATAATCATCAATATTTTTAGTAAGTTGTGGACACCTAAAGAAATATTTACCGAGGTTGATTGCGACTTTATCGTACGAGAACGGAGATATTAGGATCGAAATATAATATCTTCCAATATTTAATATATAATAGATAATGCACACATATGTGTATATATATAGAATATAACAACGAATTTTTTTTCTTCTCGTGATAGGCATGGAATGTTAGTTCTCTCACGTCGATGAACGATTTCTTATCGCGACACATTTTTCATGCAAGAGAAAGTAACGCGTCAAGTTTTCTTACCCTGATATGAGATACCAGGTAGTCCATGAGGATGCCTTTTTTCTTCGAAATTTCGTCCTTGTGATCGAGTCCATGATTCATACCCATAACGAGAGTATTGATGAGCCCTCCTTCCCACATGTTCCATAGCCATTGCGGTACGTAACAAGCAATCGCCTGCCGATCGATGACGAGTGAAGACAATGAAATAAGAGAAAATCAGTAAATTTTAGACTTGTATCCGAACTGTTGACTTTGTATCTTATTGAACAAAATTATTTTTGCGAAACTTCGCATTCGGATTTTACGAAATTACTTTTTACTATGTACAACGAGAGTTGAAGATCATTCAGTAAAAAATATATGATTAAAATTACCTGGAAGAAGAGAACGAAGCAGACCCACTGGTAGTACGTGTAGTATTTTCTAGCATTAACGTCCGCAAAGTCATTCGCCACGCCGGGGTGGGCGACTTCCAATCCAATCTGTAAATGTAAACGTATCGAGTTGAGACGATAGCGCACGTGAGGCATATTTAATTACTCCCTACGGCGAAACCTCGGCCGGCGTTGTAGCGCTCGTAATCGCAATACGATTGCTCCGGTTGCCCTAGGTGTTTCAATTAACGAGATAATGAAATTCAAGTAGCGACCGACCGCGAGTATGTTCGTGTGTACGTACACTAGAATTTAACTGCAAATATGGCGAACAATGTGTGCCGCGGAACGATGATCGAGCTTGAAGAAGAGCCGCATTCCATCGTGATGATCTTTTTTTTCATCACACGATACGCGCGGCAACATTTGTCGCGCAACGATGCATAATAATTGGCTAAGAATTATTGTTTAAATTTTTTTTTTTTTTACATTCGTGACCAGCGTCAAGATTCCCCTGAAGATATCTGCACGAGACTAAATTTTATCAAGTTGTAACGGCTGTGTTTTGCATCGCGCAAACTTCGCTCGGGTAAGCTCACTTGAAGAATGGAATTCTACAAGTGAACAATTTTTTTCTTCCTCAAGCAGTGCATCCACGAAGACTTGCCAAAGATGAAATTTGATGTGCAGATATTTTGAGGGTCATGACGTCAAGGGAGTTAAGGTGCGGTAACCTTGACCAAGGTCAAAATTTGCCAAAGATGAAATTTGATGGGCAGATATTTTCAGGGTCATGGGGTCAAGGGAGTTAAGGTGTGGTGACCTTGACCGCGGTCAAGACTTGCCAGAGATGAAACCTGATGTGCAGATATCTTCAGGATCACGACGTCAAGGGAGTTAAGGTGCGGTGACCTTGACCGAGGGGAATTTCGAGTGGGAAATCAAGGTCAAGGTCATGGAGACTGTTCTACAAGTTTTTCATGATTAGACCTTCTGGCTAATATATTAAGGCAAGAAGCGATCAAGAACGAACTGGATGTGTGACTTATGAGAGAGCGAAGATGGGAAACACGTCATTGAGTTGAAATCCTGCATTTTTTCTTTATTTTCCCTTTGCCTCGTTTGATGGAAAGTATTTCAGACGTTCAGCAATGTCAATTACTGTGTCAACGATATTCTTGCCGATGACTAGTTCTATAATTTCTTGGTTGCTTTGAAGAATATTTTAGAGAGACAGGTATATAGCTACGGAAAAAGAAAATGTTGCTTACCCTCGCGTGATCGAAGGTCAGTTATTAAAGAGACTGGTAGACGATTTTTTCGTTATAAAATTTACGCGAGATATTCTCAACAATAAATTATTGTGTATCAAATGACTCAATTATTACAAAAATTAGTGAGGTGGGGTGATAAAAATGTCTAGATTAATCGATTGGAAACAAACATTGCTTATGCGAAGAGATAAGCACGATCGATTCAAATACGAAACATTTGCTCGAATTTGTACAAGTCCGGTTGTGAAAATGTTGTTTGCCTTCACGCGATGGTAGGTCGGTTATTAAAGCTACCGATAGTCGATTTTTCAAATAAAATTTTTGCGATATATTCTCAACGATAAATGGTTGTGTAACAAATGACTTAATTATTAGATTGAGAAAAAAAAATGCTAGGGCGAAGAGATAACCACGATATTTAAATACGGAACATTTGCGTGACTTTGTACAAATCCGATAAACGATTAATCGCCAAAAAAAATCATGATAACTGATCTAGTAATATATCACTGAGTGATAACTGTGCGGTACTGACAATCATTCGGTGAAATATAGTAAAACCAAGCTGCAAAAAAAAGAAAACCTTGTTCACCCTCACATGACCGAAGGTCAGTTATTGAAGTGAGGTTGTGTAACGAATGGCTCTATTAATTATTATATCGAGTAAAAAAAGTTGCCGGGGCTGAAGAGATAACCACGATAGATTTAAATACGAAACATTTGCGTGACTTCGTGCAAGTCCGGTAAACGAACAATCGCGAAAAAAAATCATCATCGTCGATCTAATAATACATCACGACGCGACAACCGGACGGTAACTGGCATTCATTCGTAGAAACATAGTGAAACTAAGGTAAATGCCCTCGTCGCTGCTCGTGTGTGATGATATGTGATTTCTCTGTGCAGAGATATGAGCTTTGCACAAATGTTGCAATTGCTTGGAAATTGAAATTGTCGCGTGTTTATAACGCCTTGAGCCTGGGAAACACGCGCGCAGCAAACAAAATTTCTGTATGAAAATTTATGTATATACGGTACACGAAGTTTTTATGGATAAAAACCAATAGATTAAATTTAATACTTATTTATGAATAAAAATTAATGCACGGTGCAGTCAATGTTCAATTGACTTCGTACACGCGTTGCAATTAATTTCACCTCACTTTTGTATATTAAACTTAATATATTGGTTTATCCGTAAAAACTTAATAATTCGATATATTCATTGTGGAAACATTATCAACAGTGCCCATTCTGCATGTAGACGATACTTTTTTTGCAATTATAAAATTATGATTTATATTATAAATGGAAGTATAACATGATCATTATCGAACATTACTATTAACCTTTTGATGAATAGTTTATCCATTAGTATAATAAAAGCTATGGTACTTTACAATGCGGTTGGATGTTACAATGTACCGTAGAAAAAACGCACATTGATCGACGAATGAAAACACACAGTTTGATCGTGACCAAAATTCCCCAGATGCTCTAAATAAACTATTGCTGCATGAATCTCGGTGAGATTTCTATTTAAAAAAATGCTGTTTATGTCTCGATATTTCACGCCATTAATTCCGAACATCTCGCACAAATCGAACAAAGGTTTAAGTACATATTCGAAATATTGTTAAAATGCATTTATTAATATCTGAAAATTTTCTCGAAAAGCAACGCGCATTGAAGATTCTTTTGTACTGACGCCTGGGAATGAATACCGAAGCGAAACGGTCAAAGCGTGTTCACGAGTCAGAGAATCCGTGATACGTACGAGCTCGGAGGTTAGCTAAAACCGCGTGACGCTTCGCGCTATATGCGGGTGAGTTCAACGCGCGTTGGCATCCTCCACAACCACCTGTGGAGGAGAACAAGAAACAAAAAAAAAAAGAAAAACAACAAAATCGATCTCGAAATAACTCCTCGCCCGTCCCGTCTCGGTCGGCGTCTTTCAATCAAATTATTTTCATCACTTTTTTGTTTTGTTTTTTGGCGTTCCTTTGCTAAATCCTTTGGCTATTCACCTGTCGATTGAAAGCGTCCGGCATCGTGAACGTCGAGGTGATCCAGCAGTAGGTGTTGATAACGTGAGTGGGCAAGCCTTGGACGATGCATGATATCGGATTGCCGACGTACTGGGTCGCCGTAATGACTATCGAGCACGTAAGCAATAGCACGGTCGTAAATAGATTGTGCATACGAAATACCATAGAGTCGGTTTTTATCTCCTGCCATTTCAGGTACGAGCTCAAGCCTCCAAGTAACTTGTACATGTTTGCCGATCCTCCTCTTCAGTCTTCGTCGATTATTGTTTCGGGGCTTCAACACAAAGCCCGTCGATTATTTAATATAATGTATATATATATATATATATATTTTTTTTTTTTGAGCCGCGTTTGTTGCCCTCGACGCAACGGTGTATTTAGATATTGTCGAAAGAGTTTTTTTTTCGATGCGCAGTCACGCAGCTGAACACGACAGAGAGACCGTACGAAGCGGTCGCGCCAGCTGTCCACGCGGAGCGTCTACCACTTCCCCCACCGCGTTCGCGTTCCGGGCTTCGGAATAACACACGCGTTTTTATGTCTCTCCTCCGCTCCTCCGCGACTCGACGACCCCCGGGCGCTTCGATGTCACGTCACGCAGGCCGGTCGTAACGGATCTAGGCTTCTCTCGGCTCGCTCCGCAGTATTACAACCGCGCCGGATATCCCAATATTTATTCCAGCGATTATCAACGAAACTCTCACTGTCCTCAAGTATCACAGGACTACTCGAGACACCGGCTGGAACTTCCCTTTTCGAGACGAGTATCGTACACTTTGTTTAAAATTTATTTTCTCCTCGGACGGTCATAAAAATCGACTTTTCCTCGTGTCCTCAAATACGTGTAACAACATATATTCATGTAACCCGCTTTGTTCCCAAACACTTTTTTAATTCTTTTATTTATCAATTTTATTAACGTTCGAACGATAACAAATGGAATTGGTCGATCCGTCGCCGACTTCCGATTTCCGAGCGCACGATAAACAAATAGATTGCAAAAGGATATATCGACTCTGGGCCGGTGTGCGGCCGTCTAAGGTTCCTTGCTCCTTCTCTCTTTCCCTCGGGTTCCTCGCCTGGACGGTCTCTTCCCCCTTCTCCTCAATCCTCGCCGTTCCCCTTCGCGAGAGTGGACGGGACGGTATCGTGTGTATGGCGAGAGAGGATGAGCAGTGCGGCGAGGCGCTACCAGCAGCAGCAACGTGCCCGGCTACTGAATCTCCACGATGGCTGGCTACGTACGTACGAGTCTCTTTCGTCGCTCGACTGACGAGAAGTGCCACAGCGGATTTGTCGGGGGGGAGACACACGAGGCGAGCGACGGGTACGAGAGGGGAAGAGGAGAAGTTGTGGTGGGTACAACCGACTACAACCAGCGGCAGCAGAGAACCAAAGTCGCGCCGGAGGTGGGGGTACCACGCGGGGGAACCGGCGATATTCTCTCCGGCACGCAAGAACCCACCGCCGACGGAACTTCCCCCCCGCTCGCCCCCCTCGTCCTTCTCTCGCCACTTTTGTAGTTGATGTTGCTCGTACCGCTCTCTCGTGAACGTTTTACAGCGCACAGGCCCGATGCAGTGTGTTATTCTGCGAGAGGCTCGTACTCTGAGTAGTGCCAGCAGGGATGTATAGCTTTCGCTCGCTCGGTCCTCGGACGATAGCTGTGCAGCTGCCTCGCTCGAACGTCCGCGGCCCGAGCGCCGTTAACTCTCTAGGCTCCGGGTCCCTCCTTCCCCCTCCCGGCATCGCCTTTTTTGTTCCAACGCCACTGCTGGAATATTCTTTTGGGCCTCTCGACGAGAGAGCGGCGCGCACAGAGCCGGCGCGCTGCTCCGCTCGGAATGGGCAGGGGGCGCGCAGCCATCATTGTTTTTTGGGGCGCGGACGGAACTCGGGTAAGGGGATAGGCATGGTCAAGGTCGATGGAAAGGGCGTGATGACGAAATTTCCGGCACGTAGGACTTTTGAGCTGATGGTTTTTTTTTTTTCTGTTTTTTCTTTGGCGGGTGGACTGTTTATTGCAGACCTATTACCATACTGAATGTAAACATGGGTTTGTTTATGTGGACGGGCGTTGCGTCCGTCCACATAATCTGTCGAGCGTTGTTTATGTCGTTGCGTCGGCGCGAAGGTTTTTGTAACGATTCCGTGTCACAACTGACATGAAGCTTCTTTGTTCGGAGGGACTTGTTCTGCGAACTAACCATTAAATGATATGATACGATATTTGTATGCGTAATAACTAAATAAACAAATAAGATAGTCATCGATCTTGTCGGCTGAGAAGCTTAGGCCTGAGTTTGGTGATCAAAGTATATCGTATAGACATTTTATTCGACAGTGTTAACAAATTTCAGTGAAATTAACACACAATAATATGTAATTTTTTATTTTCTTTATTCATTTTTTTATATCTTTGTAGCAGTAATTGTTTTACATATATTTTTTTATTAATCATTAATTCATTTCTTTATAAGTTAAATATGAAAATCAATATACTACATAATATACAATTATGAGAAAAAAATCTATATTTTGATCGTCAATCACACCTAAAATCGGTACAGCCTTGTGTAACGTAATGTCAATCAAAAGCTTTCCGATATCCAGCTTACGGCCGATTTTTTAAAAATCTTTTCTATTGAAATACTTCGTGAAGGCCATGAATCCAGTTTACAGTCTCGGACAGCCCGAAGGCCCACGGAATGAGAAGAGAAAAAAGGCTGCGGTATAATGTCTCGAAACTGTTCGACTCTCGACGGACGCAAACGAGCTTATAATTAGGGACAGCTCGCGAGATTGACGCTCAAGATACACGTACACACCGTGAGTGGCTCGAAGATCTAAGAGGTCCGGAGTAAGTAAGCAAGATAAAGAAAAGCGAAGGATGGAGAGCGATGGAAGGAGACACGTTGAAGCCAGCCTGGGAGGTCATCGGCAACGCTCGATCGGTTCGTTCCTGCGACCAGCTTTCCCTTTTGGTTCCTCAACGTTCGTTTTATTTTTCGTCGTCGCTTGCATCGAAACCGCACGCGTCCACGGGCAATGCCGCGTCACCGCGGCAAAGGCGGTTTCGCCAAAGCGAATAAATCGCCCGTATCGATTGTCCGGGAAAAATCGAAGCACTCTCAGGCTTTGAGAGGATAGTTTTTACCACGAGCATCGAGCGACCTTTCGCAATCCCGGGAAACCGCATCGACCGTGAAATTCCTCTTGAACTAAAACTGACGAGAATTCAGTTTCTCTCGTTCTAAAAAAAAAATAATGTATCGACTTTAACCGTAAAAGTAAATGGTTTTACGTGGCGCATTGAATAATTGACGGCCGATAAATGGTCATTTGGGAGGAACGCGATTTCCGAATCGCACTCGAGGCCGACGACGCAGTGCGGCAGATTCCGAAAGGCCGATAACGCCGTTTCCAACGTTCGTTGACGCGACCGTAATGAACCTTTGGGGAAATGTGATTTTGGCATTGCTGAGCGGAAATAGGCGAATAACGGATTCGATAAACGTCGATCAAGCCGAATCTCGATGTTTCGAGGTGAAGGCTAAATGCACGGTACAAAGCGCTTGGGCATTAACAACAAAAATAAAAAAATTCACCACAATGATCCACGGTTGTTTTCTTCATGATTTTACAATTTTTTTGTTTTTTATTCCGAACCGTAATTTTGGGATTAGAGATCGAAAATCGGCAAATAGATAACAATTCAATATTGGCGTCGGTCAAGCCGAAACTGGACGTGGTGAAGCATTATGTATTCGTAGCGTTATACGTTTTCAAGGTGGAGGCTAAATGCACAGTACAAAGGGCTTGCACATTTAAAAAAAACACATTTATCGTGCACAATGCTCCACTTTTGTTTGCTTAGTAATTTTACAATTTTTTTTCCACTGAACCGTTATGTTAATTAAAAGAAATGATATAAACGACGCGAAAAAAATTGCTGACAAGAAATAATTCGTTAAATGTACAAAAGCTTTTTGCCGTGCGGAGAATGGGCTACGCCAATGAAACAGACCCTGAACGAAAAATTTATCGTACACGTTGCATCAGGCTGACACTGCGGGCTGCCGAGATCGAAGGAATATTCATGAGTTAGTGATTCAATATTATCCAGGCATACGACAGAAAGGGATATATTGGTCATAACCTCCAAGTTATTATAGCATACGTTGATGAAATATTTATCTTGCACGTTGCATCGATGGAAACACGACTGGAAATGCAATGAATGCAGTCTGACGATATACAATTATTTTTTTTTCTCCAATTTCGTTGCACGTTGAATTTACATTATACCTTCGTCGAATTCGTGATCGAGCCGAGAACACAAAGAAGAATAACGTTGAGAAAAATTTGCATGGGCGTTGCGTTGAAACAGTGACGCGAGAAGCGTACGGAACGGGGCTAGATTATAGCGGACTGTAAACGGGTAGGACTATGTGGGTCATCGCCGATGTCAAATTTTGACGAAACGATAATTGTTTTTTCACTTTCACGTACGGAATGGGGCTAAATTAGAGCGTGTACGGATAGGGTTATGTGGGTCATCGTCTATGTCAAACTTTTACGAAACGATAATTGTTTTTTTCACTTCCATCCGCAAATTAGTGTTGCAAAAACGTAATAAATTGTACTCACATTGGTAATTAACAGATATTAATCGACGTTTCGCTAATCGTCAACGTCTCTTAGATAAAAATAATTGTGCTGAAATTATTTTTGCCTTTGATAACCAAGATTGTCGGAATTATTTATCCACGCTATTCTCAGTGAAATTTTACTTCGAAAACACCGTTCCGGTCTAAAAAGTTCCCAATTTAAAGAGTTTTTTTTGTAACAAAAATATTTTTCAGAAACGCTGAATCGATATCGATACAGACGTAATTACTGCATTTTTAGTCTTAAGAAAGGGTCCATTGCTTTCTGGCAAAAAAACGTGTTCAATTTTTCGTTCTCGGCAATAAAGGTTGTTAAGAGAAAATTGTTATGCTCGACTCTCCAGCGCAATGTCGGGTCGTGTCAAAAGGAGACTCAGACCCGTCTCTAAATAATAATAATGGCTGTTAATTTCTTACCGTCCGTAGCGTAGCATACAGTTACAATGGAGAATTTTGCATCGACGGCGCTGCTCCTCGTGCAGTTGCCTATGGCTACGCCGTTGAAAGTCCTGGTAGAGACGTTGAAAAAAAAAAAAAAAAAAAAAAAAAAAAAAAAAAAAAAATAGAAAAATACATGTGCACCCCTCGACCCGTCGAGTCGCCGAAGCGACTCGCACGGCAGGTTCGCGGTAATGCATATATGCAGTTAAGCGACGCGTGTACACGGACATACGGGCTTCCCGCCGTGAGCTCGGGCGAACGAGAAAGAAGTCCATTCATGGTAATTCGGTGGTCGGACAAGCCGGCGCGCTAAGACCATCTCGTCCGAGCGTTTGATGTGCCCCGGAGCCGAATCTCGGCGGGCAAAGGCGTAACGCTCAGAAAATCTCGTGTCAGCAAGATTTTCCCCCACGGACTGTCGTCGCGTTCGCAGACATTTACATTCGCGCCACTGCAGCCAGACGAATAATTAGTGCGCACCATCGTACACACGTGCGCGCGTGGAGCACGCGACGAATGTTCGCGCAGACTCGTACTGCGCATGCGTCGTAGATCATTTCTCGGAAACACTTTGGGGATACGGGAAATTGCTCCGTCGGCAAATTATTGTGAGCGATTCGTCCCAAAGGGCTCTCCCGGCGCCTCGAGAGTCTCGTCGACAAAATTTCTCGGGTCGGTAAACGATACCGCACACTCGTCTCCCGCGAGCACGCGCGGCGCCGTTAAAGAGATCGCCACATCTGCGACGGATTTGCGTGTTGCTCAGGGATCGAGAAATTCTAAACTTTATTTTAGCTTGGATGAGGCTCTGGGTCCCGATGTATAAAGAGAGAACACTCATATGCGCTGCGGCACACGTGTGTTTGGATGTTTTTTTTTTCACTATCGTGTCCGCCATTGCTGCCTACACTGTAAATCAATTCGTAGAAAAATTTAATGTGCCGGTAGTGGAAGTTTTTATGGATAAACTGGTATATTAAATTTTATGCGAAAATGTGATGAAAAATTAATGTTCCGTATATTAAATAGATTATAAATAATTTACTTTCAATATGTTACTTTAATTTTACTATAAAAGTACTTTAATACCAATAAAAAATTATATGAATCGAATCTTTTAAAAAATCGGCAAACATAGCAATCCTGATATATGAGTGGGAGAGAGGAGTTACGAAAAAAAATTAAAAATAAGGGAATAAAAAGCGACGCCTAGTCAGGCGCAAGTCTCATGTGAAGAGTTATAAACTTTAACAAGTCAATTTAAGGGCGTCAAACTTACAATTTTTTAAACAAATCGTGGACTTAAGTGTTTTTAACTTTTTCAACTTTTATAACTTGTTACTCTGGAGCTCTTATATTTACGATTTATTATATATTCTATTTTGATTGTAAAGGAGAAATCCGTAAAATATTTTACATTTACAGTAAATTTAAAGTACCAGTTTTACATAAAAACTTCTAGTCCGGTACACTAAATTAAAAAAATTTTTACAGTATAGAATTTTTCAGTGTGCTGCTCTGTTTCTCGCTCTCCTGTGTCGGAGGAACGATTCGCAGCTATGTTTTCGCAACGCGGAGACCAGATGTTCGAGCGATATGACGCAACGACGGTGCAACGTGAGCCCACGGAGAGAAACTCATCACGTGCGACATCACCAGCCCTATAGTTTATGACGATCTTCCCTTTCCTTCCTCTCCCCCTTTTCCGTCCCCTCCGCCGCCCGCGCATTTTTGTGGCAATTATAGGAAAATATTATAGGAAACGTTATAGGAAAATATTATTGGAAAATATTATTGGAAAATATTATAGGAAAATATTATAGAAAAATATTATAAGAAAATATTATAGGAAAATACATTATGCGTTTAAGTGTCACGGGAATTAACGCCATGTGAAACATTCCCTCGTGGTGTATCTCTCACTCCATTGCGAGCGCCGATAACGGTATCTATCGCGGTTACGTGACTTTCACTCGTTCTTAACCAACGCGACTCCCACCCACTTTCAGGATTCGATATTGAGTGAGAAAAAAAATTCTGCGTTATGCAATAATATCAATAAAAATATTCACTCAATTTCATTGCAAAAGAAAAGAATATTTTCTTCTTAGAATTCCCTGATAATACACTAGAAAATACCCGAAAAGACGGCTTTGCCCTTAAGCAACAATATTCGATGCACATTTTTCACAATCGATGATTGTTTTTGTCTCATTCGAGTGGATACGTAAGAAAATACAGAAGACACCACTGCACTGTAACACTGATTTTCTGCTGATTACTTATCACACTTTTCGAATTTCATTTTTTTAAACTATTTTTTATAATTTTTTCGTAATTATTTTTTTTATTGAAGGTAAATTGGCACACATGATTGATCTATAAAGTCTAAATACAATACCAAAACGTCTCTTCGATAAGTTATTATGTTTTCGGACGGACAGACCTACAATAATTTCATGCGTTCTTTCGCGCTGAATTCGCGCCGAATCCGAGCGCAGTTTTTGCCTAAAGTAGAAGCGGTCGTTGCTAATTTCCGAGAAAAAAAACACTTTTGTCGCCGAAAAAAAAGTCGCCACAGACAGTAAAATATGAATTATTTAATTGAAAAAAAAGACCTAAACATCTCTCTGATCTCTCGAGACTCTTTGGTTTTTCCACAATGCGCGAAGTTTCCCAAGTTACGTGCCAAATTTCACGTAGCACGACGCATTCCTCGAGGGCCACATGGCCGCTTTGGAAAGGTCGTGCGGTACAATTCTTAGGAAGAACCGTCGGTCGGACCCGAAAAATTTCCACCCCTATAGGGATCAACGCTTACACAAAGCGTGGCGCGGGTCGCAAACCTTGTTGTGAGTTACAAAGACCGTCATTAGCCGGCCAGCATAAATTATATTTTTCCTTGAGCGAAAATGACGACATCCGAAAATGTATTTTTTTAATGAAATGAGTAAAATTAAATTTTTTGTAAACTTCGATATCCCCGACACCAGCAAAAACACAGCATCGAAAATCGAACACAGTTCTTGTAATTACGAAGAGCGAAGTCAACATTGCAGGGCCGCAGGTCAATTTTTTAAAACAATATCGGCGAAGAGAACTTGAAAAATGAACGTTTTCTAAACAGACACGGTTATAAAAAAATAGAAAACAAATATCGGTCCTTTTTAATTACACTGCCCCGTATTATTTTTATCGTCCACATTACAAAGCCTTTTTTTTTTTTAATCACACCAAACTCGATTGACCTTTTTGCATCGAAAGCTGCACCTTGAACTCGTCGCTGTGCGAGTTACAATCGAAGTTGAACATTAATAATTTTTGCAAAATACTTCACTGTATAAATTTACCCGAGTTCCGCGGCTTCCCCTCGAACAACGAACGGGAGCGGCGAAGCACCGGAGTAAATTCGTCAAGAGTGCAAGTCCATCGGGCCAATGAAATAATGATACTTGTTATATTAAATTAATAACGAAGAGGCGAGTGGTCAACCTCCGCACTCACGTTACATCGCACGAGGACGACTGAAGGCAACGAGGCCTTTAATATATTACAAATGCAAATCTTCCGATGTCTATTTATACGTAATGGCTTAACGAGTGGACTGCGAGCGGCGAAGGTACGTGAGGCACATGTGCGCGTAGGCAACACCCTCCGGTTGACCACGTCAATGTTCACGATGTACAAGAACTGACGTCGTCGTCGATATCCTCGTCGTTCGACAGTATATAACTTTGCTCGCCGTTGTCGTCGATTGTACCAGAGACGCGCATGTATCTATAAACACTCTGGATGTGCACTGCTTAAGCCTGGCTGCAGTGAGTCGCGCGCGCCGAGTACCGACAAGCGCAATTAGCGTAATTAGGCCACGCTCTCTCTGGCAACAAAGGGCGACTTGTGCGTCCGTCGCGCGCGTCCAACTCTGATCGGGTCGTGAGAAACACATTCGTTTTTTTTTATCGTTTCTATCGTAGATTGTCCCAATGTCCGCGTTAAAAACTAGAAATACTCTAAATATTGAAATTTTCGCAACAATGTCGTTTTCTTTTTCTCGCAAAGGAAGTTTTTCAAAGTAAAAGCATACTCTGCAATTTTTTTTAGCTTTCCGGTGCGGAAATATTTGTGATGGAATGAAAATTACGAGAAAGCAGCCAATCTCGGTGCAGAAAATTTTATTTCGGTCAACTCAAAAATTTCTTTGGTACATTTTTTTTTTATTTGAAGTTTCGGTCAATTTGTAGATGTGCGATATGAAGTTGCACTAAATTTGATTCTAGTAATGCTTTCGCTCTTTAATTTTAGTTTGGTAGCTCGAGATTAGTTGTATTCAGCGTCTTACTGTTGATGGCTCAATTCCATGAGGGCGTACAGAACGTGTTCAAGCATAGCTTGTATGTCCTGTCGTTAGACCATCGATATTGATTATTCGGCAAAATGAAAGCAATGCAGGTTCTCATAAATTTTAATCACGTTAATTAGTTTTGACCAAATTCAATTTTGAAAAAAAGGCAACGAGGATTGTGTGATAAATTTCAGCTCGATAGTCCGAACCGTTTTTAAGTTATAGAGGTTTATATATTTTGTGCGATCTTCGACACATTGGAACGCTTTGAGTACTCTTAAAAAAATCTCAACATTTTATTTATTTTTCATGAAGATAAAGGTTTTCGCTACGAAGAAGCAAAAAATATTAATTTTGGGCAGGACAACTAAAAAATAAAAAGATGATTTTGGTATTCTCTATCGAACCACCTAGATCGATCCACTCCGTTCATTTTACATCTTCGTCATTTGCTAAATTGCGCGTGATTTTCTCTTTCATTATGAAAACAAGTTTGCCCCGAGACGACAAAACTCTATGAAAAATTCATTGGACGACCGGTCTTGGATGTTGCGAAGGCGTTCTTCGATGCTCTTTGATTATTCAGAGTCTCGGAATCGATGATCGAGAGATGAAATGACTAGGTTTTTTTTATTACGTCATCATTTGTGAACGGTGAGTTTTCAACCAGTCACGTTGAGAATCGCAATCTCACAAGAATCATTGTCACATAGCATTCACAGTGAAATAGGTTTTTTGTCCGCACAGTAAAATAGGTTTCTTGCCCGCAAACGCCCACGATACCTTTCTTGCTAATTGTACCAAAAAAAATGTTTTCCCTTCCCAAAAATGTCTCGTACTTTTGCAAATATTTAAAAATGAAATTAACGAGAAAATAATTGTGGGCGTTTGTGGGCAAAAAAGTCCGTCAAATGTACAAATCTTTTTTACTCTGTTCGGCGAACTTGCTTATTGCATCTCGGGATCGCGAGGAATTTATAGATCTCACGATTGAGTGGTTGACAACCACTGTGGGTCAATCGTATCAATTGTGACGAATGGAGCGTCGAGCGACTCTGGCTGGTTCGTTGACGACTCGACGGGACGAGCCCTTCTTCTTCTTCTTCATCGCCGCTTTGAATACGTAATTGGTTCACTCTCCTCGAACCTCCCGCACACGTAATCGTCAAACTCCCCTCACCGTGCCTCGCAAGATTCGCTCCCTCTGTTATAAATCAACGGGACGAAGATTCGTGATTTCGTGACGCTACGAATTCGACACCTGCGACACTTGTCGTCACGCACTTGTACGCTTGTACTTACACGTGACCCGATATTCTCTCCATCCTTCCACGCGCTCGACACTCCTAAGGGCAATAACTAACGCACGCGTTTATGTTTCCTAATGGCATATGCATGCCGTGTTGTAAATATACAACGTTTATAGCTATGCACACGTGGGAATTGGATAACGGAGCGGGACGTTGGTTGGTTTTAAGAAGCGCTGCAAGACAAACATTAAGGGGTTTTATGGACGTTGAGGAAAATGAACAGTAAGCTTTTAGCAATTTTGATATCCTAAATACTTTGCAAGAACGTTCGTTCGAGCAATCCCAAACTTTGCAAGAACGTTCTGAGAACTGTCATTGTATAAAACAACAATTTCGTGGCGGGTTGCTGTATAAAATATTAATCTAGGATTAAAACAGGTATCAAATTCGCCATCAGCGGGTAAAAATCCTTGAAAGATAGCCCCGAAACGAGTGACCAAAAAATGGTTGCCCGACCGGTTTTGTGAAAAGTTGCGACCTTAAGTATTTTTATAGTGTAACACATTCGATTCTCGATGGAATATCGCTAAGAGGTGTTCATTGCATTCGACCGAAAAAAATACACTAAAAACACCCTCGTTACAGTTTCGAAAACCGTTTTTCGGGTCGATAACGGGCACCGAAAAATTGTGATATAAAAGAATGCTATGTTTTGGTCGAAATGCAAAGGTAGCAAAAAATGGCGAGGTATTTTTTTCACGCTGAGAACGAAACCGAGTTTTTGGTAGAGTGAAGTTCGACGTTGGGAATCACAAAAAAAAAAAAACATTTCTCGCCGAATGAGACTCTTCGAAATAGATAAAGTATGAATTAATCGACAAAAAAATAATTTGTTACTAAAAATTATTGCATATCCATCGTAAAATAAATGTTATCTACTTTTTCGGATGATTGCCGAAAGTCGTCGCGAAGATTTCTCTATTTCGTAAGTTACGTTCGAAATGTCACGTAGTGCATCGAGGCCCGCATGGTCGTTTCCGGAAGGTCGTGCAGTCGAATTCTTCGAAGGAACCCTGCGTCGAACCCGAAGAAGTGTCCATCTCCGTGGAGAACAACGTTTTCACACGCAGGCCTTTCGTTTACATTCCTCGTCTGGTCTACGTGCATCGGGAGTAACTTCGAGGCGAGGGTGTCGGCCCTTTTACGAGGCACGACGACTGCAGCTGCTTTCCAGACATACCTCAAACCCTCATCCGTTTTTATTGTCATCCCCAGCCGCATCCGTTTCCCATGTCCCGAGCGCTATCTCGTCTGCCCGCTAAGCATATATATTTTTCGGTCTACCGTTTATCGTATTTTTATCTCGCAACAGCGTCGACAAACTCGAAGACATTTTTTTCGAATTCAGCACCGGCCTCGATTTTTAGATGCGTTTTGTCGAGTAAATTTCAGCAAACGCAGCTAAATCGCCAATAAGAGTAGAAAGGACGAAGCTCTCGCCGCAGTGATATTCACCGACTCGCCTCGTCGCTCTTCCACGTAAAACGGGGGAAACGGGACGAGGACGTAATTAAATCGGGTGCTGTCAGAGAACGAGCAATCACCGACTGCTCCAACTCACAGAGAGGCTCGATAATCGCTTGCCAAGCGTATGCACGACCCGGAGCCCTAATTACTCGGCCGAAGGGACACCGTCACTGAGCATCAAATTACAAGTGAAAATTGCATCAAACCAGGGTCGAGGCAAATATCTTTTTTTTTATATCTTTGCCCCATGTGGTCTTCTTCGTGGTGTCGCCGAAATAAACTTTGTCACTAAATTATCTATTTCGTATTTGTACTTTTAACTTTGTGTTTCACAATTCAGCTTGTGTTTGTGTGTACGAGGTATTTCATACGGAGCAGGCTAATTTAATTGATTATTCCAAAAATGTTCTACACTTAGAACATTAATCTTTTTTTGCACACGAACGAAGAGACGCTGAGTGAAGATTTTTTAAAAGGCGTCTCCAAATGACAAAAACAAATTAAATCTTTAATTCTCACTCGTGCAGATGAAATATTTTATACAGAACAGAGATATACAAAAACTTGTCGACACTCGACAAAACCCCGTTTGATGTAAAATATCCTGCAAATATAATTAATGACAACGATATCTTTATAAGTTTCCGGAATCTCATTTGCTTCTCCCGAGGAATTATGCAATCGGCTCTTATCGAATATTCAATTCCATGTCGTAACGAGGCAATTGCGATAGCGAAACTCAACAACAACAAACAATTCATTATCTGGGTTTAAAACACGCGTTCGAAAGTGACGTAACATAACGGAATCACGAATGAGAGTCACTGTCCGATACTACGGACACGTTCCACGTTAGATACTGTTACGTTTCTTCATAACACGCTCTTCACTATGATTGCTACGCTATAGCTTACCTCGAAACGGACACACACACACACACACACA
Source organism: Stenichneumon culpator (assembly GCA_964017025.1). Taxonomy (NCBI): domain Eukaryota; kingdom Metazoa; phylum Arthropoda; class Insecta; order Hymenoptera; family Ichneumonidae; genus Stenichneumon; species Stenichneumon culpator. The sequence continues at coordinate 15,386,125 of OZ024773.1, read as the reverse complement.
CACACAAAGCCGGAGAATTAACGAGGCAAAGCAGGAAAGACGTGACTGACAGAATCATTCTCGAGAACACAAAAAAGATTAAATACTTGTTACACCAAGCTCGAAGTGAGCACCGTAGCGTTGCTCGTCCAGACCCACGTGGCATCAAAAATTCTACACTCGGCACAGCCACAATATTGTCCCGAGCGGAGAATTAAAAAAAAAAATTAAAAGTGAAATACTTGTGACAGCGAGCCCGAAGTCAGCACCGTAGTGTTGCTCGTCCAGACCCACGTGGCATCAAAAATTCTACACAGGCACACTATTGTCCCGTGCAGACAATCATTTTTTTTTTTTTTTTTTTTTAAAGAATCCGTAGTACTTTTTACACCGAAGCAGCTTAAGCATACACGAAATTTTGGTCGACGAACGCACCGGAGACGAATTATATTGAAGACCGTCTTTCGAGTGGTTTGACCAGTGCGCACGTTATGTGTGTTCCGTCCTTTATTTGTGTGCTAGAGCAACACAATCGAAAACATTCTCAGGCACAAAAAAAAACAAAATACTTGTTAGACCGAGTTCGAAGAGAGCGTCGTAGCGTTGCTCGTTCAGACCCACGCGGCATCAAAAATTTTACGCTCGACACACTGAGAAGAAAGCTTTCTCTACGAGGAAGCAAAATGGGATAGTAAAATCAACAATACTGACTTTACCATAAAAAATAGTTCCCAGAGGGAACGTTTACATTTTATAGTTACGACAGTCACAAAATATCATGGTTGCAACTATAATTATAATTTGACCAATTAAATATATACTATCTAAAAACTATCTATATAGACGTTCCTACTGGGAACTATTGGTATAGTAGAAAATACCATCCTTTTTCTCAATGCATAGGCACACTTCTCTATTGACCAGAGCGATTGAAAAAAAAAGAAAGTGTCCGAAAAGTGTCCGCGTACACCGCAGCTAGGCATACACAAAGTTTCGTCGACGGACGCACCGGAAAGGAATTATATTAAGTACTCTGATAACGTTTTCAAATGGCTCGACCACTGCGCACGTTGTGTGTCTGTTTGGCCTTTATTCTGTTCGGGAACAGCACAATTGAAAACGTGTATGAGCGACGTGGAAAAAGAGGTGGCACCTGCTCACTCAATTCTTGTCCAGAATTCACGCCACTCGAAAATTCCTCGGTGTGACCGCCTCGATCTAAGCGGGTGCGGCGTATCGCAGGAAATGAGATTACTTACGCAATGAACTGTAGGAATGAACCTTTCTATCGTAGATACACGTTTGTCTCTATTGCAGATAGAATTTAACACTATCAGCTGAAAAATGTAATTCGTGAATGCTCTTTTAACTCTTTGAAGCATGACGTTTCACAGGTGATACACCTCTTTTGATTCAGAAAAAATGCATTAATAACCAACCGATGTATTTAAAACGTCGTACTTGTAAAAAAAAAAAACCAATGCTTCGGGGGTTTAACGGCCGATGGGAAAATATTCTCTTGCAATAGTCGGATAATTTGTATCGTAATAATTTGATTGTCATATCAGCATGTTTCGTTCGTGACTGTTTATTTATTCGGGCATTTTGTGATTTGTTTTTTTTTCTGCCAAGACTCTATAATTACGATGGAAATAATGGATTTATTCACGGTGACCCTAAAAGGGTCGAGTCCATTGAGTCTGATGAAATGATGGAATGATCCATACATCACTAATTTGGTAATTTGCGTTCATATCCGTTGATTTTTCCATAATCCATTCGTACGAAAAGAGTGAATAATGTAGACTGCGATTACCAAATATATTTTCTCCCAAAAAGGAATTATGCTTGTAATTTTTTTAATACATGTTGCACAACGCTTGGTCTCGATCCTTAACTGCAAAGGACAAAGTGTGAAAAAAACCCAAATTTGACACAAACAAAAACAGAATTGAATACACCGTTACTCAGAAAAAAAAATGTTGATAAAAGTTCATTGATTCGACTAAAAACGTCTGTAAGAAAATTGAGAAAATCAGCGCTGTATTCGCTATAATCCACTAGCAGTCAAGGCTCGGATTACATTTTGAATTTTTTTCTTTTTTTTAAGTGATCAGAACATTAGACTTTGTTCGGCACATGGTCACCGGAACACTCAGATTGCGTTATAAAATAATGGTGACTTGCGCGGCGTCGATGCGATGACAGGCTCTCTCTCGCCACTGTTCGCTACTATTATTCACACATACCGTTCTCGCCACTCGCATTGACTCATTCGTCGAAATACGCACGATGATTCGTTCGAAGCTTGTACAACTAGGAAAAAAAAACAATACTTGGTTTACGGTGCAAACTACAAAGTATGTATAATACCGGCTTCCCGGGTGTTATCCCGAGTGTGACTCGAACGGACTACCGCGCACGCGCGCATACTCCGCGCGAACGTCAATCTTTTTTTCTTCTTATCACAGGAAACGCGAGTCCTTACGCAACACTCGCGCGCGTTCACTTGTATTTACTATAAATTTTACTATACGAGTTTGCTCTCGCGTTGGCGCACGCTGTTTATACTATCGTATATTATATATCTATCTATACATAAGAACACTTCCGAGTATCTCGTCAATGGGATTGCGACGTCTCGGGCTTGTGTTTACTATACATATATTTTTTACTATAATAATATCTCGAAAGGGAATTTCCTGAAGGAGTAAACCGGCACGACCCGCTGTTACAGATTGTAGAAAAGCGTCACGGATGTCGAACACGAGGACGCAGCACTCCCAATGAAATTCTGTACGGTATTGCTGCACGGTGCTGAACGGAGAATGAGTTTGTACAAATACCCATACAGCTTCTCGATAGTGTAAACGCGGCGCCGTCGAACGCACACGCGTTCATCGAAACACCGACAAAATCCGTCGGTGCATAAAACGTAAAAAGGTGTTGATGTTTATAGAGAAAATTTGTGAAAGTTTTTTTTAGTGAATATTTACCGACAATTTTGAATGAAGTGTGATTCATTCGAATCAATAAATTCGATTTTATTTCGATAAATCATAACTTCATACTGAAGAAGTATGAATATTGTGACTGTTGGAAAAAAGAACGTTTAATTGATTTCAATAATACTCTTTCATGGTATACGTTTTAACGTTTGACACAATCTTGACAATTTTGATGCCTCTGCGCAAGCGCATGTTACATTATTGATGTTGGTTTTTAAAGTGTTGTAAATTTCCGGTCTACAATGTATTGATCCGTGAAAAAAAAATTGCGATAAATTTATACTTTCAGCACTTTGTCGCATCTCGTGGAGTTTACGATTTGGTTGTGTCACTTCCAACGTGTTAATGTTTGAACGGTGTACATTCGAAGGCGCCTCATGGAGACGTAAAGATTATTGCAATCGTAAAGTTACGCATGCGCGATCGTTGCTTAACGGCTTTCGGTCGGCAATTCGAACGCGTTTTGAAGTCTTCTAAATTTCCGGTCTACAATGTTTTGATCCGTAAAACAAAAAAAAACATTTGTTATAAATTTACCATTTACACTTTCAGTACTCTGTCACATCTCGTGGAGTTTACCATTTGGTTGTGTCACTTCCAACGTGTTTGAACGGTTTACATTATAAGACACCTCATGCGACGGCAATGATGTATTTTTCTTCAAGCCGCTGGTGCGGCTATCGCCGTGGCTGACGATCTTGAAGTATTTACAAAGCTGGAAATTTATCACGGGAAACGACGGGAGTCCTTACGCAAGACAAGTGCAGCTCGTTCGGCCTCATCTTGCAATCGCGTGAGCGCCATGTACGCCGAGTTTCACAGTTTACTATGCGTACAGCCGAGACTATCATTATTAACGCGAGTTACTCACAGAGCGTACGCGCCGCGAACTGCGCTTCCGGTCTCTCTCGCTCGCTCTCATAAAATGGACCGCAAGAGAGCTAAAAAGCCCGACGTCATCTTACTCTTGGAATTATGAAAATTCGTCATTCGTCTCGCTGTTAGATTCGATCGGGAGACGACGTGGGCGAGACGTATGAATATTTAAATACTCACGCGCCCGAAAAATTATAAATTGTCAGGTGAATGCAGAAAAAAAGTTACTTTTTGTAAACAGTTAACTCATTTGCTTTCGAGTTTCAAAAATAAATTTTAAAAAACCTCTGATCAAGGTTTTCTTTTTTTTAAATAAATACAAACAAACAAAAAATTACCTTTTTTAAACAGTTAGCTCATTTTCTTTCGAGTTCCAAAAATAAATTTTAAAAAACCTCCGATCGAGGTTCTTTTTTTTGACAACTTTTTCACTTGAAAGTTAATTGCAGACACTCCGCTTCGTATCGAATATCGATCTTTTTTTTCTTGTTGTCGGCATAAAAAAAATGAGCTAACAAGTGCCATTCAGAGATACCGAGGGAAAGCCGGAAGCGATTATTTTCACTGAATACCCGTAATCAGTCGAAGTGCTCAATCAAATCGTTTCACGATTCATTGAAGCTTCCATAATTCGCGGAATATATGGATATAATGTTTAAATATGTCGCGGAACGATTATAGTTCTGTGTGTATCGTAATTACACCAGCGCATCTTTTTCCATCGATTTTCTCTGCTTGAGCGGTTCCTTCTCGAGGATCTCGCCAAAATTTTCGCGAAAACGCGTCGCCCGAAGTTCCTCCATGTCGTGTGCCAGACGCTCGAGCAAGTCCTTGAATACATAATTGTCAAGATTCTTGGCTATATAGTACAGGAAGAGCCAGTCACCGAAGTAGTATTCGTTAGTCACTCTGAGAACGCTCCACGGATTGTACTTGCCCGGGCAGGCCATCGAGAACACCAGTCTGTTGAAAGTTTTACTCCTGCAATTGAAAATAAGTTTTTAAAAAAATTATAAAAAGTAAGAAAAAAATGCATCGTTTTCATAAAATTGCAGCTAAAATACTTCGTACCCATGTTTCCTTTTTTTTATACACAAAGACAACGAGCTTCTAATTAAATTTTTGATAAAATTGGAATTCTGTTCCACAGGACACGAATAATAGAGTCGTTATTCAGCGGAAACCAATCAAAAGGTACATTTTTCACTGTCACCCGAAAAAAAACATGAAAATCAAAATTTAAAAAAATCTACTTCCACATAAGTTAGTGTACTTGGACACAATGCTTCAGCACGTTAACTCAACATTTTCGACATTTAATTATCGTGTAACTTGTGACAATCAGAGTCACTTGTCTGCTGTATTGCGTGCCAAATTTCTGCGGGTTTGATACAGCCGTTCTTGAGCTACAGAGATTTGAATTTTAAAGGCATGGCACATACACACGCACACACATTAATAGACATTTTTTTTCTAAATGTCTTGACATTTTGGAACATTTTTAAACATGACGATATTAAAAACACGGAAAAAAATTTCATGAAAACAACGGCTTTCTCAATGAGAAAGCGAAAAAAACCAGCGCCGATAAAGTCACAGACCTGGCATGGAGAACCATCGTCAGAATTCTCCAGACGAGTCCCAGTCCGGTGATGATTGCGAGAATTATGAACCAGAACCACAAAAACGTGTAGATCTTCTCATTGACGATGTTGAGCGCCATCACGCAAAGCGCATCGTGCTTCTGAATCGATCCCGACGGGCCGTACTTGTGAAAAGTGCACTTTGTCACTTTGGGAAAAACGATATCCAGAGGTCCCATTCTTTGGCCGTAGTTGGACTCGACGGCGGTCTGGCCGATACCGAGGAACGCACCGGCGAGGAACCAATCGGTTATGTAGATCTGGGCGAGAACGTTGATGAAGTTGAGAACCTCGCAAAAGCTAAGGTAGTAAGCCCAGGGACGATTAGCGTGAAGGCGATTTATGAACGCCGTACGTATCTGTTGAATTTTATCGTCTCGGTCGCCCCGCGTCGGTACCGATTTTCCGTCGTCCAGGTCGACCTTCTTGTCGCCCAGCGACAGCGACGCCATGTGCAGACCGGATACGAGCATCTTCAGTCGACCACCTTGAAAGATTAGAAGCGTGAGGAAAAGCGTTTTTTTTTTTACACGGAAATCCTCAAGCGTGACCGCCGTGAATCACACGTTTTTTCCCTGACCTTCGGTCGTGCGCCATAGATAGTGCGGGATGTAGAAAAATATCGCTTGGAAGAAGAGAACAAACGGAACCCACTGATAGTAAGCGTGATGGACAATTTCGTCTTCGTGAGTCGATGGCCCGATTCCAGGGTGAGGAAGGTCGCCACTCTGCACCAGAGTCGCGTTCATGTGTTTCACCTACGGAGCAATAATTTGTCGATTAAACGAATGTACCTGTAAGCGAAGTTCTGTCGTGATTGTATGAGGCGCCTCTTCTGAAGAGATCAATTGGAGTGCTCAGCTTAAGGGGAGGCTAAACACGTATGAGTGCGAGAAAAACAGAGTTAAAATGTATTCAACATTTTTACTGTTTCTCTCGCATTCATACGTGTTTAGCCTCCCCTTAAAGAACCTGCACGGAACACTAGTCGAACGAGTGCTAAATTTTCACAATTGTTTGTCCGAAATGTTGTGCATTTTTTTAACAGTAACGAGAGTATGCAGACTTGTATTGCTGCATGGGTCCTCAATCAAGGAAGTTATTGATAACGATGTTTTTGCAAACGCATAAATTGATAAATGCACATATTCATGACGAAATATTTTCGTTGAGTTTTTTCAAGAAATTTCCAAGGTGAGGGTCACGGCCAAAACGAAATGAGAACGCCTCGCAAGCGAACGCCTCCGCGATCTGGGTCAAGGCGAACTTTGATATGTGCCACAAGATTGTTGGATTTTCTTCTGATTTTTGAATTACGAATAATTTTTTTTTTTTTTTTTTGCCGAAATGTATCTTATATAGTTGGCCGCTGAAATAAAATCTAAAGAAAATAAATGAGAGTGATGTTTTGAGCAGATGCACCAAGATAAAAAGGCTGAAATACTTGATATATTCTGGATTTTTTTTTATCCGCGCACAAAACTCTCGCACAATCCCTCCCCTAATAGGGGCATACGCCGGGTCGTCTCTAAAAATATTAACTGTTTGATGCAAAGGTATTTCTTCAAGTTTGTATACATAAACTGGTATACTTAACTTCATGTGCAATTGTGATGAAAAATCAATGTTCTGTGTTTATAAAACATTAGAAAAACTTTCTTTTTAATAATGTTCTTGAATTTTACTATAAAAGTCCTTTCATTTTTATAATTTACTTTAACTTCGATGAAAAAACTACACTCATTTTTCAAAAAATCGAAAAATTCATTCCAGTCCGGTGCATTAAATTTACATTTTTTTTCAGTGATCGATATATCGTACGGCTAGAACAACAGTATAACAATGTGTATGGTAATCTCATTAGAGACGTTGCACTATTATTTTAGGGGTGCAATATATAAATAGCTATTACCTTTTTCATACGAATTTTTAAAAAATGTTATAAAAAAGTATTAAAGTTACTTACGACGGTGAAGGTTGAAGTGAAGAAGCAGAATGTATCGATTACGTTTGACGGAACGCCCCCGGCTGTGATGCATCTGCGGAAACAATTAAGAAGTTCATGCCTAAAATTAAATTCCCTTCCAACACCGAAAATCAAAATTTCCAGCGTTTATTTTTCGGTCTCAACGACACCATCGGAGTCTCGGCGAGATGGAGCTTACTTTATATGTTCGCCGATGAATTGTCTGGAGGAAACGAGCAGAGAGCCGGCGAGCAGTGCGAGAAACGTTGCCCTGTAGTGTAGCCTGAACACTGCAATCGCAAATACCATAAATCTCAAAAGTGCCCACGTGTCATACGAGAAAGTTTATCGAACTCGGTTGTTATAGTGCAACGTTATAGCGCGTATTTATAGTACGTATTTTCAATTAACCCGTTCGAAGTAATATCGTGGAAGTCGCCACGGAGTTATCACAGATCGGCGACGCTATCGCAACGTCGTTACGTGCGTCGAACCCGGCGATAATTCTCGGGCTTTTGTAACGATCGTTGCTCAATCGCCACATTTAACGGGCAATGCGATAACGAGGATGTTTTACCGATGTTGTCGATTCTCGCGGCATCCTGGGAGACTTTGAGCTTCACGTGATCCTTCAGAACGGAAAATGTCGCAAAAACTGTGTTCGCCATTTTTTATCTCACCGCAATTGTCCCGAAGAGATTAAACTCGAGCGATGACTATAGGTCAATATAAAAAAAAAAAAAAAAAAAAACCCCTCGGTTATTAAACCAATGCCCCGCGGATGGTGGTCTAAATCGCCCAGGAAAGCCTTTCGGGATTCCCACGTTTACGGTTCGGCGCAGCAAGACACCGGACGGAACTTACGCGAAGACTGAGATGGAACCACCCGTCAGAGCATGAAATCGCGTCTTTCGTAGACACCTTATCTGCTGACGAGGCAGTGTGAGTTGTCTTGGTGGTGACAGTTTGCGCGAGTGAGATTCGAGAATCTTTAGAGCTATATCAATGGAATGAGGGGGGGGGGGGGGGGGAGGGGGGCAATGTTTTGAAGAAACCGATAGATTCGAGCCGATAAGAAAATAGATAAGTCCGTTCCAATTGTAGTGAGTAAAGCAAGATTCGTCGGGAATAATGGCTAATACGATTCGAGGGTTTACCTGCGAGTCGACGATTTTTCTTCAACTGTCTGAAGCCTAATAATTTCCTTTTTTGTTTATTTATTGTGCAAATGCGTTGATTATATTCAACCTTTTGCGTCACTTGACTTGGTGGAAAAGTATCGAGATTGTTTTTTTTTTTTGTTTTTTTTTTTATTGCGCGTACCTATTTTTATACGAAGATATCAGCTGAGTTAATCATCGGCGTCGCCTCCGAGAAAAGATAATTCACGGGATGGCACGCGATTGGGTTACAATTACAGGCTCGCTCGCGGGGATGTTGATCGAACGCTTTGTCGTTTAAAATGTATACTTTGCTTATGTGACGAGCGCGACGATGGTTACGGCTGATTCTGCGTCTTGGGAACTCGCTGAATAGCATAGCTCGAGGATTATAGGTGACACGCGTTATCAGGGCGTTCGCCGGTTCGCATTCGCGGCTGAAATATTATCACCGGGTGTTTCCTCCGAGCGAAGCGCGATTGCTTAGAAAATTGTGAACGGTTTGCAAATTTTCTGGTGTCGGTGAAAAAATCTTTCCGACGAACTCGAGGTATTTCACGCGAAATTCAACACTAAATTTTTAGGGAGGAAAACATCTCATGTATATTGTTAGGAAGCGGCTCCGAAAAACCGGAACATCGGAAAATGAAATATTAAAATCGAACTACATTTTAACCTTAAGTTAAATAATATTTTATATAAGTTTTAAGGCTAACATTGTATATAATAAAGTTGGAAGCTCATCCATGGGTTACCAATGGCCGCTTGATTTCGAATTCCATGGGTTTCTAACGAACGCTCGATTTCCAGAGTCTATTGTTTTACAATCTATCACCTGTCAAAATGTCACCTCGACAGTTCTTGACCCTGTTAAATAATCTGCGTATCATTGACGTGCCAGGAAAGGTTAGAATATTCTGATTGTCATTTGAAACTTTATTTTGGATATAAAATAGATAGATAGCACGGGAGTAAAATCCGAACATCACAAATCACTCCCACATGCTATATTCTTGAAATTTCAACGTTCATAGCGTATGGGAGTGAAATCCGAAAATCCTAAATCACTTCCGTATGCAATATTCTCGAGAAAATCCTAAATGACTTCCATATGCTATATTTCCGAAATTTCGGCATTCATAGCGTATCGGAGTGGAATTTGGAAATCCTAAATCCCATATAGCACACAGGAGTGGAATTTGATATTCGAATCGGAAGTACGATTTGGTTCCTTAAGAATATGTTATCCGGCGATCGCGATTTAATAGACGAAGCTGTTTTCTAACCGAGCTGTCACGTTATGATATTTGAAAATATTTAACTAACCGAGCGAATGCAATTTCATTGGATTGCTTCACTGCAGCATTTGTCATAATCTACTGTCAACAATAAATAACATAAATAAGCGAACTTAGCGTCCGGCGCGAGGCGCCCCATCGCTATTATGAATAATTTTATTTGGCCGACAATGTTCAGATATTCCAGAAAAAAATGGATTACACTTTTTATTACTGACCGAGTCTGTTTCACATCGCCTAGAGTGTGTAACTGAAATTTGAGCTCGACTTTGATTCTAAAATTGATTTCACAAATAATCGGAAAACTGGTGTCCCACTTGATATCAAATGCCTCGTATAGAAAAGTATATCTACAACTCGATAGAATGTTCTAATTTCACCATAAAAAAATAAAATAATCCTGTGACTTATACGTCTAATTTATTATCTCGCTTCAATCTAATCCAACGATTCCGCAACGACTATTGAAACAAACAGCGTGAGGTCCTAATATCACGTCTTATATCGTTCGAGCGTGAATCATTCTGTAAAATTTTGAAGCCCGTCTGGCAGTGTATATAGGCATAACGTTTCGTATGCTCACGCATGAATATCTAGGTAACCGTGTCGTCACTGTCGAGCGGTGCCAACGGTAAATGCCATAAATGTTCACCTGTCTCTGCCTTACCGCGACATTCTTCACAAGAGACTCTCCTCGCCGCTACGACAGTCTCTGTTGGGCTTGTTCATTGCCATCGAGGCATTTATTAGCTACGCGTTCGACTGTCTTCGATTCCTGGAATGGGAACCAACTTCGCACAGCGAACCGATCGGTATCGGCGGCAACGGGACCATAGAACTGAAAATAATTAATCTTTGACGTGAATTGTGGAGACCTCGTCGATCTCGGTAGCCGGCAAGTTTTACACTACTCTGGAGATAGAAAACTGACCGCACGAAGTCCACGCGGTACTCTAAGAGAAGAATTTTTTCCGGAAGACAGGTTGGCAACATTTTGAGCATCCGGTTAAAAATTTCGTGGTCAAGACTAAGAATTTTGGGAACAAAACTAAGAATTTTGTAGACAAAACTAAGAATTTCGTGGACAAAACTAAGAATTCCAAAAACTGAGAATTTCGTCGATCAAATGTTTTTAATCTACGTATACATAAAAAAAATTTGATCGACATACTTTACCGGTATAACTCACAAACCTAAAACAAACAGTATATTGGGGTAATATCTGCCATAGCGAAAAATACCATAATTTCTAGCAGAATGTTTTAAGTTTAATTCGAATGTTTGTCAGGATGTCGCTGTAGTTTCCGTATCGCACCGATGAAAAGTTTCGACTTCCTGCATTCTCGACTACAACTAATTGGTAGCGTCTCGGCTAAATTTTATTTTTTTATAGTTGGGGTCGAGACGTTACCGCGTCTCTTGATACCTGAAAGTTCTGTCGGTTTTTATCAGATTTATGGTAATTTCTATCAGACCCTTCTCTCAGTGTACTGGCACAGGCCGCACGCCGTGGCGGCACAATGAAGACATGTGTGTCCTCAGGTGACGATATTGTGACATTACAGTGTGTTAAACCAAGAATCTGCCTGTACCGTTCCTGCATTCTATGGGAAACTCCACAGTCTCGACGTGAAGCCCCACATCGAGCTGGAACTGTGGAAGCAGCTTCTGGTATCAAAACGCCGTATCGTCAGAATATCGTCACGTGCGGACACACGTATCTGCATTGTGCTGGCACGGCTTGTCGGTTGTTACAGCACGCTTTTCTTTCTGGGGCACTTTCATTGGAAGGAGAAATTACCATAGAGATCTTTCGCGCGCTCGCTCGACTTCCTCAAAAGTTACTCGTTGTTACTCGAGCAGCCGGAGATTGTGCATAACTGCGTTCAATTAAAAACGGCGCTTTTTTTGTTGTTTCGAGTAATTGCGTAACATTTCAGAGGTCGTAGAACCCGGACTTGAAAATTGGAGGGCATTCCTGATCGACACGTGTAATAAAATATGATTTCATCTGACGGCGTCAACTGTTAAGTTTTAACGCGGTTATTATCAGTTATCGGCATCGCTTTATCTCTCCCGCTATCGAGAGCAACGGCAGTATTAAATCTCCTGCGCGTTGAACTTTAAATGGGGCTGAAAAATAGTCGCAAATCCGGGAGCATTATTAATTTTTTTATCTTCGCATGCACTAAACGAATGTAATCGCACCCAGAAAAAAAAATTATTTCACGTCTGACCCGCAAAAAAAAAATTATTTAATCAAATAAATATTATTCGAGCCGAAGCGTTATTTGCTCGACATCTTTTTTTCTGGGTGTAGAAATACCTAACGGTAGATACTTCAGTGTCGCTGCACCTCGCGGCCCGAAAAAAAAAACATTTCTCTTCCATAATATTTTTAGAAGCGGACTGAGAGATTTGTGATTCAACGTCGAAAGACACTCCTAAGTTATAAAAATATAATTTCCTCGTTGGAAAAAGAGATTCCTTCAAGCTGCGTACCAGCGATTGGCATATCTGCGTGTCTCTCTCTCTCTCTGTCTCTGCCCAACGCCGCGGATACGCTAATAACTAAATATTTATTTAATCAAATAAATATTATATGATGCGGCTGAAGGATTTCGGATGATGGCCAATTGGCAGCATACACGTGATTTAAGTCCATTATATATCAAAAACTCTTCCATATTACATACTGTTAATAAATCCACTACTACAACTACTATTATTTGACTCGAAGCGTTATTTGCTTGCATTTATTTTCTTGGTCTAGCAATACCTAACGGTTGGTATTTCAGTATCGGTGCACCTCGTGCCCAGGAAAAAAAACAACAAAAAAAACCTCTCCCATAATATTTTTAGAAGCGAACTGAGAGAGTTATGCTCCAATGACGGAAGACACTCCTATGTTACAAAAATATCATTTCAAAAATATAAAAAAAGGATCCTTCCAGCTGATACCAGTGATTGGCATATCTCCGTCTCTCTCTGCCCAACGCCCCGGCTAGGCTAATAACTGGTGGTCGTAGACCAACTGTAGATGGTGCTGTTCGGTGCCTGCGGTGCCTCGTGGACGTCGAAGAGATCCGGGGAGGGCCCACGGTGCAGTTGGCCCCGTACACGGTAGGGACTTTGACCGGCCGTTGCCCTCGCGACGTCGAGAGAACTCCACGAGTCGAAGTAGCAAGAACTCGACCGGTCTTCACCAACGCCGAAGGATCTGCTGCTTCTCTGGGTGCATTGGGTGCCGGTTAAAGTCGCTGCTTCTTCTTCGTCGTCTTCTTCTTCAATCCCGATGAGCCTTTTCTCGAGTGTGCGCAGCGCAACGTCTTCGGAGGCAGCGCTTTCTTGCGCCTTCTCGTGTACCTGTCCGAGATCACGTCCGCCGAGGAGGAGACGACGAGAAACGTAGAATGACATGGGAACGGGAGGAAGGGAGAGAAAGTTGCCGACGTGCAGACGCCGAACGACGATTGAATGACAAGAAATACCGGCAATGATCCGGGAGGGAGAGCGAGAGGCGGAGAAATAGACCTCTGGAAGGAATTTCCTGATTGGATCGAAACTGCTCAGATCGACGTGTGATCGAACTTTCAAACGTACGGGATATTATTTCGGGGCAGCGCATATATCTTTTTATAGTTTTCTTTTTTAAACCTGTTGTTATTGTTGTTGTTGTTGTTATTGTTGTTATTGTTGGCACCCAGATTTTTGATCATCTTGTGGTCGGTCAATCTCGACGTGACGAATGATTATGCAACAGAAGATCGCATTTTTAGACTACACTGGATTTTTAAAAAAATTGTAATCGCCGTGGAACAACTGTTTTCGCTTGAAATTTTTTCTAAATATGATTTTCGATGTTTTCGAACATTGTTAACACTCTAACACGGAAATCTCGACTTTTTTCTCACTAAAACGAAGCGTCCTCCACGAGGAACCAAAATCACAGAAATCCTCCCGATTCGTCTGCAAGCGGCAGAAATATCGACAGGCCGATAAAAAACAATAGACGACCCACTCAACCCGAGCATCGTACATGCCGCGCTCGTCTCACTAAGGTGAGACGAGTGTGTTCACCGTGTATAAAATTACTATTCCCCTCACAATAAATAGATACGTATCGTATGTCCCGGTGAGGAAGTCACAAACAGTGAATCTCTACTATATTAATCCCCGTCGCACGATGAAGCGCCTTGGTCTTAGTGTCGCGAGTCATGAGCGCATCCGAGTCTATCGCTGTAGTTGCAAAACAAATGCCATCAGCGTTTTCGCCAGAAGGGCTCTTCTTACCGACTCGCTGGAATCGGTCGATGTAAAAAAAGACCGTGGAAAATTATTTCTCTTCGGTTGGTAACGGATGCGATGCACGGTCAGCTGGGAAGATTAGCGCGCAGCGCGATGGACATCCTCGAGTAACGCGCACCCCGGTGCGGTTAGCGGAGCTCAGCGACTTCGTCGATTCCTCTCGCGTAGTACAGTAGAACCTCGATTATCCCGAACAATTGGGGTTGAGCCTAGTTAGGATTAACGATTATTCGGATAATTGAAATTTTGAGACGAAAAATAAAATACTTTTGGGAGAGCGGGACAAAATGGGACATTGGGGCAAAACGGGGCAATGGGACAAAAGGCCATTTTCCATTAACTTTCGGATAGTGGCGGTGGTGGTGAGTGAGGCAAAAAGGCGCTGAAAATAAGTAGAACATCAAAAGAAGATATCTAACGATATGCCGGTCTCGCTTTAAAAAAATGTCCTATTTGTTTTTTACGACACAAGAACATTGCGCTTCCGTTTGTAGGTGGAAGTATTGTTCGTCGAAGCTACGACGCACTCAACTACAAATTAAATGTAATATTATTCGACATATCTTTAATATATGTAATATATTTAATGTATTTAATCGCAAATCATATTTCACATACACGACTACGAATATCTCTGCGCGGTACCAAAAACCAATAAACACAGCGCGAAAAACCGCACGCAAGCGGTCCAACATTTAATGCGTAATGCAAGCTTGTTCGCGCCTGCAACAAAGCAGCGCTCGACGATGAAACGACATCGACATTTTGCGCCATGTTTTGGATAACATAAATTCGGCAAAAATCCCTCGCAGTTCGCATAACGGAGGTTTGGATAATCGAGCTTCTACTGTATTATAGTTTTATCGAGTATCTCCGGTTGTACAGTTCGTTGCTTTACGCGCCCGGGGCTCTGCCGGTTGCATATTAGCGGGCAATTTACTGTAGCGTATTCCTCGAGCGATTCTCCGCTCCCTTTGTCCGGCATACCTTCCGTCGGCCGGAGCGAGCGTGGCGCAGCATCGAGCACGCCCTTTTGCGCTCGCCGAGTGCTCGCGTCAGCGGACTCTCCTCGAGTCCGACGAGAGAACGCTCGAGTGTTGTTTAACTCCCGCGAAAGTCTCCCGAGGTCCCTGCAACGCCACACACGGGGAGATACACCGAGAGCGCGTGTGCAGCGTAATAATAAAAGGCTGGTTGAGGACGCTGAGAGTTAAGTGTGTGCGATCTCGTGAGTCCCTCGGGGGGCCTCAAGCTGTTACGTACCACACACCGAAGGCCGACCGGGTCGATACTGGACCCTGCGCCGACACATTGCAACCTGCATGATCTACACTTTGACTACCTGCGGATCGCTTCTCGGCCGACACTGGCAATAATCGTTTAAACGTCGTTAAGAGGCAAATTAATATACGATGCAACTACTATGCAGCGCTTTGTTCGACCAGCCTCTCTATCCTCCGGGCTACTCTTGTCGACTCACTTCGGTAAGCCTTACGAGGTGTTTTTGTATTTTTTTTTTTTTTTTTTTTTCGTTCGATTTGTTTCGTAGTAATTTTTCAACAATTTTTTATACTGGTATGTTTTCAAAACGACAATGACAAGGGAGATTCGAAGGGACGAAGGGATCAAGGGATGAAGAATTTTCACCATGAAAAGAAAAAGATCGTATTAAAAAATTATAATAAAAAGAAATTATTCATCTTTTTTCGCCACCTCGAACCATGGAAACTATGTATAATTCATATATAAACTATCATGCATAGTTGTTACGTTACATAATTCATTTTTTTTTAGTAAGAACAAAAATTATATTAAAATTCAAAATATTAACGATTGCGTATCTCTTTTTTTAATTCGCAAAGTTCCCTCTACGAGAAAATATTTTCCGTCAATTTCTGGACGTTTTCTCACTGCCTTCAATGAATGTGAAACACGGAAGAAATGTAGAAATTTTTTTTTTTTTATAAAAATATACCTCCCTAAATGGCAAAGGAAAACTACGGTCGAAAGTAAACTTGCCATAGCCAGTGAAAGGGTTAATAAGCGTGGAGGCAAGGCTGCGGCTCGCCACCCTTCGCGGACGGTCCGAATAATTATTTCATCGTTTGCTGCGCCGTTGAAACTGCGGTTCTCCCGGTGCGGCGGCTGATCTATGGCATCGGTGAGAACCGCGTGGTTTCACGAGCGAAACGACGTGTGTTACACGGTACGTTTATAATAGCGCGTAATAGTCGAGCAATCCTAGCCCGGAGAACCCCTCCGGACCAGGCAAGCCATTACGAATAAATTGAAGGTCAAAACGCCGCATGTGCTCGGACGTCGATACCGGCTCGCTCCCATGTCCGCCGACGATGCACCGGAGAACACGTATTCACCCGACCAGCCCTGTGCATCGTCGACAACTTACGCGACTTTGATACATCTCTCTTGCTGCTTCGCGAGCGAGCTCCACACGAGCCTCCGGAGAGGATATCAAGAGGATTGGGTTTCCAGAAACGCGAGATCGGTAAAAAGTATTGATAACGTTGACAATGATGCACAGATGGACTTATGCGGGTTTGTGCAATTATATTTAGCGCGCTCCATCAGCGATATTCCATAAATTATTACGTAAATTGTTTTCTTTACATCTTCATTGTCCTTGAAAACTGTGAAGACGAATTGCACCGATATACGCAGAGGCAACATTGAAACACTGCAGCAGTTAAACTGTACATACATTACTTTGTCTCAATGGGTTGACGATTATTGACATATTCGCCACTTTTTACAATAGTTAACTCTTTTTTTACGTCGATGAATGAAAGATAGACGCTTCGACGACTTTTTTAGTGTCGAGAATACAAATTTTTGGGCATGGATCAATACAATTCCGGTTTCTTCGGTCGAAATGCAGAAATTGATAAGCCGGATGGCGGATATTTTTAATTAAACGGTGAGGTGTTTTGTGATTGTGTTTCCAGAAACGCGAGGTCGGTGAAAATGATTGATAACGTTGACAATGATACACAGATGGACTGGTAGGCTTATGCAACTGTCTACATTTAGATTCGCGCTATATCGTTTATATTCCATTTAATTGGTATTTGTTTTTTCAACTGTTCATATTCATATTTATTGTCTTTCCACTTTTTTCACGTACTGGTCTTTTTTCATGTAAGAAAATACACGCTTCGATGACATTTTCCTTAGTATCGAGAATGACAATTTTTGTATAGGGATGAAACACTTCCGGTTTCTTCGATCGAAAAAGCAGAAATCGAGAAAACGGATGCAGGTAATTTTCATTTAAACGTACAAAATTTTTCTCATACGAGCTATTTTTTTACTATCCTTTTCACAGTTTTCAACTTCCGGAAATAAAATGAATTCCGAAGTATATAATGACGTCGTTATTGTATTTTAACAAACTCGACACGTCGAAGTATCGAGTTTTAATTAATGCGAAGTAACGAAAGCACCTTTCTGCGGTTTCTCGATCGATAAAGCGGGAATCGAGAAGCCGAACGGGGGGGTTTAATTTTTTTTACGAACCCTGCCAAGGTCTTCGCAAGCAATTTATATAATTTCATTATTACCTTTTTCAACAATCTTCCGATGCGCGATCGAAAAGAAGAGAACCTAGGAGAGTTTTGGAAAATAACGAGGTCGAAATTTGTACAGATTGTCAAACGATTTATTTATTATATCCTGTCCTCTCTTGCGCATCGCATTCATATTCATCTTAATTTTATTACAAGTGTCGATTGTTGTCTGTGTGTAAGGAAACATCGCTACCGCCTCTCGCGTCGTTGCATCGACGGACCGACAATTTTCATTGATTTATCTATCAGAGTCCTCCCCCTCGTAGCGCTCGCCAAAGATTACATGGAAAAAACTGTGTGGTTTCTTTTCTCTGCTCTTTATCCTAAGAATACATGTTTATCGTTACGAGAACGAAAAAAAAGAAAAAGTGAACCATCGTCACCTCAGTCGCTATCACATCAATTCTTTTTAACGATCGCGAGAGCACCTTCGCTCGCACTTCTCGTCTACGTCGTAATCTCAGCTCGAACCTTATCTAAATAATCTGTGCGGAGAACCCGAGTTGGCCTTGCGTACGTGTGTGTACGTGTTCCACTTAAAATCAACGACTTGCAGTTTTGTTTATTTTTTTTTTTTTTTATTCCCGATTCTCGGCATCGCGTTGAGGTGAAAAAAAAATCAACGTCCACGCCGATATGTTTATCCCTTACCGACCGAATTACTTTCGACAAACGACGGTCGAGAAACATTCCACAAAGGCATTCCCCACTGGTCCGCATATAATTGTGTTTTCATTGTCTCTCCGATTGTTTCGAGCAGCGACGAGAGAGTGCTACGTGTATATATATATATTTATGTATATATGGTGGTAAAACGTTTCAAAGAACTCGGGGCGTGGCTCTCGTGTCACGACGGAGTGATCCTTCGTCGATCATTTCCGCTTTCGATGTTATCATCGAAACCCGGAAGATGTGCGCCTCGATAAGAAAACAAACGCGGTTTCGCGCCCAGCGGAAGATCCCTTGGCAGTCTTAAAAATTGAGCATAGATCACTATAATTTAGTTTGTTTTTTTTATATCTCCAATGTTTTTTTCTTTTTTTTTTTGCGTATTTATCATTCGAAAGTAATTACATGAACGAAAGAGAAAATCAGGTAAAAACGAGCTACGAGCTACATTTCGTCGTTAACATCGTTGCTAATTATTTAATCATTTATTTATTGTCTTTTCTTCTAACCTTATCGTGTAAAAGGCGTTGTATTCCTAGTTAGCAAAAATATGTGAAAATCGCATGTATAACTACTTCTAAGATAATACATTTCGTATGTAAATTATATATTTTTTTAAAAAGGCGGAAGGCAACTACCGATGTAAAACGCGATTCACCGGTTCACTTGGAACATCTATTTTGTTGTTTTTTTTTTCAAATATTATTTTTTTAATCTATGAAACAAAACCGGGAACGCGTTCGAGACGGCTTTTGAGGCGGCAGTAGTACGCGGTTTCGATGAAATATCTATCGAACCGCGGAGAAAAAAAATAGATAGCTTATAAAAAAGACAAAAATCAATTGGCCCCCTCGAACAACGTGGAATGGACGTGTTTCACGCTTCTTCGCGAAGAAGACAGATATGTAATATCTACACAATTCTATCTATAATTAATAATATATAATAATATATATATCTTTCTATTTTTATAATTTTTTTAGTGTTTTTTTTTATTTTCCGTCTCTAACAACTATCAAGGGAGGGATCCTTTTCTTGTTATCTGTGTGTCAGTGTGTTATTTTAATAATCGTGTCTTTTACCGCTATTACTTGCAGCTGCGAATGAAAAAAAAAAAGAAAAAAAGAACATCAATGAAAAAATCGGTATGTAAAGATAAATGAAGTAACCCTACTGTGCGAGGACGGCGTATCTCCGATAATCATAACATTTTCCTTCGTCATTTTTTTTTTTCGTCGAAGGCACATTTTTTTTAATAATTTTTTTTTATTTTACAATTCCCCTTTTAAAAATCCTTATCGCCTCCGTTAACTTTGATCTATATGTAAAACTGTTTTTTTTGTCTCCGACCACTTGGTCGAAATCCTTTAACGGATTCTTGAGTCGGAGAAATTGAACGAAGGGGTGAGAAAAGGGCAGCGTATCTCCAAAGTATTTGCAAGAATTTACGACCACTTTACGCCGGGGCTTTAGTAACCGGAACTCCCCGTACCTGCGCCGCTCAAACATGGAAGGCACAGTCTCGGTACAAAAAGCGAGATTACCGAGTTTGCTTCCCACCCTCTTTATCTATCTCTTTATCTCTCTCTTCCTCTCCCTCGGAACCGTCGAGGAAAAAAAAAAAAAAAATGAAGGAACGAAAGAGAAAGGTTGAAAGAGCTCTCGGGATTCGTTTAATACGCCGTCCACCGCTTATCACACAATTAGAGTCTACGAAGCCTCCAGTCTCTCGCGTTCCGGTATTGCATTTTCACGCAAAAAGAAAAAAAAAACAGTAACGTGTCTACGAAGTGAAGTGAGCCTTTCGTAACAACATAAATTCCATTCAACCGACAATACCAGAATCTCATATCTCGATGAAGAAAAAAAAAGAGAAAAAAAATTCAAACACGAACATTGATTGGATAAAAAATTGAATGCGTAATTACTGAAAAAAAAAAAAAAAAAAAAAATGAATCGACGAACGATACCTTGCGATATTTTCGTCTTCGTGTAAAGTTTCTCGATATTCTCTACAGATTTTCGTTAAAAATGTTAGAATTTTTTTTCTCTTTCGGTTTCTTCAAGTCCGCGCGCTCAACACATTGACGATGAATCGTTGCTCGTCCCTCGCCGGGACGATGGGTTAGGCGGTCTGTTTCCCGCTGAACGACAACGCGAGATCGGCGACGAGTTGCTTGTAGATGAGCGGATCGATGTTCTTGCCGAGTTGATAGAGGACAAACCAGTCGCCGATCTGGCAATTTTGTGCGATCATGTCTATGTCCTTCTGCGACGAGAGACGCGAGCGCGCCCGGAGGAGGATGAGGCGCAGCTTCGGTCCGGCGACAACGGCGAATCTGTACGCGAGACTGAGACCGCTGAGGATCGACAGAATGATGAACCAGAACCACAGAAAAACGTATATCTTCTCGTTGACGATGTTGAGCGGAAGAACGCAGAGTCCGTCGAACTTCTGCACGGTGCCGGAGGCACCATATTTGTGAAAGGTGCACTTCGTCACTTTCGGAAATACCTTAGACATTGGATCGATTCTGTCCTCGGGTTCCATCTCCGTGAACCTGACGACGTCAGCGCCGTAAGTCGTGAATTCACCGTCGAGAAAGAAGTCCATGAAGTAAATTTGCCCTACGACGTTTATGAAATTCAACACCTCGCAGAAGAAGAATCTGTAGGCGTAAAAATTTTGGGTGTGAAGATTGGTGCAGAAGTACTCGACGAGCAATTTGCGTCTGTCGGTCTTGCAATTGTCGCTGACGACGGGACAGTTTAGGTCGAGAACGAGCATCTTGATTCTGCCTCCCTCCCATGTCTTCCACAGATAGCGCGGCACGTAGAAGAGCATCGCCTGGAAGAACAGGGTGAAGCAGACCCACTGGTAGTACTTGTGATACTTAATCTCGTCCTCGCCCTCCACGTGGGCAGCGACGCCCGGCTGCACGAGATCCCGTCCGACGACGCCGACGCGATCCGGAATCGTGAACGTCGAGTAGATCCAGCAGTAAGTGTCCATAACGTTGAGGGGTATCTCGTCGACGATGCAGTCGATCGGATCGCCGATGTACTGCCGGGAGGTCACCAGCAGCGAGAACGCTATCAGTATTATAACGGTGGCTTTGTAGTGCAACCGAAAGACATTGTTGTCGATGCAAACGCTGTCGAGCTTGAGCAGGCCCTTGACCGACCCGAAAACGTCAAACATGGCTGGTTCGTGTTTGTTTCGACGCTAAAAGAAACGAAAAGCCGCCGCGGAATAGCCGACTTCGGCGATCGAGAAGTTTACGGTGTTTATTTTCTTTTCTTTCTTCGAAAACTCACCGACGGGCACGCGCACTGGACGTCGACCCAAGCGCCACGACAAGCCGCTCGGCACTGCTCGCTTTATCAACTAAGCTCTCTCGCCGCAGCCCACAGCCGGGGAGACACACGGCCGGAGTTTATTGCTGCTATCTTTCTCGAGAGCCCCGACGACCCGCTCTTCCTCAATCTCGAATGCTTCACGTCACTCTCTCGTTTCGTCAATTTTATATCGTCACACTCGCGAAACTGTCTGTGTGTACTCGATCTGTCCTTGTCACTCGTGATCGGCGACGATTCTCATAGCGATTTTTCACTCGATGTTTTTTTCCTTCGCCGCTGACGGATCACTGATTTTTCGCACACTCGGCACGTGAGCTCTCGCTCTCCCTCCCGGCTCTCTGTCCTCGTGGCCCGATGAACCCTCGTCGAAGCGCGCTCTCCACGTTTCGTTTACCTACGATCGTAGATAAATCTCCTTCGTTGCGATTCTTTCTATTACACGCGTTTTCGTGAATTACAAAACAAAAGAAAAACAAATTATTTGTTAGGTTTTACAATTGTCCAGAAGCTTTTTTCTTTCGACTTTTTTTGTTAATTCTCTCTTTTCTACAGTGTATCGGAGAGACGCGAGGTATTACAACGACGCGAAACATGCGCTTCCGTAACGCTCGTGTCTGCGTCCAGCGGTGAGTTCGGTGTACGGGCAAGGCTTGCTCTTTTGGCTCTTTCTCTTCTCCGCTCGCTCTCGTGGCGTCGGGGACTGAGCGTACTGGCGGTACGCGATCCGGGACCCCTCTCCCCACTCTCGGCGAGGCATCGGCGTGCACGCCGCGCTCGGTGCTTCCCCTCGTTCCGTTTGCCGCCCCCTCTCCTCTGACCCGCCTGTGGAAACAGAACCGCCACTGCCGCTCGCTGGCCCCCCTTGTCGCTCCGGTCGTAACGGTCGTCGGCACCGCTGCGGAGGACTCGCAGAGTTGAACGAGCGACGGCTCCCTCGATCCTGCACTGCGCATGCGCGGAATAAACGATTCCTATGGATCGGTCGCGGTGTTTGCTGCTCGCGCGTTGCTCGGATCGCATGGGTACGTGGATCTGTTGCCATGGAGACCGACGCCGGGAGGGCCGCCATCGGGCATCGGCGACGGGGTGGGGGAACTTTTTGGCTTCTGGAAATCAGCGGCGATCTTTTAAGCGCGGACTGCGAATCTACCGGCAATTCCAGAAGGGTTACTTCGGGAGGTTTTACTAATTAAACAATCCGTCCCGAGGTTGTATGTACCGTTTGAGATAATTGTTGTCGGGTAGATCGTCGCAGGGGGGGGATTTTTTTTATTGAGCGTGACATTGAGACGATGCTGTGGATGGATAAAAGTTATGGGTTTATCTAATTATGAAGAAGGGAACTTTTAGGCGACTTTAGGCTATTATTAGTCAATTCATTATATGATACGTGTGATTGTGTGATGGAATGAAATTCCTTAAGGCAAAGTGAAACACGTTCTCTGTCGCTCTCTCTCTCGCTCCACCGTGAGACCAATGGCGCTATCTCTCTCACACTCATGGCTCCGTTACGTGAGTTTCACTTCACCTTAAGGTGATTGAATTCGTAAAGAAACAGCCGTAATTTTTAAACGAAAAGTAATATCGAGTATGTAGACGGAGAATTCGTAGAGCAGCTTTCAAGGAAGGGAATGAGCCGTGATAGATCAAAATCGAGCAAAGATTACGGATTATTTTTCGAAAAAACTTATCGAATATGTACTTTTTCGGAAATGAGTGCAAATCAGTTAATATTTCTGTAAATCGTTATTTGCACTACTCGATAATATCGCATCACTAAAAAAAATGAAAAGGACTTATTTTCTTGTTATAACATACCGTATACTTCTTTCCGGTTTTCGTTGCGCGAAATATCAAGCGGATACATCCACTTAGCATATTTTCATTAATTTGAGTTTTTATTCCTTAAGAAAATTTGTATAAATTATTTTTATAAAAAATGTTCATTATAATTAAATTTTAAAAAATAAAAATTAAACCCTTTGTAACATACCTCTATCCCCACTCTCAGGTTCTACCGTAGCAACGCGTGGTCCCCTCTTCGCTTCCGTTGGTCCCGTTTCGGTACGTTTTCATGTCTTGTTAATGCCCGCGTATCTTACAAAGGCTCAATACGCTTTGCGTATTTGACAAAAAAAATGTCACATCAGGTCCTTTCTAGTGACTCGCTCTTCGAAAAAGAATGGGCCGGTAAGGCAGGAATTATCCGCATCACCTTGACGTCTCGCTATCACCGGCGTAGCACGTTCTCGCGCAGTGCGCTATTCGTCACCGTGAACTCTTCGCGGAGCTTAGCAAATTCTTTAATTAGATATTCCTTCGTAAACCGCTCCGTAACAGTCAAGTTCATTAGCATTGATAACAAAAGCGGAGAGAGCCTCGTGCACTTCTAAACGAATAATAGTTTCTTCTTCTTCTTCATTTCTCCGAGTGGTTTCAGGCCATTAGCCAAGCGCCAGAAATGCTAAGTTCCTCGATGCTTCGATGCATCGGCCCGCTGCGCAGCCGATGCAGTTTCGGGCGAGGGGGAAAATGCCAACGCGTGATTGAGTTAGTGATAGCATTTTTTGAACAAATAATAAAAAAATTAATATCTTTCGTGTTTTTTTATTTCGTCTTTTCTGTGGAGAAGATTTTTGGAGTTCGTAAATGCAGTTAACGAGATACATACTAACTTAATGCAGTTAACGAGATACATACTAACTTAAAAAAGAACATGTACTGTATAGGTATAGTGTTGAGATTTTAATAAACGTTAAAAGTAAAAGTGGAGTAAAAGGTATAAGTAGATAAATAGATAGATTTATTTATTTCGTATTCTGGGACATCAACACCCTAAGAACACCGTGTTCAGGTACAAAAACATCTCATTCGCGAAAAAATCGTGCTAATCCGCACATAAGTCAAAAAGTAATACAAAATAAAAGAAAAATACAATAGAATAATAATAAAAATATAAAAAATAATAAAAGTAGGATAAATAGAGGATATCGCAAAAACAACGTAAATAAAAATGTAAAGAATACCGCAAAAGTAACATGGATAGAACTATAAAAATATCACAGAAAAAATAGCAAAAAAAAACATCGAATTAACATGGATAAAAATATAAAAATAGCAGTAAGTTAGTAAGTTTACTTTTGAGTCGCATATCGCGTGACCGAGACCAGAAGGGCGTATCTCATATGCTTGTACACAGAAAATACGCCCTGACGATTTTAACCACGCGATGATTATTTCGCATGTATTTCACAAAATACAGGACACGCATCGTGGACCACGACGAAGTTTCTTCAATGAGATTTTCTTCATTCTTTTTTCATCGTCGTCGAACGTTTCGCTAAAATATTCAAAGAGCCTCGCGCACTACTGAACGAGTAATAGTTTCTCCTACTTCATTTCTCCGAGTGGCTTCAGGCCATTAGCCAAGCGCCAGAAATAATAGGTTCCTCGATGCTCCGATGCATCGACCCGCTGCGCAGCCGATGCAGTTTCGGGCGAGGGAGGAAAATGCCAGGCTGCCGATCCTCGCAGGACGGGTCGCCGTCGAGCGGGCCCGCAATGGGGGGCCCCCCGACGGCTCCGAAATAACTTCGGGCCAGCAGTCCCGAAGCGGAGGACTCGGCCACAGGTACGGCAAAAATTTCGCCTCCACCTTTCGTTTTTAAATGTATTTTTTTTTTTTAACCTTTCCTTCTCACTCGGTCGGGTCCCGAGTTCCTCGTCGAGGCCTTCGCCGTGGCTGCAGCACGACGCTCCGGACTCGGATTTCACGAATCCATCCGACGATGTTCTTGCGGTTCGAGGCTCTCGGGTGAAGGGAAGACGGCAACGGCAGCGGCCAGACCGCATGCATTGGCGTCGACCGCGGGACGGTACTATGTACGTACATCAGAAATCGCTCCGTGCCTCGCTCGGTGCTCGCACCGATCGTACGGACCAACATGCGAGCCTTTGCGGTTTCGAGATCATAATTATCCCGATCGCGGGCTCGCTTGCGCTAAAGCGAATAAACAGACCCCGAGGAACTGTAGCGGAATCGGCTTTTTTTTTTTTTTTTTTTTTTTTTTAGACGTACGTCGGCGAAACGAATAGAGAAGATTGGAAAAATAAAATAAAAATAGGTACGCGGTTGACTGTGGGATTGGAGAGGAAAAAAATGCATCGTGAGAAAGAGGACGGATTATCCGAGCCGCAACCAATGCACTCATGTGGGGTATCTTTGTGCGCGCATAGGTTGCAAACTTGAAACACACAATCGAGCGTTATCGCTTATCAACCGCGCAGCTCTTGCGGCTCTCGATACGAATGCGCTCCGATTGCGATCGACACGAACTTTTCAATTAGTCCCCGTCGAGCTATGAATAGTTACTCTGTCAGACGTGATTCAGGGTATGCGAGATAACGATAAGGATGTGCGGTGAAAAAAATGACGAATGTGACACCGTGCATTTGCGATGAGCTTATCGGATTAAAAGGATTTGGTCATATTCGACACTTCCATACCGCTCGGGTTTTTACGAAATTATTATGAGTTTTCAATTCGTGCCGGCACTTTTTTTTTAAGTGACTAACGAGAACGGATGCACTGTCTCACTTTCGTTTTAGGTCGCTAAGGAAAAAAGTTTTGGTTGATTCAGACTGTTTCTTGATTCACAGCCTGGAAACAATTTTATTCCGATATTATGAGAAGATATCTAATTCAAAAAACCCGAATCTTAAGCTTAGTCTTTTTTTGAGTGACTAACGACAACGGATTCGCACTCTCAGTTTCGTTTTACGTCATTAAGGGAAAAAAGCTTTCGTTAAAGCAATTTTATTACAGTATGATGAGAAGATATATAATTTAAAAAACCTGAAGCTTAAGACCTTGAACCTGCCTACAAACTACATATATTGTCTTGGAGGGTATACAATTTTCCTTATAGCTTCATTTAAACAGTATGTAGTTTAAAAATAGAACAAAATTACATCTCCGCTCTTCCAGTAGTGCCAACGATGATTATCTTGCATAAGAATCATTTTTTTTCTGAATGAATCTACATGATTTATTCACAAAAAAAAAATACTCCTATACAGTACTAATAATAGTAGTACCTCCTTAAAGCGTGCATAAACAACCTACGAACTCGGTCATTATATGTAATTACATCCAATAAAAATTTCAAAAAAAAACAAGAAACTCGCTAGACATCGGGTCTATTCTCACTCGCGTCTCGCATAACAAGAGAGAACAGTTTAGATCTCACGCGCGTAAGAGAGCCGAGTTTGCCCGTAAGGTTTCTTCAATTGACGCCGGAATCGTGTTACAGATTCGATCGAGGCCATTAATGTCCTTTTAATGGCTTGATACTTTATGTAACAAATTCAAGTCATCTCGCGACTCTTACGAGCCGACGAAACTCGTGCAACCCGTTCGCATATATGCGCCTTAAAAAAAATCTCGCTTTTTCTGGCCTGAGAGTCTCGAGTGGTGAAGTGCAAAGTCTTCGGTATGCTAAAACATAACGCTCGTGTACGCCTCTGCGAGCGACAAAGTCATCGCATTACCATGCTGAGGACGTACTTTTTAACGCTACACAACCGATATACATAAGACCAATGGCGTTGATGCGCGAGATATTCTATTCGTTACAATAGTCCGCTGCTCGAGCTTCGCATATCGATACTGTTACAAATAACAACGCGGGAGCTGCCGGTGAGACGAGGCGTGAAATTTGAATGCGTGTAGGTGAACCGTCGGGGGATAGGCTGAGGCGACGATGCCCTGAATAATTTCGACGCTGATCATCGATAATGACTACGGTCAACCCGCATTCTCGCGGCTGAGCACCGGTGTGAAATGTCATGGAGCATATTCGCGTCACGTTTAACAGGACTTCGCCGCGGAACGAAAGCGTCAAACGTTTCGCTAAAATATTCATCCGATAATCGGTGAACTGCCGACTATTGCATCACACTGCTCGCAATTATTATCGATCGTTAAGCTATCCGTTGTTATGAAAGAAAAAAAATAACTCAAGGAGCGCCGAACGCTTGATTGAGTCAGTGATAAAAGTTTTTAACTTTTATTAATATAAAAAAATCTTCCGTTTTTTTTATATTGCATCTTTTCTGTGGAAAAGAATTTTGGAGTTCGGAAATGCACTTAACAAGATATACAGATACCAGTTTGAAAAAGAACATTTAGTAGGTGCTGAGATTAAAGACAAAAACTTTAAAAGTAAAATTAGAGTAAAAGTTCTAAGTATAGGTTACTTTTAAGTCACACATCACGTGACTGAGACCAGAAGGGCGTATCTCGTATGCTTGTACGCAGAAGATACGCCCTTATGATTCCAGTCACGTGGTATAATTTATCTAAATTTCATAAAAAGTTGGGACACGCATCGTGCATCTCCGCGAAGTTTCGTCAGTAAGATTTTCTTCTCGCTTCTTTCATCGTCGCAATTATCAAGAATTGCAGGAATAAAAATAATTGATTACCGTCCATTTGCGGCAAATAGAAGTGAACTTAAGTTCGTCCGAGCGAAATTGTCGACGGAACGGGAGTTATTGGACATCTGAGCCGTCGATCAACCTCTTCGGACACTTAAGGTCCTGTGGCGCAACGGATAACGCGTCTGACTACGGATCAGAAGATTCCAGGTTCGAATCCTGGCAGGATCGGTCGTATTTTTTTTTTTCGTCTGATCTCACTCTACGCGGAGTTCCATCGCGGGAATATTTACCCGCAGTATCGGGGAGCCATCGGTGTATAAGGTACACGCTCCGTGTGTTACTCACACCCGCGCTCGCAGGTATGCGGCGACTCGAATGCTTTCGCGGACAAAGGAGAGAGGCTCTCTCGGAGACCGTGGCGCTCCGAGACGACGATCAGCGGCTGTTGCTCACGCTATCCTGGGACACGTCCAGGCTTCGTGACTTTGCTCACGAGCCTAAAGAATTCCTTAAGGTGATTCCAAACGACAAAATAAGAAACAAACTAAAATCCCACTTTTTTCGCACCCTCGTTGATCGACCCGGTCGATGCTAATTTTATTTATTTATTAACTCTCCGGATGAGCGGAAAGTGTTGAGAACTAAAATTCGAGAATACAAGCAGCTGCGACCTCGCTCAGGATTCGAATGCCCGAGACGACGATCAGTCGGATCGGCATAGTTGTCTGGACGAGATTTTTCGAATTTTTTATTTACTTTTTTTTCACTAATTTTTGTTGCTATTTTTTTGGACAAACTTTCACGATGAGCCGAAAATGTTGCAAAATTAAATTCTCGAATATATGAAGCCGCAACCTCACTTAGGATTCGAATGCCCGAGACGACGATCAGTCGGATCCGCATAGTTGTCGCCGAAGAATAATTGAGAGAGCCCCGAGTCGAGCTCGAGAGAGCGAGGCCTGAACGTTTAGGTCAAACGAATTAACCCGAGTCTCAGATCAGCCCTCTCGTGTAGCAGAGAGGTACCTTACGTGCCACTCGCCGGAACGTACGTGGAATGAAACACGATATAGCTCTCGCTTACCAGTTTCTATATGTAGTATGTATCACAAGAAACGGTCCGAACGAGAGAAGAATCGACGATACAGCGGTTCTCGCAGACAGAGAAACACTTCAACTCATCTGCACTCAGATGTGTCTCGTGGTTGAGTTAAAAATAGCCTCTCCGAATACACTATTTCTGTCCACTAGATTGTTTTTTCTTTTGTCCTTCAGCTAGAATTAACGGTATTATCGTAACGAAAAAAAAACGATCATGGAGTTATGCGATCGTTTATTATTGTCGCACAAATAAATCACCGCAAGACCATACTACGTGCTGTTTTTACACTTTCAATCTGTTGATGCACCCAAGGTCCGAAATTTCAATCCCAATTAATTCCGCATCCGAGTTCGATCTCATGTTTAAGAGGGAGTTTGACGTTTATTTATTTTTTTCAGTTTTATTCGTTTTTTATAAGAAAAATTAAATTGTATGAACGATACCAAGCGATTGATCATTCGCAACGGTGAAAATATCAAATTATAGGACGGCTATCTTTTTCTTTTTTTATATTTTAGATTTTTCATTATTACAATGATATAAATTGCGAACTTAATTTTTCTCATGATTGCAACACCGTTACGAACAATCCACCGGATAGGATTTTGAAACAAATTTATCGAAACCATTAAAAAATTACAAACGTTTTCCGAGAAACGCCGACATCAGCTAATGAACTAAATTTTTATTTTTAACTGCACTTTCGTTTATGACAAAAAATTTGAGTCCGGGAGACTAAGCGATTCGCCTCGATCTCCCCATAGCCCAAAGTAAACGACCACCCGCTCGTAGATTGGTTAATTCGTCCTCGAATCCATTTATCCAATCCTCAACACCTCTCGGCAGCATCGAAACGCTAATCGACCTAAGCGCAATTGTCGCTTACGAAGAAATTTGGTTTCAATATCAACAGTCTACGAGAAATTGCTCTCCTGATTTTATCGATAGGAATTGAAATTTATTGGCTCCAGCCAGTAAATTCCACTGAATTTACCGAATCGAACGAATCAAACGAATCGTCACCCGTACGCCAGCTTGTAGAGAATCCCTGAGTGTCGCTCTCGACATTGGGCGCGTATAAGAATCTCGAGTTTTGTTTTTTTTTTCTTCGAGCTTGACGAGAATCCGTATGGGAAAGTCGACACAGAGCCGTACGGAGAGTCTACCGGGTCGAGGGAATGGGACTTCTTCTCGGCGACGGGGAGAGTGGGAGGCGGAGGCGGCACGTGAGAAGAGCCGAGAAAGAAACGCCGAGAGAAAGAGCGAGGGAGACGGAGAAGATAGCAGGCCGGTTTTTCTGGTTTGACTCGGAGAGTCCTACGGGCTGCGCTCGAGCGAAAGAGAGGGAAGGAGAGAGAGCCTTTGGTATTCCAGCGGCCAAGATTTACTCAGCCATGGGTTCTCATGCTGCCGCTGCTTACATACTTAACATTTTACGCCCCCCGGCGGCGCGGCTACAATCATCGTCGGCCTCAATGTTGTTCGAAGAAATATTAATCAGCGACGCCGGCGAACCACAAACGAGTTAAATAATCATTTTCCCGGTCCTCACATCCGCAATGACTTGGACATGGAAAGACAATCTTTTTGTTTTTTTTTTTAGACTTTTTTTAGCTTCGTATGGAGTTTGGCATTTCCCAAAGTTGAGTGCAGCTTCGGGGAGACGCAGACACCTGTGGCCTCTCGCACTCTCGACTCGGGCTGTGGGAATATTGAAAAAACTATTCGAGCGACGCGGCTCGAGAGCCCGAAGGCTCCGGAACGTCGTAGTTCATATAGTCGCCGTTTTTTTTTTTTTTTGGGCATTAATAATCATGACCGAACGGAAACTTTCGCCTCTCACCAAGACTTCTGCGGGAGCTCACTATTTTTTTTTCTTTTTTTTCTTCGTTCTTGAGGTGCGTCGAAATTTTTTGGGGAATTGGAGACTTCGGAGTCGCGCTATGCGTGCTCTTTCGACGAAGAAGATCGAAGCCTGATTCGGTGACCCGGCGCTGCAACCATCGGCGTCCCTTCGGACACCGCTCCCTAGTCATAAGCTTACTTTAATAAATCGAACGCCCACGGCGGGTCCCGAAGTTGAATGAGTTCGCTACCGAGAATACAGGGGTGAAATTTTCGAGGAACCAATCGCCACGACATTGACGATACGCTTCACTCGGACGAATAATCCTTGCTGATCGGGCTCAATGGCGTGTGAAATACCACGGCCGGTAACCGCGGCGCGTTCACTATTTTCTTCGAAACTGTTCATATTTCTGAACAAGGGACATTGAGCTTTCATGCATAAACCAGTATGTTAAATTTAATCTACAAATATTATGTAAAACCTCAGTACTTTTAAAGTAATTTAAAAATACTCTGGGTATTATTAAAGAACTTTTATTGAAAATACCACTTTTTAAATCATTTTTTTACCGTTCATTTATTTCACATAACATTTGTATATTAAATTTAATATACCAGTTTATGCATAAAAGTTTCCAATACCGGTACATTAATTTTCATGCAAACATTTTTTACAGTGTGTATTTCTTACGAAAATCTAACACCAAGTCTGCGTTTATCTAAAATGTTTAATTATATTTTATAGTAGAAAGTGACTATAGCTAACGATGTAATTTTTTCTCAGCGCACCATTTTTTCGTTTTTTCCCGAAAAATCGGCGGGAGCCCCCGAAAAATGTTTATTATAAATACGCATAAAGATTATAGATCTTGTTTCCGTTAATTGTTCACTCAGTTAAATGAATCTTCCACGATCCACTCGCTAAACTACTGTTCTCTGATGGAGTACTGTGTGACGGATAGATTAGCTGGACGAGTAC
This sequence comes from Stenichneumon culpator, assembly GCA_964017025.1. NCBI lineage: Eukaryota > Metazoa > Arthropoda > Insecta > Hymenoptera > Ichneumonidae > Stenichneumon > Stenichneumon culpator. Next base: position 15,353,904 of record OZ024773.1, on the reverse strand, counting down.
GCCACAATAGTTGTTCATTGCTTTATCTCTTTTTCCAGATACAATTTTATGCGCGCGTCCTTGAGCTAGAAAAGCAACTGAGATCCGACACCCGGGTGCGTTATCGGCAGTGTAAGCACGACCACTTCACCGCCAAGTTAACATCGTTCGTCTGTGGGCGATAACATAATCACATCGAATAGGCATTGACCACCGAGGACTTTGCTCGAAGAACCCATAACGCAGTATCGATATCCGTTCGATCGTCGCTGACGGGCAAAGAAAAATAATAAAATTGAATTTAAGAAACGAGAACACAATTTTTTTCACATATTATTTATTTCATCGTTTCTCCATACACACTCCTCCCTGTTACAAACAAGCAAGAAGTATTTCTCGTTTACGAATTCACATCGTTGTACGCATGCAAATGCGTAAATCGTGTTCGCTTAATCAATACCAAGTAAAACATCGCGAGAACTTAAAATATATAATAGTATTTTCGGTATAACAGTCTGTAAGTGAGATATTTATACAGTCGTGTTTTTCATTGTTTAAAAAAAAAAAATTTGCTGCCAACCCTTATGATCACGAACCTTTTTATTTCTTTTCCTTGCACACATGGAATTATAATACGCGCTATAATTATAGTACGCGAAGGTCGCAATTAAAAAATATAGTACATAGAAAAATATGATGACGATAGCGACGGAACTACGAAAATGCACAACAACATTTCTTGTTTTTTTTTCTGTATTTAATTAATAAATCACCCGAATGAGCACTTTCCGTTTTATCATTAACGATCGAAAGTCGTTTGTTTTACAGGTTTTTCTTTCTTTTCTATCTTTTTTTTTGTAGAGTGTGTCTGTGTACCTAAGAGGGTCCTCAGGGTGTAATATTAATATCACTCACTTACCAATGATATGCTCAATGAACTGTGGGAATCAGAAATTTCGCAGGTCGGGGAAAATTTTATTTGAGAATTGTTCCACTTGTTCCACGAACCGATCAACCGTTTTGTTGCTGTTGTTTTTTTTTCCTTATACTGATTCCTCCGTAAAACCTTTTTCGGCTGTTGATATAAATTAAGAGATTTTTGCAAAAATGTTGGTCGCTCCGACAGACGTTTATCGGCGTCTGTACTGTTATTTTTCGTACGCGCGAAAAATCTAATTAAATGCGTTAGCCATTCGTTGTGAAACTTCTAGTTTAGTTAATTTGATGAGTAGATCGAAAAAAAATTATTATTAGTCGGGGCATTATGCAAATATCTGACGGACAATGTTCCTACAGTTAACAATCCGTGGATTTTATAGTTTTATTTTTATTTATCTTGTTTCTTCACATTACGTCTATTTCGTACTTTGAATAATGCTGAGCCTTACAGATATGTGTTGCTGTTGCTTTGATGCTCGAAGCTCCGATAATTCTTCTCGCTCTTTCGGAAATCGTCAAGGCTTATCGGAGCCTCGATCAATCGTGCGATGTGTGTATCAGTAGGTTCTAAATACTTACCACCGATTCTCTATATCGTTAAGTTACACACATATGTATTTCGCAAAAAGACTTTTTGTTTTTTTTTCTTCCTTTTTTCTTTCATTAACACACGAAATAGTTAATAATTGCATGGTGGTATTGTTTTCCCCTAATATTCGCTAAGAGTAACAATTATATTCGTTAGCTATTACAACAGCACACATAGAATATTTTTTGTTTGTTTTTTTTTTCTTTTTAATCTGACTTCGGCGAGAGTTATTTGATTTATTGTTATTTTTAAATTAATCTTATTCATTCAAAGGACAATCGCAAGATATTTACAAATCAATGAAATTTCGCTTTTTCGATAGAAATGATCCCTCGCCTTTGTATTTTCGCATGTGGTTCGTTATTTAAAAAAAAAGACACACTCATGGACCTCACGGTCTGTAATCACCTCGTAACTTTGGCATGCGTTCACATATGTCAGGGAAATATAACTCCATTCTTTTCTAATTTTTAAACGGATCCGTTTCGTTATTGGGCTCCATTGATATTTCACAATTTTTCTAAAATGACATATGTTTTCCTTTCAACATACAATATATTTTTCTAAAATTCGAAAAATCTGCATTCTCAGGTAGAAAAACTCAGCTTTAGAATAAACATATTGCCAAACCATTTTAAATCCAATAAACCACTCAATGATTTTAAAAAATACCAGTTTTTAGTGGTGAATCTTTATTTCTAAATATAGCTCCAGTTTTTTAATTCTATGATTATATATATTTTTTTACTGTGAATATCAAATATTAGATATTTTTTGGGTTTTCGAGTGCCTTATCGAATTCAAAATGGGTTGTCAATACGTTCGTTAGAAAGCTGAGAGTTTTTCACATGGTAATGTATTTTTAGTGGATTTTATTTTTTAAATATTACATGTTGCAAAATTATTTGTAGTCAATTTCGAAAAAATATCAAAATGAATAGAGCGCTGTATAGCCTCGCACGTGCCTTAAAAATCCGAAAAAGATTGATAAATATCTCGCCAACATATGTGAACGTATGCCGAAGCTGCGAGGTGATCCAGGACCACGAAATCCACGAGGGTGTCGGTTTTTTACATAATGATCCATATGCATGAAACAATATTTTTTCGCATATTTCACTCGCAGACCCTTCGTCTCCGTCCCTCGAATAAAGCTGCTAGTGGACTCGACGCTCAGCTTGCGCGAGATATAAAAACATCGAATTACCAATAAATTATCTAGAACGCGTCTACAATACTCGGAAAATCGAAGCAGTTGCGGTTTACTTTCTTAAACGGTTTACAATATTATGTTTATACTTTAAATCGATATTTTTATTTCTTTTTTCTTGAGTCTAAGCTTATTTCTTGGGTTTTGTTTGTTCTCGTTTTTTTTTTTTTTTTTTTCGTTGCGCATTCACGTTTCGATCTCACTCGTGTTTTTCATTTTGTCATTAGCTTTACGTCTAACATCGACTTTATCTATAACTGTGGTACAGAGTGTGGTTTGTATTTGTTTCAGTACAGGTAGGGGCAACTTCCGGGAGTGGGAGTGGCGGATCTACAGGATTTCAGAGGATTATCTGCGAGGGAGTTAGACGTGACGAATATATGTGTAAACATTTTTTTCAGACCTCACTTAAATAATCATATGAAAAAATGATATTTGAGTGTTTATAATTGTTTCGTTTAATCGTCAATTAAATAAAAAAGAGGTGATATATCGAATTCTTAGATATAGATAATAAATGTTAAAACGTAATATGGCATCACAATGATTGAATGAAAACTTAAAATTATGGCCTCGATGTCATGCTTAAAAATTGCATCGTTTTGTGTGGTTTGTATGTGTGCGTTTTAACGTTGTAGAAAATGGCAGATTAACGATGACAATTTGGAATAAGTGTCGGCAGAGATGTAGCAGAGCAGTAATTGGGACACGCGGGTTTACAATAATAAATTTGGACAATCCGGAAAAAGGCGCGGGACGCTACTGGGACGTGATTCGAACCCGGAATTTTCCGATTTCTGGTCAACCGCTTTTTACTTCTGAGGCACGTCAGGCCGCTGCCGACACCTATTCCGAATTTACCTCGTTAACATAATTTTTTTTCCGAACGTTACAGTGTACGATACATTTACAATTTACGATAGTTGGCGCTACGCTTCATCGTATTTTTTATATCTAAGAAACGAATTGGTACGATTGAATTATTTACAACATTGATAAAACGTTTTTCGATAATCATTAATTATATATTAGATATAAACCGGGAGGATGGTGTGGGCTACGAAACCCAAAGTGACTTTCGATCGACATTTTCGCATTTTAACATTCTCGCTCATCGCACACTCACGACCCATTCGATAATTCACATAAAGACGATACATTGTACCCGATTCGGTGCGAAAAAGAAATCACTTAACTGTGAGTTTACGAAGCCCTATGCACACGAATACTATGTATTGCTATTGAAAGGTTTCATGTTCAAGCATCTCTCTATTACTAGGACTAATGTAGACTCGGTGTCTTTCTATTTTTGTTATCAGAAGTTGTATAAATTCTTTCTCGAAGCTTCGTGGTATAATGGTGTTGCTATTTAGTACGATTCTTAAGATCAAAGTCGTCTCTCGATCTATTTTTTTCGCGAATTGGTGTTACAGTTCTCTAGATATCTGACACTGATTTGCAAGGCAGCGTTCTAATCGGAATTGAGTCAATATCTAATCTTCGGTAATTACTCTGATGAATCAATATTTTATTCTTGAATTTATGTTCTAATTTATAAATCAATCTATGCAACTTTCAAATTTATCAATGCTCGGGGCTAATTTTTTTTGCCAATACTCCCGTATTTGTTTATAATATTGGGATAAAAGGTTTGTTTTTTTTGTTGGTCAAAATAATTAGAATATTAGATAAAGCCCATTTCCGTTACTAAATTAGTCTAGCTCGGTTCAATTGCTTCTGTGGGTTGTTACAGTCGGTTCGAAAAACTTTCGCGCTGTACTGGCTTTTGCTACTCGTTTAGGCCTTCACACACATTCACACACACGCACTCGCACGGTTAAGATTTTCCTATGACACATTTTGAATATTAATTTACGAAAAATAATACCCTACCGTACCTAAACCTTCTCTTCATTCGATCGATACAAAGCACGAATAATATATCGAATAAGACCTTTCATTAAATCTTAACCGTAAGCTTGGTAAAATTTTCGCTTGTAATAAAAATTAAATTAAATTGTGGCGATTGGCCGGTAAGAAGATGAAGGTTCGTTCCTGCGAATTACGAGATATATTTATTATAAGTATAATGACTAAAAGGAGATATGAGTATACTCGACTTCCAGCCTTGTTCCATTATTATTATTAATATTATTATTATTATTACACGCTCTTTCACACGCTGGAATGTTTAGTGCAAGAAGAGCTTTGCAATATATATATAATGTCGATTCAGCAGGGGAGCTAGATTGTCCCCATTTACGAGAACTTCATCGTAATTTATCTCTTTATTCGTGTGGTTGCGTCGTTTATATTCAATGTTCGACGTGTCGTCGATGTTTGCTACGCATGTCGCATCTTTTCCTTTCTCACTTTGCCTTCATTCTTTTTTATTTACCTAATAATTTCTAGGTATAGCGACTCGATTCGAAGCTGAAAGCTCGGAAACACTATTTATATCAACAAGTTTATCAGCGGCAACGAACAAAACAAAAAAATTCTTCTCTTCCTATAATCATATACAATAGTATATGTAACAGTTGGTCTCAGTCGTGTGCCACGTGTCTCTCGTTGGGTGAGATCTCTCTCGAACTCGCCGAGCTTTATCGAGAGACATCGGTGGCGTCTACATTAATCAACGTAATTGGTGTTCTCCCTTGTGTAATCAACGGTAACGCCCGTTGATTATTAAAACGTTTCTAACTACGTAAAAGCTACGACGAATGGACGTACATATATTTACGCTATTTTATGTGTAAAAAAAAAAAATGAAAGACAGTCAAGTGGAGATTATAACAATCACAAGGTATTATATATACGTGTACGCGTTTACTACAGACAAATTCCTTTTTACACCCAACGCTCGTGCTTGACGTATGAACGTTGAAATAAATAAAATTTACACCGATACGTTATTACGGAGAGTACACATTTTTTCGACGCGTCAATCTCCGTCTCTCATGCGACTAAAGCGAAGCGAGCTTTTATTTATTTTTTCCTTTCCATTATTGAAAATTTATAAACTGCGCATATTTTCAAAGCGAATCGAGTAAATTGTTTTTTTTCTACGTATTTGATAAACGCCACGAGAGAAGAGACATTTTTTCCTTTCATCATTCATTCAAGCGCCCCGAAACTCAATAGCTGTTTGTCCTCGCTTTTTAGTGATTTGGCCTTTTTCGTTTTATCCTTTTTCATTTTCTTTTTGTCTTGCTGCTCTTCCAGATGCACTGCAATACGGTATCGGCCGTCAACCTCACAGAGGCTTTCCATATCTTTGCGGAGTCATTTATTTTTTCAAATCTTCGCAACTTTTGTATTCCCTCGAATACCAATTATTTATTAAACACGAAATCGCCACTCTCCTAATTCTGTGGCTGCGGCTTTTTGCCACCGCGAGGCTTTATGCTCTCCGAGATTTGCCACATTGCATCCTCGCACAAGAAATCGCTGAAGTTGTTGAAGAACGTTATTATTCTCTCGTGCTTCTTGAACGAATATGTTCTGAAAGGACAACAACAAAAAATCATTAATATTACGTTCGTTTTGTAACTCCGACGTGTGGGATACTCACGCTTTCTTGAACCTCTTCATGTTCTCGACTATATTGAACTGTTGCCACCGCTTGGAAAAATTTATCGTACCGTCGGGCAGCAGATCGCTGTTTCCGATGTGGACGAACGTCAAGTCTTGAAGTACTAGTCCTCTGTTACGAAAAAGATAAAAGTAAAAATTGTATCGACAATAAAAGTCATACTTATTCCAGCTTTTATATAAGTAGTAAAATGGCTTTAAAGTAAAGTAAAGTTTAATCTAAAATAAAGTAAAAAATATATAGTTTAAAGTAAAAAAACATATATATAAATCGTCATTGCACAATTAAGGTCTGGACAATTCGAGCTATGTTTATTCCAGACACTCGGTGCTTGACGAGTATTAATGATTAAAAAACTAAGAATTTTTTTTTCGTAATCAATGCCTCGAAATTATAAATAATGCGAATCACCATTAACTATGATTAGCGTTTTAAACATGCGAAGCTTTTTTTAAAACGTGCAAAACTCACATGTAAGGTATACACGGTGGTTGCGTTTCCGCAAGTGCTTGTCTGTAAGCTCTGAAGCTGCTCGAGCTATCGATGAGCGCGCAATACTCCTTGAGACCTTCGGTAATGTGTTTCTGCCACTCGAGCCTTCTGATAGGTGCGCTGTCCAGTGCCGACAGTAGGGCTAGGTAGCTATTAAAATTATTTATCTTTCTCAGATGCTTCATTATTTTAATAAATTTAACGACGTATTTCTCTCGATCCTTGGCCTCGTTCTCCATTCTGTGCTCGAGTATCCTCGATCTAGCCCAGTAGGACATTTTGTTGAAATGTTCCGTGAATCTCGTGAGATTCGGGCTTCTCTCCTCGTTCTGCTCCTGCGCCCATATGAGCACTTCCGGTATTTCGATTTTCATGAAAAGCTCCGCATCGAGCAGGGTCATTTGCTCGGCGATCTGTTCGCTCTTGAAGTCCAAAAGCGACGCCTGCTTTGTCGACACGCTCAGAGACGAGAGAATCGGTTGCGTGGCTTGAAGCTGCTTGGTCGCGTGTTTTTCGAGAATCTTCACTCGCAGAGCTTTCGCCATCGTGAGGTCGCCGCTGCAGACCAATTGCTGAACGAATTCCATGAGGGTTTGCAGGAGCACGTCGTCGAGATCGGACATTCTATTTTAACAAGATTTAGTATTTAATATTATTTGTGCGATCGATTATAGGACGATGATAGTAATAATAATAATTTACAATAATAATAATTATTATTATTCTTATAATTTAGATAATAATTTAAAAAATTGTACTCACGTGAGATCGCTCACGACTCGTACGAGCAACGAGAAAGCCTCGCGCGCCGCTCGCTGCTTAACTACGTCAGGCGAGCAAGAAAATCGCTGATGACGCCTGTGCAACTTTTGTATCAACTCCAGAGGCGACATGAATGTCCTGTAGGTCGTCAAAAATGCCTCCTGATACAGGAAATCTGCACAAAAATGACCTGTCATTAAAATATTAATGTTCTACGAACGAAGCTGTTGGGGAACGATTGGATAACGATTAAACGAACCTGATTCCTTCTCGTCTGTACCAGCAGGAAAATATAATTTAATGATCGTATTAAGCATATACATTAAGCGTATGTTAAGATTTTTTAAATAAAATAATATTATCTCTGTTTCACTGTTAGTGCCAAGTAGTATTTTTGATGCAAAATCAGTGATTTTATTCTCAAGGATTTTAAATTTTTGCGAGGATTTAATCAAAGTAAAATTCTTCTTTTTTAATTCATCGCTTACGACGGACTTTGCGCCGAGCGGTAACGATGTGAATTATCATAATGCATCCCTAGCAGGTTCAGCAACCGTAAAAATAACCGAAAAAATTACGGTAATTTCGGGTCACTTTTTATACCGTTAAAATAACCGCAAACAATTCCATATTTCAACGTCTGCGCATGCGCGTGCAAGAGCTCACGCTGCCCGTGTTTGCGCACGGTCGTGTTTTTGTTTGAGTAATCAAAAAATTACCGCAGCTCTAACCGCGCATGCTCAGAAGATGAAATACGGTTATTGCTGCGGAATAAAAAGTGACCTGAACTACCATAATTGTTTCAGCTATTCTTAAAAAAAAGACTTACTCAAGTTGCCGGAATATCTTTTTTTCTATGCCATCAAAGATGTCTATGAATTATTTTCAGAATTTATTTTTAACAATTAGTTCTTATTCTGCACCCATGGAAGTCGTCGACTGTTAAATTCTAGGTCCTCCTTAGACCTCGTATGTATAAATTATCATTATAAGCAGGATAAAAAACTCCAAAATTGTTAAGGACTGAGACAAGTATCAGATAACAAATAAATACGGAAAAAACATTACCGTGCTTGTTGGCTTTTGTCGCATGAATGAGCAATGCGTCCGGATGTCCGCCCCGAATGTCCGGTCCGTCCTCGTCGGTTTTCTTGAAAACGAGATGCTTGCTGATGTCCAGCTCGTCCAGGATACCATCGTCCTGATCAAGATCCCTTAGCTCGAGCGTGTTTTCGTCCACGGAAACCGAGGATCTCGTGTTGCTGGCCGGCCTCGAGGGTGGAAGCGAAACGTCCAACGTTACGTTGTTGTTCTGATAAAAACATGAACCGATTTTCAATCAGACGTAAAAACATTACACCGACGGAGTGGTGAATTGTGTAGAAAAAAAATTGTTTTGTACCAGCGTCAGTACAGCGGGTGACGTGGAGATCTTTTTTTCCGGCATGGAATTTATTGGATCCTGGGCCTTCACCGGCGTCGAAGTAATCACCGGATCGGGGGTGTGTATGCTCTGCATACTCATCGTCGGTTTCGGTGAAATCGGCGGCGGTGTTGCGTTCGACCTTATCGATCTCGATCTCTTTGGTGGCAACGCCGGAGGCAGCTGCTGACTAGGGTTGCTCGGTATTTCTTTGATAGTTGGGCTCATGCTGATGGATATGCTGAAAAAAAATTTCAATATATTTTTGATTATATTTTTAAATATATTTTTTATTATATTTTTAAATATATTTTTTATTATATTTTTAAATATATTTTTTATTATATTTTTAAATATATTTTTTATTATATTTTTAAATATATTTTTAATATAGATCAAGACAGGTTTATGTAGCGAAAGACGACAAAACTGAGGTTTAAATTTTTATTAACTGTATTCAGTTGAAACTCACTTCGATCCTTCGTGAAGACTCGTCATAGTGTGAACCATGGACGAGCATGATTGCGTAGTGGTAAGTGCCATCTCGTGTTGCTGCCACTCTGCCTGCATAGAATTGTATGCAGCTACCGAGTGTCTCGTGCCGAGTCCAGAAATGAAATCGTTGTTGCTGTGCGAGCAGTTTCCGAACATCTCCATGTACGCCATTACTGAAAAATCGTCAAAGTTTCTATCGTCACCAGGAATGCAAGACGTTTAAAAAAAAAGATAAAAATTTAAGAAAAAAACGATAATAGCGTGAACGAGAAGAAAAAAAATAGAGACAGAGAGGCGAGATGCCGGGAGACAGATAACGATTATATTGTATATGGAAAAGTGTGAATCGTTCAAATAAAAAACTCGATAAACTGTACGATTGTTGCAGGCTTGAGATTGTCTCCGGACAAAAAAATCTTCACACATTTCTTTTAATTTTTAAAAAAGATAATAATTAGTAAGTAAGAAGAATATTGTAATTGTCACAATCAGTAAAATATTCTAACACATCATGTCACATACACATATATGGAGTACACTATGATATATTCGTATGTGGAAAGAAAAAAAAATATATATAAAAAAATCGTGTGACATAAAACATGTGTGCGTTGACAGCGCGTCGTTCCGAGATCGAGACGTTCGAACTCACTGTAATACGCGTGAAACCTTGTGAACAGCATCTCCGGGTAGCATCGGTTATTGCTGCGGATGCGTGGAGAGGCTCTTTGCCGCGAGCGATTACGTAATTTGTACGTTCGTCGCTTTATTAATTGCAAGTGTCATATCGAGCGATGCAACGGACGCGCGACCTGCTGTCGATTTCTCATACCCTCCGTTCAATTTCGAAATTGCGAGTTTTTAAGTGCGAAGTTTCCAGTTCGCTTCGTCGCGACACCGTCGATACCGAACTGGCGATGCCGCTCGGAACGCTGGCGTTAAGAATTCGCCAATTGCCGAGGAGGTCAATTTTACGAAATAATTAAACTCCCACGGCAAAGAGCAATAACACTTTTTGTCATACGCGCACTCGGAGAAGGTCGGCGATTATTTATGTACGCCTCGGTAGCACATCGGCAAACTATGTCGCAACTTGATCATGTAATTTATTACATGAAAAAAAAAAAATGATCGATAGTATTTCCACTGAATCGATTAGGATCAATAACATTTTCGCCGTTTTGTTCCCCCGAGACGTTTACCACAAAAGTCGGAAAGATTTTGCACGTTTTATCGTGGGAAAGTTGACACTTTTGTGGAATATCAAATTTATTTATGAAATATTTTCACAGATAAGGATTTAAACTAAATATACCGGTGAAAAAGTTACACGCTAAGCAAACACACGTTTAATTTTCTGTTTACTATTTGATTAATTACTGATTAATCGCAGCCCATTCCCTCCCCCCCCTCCACCTCTTGGTAGGATGCTGATATACTACCTTAAGTGCCATGTGAACGTGCCTCGGTAGCACATCGGCAAACTGTTTCACAACTTCATCGTGTAATTTTTTAAATAAACAAAAAATTATCGCTACTATTTCCTGTGCATCGATTATGATTAATAACATTTTATGCCCGCCGTCTCGTTCCCCCGAGACATTTACCCATAGAAGCCGGAAATATTTTACATGTTTGTGGAATATTAAACGTAATTATGAAAAATGTTCACAGATAAGGATTGAAAATAAATACGCCGGTGAAAAGATTACCCTCTAAGGAAAGACGCGTTTAAATTTAAAAAAAATTGAATTAATGACAGCTCATGTTCGCCCCCCACTGGCCCTTTTAGTAGGGCGCTGATGTACTACCTTAAGTGTCATGTGAACGTACAAAAAGTTCCAATAGCTCAGTCTCGTGTGGATCGTCGGCAATACGCACAATGAGTAATTTTAAAAAAATAACAAAATTACGCGTCACGTATCACCTCGCGGAGTGCTCGGCGATTAATGACGCCGAGGTAAGACTTCTGTTTGTCTCGTCTCGAATCGCTAGAACCCGTTCTCCGAGCGCGATCTACACTCCTCGAGCCGCAGTTACATTAGTGTCGTTTCTCTTTAACCTTTTTTTCGCTTGCTCGTGCAATCCTTAACACTAAACAAATCGCAATGATAAATCTGCTGTATGCGTTATATAGATAAGAATAAGAAGGAAGAAGAGAAAAAAATAGAGGCTGTGAGCGGCGCGCAAGCTGAAAGTATTATTAATTATTAACCAAACCAACGAGAAAACTGGATGGGTTTGAAAAAAAATATCCAAGCTGAACGCAGTAATAATTATGCACGGTAAAGTTGGATAGCGGATGGTTGCGGTGGTTTCGTATTAATGTAGGAATTATTAATGAAATGTATGAAAAAAATGGAACGGTAAAAACCAGCAAACATGCCGCTGAGAAAGCCCGAATCTTTAGACTCGTTTGCAAAGAAAAAACTTTTTTGATTTGTTTTGTTTCGACTTAGCGTGAGGGTGTTTTCGAGTTTCTTTTTATTTTGCATTTGCTGAGGATATATAGTTGATATATATATGTGTACGTGGGTCGGGATCCCACTTACCGGAATATGCCACTGATTGGAACACTGGGGGATACAAAATATTGCGTCAGTTCGTTAAAAAAAACCTACCACAAAGTAATTTTACGAATTAAGAAAATTTCGAGAAAGTGGTTCACGTTTTTTTTTTTTTGTTTTACTGTCCGTTTCGCGAATTTTCCAAGTATTCACAGTAGTTTCAACGAAAGTTCACTGCAGTCTAGTTGTGTCGTGGATCATTCTATTATGCGGCAGACACTAATTTTTTTTTTATCTCGCGATCGTTTTGCAATTCGCAAACTTTTTTTTTGTTGCCGCTCGAGCGAGTATTCAAATTGGCTGTCATCTTGGTTGACTCTAAAGTATCGTTCTATGTAGTAATTGTTTTTGCCTTTCATTTGTTTTTTTTTTTAGAAGGAATTATTGGCAGTTACGCGGTAAGGATCAGTTTGTTGTCTCCTTGCTGCATCACTGCCGATATTCTTATCGCAAATCATCGCGATACTTACTGTGTCTTTTCTTGAGAGGAAGAGGAGGCGGTTTACCGGCGTCCGGACTGTCACCCATGCTACCGTGCAAACTGCACGTCGACAGGTGCTCGTTTTCCGGTACATTGTCGTATTGCGACGGCAGCCTCTCTTTTCGGCGCTTCGAACGCTTCTCCGGCAATGCCGGTGGTATTCCGTTTATGTCCATTCCCGTGATCGCTTCTATTTCCTGTGGGTTGTTCAAACGAATTTAAAGTGGTGAAAATCAACGAAGAAAATCTATTTTGTTAGAAGCAAGCAAACGCCACAGATAAAAAAAAAATATATATATATAAATGCATCCGAAAATTATTCGTTTGCCTTCACCTCTCGCACTGAGATGTTTTTTAGACATTTTAACACGTAATTATTTTTCATAAAATGATGATATTAAAGTGATCAAATCGTTTCAAATCATTTTCATAACTGAGAACTTGAGCGAGTGAGACTTTCGCAGAAATCCACAGAATTTTTACTATGACATGGTTAAAATAGTCACTAAGAAAAAAAGATTATCAATATCTCACCGACTCATACGATATATTGGATTTTATAAATCGATATACTTGAATAAATTCGCATTCAAAAAACTTTTCGATTTCATTAACGACGATGTAAAAAAAAATAATATCTTCATACGAAAGACAGCTTCAATGCAAGTTAGTGAAATAAAAACAGAAACAAGCATGCAACACCCACGTTTACCAGTTTGTCAAGCAAGGCCGGGTCACCGGTTCCCGTGAGGTTGGTTGAGCTGAGAACGCTTTTCGTCGTCGTGCTGCTGCTGCTGCTGCTACTGCTCGTAGTCGTACGATGCGAGATAACTGAGCCATTACTATCGGCGCTGATCTTCTGTTGGGAGAAAGACTGCTGCTGCGAGCTAAACGATTGCGAATTGTAGCATACGCTGCTCTTCGACGTCAAGCTCGAAGTAGCAGTGTAACTCTGCGACGAACTTCTTTGCGAGTGCATCGACACGAAACCAGACTCCTGTGTTTGCGTTGACAAACGTTCCGTTTTTCCCTCGATACCTGAAAGGTCAATTTATTATCAAAACAAAATCCGTATAAATTATTGACAGATTTTACAGTAAAGACGCTTATTGGTTGTCTACACTGTAAAAAAATCGGACTGGAAGTTTTTATGCAAAAACTGGTATATTAAATTTCATGTACAATTGTGATGAAAAACTACGGTTTAGTTATTAAATACATTAGGAATACTTTATTAATAATTTACTTTAATTTCAATGGAAAAGTATTTTAATTTTTCGGCATAATTGTACATTGAATTCCATGTTCCAGTTTTGCATAAAAACTTTCAGTCTGGTACGTTAAATTTACAATATTTTTTACGGTGTGCCTTACGTAAGCCAATTTTTTTTGGCCCGTCTCACGAACGCTCGTTTGCAATCCGCCAATTTGTAAATTTCGTCAAGTAGCATATATTTGTCAATTTAGCTCACATATATAAATTATACCAGCTGAAAATGATATTCTATCGGGTAGAATTCCTACGGGCTCGAAAATTCATCAAACTTTTTTTAGCACGCGTTCTCTCGGTCAAATTAATATCCCAACTTTTGTTTGTGAAAGAAGAACAAAAAACAATCAAATGGAAAAGGCAGAGAAACTCGAAGAGTTTTTACCTCGGTTTTTACCAGCTGTCCTCGTACCGAATCTACGAGTTTACCGAGCGCGGTCGTGGAACTGCGTTATCGCGCGCCCACGCCTTCGCCTCGGCAAAGTTATTCGGAGATTCTTGCGTAAATTTAGCTCTCGTAATTTTTTCGTCTACGTTTTCGTAACATTAATAGAACCGAATAAATATCCTCTCCCGCAGCTATTTATTATTGTTATTACAATCGTAAATTTAAGTATCGCTTACCAGTGAACGGATTGAGAATATCCTGTGGCGTTTGCTGACCCAGCAGCATCGTGCTGGGTATGCTAGTTTCCGAGCCGTCCCAGCAGCCGCAATTATTCGTTCCGTTAACTTGCATACCTACGAAAAAAATCGATCGTAAAGACCTTTGATTCCATCGAGTAAAAGCGACTTAAAACTAGATTAATTAATAACGCTCTTGGCTATCGTTAATATATGCTCACACGAAAAAAAAAAATTATAATTATTTTTCACAATTTTTCTTTGTTGGTTCATTTTTGGAAAGCGACAGGAAAGTTACAACACGTAAAAGCGCATACCCAAACAAATTTTGCTCAAATCCGCGAATACAGAGTCGAATATTTTATCGCGTTCGTTCTTCGAGCGGTTAAATTTATCCATGATTATAAATCGTCGAGTTAAATCTTAAATTGATATAATATATTATAAGATCGCGGCGTGATTCCTACGGGTGTTCGCGTTAAGCCGAGTTACAGTCGCGACTGAAACGCCAGCGGACAGTGCTGTGCGGGCAGATATAATTTTCTTGCTCTCTCCGCCTCGCTTCTCGTCGACGCTGACTAATCGGCGACCGCGTGGGGCACATCCTTCTCTTACGTGTATGGAAAAATGCTTTACGCACAAACCCCGCTCGGTATGGTTATTCCGGGAATGAACGGGCTTAAACAGTAAGGCATTCGTTCGCTGTGACAAGCGTAACACGGCTCTGTGTATATCGGAGTACCAGATGATACGCGGATGTTGGAAACGAATGTGCCAAGTATAAGGAGCTATTAGCTGAGACGTGATACATCGCTCTCGTCTCGGAACTATTTGGAGAGTACAGAGAGAGCCCTGTTGGGTCGTCGATTGTCACCTCGATTCACCGGTCGTCCTCCGACCATCTGGACGTTCGAACATTCGTCCACTCCCGACAACAAAATAACAACAGGCATTGTAACAATTTTATCTTTCATCCATGTGCGATATTATATTTTTCATTATAACAATAAAATAAAATATATAAAATATAAAAATAAATTACCTCAAATATAAAAAAAAAATATGAGAATAAATTATAGAAATAAGATTTTTTATTTGTGTGTACCTATTCGCCAATGTTTTGCCTGCATTTGCTATCGCGGCATCAAAGAATTCGGTGGCTGTTCGGTGAGCAACGAATTGTTCTACCATCGACGACAAACGGTGGTGCGTCGATTTATTACTGTTCGATTGAAACTTGTGTGTAAAAAAATGTTAACGATGCTTCGTACAATATTTCAATGAGCGATCGCTTTTCGAATAAATATTATTCTAGGAACGTATAACAAATCCATGAAAATACGTTTTTTAAATGATAAAATAATTTATAACAATCCGTCTGTTATAGTTATGGCACACTTTTATCAAGAGATCGGAGACCAGCAAGATTAACAAAATAGTAAAACAAAAATTCAACTATTATTCCGATATGCTGCACGCTGTGATAAAATAAATATTGGAAGAACTGTTGCGAAAATATTATTATATAAAAGGGCCGATCGCTGCCCGGATATAAAAGCAGTTTTCTTCAAATAACTTTGTGCTATTTTCGAGTAGCGAATTAAAAAACGTATCTTTGTCTGTAAAACTGATTCGTAATGATTTATTTCTCATCTTAGTACTCATTGGATGTCAGCCGATTCTATAATAGTTATCACGGAAGGTTTCGTAATATTCTTCTTAAGGTTTTATTAACGCTGTTTTTTTTTTGTTCCACTTTCGGTATTTTCCTATCAATTTACCGTGAATGGTAGCGATTAGGCTGAGATCCATACTGTCGTTCAAGGACTCGTCGTTGGGTCCCATTATCGCGCGTATTTCGTCCTCGTCCCGCGAATGATTCAACGCCGAGTCGAGACTACCGGCCGACGCGCTCAGCAGCGAGGACGAGTCCTCCGGCGAACGACTTCTGAGCGAGACCCGGTCAAGACTCGAGGCCAATAGACCGTCGGACTCGTCCAAAAGCTGCTGAGCCCTCGTTCGTCTCTTTGGTGGCAGAGGTGGCGGTGTTCCCGATGTGTTGTTCTCCTCCAGCATGAATGGATTTGTCCTGAAATCGTTGAACGTGGGAAAAATGTGTATACATATATATATTTATCTTTCAACAATACCGTCCAATATCGGATACCGATAAAATCCACGATTCCACGGATGTTTTCTGTTTACACTATAAAAGCGCACGGCATTCACCTGTCTGGCAGGGGTGGCTTCGGCGGTGGACTAGAATCTCTCAGTATGGACTCCGAACTGTGTGAGCTTCTGACCAAGCTGCTGCTCGTTGCGGTCTGTTCCAATATCTGCCTTTCTCTCGGGGTCAATGGAATGTCCGGCAGAGAATTTCTCTGTGGCGCTAACTCGGTACCGTAACCCGATGTTCTGGAACAAAAAATTCGTTGATTAATTCATTGCGGAGAATTTTCGGAAATACAATTGAACGCCGCAATAAAAATCTGTCGGAGAGGTTTTTATTTTAAAACAGGCGTATCTTTGCTCGTCTACGAAATCTCGAAAAAAAGTGCATATCGTTACCTACGGAAAAAAGGAAGAAATGATCTTCGATGGAATTTTAAAAGTGTAACTTTGAGAACTTACAGCGTGATCAAAAATTTAACTTTTCACCACAGTTAATATCGTCGAATCTCAAAAGAATTCTGACCTACATGTTTCAATGTATTTTTTCGTGTAAAAATTAATCCGATTTCAAAAGCTGGTCTGTCGTAAAATCAAGCAGGGGTTTGGTAATTTTGTGCGAAAAATGTTCTTAAGCATGATGGAAGTTTCTCATGAATATCTTCCTACTTTAAATTAGCACGATAGGCATACGAAAAAAGCGTAATGAAAATCCTTAGATATGTCCATATTTGTTCAAGACCAAATCGTTGCTTTTTCTTATTTTTATGTGGTCTATAGAAGGGACGAGTCGAAAAGAAGCACACCTGTTATTCGTGGTGATGGGTGCGGGCTTCTGTCTGTTGGATATCTTCTCGTGTGCCAGAGCGACCAAATTTTTCACCGCATCCTCCACCAGGCCGATAACGTGAGTGACGTTCTCGGTGTCGAGGGCCGACGACTTGTCACCGTGTAGCAGTACATCGTCGCAAAGCTTAAGCAATTGCGCCAGTGCTTGATACACTTGGTTCGTGGCTGAGCCTAGCGTCGAGCTAAAAATGACGAGGCAAACAGCACGATTAACAATTAATATCCACCTAACTATAAGGAATATAAAAACAAAATTATTACTAATTTGTAACTTTCAAAGCTCTAGACCAAAAAAAAGCGCCAAAAGAACGAATTACATTTTTTTATTTGAAGAAATATACTATAATAACTATATAAAATAAAAAAGTACAATAAAAGATTTTAAATACACTTTTTAATTATATTCTTCCAAAATCTTTTAGACCTGTACGAGGCCAGGTCCATCGAAATCCAGACATGTATAACGTACTACTTTTTCCGTAAATTTTTCGAACCTCCCAATTTTTGAAACACTCGGCATAACAACTGCGCCATGCCTCATTAACTTATCTGCCGAACGTCAGAAAAAAAGATACTTCCGTCCCAATTACTAAATAAATAAACGACAAATTTTAATAAATTACTAGATAAATACCTTTCGGACTTTGACGCTTTTAAATATAGTTTTGCAAATATATCGGTAGTAGGCAGGGTTAAAAAATATTAAGGAATTGACAAATTAATCGATAATTTTCCATCGAAGATCCTCACCTGTTCTCGTACAGTAGATAAGACTTTAGTACAGTGTGAATCGTGGTGACGGTGTCGAGGACGATCGTACCGTTGCCCGGAAGCATTTCGAGCTTTTTCTTCGACACGACATCCCGGAAATGGAGCAAAGCCAATTGCACCTGTCGCACGTGAATGTGAAGATCGCGGAGTGGATTCTTTTCCAAAGGCTCGCCGGTTATGCCGGCGCTGGTCTTCTCGCGGGGTGTACGAGGCGACGAGGGTGAAGCGGCGCGGGTCGCGATTCCGCTGCCGCCGCCCCCGCCCCCGCCATTACCCGCGCTTGTGATCACCGCTGGAGAACGCATCTGTGAAAGCTTCTCCAGGAAATCCTCCTTGAAGGAACGAGCGCGTCGGGCTAACTTGCCGCCGCGCGCCTTCCCCCCTGACCGCTCCTCGACTTCTGCAACAAGCAAACAAACAAAAATCAATGAAAGTGCCTTCGCATAAATACTAAAGTGCCGCAACATTTTTTTGAAGGCTCGTCAATTTTTGCCTACACTTTTGAGACTTTGAATAGTCCAAGATTAATTTTTTTTTTACGCTGGTTTTTTTTTTTTGCTTAGTAATAAAATATTCGGAAATGGAAGTCTCATAAGGATTTAACAAAATTCTGACGAAAATTATATGCAATCATAAAAATCGTCGAATTAATTTCAAGTGAAAATAAAAAGTTTCCTAATTATTTGCCGAATCATTTTTTGTACCCAATTCATTATTAACTTTTCGGTATTATTATTGTGCAAAATCGATGTTTTTAGCGGTTCCCATGCGGTAGATTTTTTTTTCAGATTCTTTTACCGTTGGGAAGTGTGCGAAACTCTCGCCGGATTTCACTTTTTCGCTGGGTATTTATGTGTCACGCATTCTTATACCATTTATGTACGGAGTGCTCTCGGCTGTAGCGAGGATTCGGAGATTTCCACTCGGCGGACTAATAATAGCCTTAATTAATCACAAATGTGGTGAAACATTTTTATAAAAGAGCCCGTCAAAGAACCGCACACTTTCATTTCTTTGATAGCTCAGTTAAAATTTAATCCGTAAAATTGACACAAAAAAAAAAGAAACAAAAAAGAAGTCATCGAGTTTTCCTCCCGGCGAAACCCCAGACCGCCTTTGTCGCGAAAGCTAATCTGAAACTGCAAACAATTCGCCTGCAAACCGCGACGAAAGCTCATATCGTCTTCATTAAAATTCGCGTATCGTGGCTTCGAAGCTACGTTACCGTGAAATTTTATTAAATCGATGTCGAAGCTTTTCCGAACTTTCTTTAAAATACACTTCGGCCCATAGCTTCGCTCCGGTTCCGGGTATTCGAGCTCTCGTTATTTCGAAGTACGGGCCATGAGAATAAGAATAGATAGGCAGTCGTCGGCATCGGGACGTGATTCGGATCGAGCTAGGAATAACAACGGCTCACGTTCGCCTCGGCGAACTTCCCAGGGGAGAAATATGGATATTCGAATATTCGTAAAAATGGAAGTAGACTGCCGGCGCGCAGCTGAAGGAGGGCAAAAAGAGAAAGAGGAAGTGGAAAAAGAAGGTAAAAGGAGGAAGAGGCAAGAGAAGAGGAGGACTAAATGAGACTTCGATCTTGGCACTCTGCCCGGTCACGTCTCGTATCTACGGCTTCGTGGTGTGCAACACGCGGTGTACCGGCCCTTACACACACAAGTACGGGGACGCTCCTACACAACCCTTTCGCCGGCTGCTACGTTAGGTCTCTCGGTTCCGGAACAAAAACTCGTCTTTGCCGCCTTCGTCGCCAGGCTGGCAATCGAGACGGTGGAAAAACACCGTGAAAGGAAACTCGGGGTGGTGTCATAGCCCTTAGGAACATTACCACCCCCTGTCCGGTATGCTCAGTCGTTCATTTTTTTTTTTTTACTATCTCTTCCCTCAAAACTTCGCTCAGACTTTATGGAGCGATTGGTAGATAAAGCGTGAAAATAAAGTGTCCCGACGACTCGATCGGAAAGCGAGCATTTGAATAAAATATATGTTACTCGATTATTTCACCTCGGAAATCAAATATATGAAGAAACGAGAAGAGATATGAAGAAATCTTTGTTTTAAACACATTCCAAAATACATAGATAATATACGATTTTTCGTCGAAAATATATATTTTTTATTCCTATATATATTTTTTTACTCCCGTCTGAAATAACAAATTATACAAACGAATTTGTCTGCTGAGTGAAAGTCTTGGTAAAACAGCGAAATAAACGCTATTTTGATTATTCCGGAGCTATAAATTGACTCTTTATATAAAAATAAAAATCAAAAATAAATCGTAATAAATATTTATCGCGCCGGAGACCAAAAATCGCCTTTCGGGGCAAAATGGCGTACGTCTTAACCCCTTCACCCTAACAAACGGAGATTTCTTAATTCATCCCCATTTATCGGTCAATCGATTTTGCCCCTTGTCCGCGTTATCCGAACACCCCACCCCGCCAGACTCTTTCAATATATATTTCTGGAAATTTTACAGCAGCCCATTTCGTGTCTGCAGCGCACGGCTCCCAATTTTGGTGCCGGACCGGCCCACACAAAATCGTATCCGCTAAGCGAGTTCGATGTAAACTTGTTCCCGAAACTCGTGTTCGGGTCGTTCGGCGGTGCGGCAGCCGGAGTTGGAGGTGGCGCGGAGTCTGGGAGGGAACATCCAATTAACGGATTTTTAATTACCGCGAATTCGATAGCCACGCCGCTGTGGCCACGAGGAACGGAGGGCAAGAGGGCATTCGCCGTGGAATAGGAAAATGAGAGGGAGAGTACGGGAGGACGTGCGAAACGGCGACACGCTCGGCGTCGTGCAGGCTGCAAAGGGATCGAGGGTAGAAGATAGGCACACAGGCCTC
The DNA here is from genome assembly GCA_964017025.1 of Stenichneumon culpator. Lineage (NCBI taxonomy): Eukaryota > Metazoa > Arthropoda > Insecta > Hymenoptera > Ichneumonidae > Stenichneumon > Stenichneumon culpator. The sequence continues at coordinate 15,332,822 of OZ024773.1, read as the reverse complement.
GACAGTGTTCTATACACGTACATAACGGCGCAGAGAGAGAGGGAGGAGAACGTATAACAGAGGAGAGACAAGAGGGTGGACAAAGCCTCGCTCGTCCGGCGAGGCTCGCCGACGCGAAAATCCCGTTTAATTGCACGATCGACGTCGATTCGATGCGTCACAGCGGACCCTTTCCTAAACTCCTATTTCCCTTCATTGTTTGTCCCGACGAGAGTGTAAACAGGACAATGAAACGAAATGAACTGGACGCATCGTTGACGATCATTTTCTATGACGTTATACGTCAAATTTTCCGCCAGAGAAATCCTGTAGAACGCAACTAAAAAACAAAAAAGAAATTGCAGACCGCGTTGCCTTCGCGGGATATTTTCAGGTATTTTCGCGGGCTTCGGGATTTGGCGGTCATCGTTTTACGGGAACCGATAGGAGTGTTGGTATTGGAAGAATCCGACGGGAAGGGTTGAATGAAAGGTAATACAATGAGAATCAAATACGGGACAAAGGGTGCGCTCGTGAATGAAGATTGGCGCCAGTTGCAAATAACTTTTGACGAATACTCGTTTTTTTTTTTATTTTCTTTTATCGGTTCCCAGATATTGGTACGACTTGAATGTAATTTTATTTGAAACGTTTTTTGCGCTTCTGTCTCTTGCCTTGTCGGGAATAATTTTTTTCATGCCATTTTCCGGGCAGATTTTTTAGTATGCGTAAGAGTAAATTGCTCAATTAATTAACTTTTCGGCAAACGTTAATGGGCGCCACCTGCGGGCATTGTTTTTCATGGAATTTTGTCATATCGCGTGTCTGAAACAGGAGAGGCAAATTTTATACGCTTGGAGACCGAAAATACATTCTCCTGATTTTAGTCACGCGATATGCTCTTGTTTTTTTTCTACTTTTTACACGATGTCAGATAAACACCAAGCTTTTCTGTTACCGAATCCGCTGCCTGTGTCTTCCCAAAGTCGTGTAACCTAATGTTCCTTGCGCCATAACGCATCGATCGCATTCCAAACAAGCAAAAAAAATCATCACACCCAAAATAATACAGAAATCGTTATTTTCCGCTACTCGCAACAAAAAAAGAAACATCACCAATAAAAAAATGTGTCCCGAGAGACGCAAAATCGTCGTTTCAACCGCGTCTTTCACGCAGCACAATTGCTCGGCAAATGATAATTTATTTACCGTTATACGAGCTCTTGTTCATAGCAAGCATTGTGCTGAATTCGAGTCTCCGTGTGCCGGTTTCTATAGAATCTTTGTATACGCTCCGGCGACGAAAAACAAGCTTGTGTTTTGCCGCAAGCCAACCCCGACACAGTCGAGTCTGCTCCCTCTTGCCCACTCTCTCGCTCTCTCCCTCTGTCAGTTCGCTGTACACAGCGAGCGAGACCGAAATCGTGATTGTGCGGCGGGATAGGGAAGCAAATCAAGTTCTATTCACGATTTCGGGATTGAAACTCCAATCGGACGTGATTTCGCCAAAGGTATAGACCCGTTCGACTGGATAATAGACGAGAACAGAGCAAGTGGGTTGGACTCGGAGATAGAGAAAGACGGATCAACGGGAAGCATGAGGAAGTGCGGGAGGAGGGGGGGAGGGGGGGGGGGGAGGGGTGAGGGAAGCAGCGCGTACAACCGATATGCAAATTGCCGTGATTGACTGGATTCGCGGTAGGTAGATAGTACCGTTCGACTCCCCATCGAACGTCTGTACCCGACGGGTATAAAGCAGACTCTCGATACACTCGTACGATACAGGAGAGCCTCGCCGCATACCGCCGGTAGTTATAGCGTTGTATATAACAGCGGTTTTGCATGCGTGATACACAACCACCGCAATGCACCGAGGGTGCATCCGCAAACCCGATCTAATACCACACTGTACGACGTGACTGTCTTTGTGTTTTTGTTATCGTTGTTGTTGTTTTTTTTTTTTTGCACCTCCTCAATACGAGCATTGTTCGCTTATTTCCGTGAGACTCGAGATTCTTTCTGCTCGCGACGAACACGAGGTGATTCAATTTAATTCCGTATCAGCGATGGTTGTTACCATGTGGGAGCGATGTGAGACGCTTTTACGATGTGTGACAGAAAAATTGGTAGGTGGGAGAGAAAGTTGTTAGGTGGGCCTCCGAATACGAAAGTGTAGTTTTTTTAGAAGTTTTCTGAAACATTGGTTTCAGTTTTGTATATCGATTTTTTTTTTACTGTTTTCTTTATTTTAGTAATTGCGTGTGATTTCAAGAAACGAATGACTCGGTCATGAATCACGAGGTTCACGACTCTTGAGTAAAATTCTCAGCGTACATCGAGATTTTCACAGAGTCAATTTAGACGATTTCAAAAATACTTGGTTGACACGAAATTCGTGCACCGATGTGTACACTATGCGCAGTACAAAGCTTATCCACGTTTCTTGTCCACGCACGTTCGTAATTATTTTCTCGGTATTTTTACAAAAAAAATGTTGTCCATTTTACAAAAATGTGTGAAACAAATTTTTTTCTTGTTGCAAAATCTACAAGAAAATAATTGCGTATGCTTTTGGGCGAAAAAAAGTCTGTTAAGTGTACGAATTCCTTTTAGTGCGTAGTGGTCTTTGAACGATGTTAATATTAACATAGTTTTTTTGCAGTGCACGAGCGTCGAGTGTTCGGTAAATTTCCATGTAATTGTCAAACGATTCATCGTCCGAATTGGTATTCGAATTATGTTGACTATGCAATGTAATTAACATCGCTGTCCAACAAGGGTGGTAAACGTTCGTTAATAGAAGCGAGGGCATGGCCGACGTAGCACATACGCACGTATAGAGTTTCTGTTTTCAGTCGAAACACACTTCCAATGCGTACTTAGGGAAGTGTGTGTATATTAGATTCACGCTCTGAGAGAGGCGCGCAAAGCAAACGCGCTTGTAATAGCTGTACGTCCGGAGTGGAGCGTGGAGAGAGGAAGCAACCCCGAGAATTCCGTCATCCCATCGAGAGTCCGCTGATCAAACGTGGCTCGAACACTATCCTGAAAGCAATTCGTAAGCAACAGCGCTGCAACACTCCCTCAAGCGTTCTGGAAAGGATTCTCATTATTAAATGAAATTAATAATTAATTAAAGTAATAAGTTACTATTTATTAATAATATCAAATTATTCTTCATTTATTTTATTCGTAACATCGTAACATTTCGACAACACAATCTGTTATCATTGGACTTGAAACACATTTTGACTCGTGATGTTGTAAAAATAACCGCGGGATTTTTCGTTAACATTTTTTTAAAACGTAGACATCGAGCCTTAACAAGATTTCAGTAAAAAAATAATTATTAGAAAAATTCATTTAGGAATTGCATATAGCTTCGTGCACTGCGGTTGAAATTATTACCACAAATCCGAATGCTGCACGCTCAACACAATAATTTAATTAGCTTGAAGCAGGCGAATGTTCTGCAAATTTGGCTACCTAGCGAATGTCTGTTTATAGACGTGTGCATTCTGAGTTGTTACGCTTTCCTGACTTCGAAATTCACCAACTTTTGTTTCCAGACACGTTTCACAAATATTCCGGGAGAAAACGATCGTGCACAGAGCACTAATTTTTTTTTCTGAATATTAATCTACATTGGTTAAAATCTCGAAACTCGAATATCCGTGAGAAAATATGAATCATGTGATAAAAAAATTGTTGGTATTTGAGAACAATAGAATACAATTTTTATGACACTTATCATAAACACGAAAATTAGCCAACATAACCCAGGATAACATTATAAATAAAATGGACAATTGTAAGGTGGCCAGCGGCTTTTTACCGTATTTACCTGCTCGATCGGGTTCCTTTGAAAGAAGCTTTTTAATTGAATTTTTACAAACGCAAACAATTTTTTGCTGCAACGTTTCAATTTAGTTTTAGACGAGAAAAAAATATTCGTCATTTTGAGAAAATTCAATTTTCAGCAATGAATAATTTTTGTAAAAGGCTAGTCAAGTAAATAAAAAAAAAAAAAATTCAAATGAATTACAAAATTCTCTGATTTTTTTCCTGACGATTCCATGATCGGTGGGAATTGTCCGTTTTCCGTACGCGCAACAACCCTGGATATAATACATACAATCAAATCGTAGTGCACGAGACACACTCGTGGGCGACGAGGAAGCTTTGTCAAGCTTGATTCCCCAAGTTTCCAGTATTTCCTCCTATCGTCGAAGTTTCCTGCTCGATCTTGGTCCCTATCTACATAAATTCTAAAGCACGCGATTCGAGTACCCAATAACGTCTCCGATGCACCTGTTTCTCACTGGGGAGTGCAAGTAGCACGTGTAAGGGTGTATGACAGTTGGATCGGCGATGCGGGGAGAAACTTATCGCTCAAATGAACGTTTTACTGTGCGTATATATAGATATACATGTAACCCGAAGCGGACTTCTGCACCCCCGCGATAAGACCACAGTTAGTGGTATATACGGTGTGTAAACGCGGGTATAGAAGCGGGAGAGTAACGAGACACAGGGCGGTGCGACGGGTTGGCACATGGCGCAGACAGCCTGGCAGAGTCGAGAACGCAGAGTTTCACAATTAACGATCTCACCTGACCGTACCGCATAACGAAGTCTCTCGTTAATATAACGGTAATTTATTACGGCCCGGACAAAGGTGACGGGAAATATTGCGCTATGCGGTGACGTATTTTAATTGCTCGACTTCATTCGATATTCTTCATACGGCACTGTGAGATACAAAGGACTAATTTGAAACGTTCAACGTATATTCGAAATTTCTGGGAACAAGTGTTACGGCTTCTTACCTTCATATGGGAAGCTGTTTTTGAAAAAAAAAAGAAAATTAATCGCTATAGTGTCGAAATAGTTAAAATAAGCTATGATGTCGAGAAACACGATTTTTAGATGTCGGTCGGATGTGTGTGTAGGATTTTGATTTTGATTTTCATGGGTCTTTAACTTTTAAACCTTGTAACTCATTATATCACCTCTATAACTTATAAATGGCTTGAACTGGTGGGCTGAAAGAATGTTGGCTCATGAATTGGGCACAACACTTCGTTCAGTGCAATTTTCATAAAGACTGACTTTCAAATGCCCGTAACTCTAACTCGTCTAGATTTTAAATTATAGTCCTGAGTCTGTATATAAATATTAGCATACCAATCAAGGATCTTTGCTATTCGTTGGCCGAATATCGATTAACGCGTTCACATTTTATACGATTCTGATTTTAAAAAAAATCACCATTAATTGGCTAACGTTAGTCATTTTTTAGATATCGAGTTGATCTCAGAGATAAAACTGTACGTATAAACTTGGAACCGAACCAACGAATTTATACTTAACGTAGAACAAAACTACAACAATAAACTCACCGAAGAATAACTTGATAATGTGTATCAAACTGACCCGATACTGTGTTTAGCTGCCGAAAATGTCACTAAGTTTTTGAACAACGATTATCATCGTAAACGTTTGATCGCTGAATTCAAAGAGAATACATTTCAATGTTGCTTGCCGCGCGGCATCGCGAAACAAACAAAAACGTGTTTATCTACGATGTGACGTGCGCCCGAAATTTTAATAGTCAATTAAAGTCTCGTTGATTCTGAATTGTAGATCTCGGTGTTGCCGAGGGTCGACGAGACCGATAACGAGATCGAGGCAAAATACAGAAACGCGTGGCGGGTCGAACGCACACCAAAGCCCGTAAAGTCTGTGCCGTATCGCACGTACACTCGTGTATAATGTGTGTAGCTATGCAAATAACTGGCTTCGTTAAATATTCTCGGTGGCTAGTAGTTACTCTTCTATTTATTCAACGATACAGGGCGGTCGCGCGCGTTCGCTGTCGGTGAATGATGGGCTTTTCGATGGAACACGCGCCGCGCGTTTATCTCGTCTCCCTTGCAGCATCGCAGTTACCGCTCACCCAACGCATATCTGGGTGCATTCTATGCAACGCGATAACATCGAGGCCCCTGGATAGCGCACCTCTGCATACCGGGCAGACGATGTTAATGCATTATCAGCGACGCGACGAGGCGGGTCTCGGTTAACGCGACCGCGGCTCTCATAATGATCTCGTTAATTTTGCACCTCGCGCCCGAGCGGGCGTCCCGCGAGAACGATGCACCCGGGTAACGAGGCTCGCGATGCCGCGGGACGAAGTTGCGAGACTACGTGATCGATTGCGGCAAGAAGAAGCGGAAAAATACGTCGGGGTTGGTAGTTTTTCGATTTTTTAGTTTTTTACTTGTTTCAGCTGATTCATCATATTTTTTCCCCGGGTATTGGCAGACGTGGCGTATATTGGCTTTATGACGTTAATGCCGTGACATTGCCTCTCTTCCATCAAAAACGAGCACGGTTTGGCAATAAGAACTGTAATGCTTTTTTTACGGAAATAGGTTTCTACTGCATCTATCAGTTCCACGGTGGAATTCTATTTCCGTCATACGACAGAGTTTTAGCAGCCTTGAAAAAAAATGTTACCGCAGTATTTTGAGGTCCTTCAAGGCGATGTGAAACAGACTCAATCAGTAACGAAAACTGTAATAAATTTTTTTTTTTCAATGGCGTTCGACATTTTGAGCTAAGCGCAGATTATTAGGGGCTTTGATTAACAGTCGATTAGACGAACATTATTTTTGTGTCGTCAGAAAAGCACCCTCAGAAAAAATGGATTACATTTTTTATTATAGGCTGAGTTGGTCTCGGGCGGGGGGGGGGGAGGGGAGGGAGGGGGGGAGGCCTACACCAGCAGAAAAAACGTTTAAAATTGTCCTTTGAAAGATTGTGATCCTTGAAAAGGTCGGTAGTAAAGTTTAATTAACTTTCGTGAATTTTGATACGAAAGTGCGCAATTTATCAGTCAAGCCAGACGCCGGAGACAGCTTCCTTATCCAATATGTCTGTCAGTCACAATTCGCGATTGATAGATCGTGCAAATTTTAAGCAATTTCCCGACGATAATTTACCTTGTCTGCACACTAATCCGCCGATCAAAGTGAATAATACTTGGGAGTCTTCGATATAGTGTCTTCAAGTAAGTTCGCAGCGTACGCCGGAATTTAAGGTGCACGCTACGGGTCTGAGACGCTTCTTCACCCTTTGCGTACGAACAGAATTTTACGAAAATCAGATCCTGCCTTGCCTTCTTTCCTTTTTTTTTTAGGTAACCTAACAACTATGTGAATTTTTGTAATAAAATTCTTTTTCTGTCCCGTCAAGGAAAAAGCGTCCTCGCGCAGGACACTTTTTCAGAATGAAAAACAACGAATTTCCTTGAAAAAAATATTAGAAAAAAAAATGATAATTTTTTTTTTTTTAAACGTGCATACATATGTGAACCGCCGGAAGATGCCACGTGAAATTTGCAATTGTTGTCTCTCCGTTTAAACGATGCGACACATTAAACAGAGAATTCTTATTACTCAATATTTTCCACAAAGATGGTAAAATGACGAAAACTTAAATTTTTCATTTTTTTGAGAAAACGTGTTTTTGTTTCTGCAATACAGAATATATCGAGTTGAAACATTTGCCTGAGGCTACACCAGGAATGTGTCCAATATGCGACACGGCGTTAACTATGCCCGGGCGCAAACATCGAAATATCCGTATAGCGGGTGCGAGGTTATTTACCCGAGAGTTAAACGCGAGAAATGGATTCGAGAGAGAAACGCAGAGGAGCGTCAGGGTCGAACGTCGTGTTATTCGGTAGGGCTCGCGGACGCGTGGAAATTGCGTTTACCTGGTGCATTGCAGCTGTGCGTATTGCCCTGCAGTAACGCAGGAAACTCGCTCGCTGTGGCTTAATTCCATTAATATGGAAATTCCTCGTTGATTCGTGGAAACGGCATTGGGAGGGTGGCTGTTCAATTCGAATGTACACAAAATCGTGCGTACCCCCCCTTCCTCCCCCCATTGTACATGGAATTTCACATACCATCTAACGAGGATACATTCATCAGACCTTCGTTTCTCTGTCGTGATCCCAATAATTCTCAATACATTGCGTAATTCCCTAAATTTTGTCGCGGACAGAGCAAAATAATAATAATAATAAGAACAGTGGGCTTGATGATTTCTGGTCGATGACCTTGCTTTATGCGCAAGGTAGACACTCACATGGAAAAAAGTATGGCCGGTAAGTATGCGATTCTATAAATATTGATGTTTATAGAACATGCAGTTCTACGTAGTTAAATTGAGGGTTTTATGGTGGATTTTTTAAAATTCTCGATGAAGACCAATTTAAAGGATTTGAGTATTTCACTTAGAAATTTAGAATGATTATTATTTGTAGTGATTTCGTCAAACTGTTGCGATTCGCCATATGACTGGGTCACTACGGGTGACATGGCCATTGTAGCATGTTAGTGGTATAATAGCGGTGTATTAGTCAGTTCTTAAAAGAACTCAGGAATTGCATCCGGTAGAATTTATCGTATGGGAAAGTAGATTTGTTAAATAATTCACTTCTTTAAATATTTTCCCACCTCGCTCTCAAGAAAACTGTTCATTCCTGGATATGCGAGCGTGTTTCCGGATTTTGCGGGAAATATGAAGAAAAAAAACGCTCTCGGACGTTCGCGTTACTAAAATTAAAAGTGAATAAAATTGAAAAGCCTGCAAGCGCAAGCGTCATTTGTCAATATTGAAATGAGATGTAATGAGTGGTTACATCACCCGAATCACCTCATATGATATAGAGTAGATTCACCGTTTTTGGCCACGGTAACATTCACAGGCATACGATAATTGATTTTAAATCGCAGTTTGCCTGCATTTTCATTTTGGCGCATTGAAAGTAATCGTATAAATTTACACAATTATTCCGCGCGATGTTCTATGGATTCGATTATATTTAAAATTCGATCTGTTATATGTGAGGTATATTTTCGGCGAAAAATTATACATTTCGCAATGTATTTCTGCAAATTCATAAGTTTAATTCATACGTTTAATATGTTAATAATACAGAAACGCCGAAAATAATGTATTTTATATCCATTCGATTCCCATGAGGGACTGCAATCCCAGTACAATACATACGTACATGCATTCCCCTCAAATTATTTCCAGGAGTTATTACGGGCGGTAATTTTATATCCTTTCCGCCGAATAACATCGAAATAACTGACGAAGCGCGCCGTTCAATCATCCCCCTCGCCGCCGGTCTGTCCGAGTCGATCGTTTCGCGCGAGAGGCGGACGTCGCGTCGGCATGAGAAATGAGCGATTGGTTCTTCCGTCCGAGTAAAGGAAAATCCATTTCCCTCTCCCGTCTATGTACCTGCGATGAAAAACGATTGAAAGTTCGTGCAAAGATCTCGCTCTCTCTCTCTTTCCCTCTGAGATCGCACAACCCACATGGATTCACATCGTGGATTATACGGTCGTGGAAGAGAGACGTTACCTATGGTAGGGCGCGATGGCGAGAACGGCAAGGCTGCTGGTACTGAGCGAACGAGGCAGGAAGGAAGGATCGAGACTGGGCGAAGAGATGGATAGTGCCGTAGTCGACTTGGCGAACTCGGCTCGTAATTCACGTCGAGAGCTTACTAAAGCCAATAATTACCCGACGTCAAAATTGATTATCGGCGGGTTCGTTAACTGGGCGAGGCACCCGCGGCGGTGTCGGCGCTGCTACTGCACCTGCAGCATCGCCAATACCCGCCATCCATCGACTAATGGATTTCGGCTTAGAGGTGAGAGAGCGATCCTGCCGAGGAAACTGTTGGGTTTCCATAAGCTGCAGCTCCGATCATGTTGACGAGCTGCTGCCGGGCTTTGCGCATCTCGACGGAGACTCTCGCAACACCGGCGGCAAGTGCGGCGACGAGGTGCAAGGACCTCGGTCGCGAACGGCGAGACAGGACGGAGGGATGCTGCGTGTGTAATCGAGAGATAGCGCGTGAGAGATCGATGAATGGATCATTGTCCGGACTGATGAGAGATGAACGATAGTATACCTAGATGTATGTATAGCGCCTCACGACCAGAAGCAAGTTAATTGTGTCTCGAGTCTATTGTTCTGCGCCTCCGAGCATCGCGAGGGGAAACTCGAGTTATTAATGGACCTTGATAATTTTATTAAACGGGGCAGAGAAACTACGAGACATTACGGCGAAATTCCGGTTGATAACATTTCTTTCTTGAAACTGAGGGTTTTATGGGGTATTTTTATTTTTATTTTTTATTCTCGATGGAGACCGATTTTAAGGATTCACTGATTTTTTTTTTTGGTCGATATTTGTTATGCTGTTTTTATGCGCAAACTGGCAAATCACATTTAACATACAATAAAGTGAGGTAATATAAATTCTGCCGTATATTGTACGCTTTGAAATATGGTCATTCAACTTCATTAGCCAATTTGTAAAGTTATTCATGAAAAGTTCGTGTATCGTATGGAAATTAGCATACAGAATTTTTGTCTTCCTTTAACCAAGACATTTCTATCGGTGAAATTGTTTTAAACATGGTGGGACTGGAGAATTGATAACGAAATTGTATAATCGATGTTTCATGCATTTCCTGAACTACTTTGAATATACACGATTAAGAAAGTTTCTTTTTTATATTTGTTTGAAAAACTTTGAAAACTCTATTGAAACATTGATTAGACACGGAAGTTCGGTCGGTGTATTAAATTAATGTATAAGTGTTACCTAACTCCGAATTCTTTGTGCGCAATTTGTTTGACGGGCTATCTAACGATGCATTTGCCAATGCATCAAAACTGTTTCGTTATGCAGTGGCGCAGAGTATGGATCTCTGGAAGAAAAGCGTTTGGCCACGCTCGCATTCCGTGACACGCGAGAGAGGATCTACCGAAATAAACCCGAAGAGGTTGTTGCACCGCCCATAATATACCGCCCCGAGAGTGAAGCCAGCTTTCAAAGTGAAATACCGAGGGAAAGAAGGAGAGAGACGAGGATTCCCGCGACAGAAGTGCTTCTCTCCGATATCCGAAGCACCCGCAGGTCGAAAAGCGGCTTTTCTAATCTCACCATCATTCACACCACAGTGCCTCGTTTATCTCGCGGAGAAATGAGTAGTCGTAAAACAAAATTGTCCCAGATCTTTTGAAGGACCATAAAAAAAAAAAAAGTACCCGAAAGTACTCTTAGGTTGACGAACTCAATGGCGTGAAAATGCGGTGGTGCGAGGCGTTCCGAAAAGAAGGGAACCGTGTCAGGAATGCTTCCGGAGTGCGAACGAAGTGCCGAAGAGCCCATTATTCCTGTATGCTCGAGCCGCGCTGCCGAGACACAACGAGATCTATATTTAGGAAAGCGTCGGTTCGACCGTCAAAGCTGAAAAATTTATCAGTACAACAGAGAGGGGAGCCCTAAAAATATTCAGAATCGTGAAATATCGTTGGGAACTTATGTATAAAAAAAAAAATGAAAGAAAGTGAGATAACACTTCGTTCGGCGGGTAAGTGTAATCGATGGGATAAACGCGAGGGTCGTGAAGAGTATACAGATTGCTAAAGTTTCGCCGTCTATAAGCCTCACGTGCGGCTTCTTACCCGGCTTATTTCAAACTCAATCACTGGCATAGCTCGCCGTTTACAATTTATGTATAGTTTATACATGACTAGGAAAAAGTGGTGAAAATGGACCAGACTTTTCGATTGGATTTCCCATGTTGAAGTGGTCCGTGTTGTATTCACCACATTGAGCACATTCGTTATTTATACATATTAACACGGAAGAGTGGAGAAAGCAAACACGCGGGGCAAAATGGACTCGTTCCGAAATATAACCAAATTTTGACAACTATCATTTTGAGCCGCGAATCTCAATTTTTTGCCATTTTCTCCCCACACATATTACATACTGGCAGTTATGGTGACTCGCGCGCTCGCATGGATCGCATGGCTCATAGCATGTGGAAACCCGTTCCATATAGAACGGAATTTCAAAATTTCAAAATTCATTCCATATGCTACGAAAACCGGCGGAAGGGAGGGGGGAGGAATTCCAAACCAACAAACAAGTACGCAATTTTCCAAAAAATGTCTAAGGTACTACAGTTGTTGGTACAGCAATGTTTGCGTACATTCACTGTAATTATTCCGTAATAAAGCAGACATTTTTTATTGTATAAACTACGTATCCGGATTCCTTGAATCCAAAAAAACGATCAGATTATTATTATTTTCTCGGAAAAGTATGTAGACAAAAAAAAAACTCAAACGAAATATCCTTATCGTCCGAGTGTCCAATGGCTATTGGGGTCGCGCCGACGATTGACCTCTTCCCGTAGCTATAACCGGACATGATAGCGGCAAGTTGGGGGGGGGGGGGGTCAAGATTGGTTGGGCTATTTCGGTAAAATGAGAGTAAGCCCGTAGACTCCTGGAGCAACTGCACTCGAACTGTACTTCAACGATAGGACAGTGGAGACCGGTGCATCAGATCGCGTGTGCCTCGCGCCCGAATCTAGCAAAAGACCCATTTCGTGCAGTTGGCTGCAAACGATGCAATTACGTGCTTCAATGTGCAGGGAATGCGGCGGGCGACTCCCTCGGAGCCGGTGGAGGCGGTACGCCAGCGGAAACCGCGTTTCCAGCTGGAATTTCACGGTTCGCCGAGGATATTAGTGGGCGAGAGTACCGGGTGCACCACTGCGCTACCGCACCAACTTCGCGGAAGGGGTTGATGCTACGCTCGTAGTACCCTAACGGGTTTCCTCCAGACTCACTTCCAACCGTTTCCATTCTCACTCTCGCTTACTCTCGCGGCTGTACAATAACTGTAGATACGTGTATATACCGCAGACGTGAGATCGCGTCGCTCGCCGAATTAAACGGACGATTCCGCGGCAACGGTGAAGCGCGATAAGGTGCTCTACGCCCGTGAAAAGCGCGTCGCACGGCCATGGGTAGCTTAAGAAGTACATTTTCGCAACTTGTCCCGATAATCAGGCGAATCAGGTTGTAAATTATTTTTAAAAAAATGTATTTATATGTCATTTCTGAATGAAGTACAGTTAAAAAGTATTCACACGTACCCATTATCTGTCGCTGCGACACATTTGCTGTATGGGCGAAACGGGGGGTTTTTTTTTTTATATCATCTTCCATTTTTAGTTTATTATGTATCCGAGTTGGGTCGTGCAATCCGTGTCTGACAGTCGGGAAAGATCGATGTCTCTTGTCTTGTTGCAGTTACGTCATTTCGGTCTTTCCGACGAGCTTGCGCGGCTCGGACCTTCTCTCTATTCCGTTATTTATGGTACTGAAGTTATTGCTTAAACATTAATAAAACAACAATGACTACCCAAACGTAATACATTTTTTTTTTAATTTTGAAAGAATTTAATGAACAGTATTGCGAATTCACAGAATAGTAAGAGAAAATTCTTCGATCAGAATTTCACCAAAACTGTTAATATTAGCGTAACAAAATTTAAGATCTGAATTTTTCGATAATGACATCTTTCGTATATTTCGATGCAGAACATTTTTCAACAGTAGAGAAAAATGATTTTCATTTCATTGAAAGCAGGAAAGAGTTTTTATGAAAGGGTTAATAATTAAAATGATCACGAACGCGCAAATATAGTAAATTGTTGCGACCAAGCCAAATGACTTGAGACTCGTATATTCGATACTGTGGCGACGATTATTAATTAATTGCACTATCTTCAGATGAAACCGCAAACACGATGTTTCATACGCACGATCCACAACATTCTCGCCAGCGCAAGCAACTACGAAATATATTTCCTTCTTTTCTGTACTATAAAAAATACGTTTCGGAGTTCCTTGCGAAGCGCACGCAAACGAAATGTATTTTCTTTAGTCTGTCACTGACATCGGAGTCACATTCGCGTTGCCGTAACGTTATCGAAGGGTGAGCGTACCATTAGCGAAAGATGTGACGGGAATTCCACGTCTGGACTCTCATGATCTCAAGATCTTGTCATGTCATCGTTTGTCTACTGTCAATCCACGAGCAGTATCGGTCATTGCTATGCGCTATACTCCCCATCTTCGCTGCAATGCCGAGGCCAAAGTTGCCGGTTTCGCGTCGTTGAAATCAATCGTACTTGGCAAACAACGTCTCGAACTCGGGGAAAGGAATTACTGGAAGCTTGACGACGATAGACACGAAAGGGGCAAGACGAGCTACGGAATATCGTACAATTGCAAGATAAGGGATGGCTGTCGCTGGCGGGGAAAAGAGTATATCAGGGAGCGGTGGTGAAGAATATCTCTTTGGGAATTTCAACGGAGAAACTGTATAGAATTCGCCTCGAAAACTCTCGAAATAAGAGGGTTGTAGCATCGATCTAGGGGAAAGAAACCGTTCGGAGTGTGGGCAGAGAGGCTGGTTCGTGCTCTGGATCCGATGCTCCTCGAGATGCAAACATTGGATCCATTAAGGGCTCTACTCTCGATGTTGCCGGCAACCCATAGCCCACTATCTCGTTGCACAATGTTTGAGGATACGGGAGGAAAGCGAGAGAGACGTTGAGAGTGGAAACGAGAATAAAAGTATTCCATACACACGCGACGACTGGAGGGCACGTGAAAGCCTCTCTCTTCTTTCGAGCCTTTTCGATAAAGCTGCGGAGAGACTCGAGGGAGAGCGGGGACGATAAAGAGAAACGACAGAGAGCGCAGCCAAGCTGAGAGCAAGCCAAGGTATTGCCTGGAAGGAGAGCGCGAATGTAAACTCAAGTAGTTCATATCTCTGACCACTTATTTATTGGTAACTTCATAGATCGTCTTTCAGCGAACGTAACGAGCTTCCACTTATCGAGATGCGCAGTAAAATTCCAAGTCGCGAACCGTAGATCTTTTCCTGACCGATGGATCGTAGGAAATAGTTATTTGTATGGCAAGGGCGTGGAAAGGGAGTTCTTGACGAGCGCCGCATTCACACGAGTGAGGACTTTTTATTACGTGAATTACCCCTAAAATGCACGTAATTTTTCCTAACAAATTCGGAATATCCTGCTTTTCGTTATTGGGAAGTGTGCGCAGAAGTGCACTTTCTCGCACTAGTGGGAGCAAGAGACCATATTGCGTGTGTACGCACGCGATGTATTTTTCTCGCACGCGATGCGAGAAAGTGCCTTTTCGGCATCACTTCACAGAAACGAAGAACTGGATGTCACGTGCATGCGTTAGTGAAATGAAGTCGCGAGCTTTCGAGGAGTGTGTAATGAAAAGCTGTGAACGAGACTTGTCACAGTTTTGCACGTTGAGACCCGACCCTGCCGAAAGGAACATAGAACAGCGGGCGAAAGCGCGCCGGCTGAAGATCCCGGTGATATTAAATGCGGCAATGAGAGAAAACTAATCTCACGAAATTGCTCAGTTTCAACTCGGAGTTGAAACGCGAGACTCTCGAATGGACACCCGGATGTAATATGCAACGCGAAAGACAACGAAGCGTAGCAGCGGAGGACGAAATTCTAACAATTTTGCGCTGCACTGCACAATAAGTACACTTTTCCGACTGCAATAACGCTTATTGTGGAACTGATGTAGCCTCCGCTGTGGAAGCGAGCCAGTCGGTGAAGTGGGTGTACGGTTTGTGCAGCAGAACCTTCTCACTGTACGAGAATCGTCGCACCCGCGGGGACGCGGACCAGAGATTTGGTCGTTGTCGCCGCAACGAACGAGGACGCACAAGGCCATTGGAGAGAAATTCCGTCGAGCCCTTTGTAGTACATGTACGTTGGTGTATATATTTCGCGAATGTAGGACCACGGGAAAGTAGAGAAACTGGAGCCAACTTTGAGAGGGCGGGACGGCTAAGACGGAGCCCGCTAACGACGCGGATATTCCTCGTTTCTACATTCCTATTTAAACGTGGACGCTGAACGGGATTTCTCGGTTTTGTGACTCTCCCGCTCTCCGTAAACCCTCGTGGAAGAAGCCATTAGAAGAGCAGAATGCCGAGACGAGGTGTATGTACTTACAATGCGCCTATGTTGTACGTGTATGAGAACGCCAAGTGCACTCGACGAAAGTGCTGTGGAACCAAGAGGCCCATCTTCCTCCGGTAGCTATGCGGCACGTCTCGCTCGAATTGTCTCGGTCGTACGGAAACTCTCTTATTCGAGCGCCTTCGTCAGTAAATGCTCGTAAATTTTCGGGGTTTCGCGGTCGCTTAGAAGCTTTGAAATATTTAATTAGGGCGAGCGCACATCAACCGAAGGCGATTAATAAATGCTCTTGCCGCTGGCCACGCTAAGAAAAAAATGCACTAAAAACAATTGAAGGTTCTTCTTTTTCTATAATCGCCATAACATATTTTTCTGGTCCAACGATATAATGGAAGAAACTTGGACATTTTTTAAATCGAAGGTGATTCGATTGAACCAATAAATTTACATCAGACTATGTACCGAGGCAATGTCGATGGCCTAATGCCAAAAGAGCGAAACAGGCTATGCTTGTACACAGCCGATATGCCCTTATGGAATTGGGTCATCGATATGATATTGCGCCTACTGGAAAAAGTGTCTCATTGATCTAGTTTTTTATTTTTTTCGGCTAATTTTTTTAACTATGCAATGTTTTCGTCAAGTCGAAGTGTTCCAAAAAATGGTTCTGGCGCACATTCTTCAATGTATTTTTTTCGGAAAGAATACGAACCCTACGTTCGGTCCTCGAGTCGAACGGGACGTAAATAATCTCGAATAAAAACTTGTTTTTTTTTTGCTTCCCGCACGATTAAGTTCCTTATGGATAGATGGAGGATGGACGCCCTCAAGGAAAATTACATGGTCAACATTCAATGCAGATGATACACAGCCGAGATATGCCCGAGCCACCTACTAGTTTCTAGAAGTCAACCCTTTATTATGAGACACTTAACCCTTTTTTATGAGACATTGCGAATCTATAGTGAAGTAAATGTCAAACATTCATAAATGCCCTAAAACTGAGAAATGTTCACACTACTTTCTCATACATCACTTTTACTGACAAAGCTTGTTCTGTGAGAAAGTATCTTCTGTAATTTTCCGGATTCCCCGTACCGGATAGTTTGTAATAAGAGGAATAAAAAAATAATGACGCTTTTCAAAAAAATATACCCAATCTATACCGTTCGTCAGGTTTTTTCTGTTTATCGAATTTTTAATTATTTATAGTTCGATTTATCAGTTGTTATCTCGATAGCTATACGTTTCCTCAAGTTTAAGTTAAGATGGTCATCTTTCAAAAAATAATCCCAACAAAGAATAATAAAAATTTAACCGCTTCATGGACTCTTGCCAAACTCGAAACCGAGCAAACGTAGCGGTAACGCAACTTATGTGCAGAGTTTCAACCCGATCGCATACACCGGAAGTTTCTCCTGAATGTGATCTTTTTTTTGTTGTTTTGAAACACACTGAATCACGTCTACATAAAAATCTCGAAGCACAAACTGTTCGCGAGAACAAAGGTTCCTTTGTCAGTGGAAGCGAAACAGCGAGTCCACTAAAAAAGAAAATGTTAGAAGATATATAAAAAAAAAAATCAACGTCAAAATGTATTACGTTCTAAAGGCAGTCCCGAAACTACGCAGACTTCCTCGAGGCGGTTTTTCCTTCGATGTATTCGAGTGAGTTTCTAACTTTCGCGACCTCTCGTCTCCTCGGTAGAGCCAGCTTGGAGCAAGAATGAGGTGGAGGACGGAAACACTTCGTCTACAGTTGTTGGCCGATGTAACGAGAGCCCGAGCTTAGAGGGGTTTCGTTTTCTACGAGACTCGAGAAAGAGGAGCCACGGAGAGAAGAGAGAATGCCGAGAGGCACGCAATGACGACGGCGGTATGACCCGAGGCTGCCATTAAAAATTCGCGAGTTGCCGAACGCTCGACGGCGAAAAAAAGGGGGATGAAATGTAAAGAGACATGTCGCAGCGAGAATAACGAAGAGCGGAGCGGAGTACCAAGAGGACGAAGCGCTCTCACGGAGATTCAACGACTACGATTTATTTTATTGTCAGGTTTAATGGCGCGTGTAGAAGATCCGGGGATCAGCGAACTTGCAATTACAGAAGAGATTCTTCCGTCTCCGTCTGCGTTACCGACTGCTCTTTCATGTTCGGGCGACGGGACGCAAACCCTTGGGAATAATCCTTTCCCATTACTATCTAGACCCGTTGCTGCGCAATCCCCGGTGGTGGCTCGGCAACATCGAGTCCATCGATTTCAATAGCTCAATCCGATAAATCGAAGACCATGGGGGAAAATGCAATGGAACCAAGTTTAAATCGGAACGAAGTATAGTAAACAGTCCCCCCTCGCCGAGGTACGAGCCTCACTCTCTCGAAGCAAAGAGGCAAAAATCGTGAAATCGTTTTCCTCCACGAGTATCTAATTCCGGAAAGCAAGTGCAAGGGATTTCTTCGACTACAGGATCAAAAGACTCGATGCAGTTATAGTTTTATTGGAGGGAGAAAAAAAGGGGGGGGGCGATGGAGAGACGAGTCAGTGTGCAGGAAGTAGATATAACCATGGCTAGCTCGCAGGGTTAGAGGAATCGAGGGAACCAGAATCCAATTTCGCTTCGTCCTTTTCAACCTTTCGGCCTTTTTCTTCGTTTCTGTGTACAGGGTCATTCAGAATGAATGTCTAATTCGTTTTGGCGAGTTGCCGCTGGCTGCAGTTTCCTGAGCACAATCTCAAGGCCACGATTGTTCTCGCCGAGACTTACGTTGGGACTTAAATTCGCTTCGTAAATTGATGATTACTTTTTTTTCTGAAGAATCGGGCAGCCCTGTTTGAAGACAAAATGTTGATAAATGTAATTCTTACGGAAAAACATAAAAGATGCGATCCGTTGACACCGGCCAGTGGGCAAATGAAATGCGATTGGAGAATCGAGGTTATGTCGATCGACATTTATGCTTTTTATTTTTTTCAATTTTTATCTTCGACAAATTACAGATTTTCAGAATCGTTTTTGGATAAACTCTTTGCAATCGTTGGATATAAGTTGGTATAAGAAAATGAACAATGGGTGGCTAGAATTAACAAAGTCCGATGGATATTGCTGGCCGAATAATCTTTTTATTTTCAATTGGTAATAATAGATAATTGACAATAATTTTATATAGCGTAAAACGTTGGTATTCGCTAGTCGACATCCTAAAAGCTTGTATTCATCTAAGTTTTTTTGTAATCGAAAAGTCACTTTATAAATACGATATGAGCGTTTTTTCTCGGGTGAACGCTGTTTGGCCACTCACCGCTACAGATTGCGCCTAACATAGCTCTATCAATGTCGATCGTCCTGTACAATCTTACGAATAAAATATTGCCAAATTCAATTGTACACTCACAGTATTGATTTGAATCGACTTTGTAGGTGTCGTAAATTTTATTTGATATTATTTCAAAATGCAGATTTTTACACAACACTATAATTTTACTATTAAGCTGATTAGAGCTTGAAATAAAATTTCTTACAGTTTTGACTTCTTTCAATTTACAGTAAAGAATTTCCATTTGATAAGAGATATCGCAACAACGACGAATAATAATACTAATTGCTTTTAGTGATTTAAAAACTGTAAATTTCAGCTCGATATACGTATATTCTGCATCAACCTGTACAGTGTTATCGCGCTCTTTGGTGTTGTAGCTCGAAGTGACCGGCGTTCTGGCTGATAGAGCGGACCATCGAAAAACCAACGAGGAAAACCATGTCATTTCCTTTTTCGATTTCCACTGTACGCGTATAAGGGCGTTCGATCGCCACGCATCCAGGGAGCGGTTATCGCTCTCGTATTTCAGAACGCCTATCGCCGAATATGTTGTGTGAGCTACGCGCCGGAACGGAACACGAGAATGTTCAGGAACGCAGGGCTACGCGTATAACGAGGAGGGATAGGCTGAAAGAAAAATAGCTCAAGCTCATTCATCCCCGGGGAGAGTGCGACGTGAAACGGGCGGGAGGGTGAGGAAACGCGTGTCCTCCTGCGAGTGGGCATGTGCTAACGATTGACGTAACGACGTAACACGTGTGTCGAGCATGTTGGCTGCCGGCTCTGTACGACCGACGACGAACACGCTGTAACGCACAGCCGGGGTCGAAGGTAATCGCTCGCACGAGCTTTCCTCCACATGAGGTTCGTCGAGAGAGATGATAAAAAAATAAAATAAAATAAAAGGTGCGAAATTATTTTTTATATAATAATTTTTTTACCGTTTCGCGGATAGCTTTCTGTACAGGAAAGTTCGTTCTGCGACTTTCGAGTCCTCGTAGAGGAAGCTGTGATTTACAATGTAACATTTTAATGGCCCAAATCTATCGAAAAATTTATTGCACGAATGTGTTAAGTGACATTTTGCGTAACTCGTCGTTTCGGAGACATTTCTAGACACACATCTCTATAACGAAGCGAAATGTGATAATTTCGGAAAGGATCGCTTATCAAGGGATAAAAAAGAAAAGCGGGAGTTTCAGTTTTTTGGCCAGAGATTATAAGACAGATCGGCGAGATTTATTTTCGAAAAAAAAACGAAAGATGGCTTGTCGAAAGATACACAAGAGACAATAGATTTGATCGAACGAAATTTGGTTGGAATTAAATAAAATTTGCTTATCTCGCATACCAAACCACTCAGAGTAAACTGAGATGAGCGAATCCACAGTTTTTATTTGAATTAAAATTTTTTTCTGTCTGTGTTCAAATTTTGAGAATTTTATTCGTCCGTGGGGAGTGAAAAACAAACGACCGACGACGTTCGTTTTTTTAACTTTTATTTTTTCAGTTTTATTCAAGAGCTCAATCCACAGATCGCTCAAAGCTATCGATGGAAGTCCTACAAAAGCCTTTGACGAATTTTTTCATTTGACGATTGCGTGTGACTGACGGTCTGATAACGAATAACACTGTTGTCGAAACCGCGAATGTACATATTCGTTGACGAGAAAGAGAGAGAAAGAGTGAACGAAATTTAATTTCGATACTGAAAACGAACTTTCTACTCGAAGCTTCTGCGGAAGCGTTGTACAAATTTCCCTCAATACATTCGAGTAGATATATTTATAACGAAATGAAATATGGAAGTAATTGCTGGATACCGTCTCGTATGGGTGGTGCGTGTATAAAAGTGCTGTGGTGCGAATTATTCGTAAAAGAGCAATATTAATCGTGCACAGTAAAAAATAATTTTGTAAAATCGGAATACGTAGTTTGGCACAGAACATTTGATTAAATAAGTAACAAACTCGTTTTTGTAGGTTTGAATGTACAAACCTGTCCTTTTATTTCCCGTGTCAATGCAGTTATTATTATTATTATTATTATTATTATTATTATTATTATTATTATTATTATTATTATTATTATATGCAAAAATATATACGATATTTATCTTGTTCATAATCTTGTTGAATAACACTTTTTTGGTAGTTGATGTATTTACTTGTTGGCTGTCCGATGTTCTTAGAGTGCTTTATCCATGTATACGAGATAAACGATTACATTCTATGTACATTCCATGTTAAACATTATTACGAAATATTAAATATGGCACTTTACAATATATACGATAATTTCGTATAATTGTGCCGTTCGCATCTCAAGGCCCGTTCGCATGCAAAATCCAATAAATATGAAAACAAAATTATGATCACTCGAGTAAGAAATATGTCCATTATTACAGGTCAATGCGTATGCGTGATCGGAATCACGTCATCTCCCCCGAGCAAATAATCGCAACCCCAGGGTCGCCCCAGTGCTTTCGAAACGACGCTATATAAATCAGAAACGACCGCCCTTTAAGCCGGCCGTCAGTTTGGTGGCATAAAATTTCCAAATGCTCGAAAAGCATGTCTTACATTCGCTATTTTATCGTGAGGTGAATCCGGCAAGTCCCATCGTCGTTTTCCTTTGACTGCGCTTTGGCAAGCCAGACGGAGGCAAAGCCTTACGGGTTTTTCTTTGAAGCCTCTCCGAGGCGTTTATACGCTCTGTCGCGAATCTTCCCCCCTTTTTTCTTTAATTATATTTCTTCGCCACTTTTTATTATTTGCTCAATTTCTTTCTTTCCTTCACTTTTTTTTTTGTCTCTTCTTCACCTTCCTTCTTTTGCCGCTTCTCGCCTTCCATTCGACTCTCGGGAGGCAAGTGCTAGTGAACCGGTAATTAACGTCCCGTTCCCTCGACGGAGTTTTATCCTCCGCAGAGAGAAGCGGGAAAAGAAAAACGTATGCTACAGATCTCGCTTCGCTGGTGCGAGAGTGTTTGCACCTGCGAAAAAAAAAAGAAAAGAAAACGCGCGTCTGTCTCGATAAGCCGTGCGAGCTGCACGGTGTTAGCCAGACCTCTTTGGCGCACCTTCAGCGCACGTCCGCAATGGTAATATATACGATTGAAAATACATACTACGGAGAGAGGACGAAGAAGAAAAAGGCCGTGGGCGAGGCAGCGTAACCGTTTTTCCGCGGACTCTTCATGCACAACGAGAGCGACGAGAGCACGAAACGAAAAGCGTACCGAGGCTTATACAGTCTCGGCTAAAACCTGACAGCCGGGGAGGATTTGGAAAATCGGATTCCTCGTCGTCGAGCATCCCGTTGGATTTACAAAACTGCACGAGAAGCAGGTAGGGCCACACGACGATTTCGCCTCGGTTATCCTCGGTGGCTTGTACCCACTCTCTTTAAACCGGCTTATCAACGGTACACGTAAAATCTCCCCAGCCGATACAATAAAGTCTGTGGAAAAATATTTGTTCTTCCTTCTTTCTGCCGCTTTTTTTTTTTGCTCTTCGCCGAGTAATCTCGGATGGACACATAAATAGCTGCGAAAATTTTATTCGGCTGAAAGGAATGTTGCCTTGAATATTCATAATGGTATGCAAATTCAGTGAAACGAAACTTTTAATATTCGAGGGAGAAAAATGTCTTTGGCGAATGTTTCGCAAAGCTAGGGCAACTTTTAGGATTATTATTTTTTTTTTTTTTTTTTCAGTGTCCGATTTTTTATAGTCTTATGAGAGCAAGGCGGTTGAATTGGCGAAGTTGAATATATGGCGAAAAAAATATATATATGTGCATAATCTCGTCGACGGGATTAGGAGAGAGTAACGACTCCGTTTATCAGTTTAAAAGGAATTTAAATTGGCCGGTAGAATTTTGCGGAGTGTGGTGATGCTGTTACCGCCACTGCGGAATCCTCCACCCGGTTGTCCACCACCGGAATATCGATTTCCCGACACGCTATCTATGCTAATTCATGGTAACGAGCGAGCATTTCCGGATTCATTAAGCTATATCGATCAGCGTCCACTCGAACGAGCTTTGCCATGCATCTCTCGCCTCTCTCTCTCTCTCGTTCTCAGTCTCCTGGGACTTTTCACTGCGTTTGTTCCAATCCGTTTATTCCCATCGCCGTCCAAAATAGATACGATATTTCATTTATAGATGACCCACAGTTACAATCGCCGACTTGTTAATAATTCCATTATTTATTTCCGAGCACCGAGAATTCATTATCGCGTCCAACTCCGTATGGAATGCGAAGTATTTTTATATTATCGCTCATAAAATCTTTCCATCGGAGAACTACAGACAAGAAAATTCCGTCCAAAAAGTAAGAATATCATTTTTTTAGGAATATCAGGTAAAAATTCAGGAATTTAGGATTTCAGGTAAAAAGACGTGTTGTTTTTTTATCCATAAAGAGATTAATCGCATTAAAAATCCCATACGACTGATCTCGGATGCGGGTGTAAAAAAAATTGTGAGCGTTCCATTACGTTTGTTTTTAATCGAAAATATCAAAATATAAAATTGCTTAAAAACTCCACTCCTACAATTTGATATATTCGAGCCCGGGAATTTTATTAGATGACCATAACACCATCACGAATAATCAATCGCATGGTATTTTGGAAAATATATTTTTCTATTGATAAAAAGAAAAATTAAACCTTTTTTTGCTTAGCGCGCTCCTTTCTAAGTTGCTGGTTTTAGAACGATAATTATTTTTCATCCGGTTTCTTCTTTATATTTACAAAATATTTTTCACTACCCTCTTATCGGTGCGACGCGATATGAAGGCGCACATCTGCATGAAAACGTGTAAACAGATGAGGTCGAGAGAGATGACTTAATAACCGTGGCCTTCGTCGGTACTTGCGAGCTGCACGGCCAAAGCCGAATCGACGGCCACCAAGAATCTCCACCACATATATGTGTATATAAAACGTGGGATACTCGAGAAACTCACTCGCCATGATCTCATCGCTGAATTCCATTCAGCGTGCACGATCGTGGGCATGGAAATTGGACGTGATCTATTTATCAAGAAATTCAGAATAATTCCCTTTTGGCACGATGCATTTCTATGTATAAAACTCCTATCGATGCATCTGGGATATTCGGGCCTCGGCCGAAAGGTAATTGCATTCAGCAGTCTATTTTGGGTAATGCGCGGGTTTCACGAAGGTATTTGGGTTATCTAAACTTTCTATACTTGACACGACTCGACACGACTCGAGTATAGAACGAAAACGTGACCAATGTTATAATAATAACTTAGGACGGATAGACGGAAGTGATGTATTCATTTTTTTTTTAAATTAATTTCTTAAGCCTCTCAATGAGATGAGGTTTATAAGTTACGCGCAATGCTACTTGTTCTCGTATTCAGGATAGTGCATTATCTATGAGAAGCAAAGCCGGTCTGAGCGTTACATCATTAATGCCCTTGAATCTGCATAGTTCTATCCGTCCGTCCGATCTATATAATCCGATCTACAGTAAGCCGGCCACTATTGCAAAGTTACGGGTTCATACAAATGGAATAATTGTGCAGCGAAATGATATTTAATTACAGCAGCGATTAATTAATTCGGCGAAATTCATCGATGATTTTACACGGAGCGAAAATTAATACGAATAATTCTAATTCGCTTTTTTTCGTAGAATAAAATAAGATATTGTAAATCTGATATTTACTGCACGAAAAATGGTAATAAAAATTATAAAATATGGCTACAGTGCAATGTCATCTTTCGGCAATTTAATAAACGATTATATTTATTTTCCACGCATATACCGGTACAAAAAAGTAATGCACGCACATGGTATAGTTAAATTAAATTAATATTTTTTTTAGAACATTTATGAATGAATTAATTTCATGCTTAATGTACCGAGAATTAAATATCACATGAAACTTGGATATTACATTCAATATACCAGTATGTGTATGATGACTACCCGTACCGGCGTATTAACGTAAAAAATGAATTTACTGCATATGCAATTTCTACACTTTTTTTCTATCTGGTATTGTTAATTGAATTACTTGTAGTCTACCAGTGAAAAAAAATTTGTTACAATTAATTTTTCGTATTGGATTATAACTGGATAATTTAAAAATACAAATGACTGCAGTCAAAACAGTGACTTATGCGGTGCTCACACGCGTAACAGGAAAGTGAGTCAGACCTTAGTAATTTCTTCGTCGCGCTCGGTAAAGAGACTCGTCATTACCGCAAAGACAAACGGTGCATCGTTTGTCTTCGCGGCAATGACGTTAATGCTAATAAAGTAAACAAGACCCGCCCAAGACCGTTTGTGAATGAAAGAAAAAAAAATAATAATAATGAAATTTCATTTAAATTATTGGTTTCGTCGCCGAGTTTATATTTGGATGGAGAGTCAGCAGCACTTTAAGAGAGGCATTAAAATGAAAGGTGCCCTATTCGATAAACGACGAGAGGCGTCGACGTCTTGATTGATTCACAGCTCACGTCAAAACGACGTGGCTCTCCCGCTCGCTCCGTGAATCGATCGAAGAGAAGTTTCTCATCGCTGCGATTCGAAAAATTTAAAAGCGCTCACCGTAGAGCACAATAAACCCGCGCGCGATAAAAAAAAAAAGTATAATTCATTTTGTTTTAATATGAATTAAAAATAAAAGCAGATTGATCTAAACTATTCGAATCGCCTCGTAAATGTAGCGTACCGAAATTCGCCAGTTTTTAACATCATCAAATTATAAAGTTCTTTGTAGGAAAATAAATGAATATATAGGTAAACTTCCATTACCGGAGCAATTTATTTATCGTTTGACTGTAAAACTAAAACATTATAAAACCGATTTGTTTGTAAATTCTGTATCTTGTATTCAGGAAGCAGTTCGTTAACAGGGATTTGTCTCTCGAACAATTAAATAAACAACACAGAAGGCTCTAAAATAATAAGGATAATGAAAAAAATACAAATTACCCAACGATTCGAACAAATAAATAAAGCGATCAAGTATCGTGGTCGGCTTTACCTCGTCTGAGATTTCCAGTTGTGTCTGTCCTCGCCACGCCTCAAGTTTTATCGTTCGCCGTTCGCGGAATTGGAATTTCAATCGCGAGAGTCGACGAAAATCATATTAAAAAATTTAACTTGCAATATCAACGGATTCAACGCAGCAATTAAATCCAACGGTGCTGGAGCAGTGCCGTGTAGAGATCTGGTGTGTACGAAGCACCGAATTTACATTGAAAAAAAAAAAAAAAACAGGAAAATCGTCACGATGATTGTGCCAGTTTGGGAAAACCGCAAATTTCCTGGTGCCGACCGGAAGTACAGAGAACGAGGAGAAACACCGTACGACGATACACGGATCGCTTCGATGCGTCGAAGGCACAAAACGAGTGTGAGAGAGCACGGGTAACGCGCGCGTTCGCTGCGTCCGGAGCGCGTCGCGTGTGCGCATCGACTGCTAACTAACTTGGAACCGTCGAGCTTCATCCACGGTCGGACTATCAAACCATCTCACTCTATCCTTCTCCCCCGCCTGCAGCCTCGTCTACGTTGCACCCACGCGGCGAGCCGGAGATCCTCGAAGCGCCGGCGAGCAGCGCGGCAGCCTCGTCGCCCCCACGTGCTCTCGCGCGCCCGCGCCTCTCGTCGTCTCTTCTCCTCCTTTGCATTTCTTATTTTTATTTTGTTTTATTTGTTTTTTTTTCTTTTCGTTCCCCTCCGTCTTCGTCGTCTTGTTTCCCGAGGAGAACGACGACGGAGGCATAGACGCGGGACTGACAGAAGAAAAAGATAAACTTTTAACCCACGACTCCTTCGCCCACTCCGTGTTTCACGATTGTTTTTTGGAATACCTCTCGGGAATATCGATGGAATACTAATTGGATGGATCAAATTTAATTATTATTTATTTTAGGATGATACCGTTTTTTGGGATATCGTTTTTTTAGAGAGGCTACACTTGGATCGAGAAAGCCGTAATTACTTGGCCGGGTTTGTTAACCAATATCTGAGGTTTATCGGACAAAAGTTTACCTCAGTTTTATAGATACATTACTAGTACGGGAAGCGTGCGTTCCCGTACTGAGACTTAACGTGTAGGATTTTTTACTGAGGACCAACAGCGCTTCCTTATTTGTAGCTCAAATTGCACGGATATTTATAATTAATATTTATATTCATAACAAATTGTTTTGTGCCGTCGAAAAACTACATGTCTATAGTTTTTATTACTTTTGCTTCCTGATGGAGGAAGCTTTGTTTTCGTTATAAGAAAAATTCGAGATTTTTGGGTTGGAGTGTACAAAATGTTCGAAATGTCCAAAAATAACATTTAGCAAAATGTCCAGATATGGCAATGTGTGCGCGCGCGCACCAGGTCTTCAAAAATTCAATCCTCTATAAATTAAGAACGGCTGCATCAACGGGCTTTAATTTGGCATGATTCTTTCCTCACTTATGATTGATAGCAAAGAAATCAATACTTTGCTGATGAAGCTTGGATTCCATTGTATAACATTTGAATAGTCCAGACCGTCGAAGGAAATAGTCGACTGTGCCTGTGTAAGATTGGGTCGAGGAGTCCGAGTTAGCAGACAACGTTGACAATCAAATAATTATCGTTATAATTCCATCCATTATTGAAATGGTGCCATTTTGTTCCAATGATAACATTTAATGTCTTCCATCTCGATGTAAATGGCTATAATCCCTGTGTCGTGCGCAAAAACCCAAAATACGTGATGGTTGTCTTGAATGTCTGGAATATAAGGAAAAATACGTATTAATTTTATTCCGATTTTATAATTCATTGGACGCGACCCAATTTTTATGGAGTATTGATAAAACAATGATCCTTCTAACCAGCATGAACGTTCTCACGGACAGGACCAACATTTTCCCAACTGTCAATTCGCAGGGCATTGTACCACGCATAATCATAAACTGTAGAGTTTTCTGAGCCGTAGGTGGCAGTTTGTACCATTGGCTGTTGTATCTGCGTGAAAGAAGACTTTTTAATAAAGCCATGACACCAGTCGTTTAATGTTCATTAGAACAAACGCGCTTGCATCGTATGGCGCGCGCTCAGGAGAACCTTCAAAAAGGGGGACTTTTTGTGCAGTGTGTTAAAATAGTACTTTGCGATACGAGTACGAAAAAGCGGTCTTTCGACGAAGGTTGTGAAGTTGGCTGCACGAGCCGGATCGAGAGCTACAACGGCACGAGGCGAAGCCGAGTGACTTTTGTAGCTCGAGAGGAGGCGAGTGCTGCCTACTTCCCAGCCGCCGTCGGGAGACCGCTTTTTCGTACAAGTATCGCATACTACTTTCTGTGACAAGTGCACGAAAATTCCCGCTTTTCGTGCCTGTAAAGTGCGTGCGGGAAAATAGCGAGAGTTCCAGATAAGTGTAAAATAACTAGAGTGTTCGAAAAGTGTGCGCAAAAGTAGCTAGAGTGAAAAAAGTGTGCAAAAAAGTAACTAGCGTATAAAATACTATCTACAGCAGTTTTCGCGTATCCTTTGCTAGAAAGCTCTGCTAGATAAGCAGCAACCTAACAGGTAACTTCAACGGTAAGAAATATTAACTGTTATAATTGCACGGTAAGCTATCAAAAACGCGACAATCTAAAGAAATGGGCGATCCCGATTGGCTGCGAAAAGTGACTTCACGATTTCGAGTATTTCTATGTATTTATCTCAATTATTCGAGTGTCATATATTTTTTAAGAGAGGGTTGACAACATTTACGGAAAACACGTACACGGCGCGCGTTACAGCCGACTGAAATTGTCTCTGTAACATAGCGAATGAGAGCACCAATAAATTGTCCTCGCAGATAAGTCGAACTTTCGAGTTCCGTTGTTTTTTTTCTATAAGGGAAGTGAGCAACTTACATATCAAAGCCTATACTGATGCTGTGATCGATCAGTATTTGGGACACGTAGCATTCCATGTAGAAGTAAAACATTATACCCAATGAGAAAAATATGTATCTTATGGAGGTTGTGGGATCGTTCGTTGTCATTACAGCCTGGATTTAGGGGTTAATCCGTTAATTCGGAAAGCTATTCGTTGTTGCCATCAAAAATAATTATAGTACAGTAGCTTCTTGATAAGTGCGCGCCTACAGGGCTGTAGAAGCGGAAACGAGCACTTGCAAAGTTATCGCCACTCCGCGCGACCTCACCACAGCGACCGGTGAACTCCCCACCACGCACCACTCTCTCCAGTAGTAGTCCAGCCTCGGAGACTTGTGGGGTTACGTTCCGCACAGCAGATCATGGGGAAAGAGCTCCGCGCCCAGTTACCGAGCATGCATTTAGCGAGATACTACTGTATTTAATAATTTTTTTCCCGTCTAGTCGTCACTTTTTACCTGAAGTCCTATTATATTAATAAGAATCATGCCAAGCCCCATGGAGATAAAAAAAGTCCGCGTGTAACTTGCCTCGATGAGATTGGCATATCTAACAAAAGTAGTTTTATTTATTATATTCGTTAGTTTTAGTAGATAAATTCTCTAAAATATCTCACTCGATAGCATCATTGTGTCTGCTGATGCACGAAGCTAGTTGTACCATATATTTTTTGCTCAGCGTGTATGGTTTTCCTGTTGTTTTTACTGATGTGGTATTATTCCCAATTCGTCTCAATTTTTGCCTGAAGATTTCAGTTGAGTCTTTGGAATGCCTAGGATCGCGATCGGTTCATCATGGACTTACCCCAGCGCAGCAAAAATACCACACGCGTGTTGCACGTAAATGATCAGTATAATGTCATTGCTTACTATGACCGTAAGTACCAAATATACACATACGTTTGCATATATTATCAAATAAAGATAATATTTCTCCTCGTCGATATTATAATAGACGATAGGATATGGAAACTCTATGGATGCGGTGCCGTTCCTCAGTAAAACGTCGATGATCATCGGCATGAGCGGTTCGACCATAAACACGATGAATAACAGATACGCCACTACTGTACGTAACATCGATAAAACTGTAAAACATTTGTTAAATTCAAACTATCCCTCACCAACTTTATTAACCTATATACAGAATGGTCATCCTTTCTCCCTGCTCGGCGTATCCGTGAAGAATGTTAATTTCTCGATCCCGTGCCCATAGTTGCCAATTCGTACGAATACAATTTAATAGCTTTAATCTCTGTACGTATCGAACACATCCTCATCAGCCTCTCTTGCTATGATTATGTCATCGGCATTTGTGAAATTATTACTGACCTTCTCCCAGTGCACTATAAAACTGAACAGCTTTACAACGGCAACTGCGCCGAAAATGTATAGCATAACAATTTCCAGAAGCATATTCGCGTTGTCACGATACTTGACTGCACCTAGTATCCCAGGTACGATTGCGTTGACGACGACAATAAATAAAACTGCAAGAATGCCTTGTTTGACGTGTGGGCTCTGATACGGCCACTGTCCGATGATGATCATCAACATTTTACATAATCTATAGTAACGATGTTGAAACAAGTCCATCGTGACACAAAATACCATCGGCGATGGCTTCAGGACTACTACTGCTGTTCCTTACCGCACACAACACGCAATCAGCTTTTTCTTCTGCGCATTTCATTCCACGCATTGTTCTTCTCTCACGATGAATTTTCAAGAAATTACGCCAAGGTGCAAATCAAGGTGTCGCATCTCGACGGATATCTAAATTGCCCTTCACCGCGTCAAAATTGAGGGACAGCGATGCGTGAGTGTATATTCGTATTCAACATCGCTTCGCGAGCCGCACGAATAACCGTAATGATATTTTCTGGAAATATTTTCTTCCATCACAGTCAATTGAAATACAAGCTATATACGACCCTTGCCTGGAATGAGAGGGTGCTTGACGCGGACGTGAAAGGGTTCACCGTCTGTGGTCGGCGCAATCGCACTCGGGTGAAGGAAACATAAAACAGTCGAGAACCACCCCCATGGGAGCAGAGTCGTTCGATGCGAGCGGTAGAACCACTAAAGGGTTGATAGTCGATACCCACTTCGTCCGTAACGTTACATGTGTACACTTTCGTTACTCTTGCAAAAGGATAGTATTTTCGGGGAAGTTGGTCAGAGAAGAACTCATTGGTACGATGAAAGATGCAAGCCTATTCTGATTTTCATTTTAGTAATGTTTAAAGATCGCGGAGATGGTATTTATATCAAGATTTTAATATTAATGCTTCCTTATGGAGGAAGATGTTTTTGTACAAAAAAAATTGAACTTTTTTGCGTATCAAAAATGGTGCCAATATTTTTTTTTTGCGTCTGTGTGCGTGCGTGCGAACATTTTCTACAGAAGTAGAATAACATCAAACACTTTTTGCTATTATATTTGGAAACAATAGATCGAGGGGTCTGGGTTTTGTGACATTTCAAATTTTTTTTTAAATCCCATCTTGGCCTGTAACTCTTACGATTTTTTAGATATAGCGCTGAAAAGTTAAACACAAATAGACAATTATAGACCGATAATCCGTATTGAAATTGGTAACAATCGTTCAATTTGTTTAAATATTATAACTTTTTGCATTTTTCAAATTTTATGAAATATGAGTATTCCTCTTCAGAAGAATATTTTCATATAAAATATTCAGCTCGAAGTAAAATAAGTCATCGCG
This sequence comes from Stenichneumon culpator, assembly GCA_964017025.1. Classification (NCBI taxonomy): domain Eukaryota; kingdom Metazoa; phylum Arthropoda; class Insecta; order Hymenoptera; family Ichneumonidae; genus Stenichneumon; species Stenichneumon culpator. Next base: position 15,300,914 of record OZ024773.1, on the reverse strand, counting down.
GATAAAAATACGTTAGATATTGCCCAGAAACCACTATTAACAAAATAATTTAATAAGCCATTTTTATAGCCAAGTTTGCAAAAAATGAACGATGTTAAGCATTTTTTTTTTCAGTTCGTCAAAATGGTTGAAAATTAAGAAATCCAAAAACAATTACTTTCTTTTACTGATAAATGATAGATAAATATTTGGTGGTCAATTTTTACTGTAACTAAATGCTGAGAATGAAACTGTCGTACGCATACGATACATCTAATTCTCACCTATCGAAGTTGCTATGGATGAGAAAAAAAATCTTTCTTATAAATACAAAACCTTCATTCGAAACTCTCAGTCGCAATATTTGTTCATGTTAGTCCCATCGAGAGGGGGAACATTTTCCTGACAGACTTTCAAGCATCGTCTGCAAATGATTGTTTGCTCGCTTTGGATTGATGAACAGGAAATTCATATTTTTTATGAAGCCTGGATTACATGATATGAAATTTGTATGGTCAAGACTGTCGAAGGAAATTGTCGGCTGCGCCTATGCCAGATTGGGGCGAGGACTCCGAGTTACTAAATAACTTCGACACTTAAATAATGATCGTCATAATTGCGCCCATTATTGCCTAATGTCTTCCATCTCGATGTGCAATGTCTATAATCCCTGAGTCGAACGTAAAAATCCAAAGTACGAGATTGTGGTCTTCAATGTCTAGAACATAAAAAATGACTTATTAATTTTATTCCGATTTTACTATTTATTGAATGCGACCTAATCGTTGTGCAGTGTTGATAAAATAATTATGTTTCTAACCAACATGAAAGTTCTCACGGACAGGACCAACATTTTCCCAGCTGTCAATTGGCTGGGTTCGGTACAACGCATCATCATAAATTGCAGAATTTTCTGAGCCGCAGGTGGTAATTTGTACCATTGGCTGTTGCATCTGCGTGGAAGAAGACTTTTTTATAAAGCCATGCCTCCAGTCATTTACTATTTAGTAGAAGGAACGTGCTGGCATCGCATTCCTCGCACACAGGACTTGATACAACCACCGAAAAGGGGAACTTTTTGTGCATATGTTACAAAAAACTTTTTTGTTTTTCAACTCGTTACAGTGTTGTAACGAGTTGTTTGTGCACAGTATAAGTGCATTGCTGCGCCTTTAAAAATAAACATTGACAGTTTTAGTCATTGGTAGTTCGTAGTTTACTTAGATGAGCAGCAATTAACTTATAATTGTATGGTACGCTACGAACAGCTAATCTAAACTGACTTTACGATTTAAGTATTTCTATGCATTTATGTCAATAATTTGGATAGCATTAACGGAAAACACATATGCTGCGCACACTATACTCGACTTAAGCCGCATTTTCAAGTTTCGTTTTTTTTTTCCATAGGGGATGTGAGCAACTTACATATAAAAGTGAACACTGATGCTGTGGTCGATCAGCATTTGGGACACGTAGCATTCGATGTAGAAGTAAAACATTATGCCTAATACGATAAGTATGAATCTTAGCGATGTTGTGGGATCATCTATTGTCCTTAGGATCTGAATTTAGATTTTACCCGTTAATTCGAAATTTATTTGTCGTTGCCAAGAAAATAATTGTAGTACAGTAGCCTCTTGCTAAATGTGCGCGTACAGGGCTGTTGGAACGGAAACGCGCACTTACGAAGTAATCATAGTTCCACGCGATCGCTCGACAGCGGCCAGGAAACTCCCCACCTCGCATTACTGTCTCCAATAATACTACAGCCTCGGAGACTGGTGGGGTATGTTCCGGACGGCAGATCGAGGGGAAGTAGCTGCGCGCGCAGTTACCGAGCCCGTACTTAGTGAGAAGCTACTGTATAGTCCAGTGTAGTAACTGTTTACCTGAAGTCCTACTGTATTGATAAGAATCATACCAATCCCAGTAGTGACAAAAAAAGACTGTGTGTAACTTGCCTCGATGAGATTGGCGTACCTAACATAATTTGTTTTATCAATTATATTCGTTAATTTTACGAGATAAATTCTCTAAAATATCTCACTCGATAGCATCATTATGTCTGTTGATGCACGTAGCTAGTTGTAGCATATATTTTTTGCTTAGCGCGTATGATTTTCCTCCTGTTTTTACTGATGTGTTATTATCCCCAATTCGTTTTAATTTGTGCCTGAAGGTTTCAAATGAAACTTTGGAATGACTATTACCGCAATCGATCGATCATTGACTTACCCCAGCGCAGCAAAAATACCACAGGCGTGTTGCACGTAAATAACCAGTACAATGTCATTGCTGATTATGACTATAATTACCAAAGATAGGCATACGTTGGAATATATAATCAAGTAGAAACAATATTTCTGGTCGTCGATACTATAATAGACGACAGGGTATGGAAACTCTATGGACGCGTTGCCGTTCCTCAGTAAAATGTCGATGATCATTGGCATGAGCGGTTCGGCCATAACCACGACGAACGACACATACGCAATTGCTGTACGCAACATCGACAAATCTATAAAAATTTGTTACATTCAAACTATCCCTTACCAACTGTAATCACCTATATACAGAATAGTAATATTTTCTCCCTGCTTGGCGTATCTGTGAAGAATGTTAACTTCTCGTTCCCGTGCCCATACTTGCCAATCCGTACGAATACAATTTAATAACGTTAGTCTCTGTACGTATCAAACAAATCCTCGTTAGCCTCTCTTGCCGTGATTATGTTATCGTTATTTGCGAAATTATTACTGACCTTCTGCGAGTGCATTATAAAACTGAACAGCTTTATGACGGAAATTATGCTGAAAACGCTCAGAATAACGATTTGCAGGAGCATATTCGCGTCGTCACGATACCTCTGCATACCCAGTATCTGAGGTACGATTGCGCTGGCTTTGAGAGTAAGTAAAACTGCGAGAATGCCTAGTTTGACACGTGTACTCTGATACGGCCATTGTCCGACGATTACCATCAACATTTTACATAATCTATAGTAACGATGTTGAAACAAGTCCATCATCACATGGAGTATCATCGACGGTGGTTTCAGGACTACTACTGTCGTTCCATACCATACATAACACGCAATCGGCTCTTAATTCTGCGCATTTCATTCCACGCATTGTTCTACTCTCAGGATGGATTTTCATGGAATTACATCAAGGTGTCACATCTCGACGGATATTTAAATTGCCCTTCACCGCGTCAAAGATGACTGACAGCGGTACGTGAGTGTTCGCTCGTATTCGATATTCCTTCGCGAGGCGCACGAAGAACCGTAATGATATTTTCTGGAAATATTTTCTTCTACCACAGTCATTTGTAATATAAGCTATCTATAACCCTCGACTGGAAAGAGAGGGTGCTTGAAGTGGACGTGAAAGGGTTCACGTCTGTGGCCGACGCAATCGCACTCGGGTCGAAGAAACGTAAAACAGTCGCCGACCACCACTATTGGAGCAGAGTCGTTCGAAGCGAGGGTAGCGGTAGTACCATAAAAGGATTGATAGCCGATACCCATTTCGTCCGTAACGTTACATTTATAGGGTATCGGTATTCTTGAAAAAGGATTGCGTTATTGTGTGTTCGGGGAAATTCATCCGAGAAGAATTCCTTGTTACGATAAAAGTATCAAGCCTATTCTGATTCTTTCGCAGGTATGGGATATTGCTGTTTTTATTTTATTCATTTTTGAAGATTGCGTGTATACTATTTTCATCGCGATTTTATTGTTATTGTTTCCTTATAAAGTAAGTCTAAAAAAAAAAAGTTTGAAAAAGGATTTCATATTTTACTGACAAAGCTGGGATTCCATTGTATGAGGTTTGGATACTCAAGACTGTCGAAGGAAATAGTCGACGTTGCCTATGCCAGATTGGGTCGAGAATTCTGAGTTGCCAGATAACATTGATACTGAAATAATTATCGTTATAATTTCATCCGTTATTGAAATCGTGCCATTTTATTCCAATGATCAAAGCCAAATGTTTTCCATCTCGATGTACAATGTCTATAATCCCTGTGTCGAACGCAAAAACCCAAAATACGTCATGGTTGTCTTGAATGTCTGGAATATAAGGAAAAATACGTATTAATTTTATTCTGATTTTATGATTCATTGGACGCGACCCAGTTTTTGTGGAGTATTGATAAAACAATGATCCCTCTAACCAGCATGAACGTTCTCACGGACAGGACCAACATATTTCCAGCTGTCAATTGGCAGGGTATGGCACAACGCATCATCATAAATTGCAGGGTTTTCTGAGCTGTAATTGGCAGTTTGTACCATTGGCTGTTGTATCTGCGTGGAAGAAGACTTTTATAAAACCGCTCCAACACTCGTTTACTGTCCAGTAAAAGGAACGCGCTTGGTACAACCGCCGAAGAGAGGGACTATTTGTGCGTGTGCTACAAAAAAGTTTTTCGTTTTTCATCTCGTTGCAGTATTTTTGTGCAGAGTACAAGCGCATTGCTGCGCCTTTAAAAGTAATAAATTGCCATTTCTGCAGTTCCAGCAGTCAGACAAGCAACGTAACACATAACCTTACCGGTAAAAGTATTAACTGATCTAATTGTATAATACGCTACCCGATTGACTACGAAAACTAATTTTGCGATTTCGAGTATTTCGATGTATTTATCTTAATCATTCGAGGGTTTCGTATTGTTTAAGAGGGGGTTGACAATATTAATGGAAAACACGTATGCGGCGCGTGTATAATCGACTGAAATTGTCTCTGTAACACAGCCATCACCGACCAATCAGAGCACCAATAAATTGGCTTCGCAGACAAGTCGAACTTTGGAGTTTTTATTTTTATATAAGGGAGGTGAGCAACTTACATATAAAAGCGTATACTCAGGCTGTGATCGATCAGCATTTGGGACACGTAACATTCCGTGTAGAAGTAACTCATTATGGCCAATATGAAAAATATGTATCTTATGGATGTTGCGGGATCGCCTGTTGTCATTACAGCCTGAATTTAGGGGTTATCTGTTAATTCGGAAAGCTATTCGTTGTTGCCAAGAAGAATAATTATAGTACAGTACACGGTACGCGGTACACGATACGCGATACAGTAGCCTCTTACTAAGTGCGCGCCTACAGGACTGTTGGCGCAGAAAGACGCACTCACAAAGCTATCACCACTCAGTGCGGCCGAACTACAACGGTCAGTGAACTCCCCACTTCGCACTACTTTCTCCAGTAGTAGCCCAGCCTTGGAGACTGGTGGGGATCCGTTCCGGACAGCAGATCGAGGGGAAGTAGCTGCCGAAAGGTGCACCTACTTGCCGGGCAAGCATTTAGCAAGAAGCTACTGTATAGTCCCGTTTGATCGTAACTTTTTACCTGAAGTCCTACTATATTAATAAGAATCATGCCAATCCCTATGGCGACGAAAAAAGTCTGTGAGTAACTTGCCTCGATGAGATTAGCGTATCTAACAGAAGTAGTTTTGTTAATTATATTCGTTAGTTCTACTAGTTTTTTAAATTCTCTTAAATATCTCACTCGATAGCATCATTGTGTCTGTTGATGCACGAAGCTAGTTGTACCATGTATTTTTTGCTCAGCGCTTGTGGATTTCCTCCTGATTTTAATGACGGGTCATTCCCAATTCGTTTTAATTTGTGCCTGAAGGTTTCAGTTGAAACTTTGGAATGCCTATGATCCCGATCGGTTCATCATGGACTTACCCCAGCGCAGCGAAAATACCACAGGCATGTTGCACGTAAACGACAAGTAAAATATCATCGCTAAGTATGAACGTAATTAGCAAATATACGCCTACGTTTGAATATATAATCAAGTAAAAATAATATTTTTGCTCATCGATATTATAATAGACGACCGGATATGGAAACTCTATGGATGCAGTGCCGTTCCTCAGCAAAATGTCGATGATCGTTGGCATGAGCGGTTCGATCATAATCACGATAAGCGACAGATACGCTATTGCTATACATAACATCCATAAACCTATAAACAATTTGTTAAATTCAAGCTATCCCTTACCCATTGTATTAACCTATGTACAGAATAGTTATCTTTTCTCCCTGCTTGGCGTATCCGTGAAGAATATTAACTTCTTGATCCCGTGCCCATAGTTGCCAATCCGTACGAATACAATTTAATAACTTTAACCTCTGCACGTATCGAAAAAATCAAACGCATCGAACAAAAAGTAATTATGATGTTATCGTAATTTGCGAAATTATAACTGACCTTCGACGAGTGTACCACATAACTGAACAGCTTCATATCGGAAATTGTGTTCAAAACGTTTAGGATAACGATTTCCAGGAGCATAGTCGCGTCGTGACGATACTTCCGTATACCTAGTATCTGAGGTACGATTGTACTGGCTCTGACACTAAGAATAACTAAAAGAATGCCTAGTCTGACGCGTGTGCTCTGATACGGCCATTGTCCGATGATCATCATCAAGATTTTACATAATCTGTAGTAACGATGTTGAAAGAAGTCCATCGTGACACAAAGTACCATCGACGATAACTTCAGGACGACTACTCTTGTTCCCTACCGTGCACAACACGCAATCGGCTCTGACTTCTGCGCATTTCATTCCACGCATTGTTCTTCTCTCAGGATGGATTTTTATGGAATTACACGAAGGTGTCGCATCTCGACGGATGTTTAAATTGCCCTTCACCGCGTCACAGTTGAGTGACAGCGATACGTGAGTGTTTATTCGTATTCGATATCCCTTCGCGAGCCGCACAAAGAACCGTAATAATATTTTCTGGAAATATTTTCTTCCATCGCAGTGAATTGAAATACATGCTGTCTACAACCATTGTCTGGAATGAGGGGGTGCTTGATGTGGACGTGAAAGGGTTCACGTCTGTGGCCGGCGCAATCGCACTTGAGTGAAAGAAACGTAAAGCAGTCGCGAACCACCATCATGGGAGCAGAGTCGTTTGAAGCGAGCGTAGCGGCAGTACTATGAAAGGGTTGATAGTCTATACTTATTTCGTCCATAATGTTACACATGTACGCTATCGTTACTCTTGAAAAATTATCTTCGGGAAAGTTCATCCGAGAAGAACTCATTGGTACGATGAAAGCACCAAGCGTATGCTGATTCTTTCTCAGGTGTGGGGTATTGTTGTTTTTATTTTCATATTTTTTTAAGATCGCTGGTATACTCTTATTACCACAATTTTATTACGATTGCTTCGTTATGGCAAACGATGTTTTTGTAAAAAAAAAATCCTGATTTTAAAATTTCTTCAGTATGACGTCTGAGGAGTTGCAAAATGAAGGACGTCATTAGAGATGAATTCCAATTACAGCCACTAACTAAATCAATTAAAACAACAACGATTGCATATATATTTTTTTACCTCTAGACTATTGAAAACAAGTGCTTTTTGACTTCACGATAATGAATTATCGTCTTCCTCAGATATTTAAGATACTTTCAATATAATTTATAAAATCAGTTACATATTTCGTTGACTGATATACCTGTTTTACACTTTATATACTTTTTCCATGTCTGCCTGATTTTTTTTCTGTTTCGATCGTTCTCGATTTCATATCGTGTGTATTATCAATAAAAACAAAACAAAAAATAGAAAGTTTCTTACATTTTCTCGGGTCTTTTTTCAACGACTGTGTGTGACTCGCTCGGAGAATTCTTTCTGCTGCACAATCGCCTTATAAACTTCTCGAGTTTCACACGCGCCGAGAATGAGCCAGACATGGCGAGAGTCCGAGAAGTCACGAGTGGAGGAAGTCGAAATCTGTTTTCTCGCTCCATTCAGAATGCTGCCCTCTCTCTCTCCCTATCTTTCTCTCGTCCCTGACGTGCCTTCCTTTCTCTACTTTCATCGCGCTTTTCCTTTCTTTCCTTATGTAAAAAAAAATTTTACACTTTTTGTTCTCGGGTTCTCTAGTCGAAGTTCAACGTGCCGTTTCGATCAAACGTATTCTCCGTTCCTTCGTCGGCAAAAGTTACAGCGGGTTCCTAATTCTCTCCATTTTCATTTCCATCCAACTGTCCGAGAAGGTTCTCCGATAAATATCGAGGAAAAAAAACCCCATTCATTTGCGTCAACTTTTTACTTACTAAATCAGAAAAAAAATTCGTTCCTGTCACAGTTAAGTTACGTCGCGCGTCGATGTTATTGTGCGAAGTTTATGTGTAGGTATTTAACGAGGCCTCCTCGCCTTATATGCCGGTAAATTTTGGCTCGCGCGGTTTTCACTGCGGACTCGTACAGCCGAACGGCGATTCTGCTGATATTTACGCAAAGTGATTCGCGCAAATTTCAAAGGCCATTAATGGAAATGTATACCGTCGTTGCGCGTATACCGAGCGTCGCGCGCACGCGGGGCTTTGGGAGGCCATAAATGTATTTTATGATTCCGAAACATGGCCAAACCTCCGCGTCGGTTTCTCCTGACGGGGTGGAGGAGATCCGAGGAAATTGACGATGCGTCGAGGACGCCCTAAGCTCGACGCGCGCGATCGTACCGCACAATAACCGGTGCCCATCGAAAGTGGCGAAAGCGATGCATTCACGGTTTTGCGATCCGTTTCGCACGTCGCTAACGAGAGGAACCGACTATCGACTCGTAAACGTGTCCAGCGGTTTCCCGCGGGTGAAATAAAGTATGAAGAAAACATTCCTTTTTTTTTCTCCAGAAATTACGAAATATTTCGTCATGTATATGCATGAAGATTAGTCCGCTGAGATCGCCAAATTAAGCGAATGAGCTCATCGCCGCAGCGAGATATCTTCGGGACGGATGCGCTCGCAGCGTCATCGCCAAACCAACGAGGGACTTGGCGCTAATTGATATTAAAATTTCGAATCGCGCGGTGCGGGCTCCGCCCGAATCGAGTTTGGCGTTAATGAGATGAGAATAATTATGGATTATCGTGGCAGTGGGAAGGTCGGCTCGTTCGCGAACAAGGGTTCCAGGGGGAAGCTCGGAAATAGATAGAGAGGAGGCCTGGTACATGGACAGACGCAGTCTGGTACCTTCCTATATAATAAGTACCTGGTGAAACGTTCGTGCTCATAAAGGGCGTTCAAACTGGAGAGTTTGGATGGTTTAGGGGGTGTTTAGAGAGCCCTCGTAATCTACGGTAAAATCTAAACGGGATGTGCAATATTCACTGTCGGTTATTAATAGTTCAAAGATTTTTGGGAGGATGAATATAATACCAGTTCACGCGAACAAACAAAAATCACCTTGTAGTGCTCTCACTCTTTAATGGTGCGATGTGGCTCGGAAATTTGCGGCAATTATGTCAATATCATAGTCCTGCATGATTTGACGCATATGCGTAGCATATTAATAATGCTGAGTAGGAACCGAAAAATTGTCTACTTCTGCCGGTGAAACAGGTAAAGCAGGTTAAAAAAAGGAAAAAAAAACAGCTCCAGTATCGCCTTAATGATACAAAATTTAGGAATGTTTCATCGGGACATTTGAGAGATACAATGTTGCAGTATAAATATTGTGAACCGGAAGTTTAAGGAACCACCGATACGTCCTACTATGAAGAAAAAAATGGAAATTGTCGAAGGCATTGATTTTGTGCTTCTAGACTGAAATCATGCATATATGACTATTCCAGTTTTTGGAATAGTCATGCATGTAGAGTCATTGACAGTAACATTTTTATAGTATAAAAGTTATGTTACAAAAGTAAACATAGTTCCTACTGTACAACGGAAAATGTGAAACACATGTGATTTCACACTTTTCGGCATTGGCGTCACCTGTCAGTGTGACTCGCATTGTATATTTGATGGAACAAACAAATTTTTTCGACGCAGCAAAAATCTCGAACGGGAGCGTCACTCGAACGCTTTCGCTGGCAATTTTTTTTTCCCCCTGAATTACAGGGATTTATATTCCTGGTGGAAAGTGGTAGCGAGAGCAGGGGATGCGTAGTTGCTTTGGTCAGCGTAAATGATTAATTCCGGCTTGGCTCTCGTTTTACGAGCGACGCTCCGTGTACGCGTTTGCGTATGCTAAAAGCGATGAAAAAAAAAAAAAAAAAAAAAAATCAAAAGTTTTAATCGAAAAAGTTCGAACAATGCAGAGCGAACGGTTTTTAACAATAAGATCCGTCCTATTGGAGGAAAAAGCGCCGAGGCAGTGTCTCTGTCACTCGCGTTCTACGGTTTTGCAAATACTTCGACGGAGCTGTCGATGCAATTCTTATCGTTCTCGCCGACCTCGGCGAGAGCCGGTCGAGGCAAAATTCGTTCGAATTTACTTATTTATTTTCCCTCGACGCTGTGCCTCTCGTCGTTTCGCTTTAATTACGGGCATTCATCAGCGAGCTTTCGAGCAAGGAAAATTGCCGTTCGCCGGTTCTCTCTCGCTCTCTTTCGCTGCCTCCGGCGCTCGCGAAACTGAGACTATAGAATTACTAATTTTATTCGATTCCACCTCGACTGCCGTTGACGCGATTCCCGACATGAATTTAATTTACACGGAATTATACACAGTTGGGTACACGAAGTGGAGGGGAAAATAAATGGTTAATTAGTCTGAATAAAACGATCAATTAAGATCTCTTTATCGTACATTTAGATTCGTATCGGAAGAGATCGTCGAGTATGCTTCATATATATATATATATATATATATAAGTGTCTACGTTTTATCTTCGCTTACACGTACGCCCCCCTATCTTGAGTGTGACATCATCCACTTCCGATAAAAAGCTCCGCGCGAACGGAACCATTTTTTTTTCTCCCCCTTTCCGTCTATCAACCTCTTCTTCTTTTCTTCTTCTTCTTCGTTTTTTCCGCTTCCTTATTCGCCACGGTATCCCAAAGGAATATGGGAGGCTGGAACATTATTACGCTCTACCAGGCGCTCTACCGAGGCAATTTGCATAAAAAACACGGGGCAACGGGGTACAGGCAAGCGTTGTAACGGACGCCATTAGGGCCGAGCAGTTCTGACGTCGGACCTTCTTTTATACGGAAAATTTCGCTTCTATCTTTATGCTGTTTTATTTATTTTTTTCTTTCACCGTTTTCTCTATTTTCCTTCAGTGACCGAGCCTCTGCGGAAATGGAGATGATGAAGTAAATTCAAGAATTTACGATCTTCCGGATTGCAATATTGCTACCCAAATCGAAAACCTTTGATCGCCGATTCTTTACGGGAAAAATCAAAAGTCCGTATTTTCTTTTAGGGAGACTTTTCTATGTAACAAATTTTACAAAGTTCTTTACGAGACTTCATATTTGTTCCATATAATTATTACTGCTTAAGACTTCGGGAATAATAAAAAAAAACAATTCGCAATGTTAAGAACTGTAAAATTCTAGAAGAGACTTTAACACTTGCGATCCGTATGACAATTTTTTTTTCAATTATTTTCTCAATTTACCTTTACGCACTAGCTTGAAACAGTGTGGATAATAAATTAAATTTAAAAAAAGTATAATAATGTAATAGTTTCGGAGCCTAAAAGTCTCGCAGGTCCAAACACCTGTGGTCCGATTCTGTTAGAAAGTAAGGAACTTTGTGTCTCGCGTAGGTAGAATTCAACTTTAGGAGAGTTTATGGCTGGAGCTCCATGACCCGAAGGAGGTCGGACCAATGAATCCTCGGCTTCCGGCGCAGCGAGCCGTACTTGCATTCCACGAGAATGATGGCTTCCGTTACGGCGAGCGGCGTTACAACCCGCGTTGTTCGAGGAAACCCCGCGAAGGCACACCGAGAGAGAGAGAGAGAGAGAGAGAGAGAGAGAGAGAGAGGCAACCGTTCCCTTATCGCTCCTATAAATCGAAGTACGATTCTTGATTAATCGTCTCCAAGAGGGCGGCCAGTTTCGTAAACTACATATAGCAACGGTGATAGCAATAGTTATATCCCGAAACTGGCGATCTCTGAGTCTGCGTACAGCTGAGCGAGCAAAAGCTCGAAAGCTCTCTGGCAACGAGACGCAGCGGAGTTTATAATCCGCGGAGCCAATGTTCCGTTCCATTAAAGTTAGTTCTGTGATCGACTCTTCGCGAAGAAGTGTAATGGAAAGGGGCGTGCAATGATAACGAGTTTCTTGCCAAGTTCCAAGAAAGCTAAACTGTACACCCCGATAGTCATGAAAAAAAAACCAACTTGGCGTACTTATTAATTAACTTTCTTGGCATATATTCAACACGAACAAGTCCGTGAGTATATCGCCTGTAGCTCCGAACTCGAATTGGTAAATCTACTAGAGTCGAACTTTGCAGGTGACTCTAGAGACAACGCTTTTCGAGGCGACTTTAAAGTCTCTAAAGATCTTCTCACATAACGAGCCCAAAGAGTCTTTTGTTTCCTACTGAATCGGACCTTCACTGATTCTAAAAAAAAATGTAAAAAGCACAAAAAAGTTAATACCAAATTTTGTCTTTATAAGTCGAATACCTGTTAAGTCACAGCGCCCGAAACCGTGCCGAAACGGGACTCACGGACGTGGAGTGGGGCGACGTTTTGCTACGGTAGCTTCCAAGGGTGGGGATGAAGCTGTGACTTATGAAGGGTTAAGCCCGACGGGCTAATGCGGGAGTAAGACGTTGATCGGCGAGAAGTGGGCGCAGACGAGACCGCGAAGACCAGTGGCACGAAGCCCCATTCTCCTCTAGAGTGTACGCTGAAGAGGAAGAGAACGAGGAACGAGGAGAAGAACCCTCGAACAGTCGAGTCAGCCAAGGTGGAAGCTCCACGAGGGCGCGAAGAGTTTCTTCTCGTGCGTCGTCCGGATGTTGAAGATCGCGAATGGCCAAGAGTCATTAGGGAGCTCGCGAGGAATGACGTACAAGTAGGTAGGAATTCACCCGCCTGGGCAAAGAGGTCGCGCAAGAGAGTTGATACGCTCGTCCACGTAAATCTGACGGAAATTTTAAATTCGTTTCAACTCGAGAATAATACTTTATTCTAGTCGAAAAGGTATCCTCCAGAATTCTTCGGCATTCTTCCCAGATACAGAAACTCGTATATCTCTCAAGCGCAATGCCGTCACGGAAAGAAAAGTTTTATCGCATCACCGGGTTGCTCGAGACGAGGGCGAATCTCTCTCTCCCTCTCTCGCGGATCTCTCTTATTTCTTAGGAGGATCTCCGCACGAGGATATAAATGTCTCTCGTGAGTCACCCCGAGCTTTTCTCCCGTTTCGGGATTCGCGATAAATAATGGCACTATTAAAGATACCTCGCTCTCTCTCCATCTTTTAGTCTCGTCGACTGATTATAATCGCGCTCGGTGCGCGATGACTTGGCAAATGGGATATTACAAGGGTGATAAATGGCGAATGAGATAGTCCAACGGGAAAATTAATTTGTCGATGCCATTCATTAAATCATGATACGATTTTGTTTTTAAAAGATTCAGCAGAAAATAGTTTTACTTTAAATTCCAGAAAATGGAGTTCAGATAACATTTTTCATATTCCCTTCTTAATGTTTCTTTTCCACGCTATTTACTGGCAATCTGAGCCTCATTCGGTTAAAACGATGATGCTATTTTTTTTTTTCTCCTCATTTCGGAAACTCCGACAGTTTTCCAATTTTCATAAAAATTTCTCTCGACACGCGGTGTGCCGCCTGCGAAATTTGCATGTTGAACGGTCGGTGGCGAACTTGATATGAAATGGCTCACATATCGACGTTTGACTTGCACCCACGTATCATTAGTTCGCATTGAGCGAATCAGGCTGGAACGAATGTGGGGATGAGTCAGCGTGTCCAGAGCGCAGCTCGCCGCTGCACGACCAGCAACACATATAGACCCGCTGGCCAATCCATTTATGCAGCCGTACCCACATTTCACGGGATATTTCATCGAACGAAAAGCCATTATCCACGGGCGAGTATCCTCCGTATAGAGTCCGGTATAGTGCAAGGGTAGGTAGGCAGGGTACTTCGACGGTTCCAACGAACTACATACGTTTCCCTCTCTAGGTATTATACGCGCACTCGATATCTGGCGAAAAAATTATGACTCTCGAGATACCGGGCACACATAGAGTAACTCCGAGATTTTTCTTTCTATATATGAACTCTCGATGGTGCTCTCGAGCGTTTTCAATTTCAATCGATGGATCACTAAATTTATGGACTTCGGCACCTCGTTGCCGGACCCTTTCCTTCGACCCGAAAGAGCAGTAATTTATTTCCTTTGAGGCTTTGCCACTATAGCGGCGCTTTTGAGACGCATCAATTTCGTTAAAATAAATGCATCGCCGAGGGACCCGCTAATGGATTTTTTTCTTTTTTTTTTTTTTGTCAAAAGTGAAAATTTCTGTCGGTCGCATTTGAAACTCGACGCCCCTCATAGCTGTTATCAAATATCCCTGCCGAATGTATTTTTCGAGCCACCCTTGACCACGGGTACGTGGAAAAAGCGAAACAAACCCAACTAGCTCGAGGTTGACGCGTCACGCGTATGTCTGTATAGTACTGAAAAGAGGGAGGAAGGGCAGTAGACCCGGGGGACCGTAATCAGGGATGGCAAGTTGGAAACGGAGACGAATTGTTCTTGAAACACGTTTTCATCGCACTCTCTAGCTATCCGTCGTGCCCTAGGGGCTGCTAGGTCGTTCGTCCTGGCTGTTTCTGTTTCACCGAGAGAGGATGTGTCGTCTCGTTTCCGCAGCTCACTCGCAGTCTCCCGGTTTTGCACCCAACACTTTACAGACTGCGAGAGAGAAAGGGCACGTGAGTCACGAAGAGGACAACAGGAAACGGGACAACGCCCAGGTACATTCGGATAACGCACTGCGTTTCTATATATCGCGCAGGCAGAACGCCGCTACTTACGTTCCTTTCATGTCAGTCGCCAAATATACGTAGCGTCCCAAAATTTATTCCCTATAAAATATTAATCCTTATTCACGAATCAAAACTGCATAAACTTTCCCTTTGGACATTTTTTTTCTGTTGCATAGTTACCGAGTTACGAGCAGGTGAAGTTGCGAGCCAATGGGACTGCTTCGACGCCCGTGGCGCCATCTAACCAAGCTCCCTCATTGGCCGAGCCAACTCATGCTAACTGGAAAACTATGCATGAGAACAAATTTTACCAGAGGGAAAGTTGTTCAGTTTGAAGTCCCGGAGACGATATTGCAAGTTTTTGTTGTTATCATATTTCGTCGCGCATCGCGTATATGCCTCAGCACACTACACGTCTTGCGTTAGCGAAGCGTGTGGCGTACAGAGGAGAACACGCGTATTAACGACGTAAACTCGGGACACCGTAATTAGCACGTTCTTCCGAGCGGACCATAACTCATCAAGCTCGATGTTATCCGCAAGTTCATGCGGAAATCCCATCCCGTTCCGTTTCCGATTTCGCCCTACGCTGGTTTCTACTTCCCTTCCGTTTGGCTCTCCCTAACCAGCCCTCGGTAATACCCTCATTCGTACGTACCCTATATAGACTATTGACTAGCTTTATGTTCACTCTACACGGTCGTTAGTCCATTGTCACGCATTCCCATAGAATCTATCGGACTAGCCGCTGCCATGTCAAAGGCACTTGCTGCACGGAATGTCTTCTGTAGGCGGGTGTTTGCGTGTGCTTTCGCGCCAAAAGACTCTAATAGGACCATGAAATTCAGTTAAGATTTAGTGTTCCCGTGGCTTCTGAGCGCGCCGCTCCGCAAGACTATTCGCAGCTTTTCCATTTATACGGAAGCGTGGATCGACGAGGTGATACCGGCCTGGTAGATTCTAAAGAATTGAGCAGTTCAGTCTAATTTCATCTGTTTTGCCTGATCCAGAAAAGTTTTTAGCCCAATTTATAAATTTTTTTTTTTCATACGAGAATTGGCGCACTTTGAGATGTTTATTGGTTGTTTGTGTTTTTTTTATTTTGTTATTTTTTGGTGATAACTTGACATATACTTCTATCATATAGAAGTATATGTCTGATAAGTCTATAAGTCTGATACTTCAATAACATATCAGACATCACTGACATATCAAGTAATAGCGACACAAAAACTTTGTATCGCCGTTACTTTTTTAGTTTCATCGCTTTTTTCGCAGTCCCGGTAAAAGTTTAAATGGTCGTGAATATAATTTTTATGGGTAAAACAATACTAACAGGTGAAAGCACGAGATATTGATCAGAAAAAGAACATTTATTGACATGTCTGATCTCTCACAGCTCGTTTCACAGAATGGCTTTTCTTCCGTAATCAACAAAAGTGGGTTGATTGGGCAGTATCGGGATGTTAATCTAACGACAAGAATTCCCTAAAATTTCTCTGGTGCAATCATCAGAATGATAAAAAAGACATTAATTATCTTTACTTCCATTCTTTAGTATTTTATATTACAGTAATGTGTGCATCGTTTAGAGCCTCTTTCTTGTCTCGCATTTTTAAAGAGTTCGTCTTTGTCGTCTTGTCGGGCTCTTTAAGCTGGAGCGCCGGAGCTTTTTGTGGATCGACATTCGCCAATTTCGCAGCATCTCGTTAGCTTCGCTCAAGCTCTGTGCGCTCGCTCGAGCAAAAACTTAATTAGAATCATACAATCGTTTTAATGGAACATCAAGATTTGAATTTACAAATTTATTCGTAACAAATATTTGAATCTCGACATATCCAGATTTTTCCAGGGTTTCACCGACAGTGACCGCACTGATTAGAAGAACGAAACGAGCGTGAGAAGAACCAATACTGCGGCTTTGCGGCCTCGCTAAAAATACCGTGCAAACTGTAAAGTATGCAGGCGTTTAGCTTCTATTCTCGGTGTGATGCGAAAGGGTCAGTGTCATTGCCAGAGCACGATGGCCGCGAGCGATTCCCCCGCAAGGCGACTTTGCGCATTGCTACATTGCACAGCTATACGGACGGAGACCCGTGCAGACGCAGCGTGAGGTTTATCGGCTGACACTGTCGCGAACCCACGCGAAGCAACCCTGACACACACACGGTGGATCCGGGGCAATTTTCTTTAACGCCTCCACGTACACTATAACACTCGCCTTTCGCTGGATGAGGTCATCGATTTCTCGATAAGGCGATTATCGTACCACCGAAGTATTTGACTTCGAAGACTGCGCGACCTTCAGAACTTTTGCGCAGTCGCATTCTATATGAAAAAAAAATTCACGGGAGGGGTAAAATTTTCAGGGGATTTTTTAAAAATAAACGCAAGAGAATTATTTTTGATTTTATACATACCGGGCACGCATGATAAAACTGACTGGTTGGCGGGTGTTACATACCTGAAAGCAAAAATGAAATTGTTTCTGTTATTTTCAATATAATTATCGCAAATCTTTTATTGCATGTGTAAATCATCTTGACACATTTTTTTTCCGACATAGCGTTCTATAAAAATGATTCGTCGCCCTATTAATTTAAACCAGCTGTGGGTCCAGCCATGTGCTGAGATTCTGCGCATATTTTTTGATAACTGTAATACATATTTTTTGATAACTGTAATACGAAAAGTGTCGAAAATTGGACGCGGGATCAAACTATTGAAGTAGTCTTTCAGAGACAGCCCGTTGCTCAATTCTGTCCGACAACCCTTAGTAGAAATTTGCTCACCATCTATACAAGCAGCGTAACGCGAAATTGATAAATATTCCAGCCAGGAAACCAGATAAAAATTATTCCACGAAAAAAGAAATGCTCTAAATCGCCGGAACTGTCCTTCAAAATCAATATAACGACAACTTCACGCGAGCGACAAAAGCGATAAAAAATCACGAGTTGGGATAAGAAACTCCTTCAGTCGGAGTTCGTTTTGAATGACTGTATCGATGGTTGACTCGAGTGAGCTTGTACTGCGCGGAAGACCCGAAAGGGTACGTCAGCAACGACCCGAGTCTCTCCTAGCAAAAGCTCGCCCGACGAGCCTCACTGGAATATCATCATGCAGGCTTGAGATCTCGCCAAACCTTCAGAGCTCCTCTCGCTTTTAATGAATATTCATACCGGCCCGGTGAAGTTATGAAGCGGGAGAAATGAAGCCGAGAGGAAATCGAGACTCTCCAATTTCGCGTACGCTCCGTGGAAGTTTGGCTCGATTCGCTCTTTCACCCGGAAGTTCGACTTCTGAAATTCACGGGAGTCTCGCTCGTCAGACTTAGATATAAGACGGTAATGTATATAGCGGTGGGGGGCAAAATCCGTAGCGGCTTTTTTTCATCGTCTAGACGATGTTCCGAGAACTACTTCACTCTACGTCCGGGCCTTTTTTTTCTCCATGACGTCATTATGGAGGCCACAAAAGCTTCCGCGACACCGTCGAAACTCGTTGCACGGCAAGAAAACAACCGAAAGAGGACGAGGCAAGCTGGCGTCGCGGAAGCGGAACTTGGTTCTCCGCCACTCAAGAGAGGACAACTTATTTCTTGCATAGAAACGATTGTGGCTTAAAGCGCGTACAATTCATACAACGATTTCTCTCCGTCGTTCGCTCTCAAAACTACCGCTCACTTTTCCGCGATCGCAAATTCACTTCGGTGGAAGTTCGCGCATGAATGAGGATCGACGAAGGTTCGACCTCTTACACAGCGAGAGACCGGAGCGAGGGAGAGCGAGGGAGTGGGAGCGAGAATCGCGAGGAATTGCGGCTGTATAAGGCGAGAACGAAAGTAAAAAGAAAGCAACGGAAAGTAAAAAAAAAAAGATAGGGCTGGAGATGAAGGAGAGGAGGAAAGAATAAAAAGGGAGATTGAAGGAAAGACAAGGAGAGCCGGGCTGGAGGCTCTTTTCATTTATTTTTTCCCTTCTACATCCTCTTCGCCGGGCGTCCGATGTGGAATTTCGCATTTCTTGAAGTCTCGCGAATACACCGAGGGGCTTTTCTGAACAGCAGAAGCTCGCCCAACGGCATCCCGGTGCGGGGCTGGCGCAGAGGAGAAACGGACGAGCAAGAGGGACAAGAAGAACAAGCGGGTGAGGAGGGAGGGAAAGGGTGGAAACTACCCTTGCAGCATCGTACGAGCCCCGGGAGGTGAAGCGCGACAGAAAGAGCCGAGCCACACTGGCTATCGACCTACCAAACCTTCGGCGCACATGAATGCACTTATCGGGTGGTAAGGAAAGCTCCGGGTTTTTCCACGATGAAAATTTATTGGACCGCCCTCTACGAGGACACGAATGTGATACGAAGAGAAGGTTAAGCTATGCTATTCACAATCCGATAAAAGAGGCTCTCATACCGGTGAGAACACCGATATCTCTGGTAATTCGAGCATTTTTTGTTGGAATTTTTCGACAATTTTTTTTTTAGTTTTTTAAAAATGATCTGCCACGTATTTCGACGTATTTTTTCCGCTGAACACGAAACCGCTAGCCTTGTTGGGCCTTAAGCACAGTGTCTTATTGAAAATCTCGATTTTATGCACAAAAAATCGTATTTTTGGGATTAATATGGAAAATGTTGGGTTGGGAGTAAAATAATTTTTATAATCGTGTTACGAGTTTCTGAATCAAATATTACGCTACGAATAAAACAAGTTGCACTCTTGTAATCAGCGGTGAATAATACATGAAAAATTACGACTGCTTTTCCACTAATCTAAAAGCCGATTCACTAAGTTTTTCACCCGACAAAAAAAAATCATGTTTTCCTAGAAAGTGAAACACGAGATATTCGTGCGGCGCCCGAAATAAAACGATAAAAATAGATCAATATCGCATGCGTTTAATTGACATGTCGTAATGAGATAGACAAAGCCCTCTATGTTTGCACGTACCTCGTTTTGGAGTGACCAACGCCATTCGGTTTATGACACCGAGTATCACGATTATTTGTATCCGTTAGTCTTATTATACACGTCGAGGTTGTAATTACTATTGACCCGTACATCGGTCGCATTTGGCAGCACTCACTGTTAAAACCGCGAGAACGAGTGAAACAGTCACACCCACAGTGAATTATTGCAACGTAATAACGAGCTGCATCGGACTAGCCGAGCGAGAGAGAGAGAAAGAGAGTTTCCCCGGTGCTTCGGCGTAATTACTCGGTCGGCCCCGAGTGTACCCACCGCTGCCTATAACCCTGGAGGCTGTAAAATTTATTTGGTAGCCCGGGGAAACTGGACCGGTGCGTCCTGCTCCAAACGACGCTCGAGCCCATCTACGGCCCGGCAAACTAACGGTAGCGGCGAATCCTTTTAACGAAAATAAAATATTATTCTTTCCGCTGGTGGTTCTCCCGTTTTCCCACCAATTCAGCAGTGACAGCAATTAAGCCCAAGTGGATCGCGGCAGGCTTCGCCGTACTTGTATCAAAGATCCCTAACGATGATCGACGAGACTGAACGAACAAGCCGATGCTGTCTGCGAAGAAGACTGTCGGGAAGTGTCCGAGCTTTTTCCCTCTTTTTGCTTGGGGGGGCTCGAATGAAAAACCGGAAATCCGCGGGACGAGGAGGGAGAACGAGAGAGCGGACAACGCGTTCGAGCCACCCCGGAGGTCCCGTCGGTGAGGCAACGGGCGTGCACACTCGCACTGCCGGTGAGGGCTCTTTTGCCGAGGGTCGATGATGCCGCGCGCTTGTGACCGTGAGGACTCTTGGGCTTGCGTCTTGATTAAGTGGTGGTTTAAACTGTTGGTCGCGGATCCACTTGGGCCTCTCACATCTGTAGTCTCCCTACGTTGCATCAGACTGGGGCTTATAAAATGCACGAAATCGGATCTCGGGCAGCGTTCTCCGCGCAAAGAGCATGCCAGAACAACTTCATTGGTTCGAACAATTGCACGGTTAAACGGACTCCGATTCCATCATGCGGTTGGTTGGTGCAATCAGTTAATTGGTCGGATCAACAAATTCATTGATTGACAGAACCAAATTAATGGGCCCGTGGGGTGCAACTTCGATGAAATTGACTATATGCAAGAAATAGGTATATCCGAAATGTATCAAATTTGCCGTTGTTACGTTATATGTTGGATATGTAAATTTCTATGATTTCTATTCAGGTTCTATCTTCTGAACCCGAATCGGCGAGCCATTTTGCGTAAAAGTCTAACGCGACGTTGGCGTGGAAAAAAAGTTGAAAATTGGAATAATGTTTCTTTATTCATGAAACTTCCCTCTATGAGGAAGCCAAAAATACAGAAAATGCGTTCTCATAGAAGAATCTCTGCGAATAATGGAACATTGTGAAAAAGCGATATGAAAATCTCAATTTTCAAGTTTTATGATAAAGCGATATGAAAATTTCAATTTTCATATCGCCAACTTTGTAGAAAAGTTTTAAAACAACTTCTATAGAGACATTGTATAAGAGGTAGGAAAGTTTTTCAGAATAATAATACGTCGCTTCGTACGTACAGCAATGAATTTTGCATGACCGCACTGATGTTATCTTTTTCAAAAGTGTACTGCAAGACAGACGTGCTTTGAAGTCTACGTGATACGGAACGCGTTACAATTTCTTCCTTCAACTATCACGTAGCGAGTCTCATCGCAGCAGTTTTCGTACGAAACATAGCCAACGTCCCAATCGTAATTTGCAATTAATGTACAGTATCTGGAATTGATTCCTCATAGATGAATTAACAGAAGGCAAATAATAGAAAAATCAACATGTCGATTAACATATGTATTTATTCTTATCAGCAAATGATTTCGGTTATAAAGTATAATTGATCATTTTTAATTGGCTGCGATTGCTGATGTTGTTGATTTTTGTGAGAATGGACGATAAGGAAAAAGTCTTCCGTTTATGTGTACCACAATCTGTAAAAATAATAAAAATCCGTTTACATAGTCAGTAAACAATTGGGACAATGTACATGAGATATTAATAATTGGTTGTGGCTCGGGCTTGACGCGCTTGCACTTTTTGTATACATGTAAACAATGAAAAAAAGGAAAACTTACTAACGTACATCTGTCAAATACATTTTCATTCGAATGCCGCGATTTTGAGAGTATTGATGATTATTATGATGGTTTTGTTCGACGCAATAGTTTTCAGCAAAAAAGTCTCTTAAAAATGTACTTGGTAGAATCTTCGGTTGGTATATTTTTTTACAACGTTTTCGAAAATGAAAATATTAATAAAAAATGTCCTCTCTTTTCGTTTTTATTCCTGGTGGATGTAGAGCCATTCTTTTTTTTACTCGATGAGACCCTCAAAATGGGATATCGTTTGTATGCAAATTAGTTTGAAAACAATTCCTTACAATATTATATATATGGATGTGTGTCTAATCGCACGCCCAAAGAGCAACAGAATAAGAATTTTATGCGGATTACACACTGAGAAAAAAAGGCTGGATTAACCAAAAGTTGTGGTGACATACGTGCATAACTGTTGTTTGTTTGGTACAAAAAAAATTGTTTTATTGGACGATTATTTGATTCAATCGATTGGAAATTTATCGATTCAAACAAACATTTTTGTTGTACCAACCAAATAACACCTTTGAACGTATGTCACCGTACACTGGTTAATCCAGCCATTTCTTTTTCTCAGTGCACACACATGCGATAATCTGCATAGCATTAAATTTTTTATCTTTGCAGCTTCAAGCATATCAGACTTACTCGCAGTACAACTCCGGGCTTCTTGTTGTGTTATCCACACTTAGCATAACACTCCTCTTCAGTGGCGAAATTGTTAGCATTTCCGCCACATCCACCCCATATGAATTTTACACAACGTTCGTTTTCAGCATCAAAACCATATCGTTCATGAGCGGCATAGCAAATTCCCTGTTTAAGTGGCAGCGAGCAAACATCTATGAGAGAAAAATAGATTTAAATTGCATGACAAGATAGTCACTTCGGACATTTCTCAGTCGCTATAATTTAAACGACCAGAGTCTAACAACTTCTTATTGACAAGTTCTTATTGTTACAACTTACCCGCACTTCTAGCTGTAGCATTCTCGGAAATTGAGGCCAACACGCAAACGATCAATAGTGCAATAATTTTGGTATTCATCTTCAACTTATTTCCGAGCCTTGCTCTGCGTTTTTCTCTCAGTTTTTTCTGTAGAACTGTGCGCCTAGGTGAATGCTCAGGTCGCTTATATATGACAAACCGACCAATGAGAACGCTTCGCGAAACACCGTATTTCCGTATAGGATTAATCTTATCACTAAGCAATTATTATCTCCTAGTCCAGAACTTTCAAATAATTTAGCCCATCTACGAGTTGCAACAGCTGTATTAACTGATTTATGATTATAATATAAAACGATAAGAAAAAGATTCATATATTCTGAACATTCTGGAAAAAAACCGGCGGGCGAATAGTGCGATATAGTGAGTGAAAATCGCGAAATAATTATTACACGACACGATTACCTTATTCATATTTCTAACTTCACTTCTTTTTTTCAGAAAGAAAGTAATTAAAACAAACAGCCGTGGATGCGCGGTTGGCGCATGGTGGTCTCCCAAGTCAAGAAAGATCGTTCGCGGTCAGTACTTGGATGGGTGACCGCTTAGCCGTGCGCTAGCTGACGCATCGGCCGTTCAGCGGGCGGCGCTTTTTTCTGAAACTTTGGTGTTCCTGCACTTTAATCAAGTGCAGAAATACCGGAGGATCAGTTGAATATGGCCGTCTGTACCGGCACGGGTTTTCCGTAGTTTCCACGTGTCCTTGGCAAATGCGGTACAGTGTAGCTAAGTCGGCTACGGACGCACTGGAAATTAGGTAGCTTAGCTGAGTGCAGGTAGGGAGCGCTAGGGGAGAATCGGGATTGGGTTCCGTAAACATTTTTTGGAAGCCAACATTGGTTAACAAGTTCTCTCTTAGGTCGAGCTTTGCGACAGGCACAAAAAAAAATGACTAAACAATGTTCAAAGTGAATTTGCATTTTTTTTTGTAGCGTTTTGGATTCGAGCGATTTGTTCCTCGAATATCCACCCTAATCCTCGGCTTATATTTTTTGTCTGTATATCTTTCTCGCTGTACGTTGAACCGGGGTGTAATAATCTTAGTTATGATTTTAATTGCAACGAGGAGAAAACACGAAGTTATTAGGCAAAGTTAACCATCATAGGCCGAGTTGTTTGAGGGAAAGGTAAATCGTGGCTCGAGGCAGCACTCCCGGAGCTCGACGAAATAGGTAACCGGAGAGAGCCTCTCTGGAGCTTCTTCGTCCCCTTTTCCGCACATTATACACGGCCAAATATAACTATATCGCTCATCTCTCGCTACGCCTCCACTCGTCCGAGTGAAAGTTTAAATTAAACTTTGTCTTTAACGTGAATTCCTCTCTGCTAGTCTTTTGCCCATCGGACCCACCAGGATTCCGGTGATTACTCAGCGGAAAATATTTGCTTCCTACTTCTATCACTGTTCATCGTTTGCTATAAACTGCCCATCAAAAATTGACGTACCCAAAATTCGTTTCGCGCAATTAGTCAAATCGCTATTTCGACCATTTCCTGTAACAACCATTTACGTTTTACCTCGAATAAATTCATTTGGGACTGTTAGGGAGAATTTCGCGATGCAGACTAATCGTAGCGGCAATTCAAATAGATAAATTTATTTGACGAGCGTCTACGGGACAGCTGTTCGATAATAGCTTCGACTCACAAGTTAGATCTGTTCGTTTACTCAGCATAGCATTCATGCTAATTGGAACGATAAAGTGCAAAGTAATTTATTACAATTTTGGGCATGTCTTTCTGTGTGAAAAAGTTCGTTGATCGACTTTGGCTTTCTCATACAGGAAGCTATGAGAAAAATTGTGATAAAAATGAGGAAGGCATGTGCAAACTACTTTGCACCTTTTTTCGTGATATCAAAAAATGTCTGTATCTCGTACAGTTGAAGCGGTCAAAATGTACGGCAAAATTTATTGTAGAATATCTGTACATAAAATTTGCCCAATTCGGGGTTTTGAGGATATTGTTAATCTATTTTTCCTCGCTGATTACATATCTCTAATTCATTCTACTCTCAGCGTGATCATTGAATCAAAAACTCGTGTCCGACGCAAAAAAAAAAACAATTTTTCAAAAAATTCCAAAATTTCCTAAAATTTAAACACTTCATTATTTTTTTCCAAATGTATTACCAAATGACTAATAACAAATTACCCATTGGTAATTTAGTATTCGACTTCAATAAGGTCCTATTAATAAGCTAACGCTTCTTTTTAAAAATTCTAAAAACGGGATTCGTAATTACTTCATCTACCCCACGCTGGGGCCGACACTTATTTTGAACCACCCTGTACACAAGTGAATAGTGCCAACTGGAAGAAGAAATCGTTTGAACGCAAGACGTTTCATCAATTTATCTTCACAAATTTAGTTTCTTATTGAGCACACGTCGATCGCTTCGAATACAATCCCATGAATCTTATCTGTCCGGCGGGTCATTTTCTTGCACCTTATCTAAAGTAGGACATTTTTCAAAATTTATATTAAAAAAAGCATAAAAAGTCAAAAGTTGATCGTCACAGCTTTATGCTGCGTCACTCGTCTATCTTTAACTATTACCAATCCGAGACAATTAATATTTCCTTTGTCCATATTATATCGCGAGTAATTAAATTGCCTGCGCTCAGCGAATTACTATTGTCTCAGAGCTTATGTGTCCCGGGCACATAATATTAAATTTCCCCATAGGATATATGTATCGTTCTACCCCAGTGCGGCTTTCCCATGTGCACACATTTGGGATCGTACATCGCACAGAGCATGTATTATTGGCTCTATGTAACAGTCAACATAGATATATATATGTATATATATATATATATATATATATATAAACCCCTTGATGACATAGAGCAGAGATATCATCGAGGGAGTCGGCCAGTGGTCGAATGGACAGCTTTGGCCGAACGTTCGCGGCTTACCCAGTGCCCAGTCAGTCGTCAGAGAGACCGTGACACAGAAGAGCCGCCGGGGTCAGACCTGCCGGGGAGTGGCTTGACGCGAAAGGGCTCGCCGCCTCTGCGTGATCTGTTGCTGACAGGCGACTACTGTACGCTATCCGTCTGTACGTGCTACACGCTGAAGCCGAAATTGAACTCTTCGTTGTTGACGCATTTGCCCGAAGGCGTGTGGAGAAACGAGAGGAAACGGAAAGGCGGCACTCACAGTACGGCGCATGTCCGACGGCAGCCGAAAAGTTCACGGTTTCAGTCTTTGACACGTCGCAAAACGAAAAGAAAAAAATTAAAGCTTTTTCTAGAACTTGAAGGTTTTTTTTTTGCTCGCGTTTAAATTTTGACGCGGTGTACGCGCGTTTTTAAGTCGAGGAAATTGTGAGAATTTCTTTTTACCAACTTTGGTTTTGAAGAAAGAATGAAGGTCATGTATGAAATGTTGCACCGGTAACTAATGTAGTCTATGGTGCGTGGCTTAATGAAAGAAGTGACCGCTAAAGTAGTATGTGAAAAGATCTTCAGTAGATATAGGATTTGTGGGGATTTAAAAATAAACGTAGGGATTCTTCCAGACTCTCATTAATCTAAGTCCCTCAAGGATTTCGGCCAGGGCCTAATTATTCTAAGTCCTTCCAAGTCAGTCTCCGCAGGAAACATCTATGATGGGTCTAAGTGTTCCCGGATGGAAGTTTGTACAGGAACCATCCTGGGCCATTATTATTCCAAGTCTCCCCAGGTGAAAGTTTTCCCAAGAACCGTTCCAGGCCCTGACTATTGGGTCTCTCAGGGCCTCGTGCACAGTGTCTGGGACAGTACCTGGGCTATCTTATGTCTCCCAAAGAGCCATCCGAGGCCCCGACTAGGTCTTTCCTAAGTCTCCCCGGCTCAAAGTCTTTCCAAGAGCCGTTCCAGGTCCTGATTGTTCCGTGGCCCATCTGGGCCAATCTCTCCCCCTGGGAGATTTTGACCCGGATGGATTCACGCGGTAAGGCTTTTTGAGGAAATTTCATTTAGAAGTCCCGCTAATGTCTCGCACATCAAAACGTCGATAATTTTTATTTAACGTCACCTCAAATATATTCTACAAAAACGGATATCTGTAGCGTATTTGGCGGAGTTACAGAACCGTTTTTCGAGCCGAAACAAGCCGATGAAAAACGTCAGTAAAAGCCCAACAAAGGGGTGGCCATGTAATTTTTTTGATAAAATTGGCAAGAGTGCCAAAAAATATTATCGGCGACATATCCATGTGTTTCGTGTGTTTTTCCGTCGTAAAAACGAATCCAATATCAATCGTGTCCTAAATACAAGCAAAACATTGGTAATTGCCAAAAGCAAATTCTTCGTCAATACGATTTCCAATAAACGAATGATCTTCCAATAATCATGTATCACCAGTAAAAACAATGGCATTATTTGGGTAGCGAAACTCAACCCACCGAAAATATTTCTTCACAATAACATTTTTTTCATAAACCCGGCATCCCTTCGCGGTCGGATTAATTACACGAATGAGAAAAAATTGTGAGTGAGACCCACCCGGATTGACGCGGAAGCACATGGGAAATGTACCCATGAATATTCACCCCATTCACCTACACGTCTGATCATTAATTTTTACGCTAATTGCCGCAGAACAAAAGTGTTGTTTCCTTCCCTTCACATTATTTTCTAAAAATAAAATTCAGTCCACATTAAAACCAACGCATAAACTCGACAGACAAAAATATTACTCGTATATTGTTTTAACGTTTTTTATATTTTTTCCATTTGTTTCCGAGAAGTTTCTGAACTGTTCCGAGGCGAACAGATACATATGTATATCCCGCGGGGTTCGTCCTGACGCAGCAATGTTACGCGGTAAATGCTAATTCCCCGGAAAACTGAGAATACCTCTTGTCACATCCGTCTCTGCTCCTTTAGCATGTATCGAAAGACGAGAGGGTTGTATTACTGGGGTTTCGCGGGCGCGCCCAGTACGCTTGGGCAAATCCGTCTCGTCGCAGAACCTGTGGAGAAGTACAGTTATGTATACGTGCAGCATACACGGTGCATCGCGCTACAGACATACACGCTCGGATGCGTAATTCCCGACGTGTCGCTAACCCAAAGGGAAATCACGAGACGAGGAGCAGCCCCGGTATGGAACAGGGGTGTCGTATATGGCGTATAGTTTAGTGCTGATATTGTGCCGAGCACGGTGCAATGGAACGGGACGTTCAGTCACTCTCGTGGTATAGGTGTTAATGACTTGATCCATGCATGCGAAGTACACGCCCACGCGCCTTCGAGCAAGTCTAACAAGATTGAAAGGGGTGTTGGCGCTCTACTTGAGGGCCACAAGAGGGCTTTAAGAGGGCCGAATCACCCGGAAAACTGCACTGAAAAAAAATATCAATTAATCGAGTAAAATTCGCTCGCGGGCTGCCAAAGAAAAAAATTATTGTTTCAATTGTACTTTGAATTCTTGCAATTGCATACGGGATTGAAACAATAACATGTTACTTTGGCAGTCTTGCCGTCGTTTTTTTAATAACGTGAAAGTGGTTATTTTATATAATGATTTTATATGGAGACATTTAAAATATGTTCCTATTATAATTGCAATGCTACTTGTGAGTATGTAAAAGGGCAGGACCCGTAAACAAATTAAATAATTAAATTAATGAGTAATATCTTTTTCGTGCCTGAAACTGTTCAGAGCTATGCGATTTTCAAAGTTTGGACTTTTTCAATACGCGCACAGTTTAACCAGTTTAGAATGTTGCTGCGAGGAACGTGTGCTGTTTTAGGGCCGAATTCATCCCAATTTTTTAACCTTAGTTCGAACGCAATGACGACATTGATTTGTAACCACGTCGAGTTTACGTGAAAGGGTGTTTTAAAAATTGGAGAACCAAATAATCGATGCACGGGATAGTATTAAATATATCTAAAATTTGAGCGAATCGTCTGTACGTAAGATTCTTTTTCAAGTTCGCAGAAAACTCGGTAATAAATTTAATTATACATGCAACGACAGCGCCCGTCGTAAATTATACTCGCGCCTAGTTGCACACACGCGAACTCTGGTTTCGACCTAAATATAGAAAAAAAATATATATATTGCCCAGACGTAACCGCGAATATAAAAGTTTCTCGAGACGAGAGGAGATTTGGAAGGTGGCCCAATCGTGACGGGAATTTTCATAGCACCTCTCGCGAAGGAGAATTTTACATCCGCGGTGAGGCCTCGCCGAGCACATAAACGGCATAAAATGTGTGAACTTTTCGCATTCTCTCGTCCATATGCGCATGGTTCGCTTATAATCCAAGATTGTCGCAGGAAAATTTCATGTCATTATTTTTACGAAATTTCGTAAAAATAATTTTGTCAAATACGTGACAAACTCTTTTGTAGACGTTCGAATGTGCAAACCTGTCCATTTATTTCCCGTGTCATTGACAATTTTAGTTTGTACTTTTGATTGTAAAACTAGCGCCGTGTCGAAAAATTCACGAATAGAAAAATTGCGGAAGTTTGTGGACAACAAATTGTTGCAAAAAGTACAATTTTTTTTTTTACTGTGCAGAGAGCGAAACAGAGCGCGACTCACACATACAAAGCGGCACGGAGTTTCCGGAGTGTCGCGAGAGGCCTTGGCACAGGACACGTGTGTGACGCAAGTCGCAGGCACGGCCATTAAGCCAAAAAAATAAAAGCTGCCGGAGAAAAAGATTTTACAAAACAAAAAGGAGAAAAGAGAAGCAAAAAAATGAGGCCAAGCAGCTACGAGGCTGCTAACTCTTTTCTCCTGTGAATGAGAAGGAGGAAGGTCGAGTGCGCCTTTGTACTTTTCTTTTTTCCGTGCGAACAGATTCTACCGACGTGTCAGGCTGCGCGAATTTTTAACAGGTCTGTTTGCCGGACTCGCCTTGTGAACTGCATTGCTTTGCTGGATTTAGCGATGAAGAATTTTGAAAGGTTCGTTCGAGCAATGTCTGCGGCGAAGTGGGGGGGGGGAGAATGAAGGTCGGTGGTCACCCCCGGTTTCTGCGGATAACCTAGAAGCGATTTCATAATGCAACTATTTTTAGATTGAGAGTAATCGAAGCCGATTTTATTCTAGTTGCTGCTCTAATCCCTGGATTTTTATTTTTATCCACCTATGTTGTTGACATTTTTTTCTTAAAGACGATATCAAATAAAAAATCGATCGAGTTCACTTAAATATTCATAGATATGACACAATAAAGTCAACGCTTTCACAATTTTTTTTACAATCAAGTAATCAATCAATTCCAATTTTGCATTAACAATTATGCACGTTTTTTACTGAATATTTAGACTTCGAAGAAATTGTTAAAAATATGATGTAACTGAGGCTTGTCGGTAAACCGGCTCACATGTGTGCGACTAAGGACAAACAGTATTTAAACGAAAATAAACATATGTCGGAAAGGATCGCAGAAACATAATATAATTGAAATTTCTTCATTGCATTTTTAGTTTCTGTTTTTCGTTTAGAATTTATTAGCACAGATTTTGCCAAGCGACCGTACAAAAAAATATAAACAATTTTCGTTTTTTAGTCGTTTATCGCAGGTTTTTTTTTGTGTTACTTCACAGGGTCAATCACACGTTCGATTACCTTTGAGGCTGCAGGTCGATGCCGACGAGGCCAAGCTCCTCGCTTGATTTGTCACAGCGAGCAGGAGGGGCGTAGCAGTGATCTGGAAGGTTTTCGATTTTGGCACATCCTGTTTTAGAACACTGTAGCTCTTGGCGCGTCGGCGAAATAACGGTGAGTCGAGAAAAGAGTCGTCGTAATGAGGCATGTCTTTTTTCAATTATTAATTTCTCAATTACTTATTTTTCTAACACATTCGCAGAAACCGCATAAATCTCTTTTCCTTTATTCGATTAAAAAAAAAAAGTATCACTGGTAATTTAATCGTTTTTACGTGTCTCCAAGCTCGTTTCACACTCGTTATTACATTCCACAAAGACGCGTTTCATCGTTGCGACCGAGCACATCATTACTAAAAAAAAAAAAATGTCCTTCCTTGTACACACGAAAAATTATTTCGATCAATTTCTCAGAGCGAACTCGTCGACGTAAATAGTCGCGGATCGTTCGATGACGGGATCGTAGACTCGAGTGGCAAAATAAAATTCAAGTTTGTCGCGTCTTACTGAACGAGGAAGCGAAAGACGAGACTGTCGAGTTATGTATCGGTGAGAACGAGGCTAAAACGCGACGCTCGAGGGACAGACGGTGAGACGGATAGGAGAAGAGATGAAAACAAAAAGCCGAGATCTTTTACCGCACTCGCGGAGGATAGTATCGCCGGTAGTATCGTCTGACACGCAGACCGCGGTTATCTCGACTCGCTGTAGTAGCGGTTTTCCCTCTTTCTCTGTATCTCTATCTTGACAAGTGTCTTGTAGTTCTGGCGGGTGTGCCGACGCTGCATGTTGGACGACTCGAACGAGGGCTGAATCGCGCGCGGGGGAGGAGTTGATTAAAAACAACATGTAATTGCGTGCCTATCTCAATCGCTGCCGAGCGCCGTCGCTCCGGCGAAACGACGCAAACAGATTACAATACTTAAGCCGATCCAACAGAAATTCAACCGCAACGACTCGAAATAGAAATTCGTAGCGTATCGCACGCTATATCCGGCAAATTAATTCAATCCGGTATTAAATTATTCTCCGTTTAGCAGCTGAGGAAAAAAACATTTCAATGGAGTCGTGCATTGGTCTTGTTGATTTTTTTTTTGGTTCTGTTTTTTTTTTTTTTTTTTTTTTTTTTTTTTAGATGGTAAGAAGTCAGGGGGAAGATAAACCGCCTGTCATGAAGACTCTTCTATGACGGGCCTGCGAGCGACAGGGAGAGAGACAGAGAGAGAGAAATAGTTTGATATGTTATTTTTTTAAGTTGAAGAAAAATACGTGAAAAAGTAATTTGCACATCGCTTTCTTGTTTTTTTTTACTGCAAAAAGCATGAATTCTTAGTGGAGGAAGCCGTACACGTTTCCGTTTTGCTCAATGACGAGTAATGAATGAGACAATTTTTGATATTTTGCTCAAGAATCTAAATCTTACTCGATTTAAGCGGCTACACCGAGTTCTCATCGGAAAATTACACTGAAAGATCGATTTTGACCATAGTGCAAATGTACGATATTTCAGCGAAATTGCTAAAGCACTTTGTGAATTATAGGACTTTAACATATTTTAATCGATCTCACACACACACACACATATCCGGACGGCACCGAAAAATAATGTTTCTCGACGTTTTAAGCTATTTTAACTCTACACTGAAATGCCAATTTTTTTAAACAAAATTACATTTTCCTCCACGAGGATTCAAAAATTGTGGTTCGTTGCAATTTTCAAATTCCGTTTCGTAATTTAAAAAAAAATTTAGTAAGTCTCATTAATTTTCTAATTTTTAGCGAAGCGAAAGTTCGTCGTCGGTCGTACTCGATTACGAAACCGCGATGACTGGAGACAGTATTGCGCCGGTAGATTGGACGGAACCGATGACAGGGTGGCTAAATATAAAGGCCGGTTATATAGCAAGACAGCGCGGCGGTGGAATAGGTCGCGAAAGAGCGAGAGAAAGAGAAGCAACGGAACGAGACTGAAACGTGGAGAAGCAGAAAATACGCGGTAAGTAGAGTAACGCCGAGGCGGATGAGGTAAGTCTCGTCGAGAGGGTGAGAAGAAGACGGTGAGGCAAACGAAAGCTTGGAACGAGCCGAACGAGTGAGAAAACCGTCTTCGGGGTGTCTATTTTCACGTAACGGATGTACCGTCACGATTTCTCCACCCGCTTCCGCGTAGTTTCTGCGATAGCCCGGAGTTAAGTGGCGCCTCGACGTGCCCTCACACACACCCCCTGATTCCTTAAGGCTCCAATTCCAATTTATTTGCATGACGGAATTTTCGTTCATTTTTTTCTATTCGGTGACACGAGTGAAATTAACTTAATTAAAATGTATACAAATAAAATGAATATCTTTAATTCAATTCTGATATACAAAGTGGAACATCGATCGAGAACTGATCACGCAATTGATCAATAATAAATAAATCGGTCGAACAATGATGGATTTGTTTAATTACTTAATTCCATTTTTTCGATAAATTATTTCCAATAAAAAAATCATTTAGCAAAAAAAAAGGAGGAAAATCGTGTATTCGAATTTTTTTAGTAATTGAAATGAATAAAAAGAACTTAATTGCTCTGTATACAAATGAATTACTATTTTCATTGACGTCGATAAAGTGAAAAATTGATCGACACACTAACTACCAAGTTTATCGACGATCAATCGATCGGTTAATCAGTCCTTTATTTTTAACTCATTTAATTAATTTTTTTCAAATCAATTATTTCTAAACGAAAATCATTTTGTATCAAGAAAAGAAACTTAAACATGTAATAATTTATGGACTCGGTCGTCACAAAGCAATCAACGAATCTCGTGCGAAATAGAGATATAGCAATCTGAGCAAAGTGTCTCTAATACCGATCTTTAATGACCTAGCACTTCTAATTGGCCGGGCGAGCTAGGCGCGCGCTAATTAGCAGTTGGCCGTGCACAGATATTTCTCGAGTCTCGACAACTACGACCGCAGCAGAGGGCTGCATCGGAAACGTTGTACACACGCGACGTATAAGCCTTCCTCTAATAACCCCCAAGTCACTTCGTAAGCAGAATCCATATGTATATCGATCAGCGATGAAGGCACCGAAGGCGGGAGCCTGAGAAGCCAAGCGTCGAGTAATTAGCACACGTTTATTGGGACGTGGAGTCGACACCTCATCGTCGTCTATGTAAGCTTCAGACCACATCAAACATTGAAACTTGCGTTCCAGTTAGCTTGAGCCTCGGCTCACGTATTTGCCGATTTAAACAAAAATTTATTACTCAGTTATCGTTAAATGAATATAAAATTATAAAATCCCATCTATAATTTACCAGCGAAATAAATAAATTGGTGCTCTAAATCGTTCAAACCAAAAAATATATTTTTCAACTGATATGTTCGTTATTTATTTTCACGCCAAAAATTTACGATCAAGTTGTCCCGAATTTTGACACACATGTTAGATTCAAAACGTCGATTTATCGCCCAATTATTATTAGCATTGAAACGATAAATTCGTGTGAAAGATTTCCCAAGGCGAAAAGCTATACTTCAACTGATTTGTGTCGTTATTTATTGCGCACCAAACACAACGATTTGTAATGAAGCGGGCTCAAGCCTTAATTCGCATATTAAGCATTCAAATGCCTTTTATTCCGTTAAATAAAAAATTCTCAACTGTTGAACACTTTTCGAATCAGTGTTTAAAGACTCACTTTAAAATTTAGTTTACATCTGAGTAAATAAATAATTTAATCAAATTATTTTCCAAAAACTTTCTTTTATAAGCATTACTGTGCGTCAAATAATTCCAGAATTTTTCGTTTAACATTGCAGCGGATATTCGCAAAAATAGCTTTTTCACCAGCGTGGAAAATATGGCACATTGAGTGTTAAAGCGTTAATTAATAGGAACGACGATTGCTCAATTATTCGGTTTAGCATTCATTCGACAAATTAGTTTGAACGATCGCACGTACGGAGATTTCCGCGTTTGAGTTTGTTTATCGACTGCTCTCGAGTTTGAAAAAATCCCTAACAAGATCCCTGCGAACGATCATTTGCGTGTACTTATTTGTTTAAACGCGACAGGACTTTTGTCACCCACTGTGCGGGAGGTACAAACAAGCGAAGAGCTACGGTTGATAAACACAGCATACGTATACTCTGTCGTCGCCGTAGGTGGCCTACACGTAACCGAACTGCGACCAGATTACTAGGTACACGAGGTACGCGCGACAAGTACTAACTACTAAGAGCTCTCTGCACCGGACTCAGCTACTCGGGTCTTGTAACGTTTCCCCGTTCGCCCTCCTCGTCGTCGACGTCGTCGTCGTTACACAGTAGAACGAGCACACTATCTAAGGGACAAAGTCATACTGCCGCCTTACTCTGCCACCTGGTCCTAAAGCCTATCATAAGGTTAGAAGAAAACGCGGGGCAATGCGGGTCGACGGCTCGTAGGTGGTTCATCCTTAACAGGAAAGGCCAATCTATAGTTGGGAATGATCTATACAATATTCCCTATAACAGTAAACTATTTTATAGGTTTTTATATTTTTATCATCATTCGTTATTACGCACCTTTTTCATTACGCTCGTCTGTGATAAAATAGACTTTTATAAGTGGGAGAATCTATTTTTAGAAAAGCGTTTTTCTTATAAATACTCAAGTTGAGAAAAACCGATATTTGTATAAATAAACGTATCTAAAAAAAATTCTTGTTGTTATAAATGATTTCATCTATAAATAGGCGCTTTTATAAATACTGGTGTGTACGGTAAATAATAGTATTTATAAAAGTGCGTTTTTTTTATAATTTGCGTAATTATAATATACATAATTTACAAATACGCGTATTTGTAAAATTGTTTTATCACTGAAAATGATATTGGCGTTGTTATTTTTCACATGAAGTTTAAAATCTTGGAATATATTTTTTTTATCTGTAAAATTGAGCTTTTTCTTTAGGTGACCCGCATTACCGTGTCCTCTTCTCCGCAGGTAATACCCATGGGTGGCGTGTACACGATTTACGTATGCCCAGGGGGGAGGACGACGGTGACGAGGAAAAGCTAAGTGAGACCTTCCTCTCGCCACTCTGGCTTGCCAACCGCAAATTATCCAAAGCACCGTGACGACGATATTCACCCCTGACAAATTTCGATACGCGGCGCTTGTGTGTTCTTTGTATACAAGCTTTGTATACAACTTGATGCGGCGCACCCCTGAATTTTTATTCGCTACCCTTCACTCCCTCCCGCCATGCCGACGTTTCTCCGCTTTATCACGGAAAGGCCAAGTGTCGAATTATTATTCGGAAAATTTTTCGACCTACCACCGCACATCCATTAAAGTTTACGTATGAAAATATCTTAATAAGCTCGATTTGCGTTTAGTAAATAGTAAAAAAAAAAGTTTTGTAATTTTAGAGAACCTTTTTTTTGTAACAACAATTTTTGTACAATGAACAAACATTTTTTGTAAAATTAAAAAAATTAACATTTTACAAACAATTTGTTTGTAAAATAAACAAAAATGTTGTGTGTAGTAAAATGAGAAAAAATTTTGTTTGCAACATTAACAAGAATAAAGTTGTGGATGTTTGAGCACGCGAAAAGTTGCCAACTATTTTGCTGTGTATGAAATCGTTTCAATTGTACGTGCGAGATGTTCGCGAAAGTTTGTTACCAGTCCGAAATTTGAGTTTCCAAGATGTCGGCCGTCGGGACGCCCCTCACCTTCTCCCCCTTCTTCTTCTTGTTCGTCTTCTCTCTATCCTTCTCACGATTAATAATAATCAACGTTGATGAACTTGCGACCCAGTTTCGTCCCGACTTCCTGATTCCCCGGTGGGCCCGCGAAGTTGCCACCGCGTGTTTCCACGCCGCCGTCGCGTTATAGTCGTCTGCTGTTGCTGTTGCTCGCGCCCATTCCTCACCTCCGAACTCTCGCTCTCTCCCTCGTCCGCCACCCTCTCTATATGCTCAGACTCTAGGCCGAGTAGACCAGCTTCGATATATTTTAGGACTTCGCGGGCGCCCGAGAGGCTTTCACGTATACGCCCGGCCACGCTAGACGGTGGAAACTTGCACGCGTATCGCGCGACACCCGACATTAACGAAATATTAACATTCGCATGCACATCTGGTTCATATATCGGGCTTAAGGTTTCTGTACGGTTCGCAGCGTTATTCGTGAAAATATCGGCCAGACTTTTAGCGTTTATGAAAAAAAAAAAAAATAAACGCAATTTATGGACAGCAATTTCGCTGAAACGGGTTTTATTTATGTGTTGGGGAAAAAAACTAGAGAAAATTACGGTTCATCTTTTTTCAATGTAGAGATATGTTTCCTCAATGCCTTCCCCGCTGGAAACATTTTGTGATTTTTATTTTTTTTACTTTTTCAAGTTTTTAGGACATCACGATCAAAGTTAGTGCTCACGTGGCTGCACTCTCAGCTCTCCCATCCGCAATTTTTCTGATTTCGTACTAAACTCCACGAGAAAATATTTTCAATCGGAGCTTGGCAAATACCCAAAGTACTTGAAGTACATATTGAAGTAGTGAGCGCTGGGTAGTTTTCGAGTTCTGACCTATTGAGTACTGGCAAAACTGAATTACTGAAGTTCTGAGTAGTGGGCGCTGACTCAGTGCTTCATACTTCAGTATGTACTTCAAGGACTTAGTATCGTCATTTTAACGAAGTCGGAAAAAAAGTATCGTATGCTACACGGGTGGGAGCGCATTTTCACCTCGTGTGCTTCGTTCGGGCAAACTTCTCGCGGGGCGAAAATCGCAGACTTTCCTCCCTTGTAGCATAATATCGCACGCCTAGAACAACAGTCTAACAATTTGTATGGTAATCCCACAAGAGATCTTACACTGTTGTTTCAAGGGTGCGATATACTATTCTAGATTTTCTACCGAGTTTTGTGTGAAGCAAGCCGCTGGTCCGCTGCGATAACCATGAAAAAAGTGTTTCGAAGAACGTCAAAGATGATTATATCAAGTACAATATTGTGGAACATCGTACTAGAAATGCTTGGAAGTCATTATATCCGTTTTTTATACAATTTTATGGGCATTTGGGATGGGATTCTAAAAGGCCGAAAAGGCCGTACACTTCAATAAATCGACCGCCACTACTATTGTTTCTCGACTTCTTCAAAATTTCAAACCTCCCTGGTCCCCTTGAGACTTTCTATAAACCGTTTATAATTCTTTTTTTTTTTTTAGTTTGTCTCAGACGTCGCGACGGTGTGTCTTACGCCGTGCCAGATCTCGCGGTCTGCTGAGTCCACTCTTGATTCTCGTGGTCGTCGGTCACGAGTGAAAAAGTTCAAGCGGTTCGTATATTGCGCATCTGCGTGCGTGCACTCGATCTACTCGTGTATCTGTCCCAACACTGGGAACACAGTAACACGAACAGCTGCGCGAGCCCCCGCAACATCGCGACATTGCGTCTCATTGTTGCACACGCAATACTCGTTCTTGCTAGACGCACGTGGTACGTTCGAATGCAACGTCGCATGAGCCGCGTACATGCACACATGCAAAATCCGTGTCAACGCTAACCGATCGGACCTTGATCGCCAATCGAGCGAGCCGTAACGCGGCGAAGAGAGGCCCCTCGTTCTGCGCGTTCCGTTTGCGAAAGACTCGACGATCTACGATCCCGATGCGACTCTCGCATCCTCATCCACCGTCAAATTCACACCCGGAAAAATTACTTTGACGGGTGCCTCGCAAATAAATATTCAATTAAAATAAATAAATCATTTTTTAGTAAATACATGTTCGATAATAAATAAATACATCATTCTTTAATAAACAAATTTTCAATAAATAAATATTGATTTTTTTACCAAATACATATTTATTTAAATTGAATACATTTTTATCTGAGTTAAATAAATGTTTATTTGCGAAGCACCCGTTGAATAAATCCCTCTTCCGTGTGCGCTCCCTGGAGTCTCAACTTTTATCGACCAATAGTAATTCACGATCGATAAATCACATAATCCAGCGAGACGTTCTCCCACGAATTAATTAATCGCCCCGGATCCAGCCTCGCCCAGAGACCCACCAATTGATTGCCATTCGGCTCTCCCGACTACTTAAGAAGTTTGAGGATTACGTATGCCGCGTATAGGCTCTCTAATGCCGTAGTCTCTTGAGTTGCGAGTAATAGATTATTCAATCAGTCCCTCGCGAGGCGCGAGAGCGTTTAATTAGCTTCCCGCACTGTCTCGTCTTCGTCTACGCAGATCCATTTTTTATTCTCCTCAATTCCCATCCATTGATTATTATACCTTTTAGTCGCTTTCGTCTGTTTTTACATTTTTTATAAATTATTTTCCAACAGTCTAATCACAAATCAGCGGCGAACATGTGACTACGATGATTGTTCTGTTTACGCGAGGAGGGCAATTTTTAAGAATGATTTCATCGAGATTTATAAAAAAAGAAAACGTATCCGCGATTGGAGATCGCGGGTCAGTGATTGCACGAGCTTCGTGCTCTCGCTCACAGAGAGGCAGCAACCAGCTTGGCCGCGAATCAGAGACGTACTACTGGTGTGGACTGTGTTAACCGTCCACTGATGCCACCGCCGCATCGGACGCTAATATCTCGCAGTCAGATAGTTTGGCTGGGAAAGAAGAGGGCTTGTCTATTTTCACGTGTCCATCGAGAAACGAGACAGAAAGATTTCAGCGAGGTTTTTGTGGCTGGCGAGCTCGAAGAACGGATTGAATGGAGAGGTCGAGAAATAAGAGAAACGAAGCTCAAGCCACAGGCAAATGTACAAATACCGAAGATAATATGGATAATATATGGAGGAGAATAAAAGAGCGAGAGGAATGAAAAGAAACGGAAAGAAGAGCGATATAGGCTCGAGAGTCGGAGACAAGAGAGCAGCAATATAAAGAACGACTTTTATTACGTCCGCGGGAGTTCATTCTTTATTTCGCCTGGCGGGATTGGACAGCGATTCGGGAAGGGGGGTCGTCCACTCTGTCGGGCAGAATTGAGACGGCCGGAGAGGCAGAGATAGTGAAATGAGGAAGGAGGGATTTATTTGCGGAGTCGGCGATTGACCGGAGAATGGACTGCGCGGTCGAAGTATCATGTCGGTAGGCGAGGCGGTCAACTGATCAATTCGATGGTGTGAATATTTTTTAAAAATTTTGTTTACTTACCGCTGTATAGTTTTCCTGATCTATTTTCGATGGTGGAAGTATGTATTAAAACTTGTAGGTTGAAAAAATAAAATATTAAACTATTGAGTAGTCGGGAGAATCCATCTAATCATTAGTTGGGACAACTAGCTAATAGTCCATTGGGACAACCCAACCAATAGTTATATGGGATAAGCCAACTAATAGTCGGTCGGGATGAGCCACCTAATAGTCAGTTGGGACAAGCCAACTAATGATTGAGCCTATCCAACTAATAGTTAATTGAGACAACCCAAGTTATAGTTGATTGAAACAACCCAACTTATAGTCACCTAATAATCACTTGGACCATGCCAACTAATGGTTAGTCGGGCCAGTCCAACTAATAGTTAATTGGTACAAGCCAACTAATAGTCAGTTGGGTCAACCCAACTACTAGTTAATTGGGACCACCCAACTAATAGCTATTGGAGCCAACCGAAATAATAGTCAGTTGGGACAGCCCAACTCATGGCTCGATGGCAAAGCCAACCAATAGTTAGATAAGACGTAATAACAGTCAATTTCGATGAGCCACCTAGTAGTCGGTTGGGACAACTTAACTCACAGTTGCTTGGGACAACCCAGTTGTTCTACCGACTCATATGGACCGACTCGATGGAAGGAACGGACGTTACATAGTTTGGGGAGGGGTTGGGCTACTTGAGAACTTGAGATATTCAGGAATTTCTGGAAGACGTAACTACGTCGCCGAGGGCGAAATTCTCGGCTCTATAGGGTGGTTGTGGATCTCTGCCACCCACCGAATTCCTGTGACGAGAGAGCACATCCAGCACTGGAGCATCGTTGAGCATCGGGCTGTATAAGCCGCTTTGCCAGGCTACTCAAGTAGATCTCTCGGATCGCGAGCTTTCAAGCGACTCAACCACGAATTGAAGGATACCGCGAGTTCAGAGAGCGAGAGAGACCACGAGCTAAGTCGATGTCGATAGAGATCTTGACCTTTCAGAAAGCATCGGAGGAATGTCGGCGTCACCGTCGTCATCGTCGCAGAAATATTTCTCAGACCAGCGAACACTAGCTCGGGCTTGCCTACCGTTATAATTGCTCTCTTCGAATCAGAAATCTCGATATCTTCGTTGGCCAATAATAACAATAATCATTAGTGCTCACAAAAAAATGTTCGGCTCATTTCTAACTGACGTAACGGCAGCTCGCAACTTTCTCATCAGCTTTCTTTTGCCGTGAAGCTGTCGTGAAATTACTGTGGGTAAATAACTAAGGAACTAAGCAGAAGTGTTGGAATCTCGTATAACAATTCTAATCTGCGCTCCTCGGTAGAAGTTTTTAACGTCCTGCTTCCAGCGCTCGGCGCGCCGCTTGTGGCCAGTAAGTGAGCTTTTATTTAGAGATGCAGGATTCAACATACAGAGCTTTCAATTTGGCGTTTTTTCGTTACTGCAACGTGACCGCGCATACGCACGGTTGTTTTCTTATACGAATTCGTCCCAAAAAAACATGCGCATGCGCACCATCATTATAACGGCAAATCGAGAGCACCGCAAGGCTGAAATCTCTAGTGATGGATCGTATTTGTACAAAAAGGTGTTCCGTCTATATCGCGAAAAAATAAATGGCCAAGGAAATTAATGGAGACCTTCATGTTAGAGTTTGAAAAATAATGGTAACAAAACATCTCACGAAGTTAAACGTCGACGGACATTCGACACAATGATTTTCCTCGTCAGCCACAGTTTTCCTTTCGACATAGGCTGTTATAGTTCGCTATTAAATAAAACCTAATAAACCCGCAACGCGTTTGGTTTCAGCACAGAATACAAAATCAGCTTCGAGGCGAAAAGCGAAAAAGTCGACAAGGCTGAAAATACATTATCAGAGTTCTGCTACCTCAAAATAAAAACACAAACTGGAAAGAATGAAGAGGCGCTTATCGAATTTTCGTCACCCTCAACCGCAGCGAGCTAATCGTCGGATCTTCTTTTTCTTTTTTCTTTCTTTCCATCCTCGCTCATCCAATCATGCGCAATCGCGTAGATCCCATTCGGCCCTATAGCGGTGTCGTCGAATTTATCTGAACACGACGGAAAAACGGCGGGATTTTGAATTTTTCAGCAGCATATTGTTCGAATAGGAATGAGCGCTGGAAGTGGGTTGGGTGAGCTTTTCATCCGTTTTGCGGAGAATAGCGAACGGCGGATCTCGTTCTACCCCGCGAGCACGTCAAAACAGAGTTGCATATTCATGAGAAAGCCAGTGACGTTGACGTAGCGAAGCGCAATGCTACCAGCTACAGTGTACCCTCACTTGGGAACGCTCGCGACACATACATATACTATTAGGTATACGCTGTGTGTAGCATGTATATATGCATAGATATATATTTATATATATATATATAAATATATATGCATGTCTATACAGTTTCTGTGGCACAGCATGCTGCGCCACCGGTTCGCGTCACGCGACAGACAGGCAACGCGTAACTCGGAAACGGTACCGCGCACCGTGTATACCAACGATGAATTTGCATGGATATTGCACCAAGTGAAAACCGAAAGTTTAACGTATATATATATATATATATATATGTATATATATATATATATTTGATGCTATGCGGCCGGTCACCGATGGCGAAACTGACGGACGCCGCAAAAATTTGTTCTATACGAATCGGCAAACTTTTGCAAATTTCCGTTGTTCTACAGACCGGAGATATTGAAATGAGAAACCATTAGTTCTCAGCTAAGAAGCATTGATTTTTGTCACTCAATATATTGAGGAAAGATGTCGATGTTATTTGTTGTTATTGCAAATCCGTAGAGAACAAATTTTTCATTCGATAATCTTAGCGAATATGTCGTTGGTTTAAGCCAGGAGGATGCGTAAGCTTAGCTATGTGTACACAGTTCGTAAATACCTTTTTATATTAGGCGTTACATTTTTTTTATACTGTTGAAAGAGTTATTCAACATTAATATCGTTGATCTGACACGACACAAAAAATCACGGGTCTCGAACAACCCGTGATGTCGCACAATGAAGGCCGACGGCAGCACTTAGAAAACAAATTATTATGTTGCTTTTTGAACAACATAAAACGAACGAATAACATTCTTCGATCGTCAGCGGAGGGTTGAATAAAAATAAAATACAATGTTCTTTAAAGCAAACTTATATTTATATTTATATTTAACCATTTTTACAGGGTCGTCAAAAACCAAAAAGTGTTTCTGTAAATAATAGCTTACGCCGTTAAAAAAAATGTGTATATATATGTATATATATATACAAACGCCGATTATAGTAATGAAACGATAGTATCAGCTTATGACGATTATTTTCTTTGCAGAACGAAGGAGAGACGACCGTTCCTCGCAAAAGGAAATTTCGCAATTTCGGTAAAGTCGAATGGGCGTGAGAACGCGCGAATTGCCATGAGGCAGCAAAGAACTAAAATGCCGGGACTCATACACACACAGACAGAGCGGTTGGATGATATGCCCGGCCGTAAAGACGACGTGGAAGAGCAGCAGCAGCACGGCAGAGAAGAAGCTAGGGATGTCAGACGGGAATTAGCAATTTCGCAAGGAGCACTTTCGCGACAAGAAGAAACCGCGGAAAGCCGGAGCGGAGCCGCAAATGGCCGAATGCCTAGGAGAAATGTAACTAGAGAGATGAGACACAGGATCGAGTTGTCTACGTCGCTTTTTTTCCGTCACTCTCTTCTGTACTCCACACGTTTCCACGATAAGCTTGACTTTTTTGTTGCATCGTGGAAAAGTGAGCCAGAGAAAAAAAAGCACACCCAGCGTTTGGTATCGGCCTTCACCTGACCCTTAAGTTTATTGCTTTAATTATTGTATGTTGTTTACTGTGAAACAGTTTTATTTTATTAAACTCGACACTAACGAGGTAGATCAAAGAGCTAGGACGATAAAAGAGAACAGTGAGAAGAGATGAAAGAGATCGTATTTCAACATTCCTCTGAACGTAAAGATAGGAAAATATTCCGACAACTTGAGTTGCTTGGAATGCTCTACAGTTTAATTACTGCGCAACAAAGCTAAAGATTCAATTTCAAAGATCCGTTTTTTCATTAATATCAAACGGCAGCATCCGCAACGTTTTGCAAATGACAATCGCTAGAAATAATGAGTTTTTTTTTCGTTTCTCACGTGGCTCTCTGTATCGAGAGTTGATGTAAGGATAAAATGACCGACAGCTTTTTGGTCGGTTCAGAGAAAAAAAAATTGAATATGAGCTTTAAACGGCGAATAAAAAAAAAGTTTATGCTACTCATTTTACCAAAAGTAGAGATTTACAATATTTTCAAACAGCTGTTATATCTTTACTTTCCGAAGGCATAACCCAGGGATAACCCAGTTGTGTATCGTGTTTTGCGATGAAAGAAAACCACAGAAGATAGCATATTCGGCGGAATTAACGAAACCATTTTTTCGAAAACGAACACGAAAATCTCGAGAAAAATAATTTTTTACGAGATCATAGCTTCTTCTATGACAAAGCAAAAAAAAATTTATTTCGATGAATCGTCGTAAGAATAAAGTTTTCTTTCGATTCCCCTTTGATTACTGACTACAGTGAACTAAACATCTGGCGCAGGATAGACATAGGAAGACACAAGTAGGGGTGATCGGGGCAAAATGGCACAGTGGAGCAAAATTCAATGTGCCAAACATTTTTGGATGACCCAGTTCTGTCCCAACGATACATTTGGATTTTCAATGCCGTTTTGCCTCACTCACCACCACCGCCAGCATCCAAAAAATTGTTGCAAAATTGCGTTTTGCCCCACTGTCTCATTTTGCCCCGCTTTCCCCTAGTAACTGTGGATCACCCCGATCAGCATGTAAATAAATGAGACATGGACCATATTCACCACTTTTACCCTACCAAATTTTTAAAAAATCTTCCGGATGACGACCGTGCACGTATTGGATAGATTTTCGTTAAGCGATAGCTCCATTCACTCCGAGTTTCCGCATCTAAGTCTCCCTTTGCCCGTGGACCGACAAATATCCATACTTCGCCCTACGCCTTTGTGCAAGGGCAACATGACCTTTCACATACCCTCGGTCGCCGACGTGAGATGGCAAGAAAAGAAAAAGATGGATCTACAGAGATACGAGGGGGGGGGGGGGTAAGAGGTAAAGTCCCGAGCACCGGTGCCCATAGAATTATTTCAATGAGCCGACCCACCTAGTTGGGCTTTTAATGAGAGTTCTGCCTATCGTCCCACG
Organism: Stenichneumon culpator; assembly: GCA_964017025.1. Lineage (NCBI taxonomy): Eukaryota > Metazoa > Arthropoda > Insecta > Hymenoptera > Ichneumonidae > Stenichneumon > Stenichneumon culpator. The sequence goes on along the minus strand of OZ024773.1, from coordinate 15,255,967 downwards.
CGGCTTGCCGTTAGTCCCTGGAGTGTCCCCGTCGGTTTCAACCCTCCCGGGAGAACGGAAGAATCACGAAGAAATATTGACATTGCGCGTACGCGGAATTCCTTTCGCAAACTTTCTGCATTTCCCATTTGCGACGTCGGGTTTTGCTATTTTTACGCCGGGAGCAGCGCGATCCGTAATTAAGCGAGTATCCTTTTCCGAGTGTACGGATTATTTTTATAGTTGCCGTTTATTATTAAACTTTCGCGTACGAGACAATTTCTTACGATAGCAGTGCTGTCCTCCTTTTAGCTAGAACAACAATGCGGATGTTTGTCATCAATTTTTCTTTTCCGTCGTCGGAAGGAATGCGAATCGCGTTTTATCATCTTTTTTTTCTTCACGTCACTTTTATCGACGGATCCGTTAGACAAACATTATTGTATGCCGGGTGGTGAGGCCAGTCTGTTTAACACAGTAGATAAGCGGTACTTTCATTAGAAAATTAATAAATATTTATCCTAATAAACTATCTGAACAATATTTAATATTATACTATACTGACAGAAAAATTATTTATGTGACGAATTCCTAGCAAATAAATATTTATTTACTTCAAACAAGCAATTATTTATTTGAAATAAATATATATTTTTGGTGCATTCGTAAGGTGAATTTTTTTATTCTGGGCGTACTATGAAGAGACACGGTAGTGTCCCGATGCCAAGTTAAAAAGAAAGATAGGGAAACAAACCGTGTACTTTTACGACAAAGTAGCGTTTTTCAGTCTTAAAAGATTTCATAGTGAAAAAAATCGAAAAGGAAATATTTTTATGGATTATGTAGGATAATTTTATCTTATACATCATGCAAGCTTGCCGAAAAGCCTATGTACCTTTTTTCATCCGCAGGATCGCGAGATTTCGCCTTTAAAAAATTCATAATACGATTTTTTATATATACACTTTCCTATACTATCCTATACTATCCTGTACTATTTCAGTATTTCACGGACAGTAGTATTTCAATCACAATACGGAACATTCGTTAAAGATTTAAATATAAATTTAACACATCCACGTACAACAATATCAATATATAAAAATTTTCAAGAATTTCATAACTTCGAGCATACTATTGAATCCTCTCAGCCGCTTGCGCCTTAAATGCCGCCAGCGATCCGTTGAATCCCTTATTCAATTTGTAATTATTTATTTGTTTGTTCATGTCCACCGGAAAAAAAGCCTTTTACAAAAAAGAAATAAGTTATATTCTATTAAATTTGATATAGAATAGTTATAATAATAATTAGCACTCGATAAAGAGATTCCCAAGTGTTCCTGACCAGTACACGTATTTACATAATCTCCTATACTATCCTATACTATGCACCCTATTGGGATTGAAAAATCGCACGTAGCAACGCGCCATCTGGTGGATTCACTTTGACTACTCCCCTCCAGTCGACATAACCTATTACTTTTTAGTAAATATCTTCCAATCCGCGATTAACGTTCATTTTCCGATAAGAACAAGCGTTTTTCACAATAATATCCTTTGAAAACGTAAAAACTTTCTTGAACGAGGGCTTCAAAATCTCGACCTGCCGGGACAACGCCGCCATCTTTGCTCGATGTTGATTCCCAATACGATACAATTAATTTTTCCACCTATGCAACGATTCTCACTACGCAAAACTTCCAGACCGTACGATTTTTCATTCTCAGCCACTGGTCAAAACTCTGGATCTCTCGTTCGCGGGCAAACATTTTTTTCTCTAACGATCTCGTCCATCTCGTCATTCGAAAAATTGCGAATGCCCGACGACGAGACTCACGAACGAATTCTCATCGGCCCTTTCGAGCGTGCGCCGGTAATTTAGTTGAGTGTCTCTCGCACCACTCTCGCACAGCGGAAAAAACGAATGGTTGATTCAATTTTTATTTCTCTCTTTCCCATCCCTCTTTCCATATACTTCAAACCCGCAGAATCCTCGGCAATCTTGGGCGTCTCGCAATCAAGATCGATCGATAAGAACGACCGGGAGACTGTTTGAATGCGCTCCAGAACCGAATCCACGGTGTTATTAACAGCGACGTTAATTAATTTTGGTCTCGAATCAATTTGATGAGTTGAATTTTAAGGACGTGACGGAATGACTTTGTTTTTGTTCTTTTTTTATATACAGTATTTAATACGCCGCTGTTTGCAGCGCAGCGAGCGAGCAGTGTAGAGTTTCAAGCTATGATTTAATCCTCCGCCAACGAATCAGCCCGAATTAGAGATAATTAGGAACGAAGAGAACTACGTCGAGTTAACAAATGGTGAGGCTCGCCTGCATGTAACCAACCGGGCAAATTGATCAAACAGGGCTCACTTCGAGTAGCGCCTCTGGTCTCTTCGTGTATGAAGTTATCTTGTACACTCGTCGCGCATTATCTCGTCACCGAGAGAACGAGATGAGACCTATAGGAGATACATCCAGATCGAGAAGAACCGACACGATAAGCCGCACCTGTTACACTATAGCGTTTTGTCGGTGGGCAGTGTCCAATAATCCTAAGCCGATTTTACAGGCCATCAAAGGCACCGAAGTTCACGATAGTATCGTTAAAACAAGCCAATTGCAATAATAAAAATAAAAACATTTGGAATTTTGTTTCCATTATCTTTCCTTTGTTTTTAGCCGTTATCACCATGTTTTTTTTGGCAAAAAATGTATCATTTCACCCATTTAACACAATTATTTTTACGAAACTTCGTATTCCGATTTTTCGAAAATACTTTTTACTCTGCACATTCTAAACAAAGCTCTTTTGCACTTTTTTCTCGAGGTAAGTCTACAATGTGAATCAAAGGGCTGCGGTACAACGTAAATGTAACGAGAATCTCCAAGATTACGCGAAGAGGTCAGCGTTGGTAAAAAAAAAAAAAAAAAAAAAAAAAAAAAAAAAAAAAAAAATGCAGTTACGATAGAGTCGGACTGATCAGCTCCGGTGTTGCCGAACAATTGGTTCTTACAGAGGCCGGAGGTTCTTTGTCCCCGTTTTTCTCAATTGTACAAAGGGTGCGAAAACTCGGGGACAGCGAGGGAGAGCGAATGAGAAAGAGGCGAGTTCGCTGCCAGCTGCAAGAATCCTAGCTCAATAGTTCGCGCGTGCACGCGCTTTCTTTATTAAGCCCTGGTACAACGGAGACGTGGAATATAGCGCCGTGCAGTATAGAGTGTACTATAGAGTGGATATTATTGCCTACGGGGCCATTGCCGTCTGTTAAATAAACAACTCGGCCTCCCGGCCTTGCCAGCTCGATTTATCTTTCTCTCTGTGTTTCCGTTAGGCCTTCGAGAAAATTATTCCGTCCACTACGACGTTCCTTCTCCAAGATATGAAACCATCGAATTACAATGAATATTGTATACGCTCGTATTACTATTATTTTCATAAAAATAAATGTTTCTCGCCGGGAGATGATATTTTTCGTGCTAATTTAGATAAAAATTGTAGAATGTGAACCGGATGACAAAATTCAATGAAATTCAAGCAAAATATTCACGATTTGTACTACAGACCTCGGGATCAGTAGGGAACGAAATTCTCGAATTATTATGACTTATGAGTTGCAGCATTTGCAGCTTTGATAGAGCAATTCTCACGACCTTACCGAGGTTCCATATTATTATTATTATTATTATTATTATTATTATTATTATTTTGAAAACTAATATATTTTAGGACTTGGCCCTTGGTAATTTGACATACGCGTTTAATACTAGTATAAGGATAATAGAAGATATTAAGAAAGTAACAGATAATATTTCCATCTAGTTAATCACATCTATAAATTCTATTATTATTATTATTAATTTTTCGGCAGAAAATAATATATGCTAATGTAGATGAAAAGCATCACATAATAAAGTAGGTCGAAAATAGCACAAATTCTTCACCACGTCTTTTGCGAGTGTCGGAATCAGTGGGGAACGAAAAATTCTCGTTCTGCCGTGACTCATTCGCATCGGGTAGCTTTGACGGAAAGATTCGCCCGAGCCTGTGGAGCTTTTTCTCTAGCTTCTCGTTACCGCGATTACTGCGAAGGGAGACCATGGCCGGTCAATACTCCCGATCGCAACTGAGGCAGAAGGTCGTTGGGCCTCTATAATTCGATTCTCCGTCCCGAAGCAACGACGCTTACAAATTCTCAGCGATTTTGCCTCGCACCCGAAAGACCCAACGCTTCCCCTGTCCCTTCGTTGCATCCATCGGGAAAAAAAAGATGAAAAAATAAGAGAACAATTACTTTTTCTCTTATCTTTTAATCCATTTTCTTTTTGTTGCTGAGCCTCGTAACTCTCAGCAGTTATATATTAATCGTGCCATAACACACCTGCAGCCGAACGCCGGTATTCTCGCGCCAGTGCCCGCTATCATCGCCACCGAACGGACTCCCGCGCCCCGCGCGGTGCCTCGCTGCACGCACGCATATGCTTTTGACGTTTCCCGTCCGGTGCGTGAATAAATTCTACTCCGCACGCTCGCTGCATCGACTCGTGTACAACAAAACAGCACGATCGTCGAGCATCGAGCAAGCTTTACACGCCGGCGATAACGTAGAAATTTAATCGAAGATTCTTCAGATAAGAGTTCGAAGACAGCGCAGAAACAATATTTGTCTACGCTCATTCGTTTCTCGAGGGGTAGCTTGAGATTCGGTTTTTTTTTTTAGACTGAAATCGCACCTAAAATTTCTCATGCTTTTCGGGCTGTTTTTTTTAGCAAACATCTAATTATACTTTTCGCAAGGGGGGCGAGGATTTTCGTCTCGCACGATCCGGGTCTCCTGTGTCACGGGCGAACCAGCGGCCAATGATCCGCTTCGCTCTACCGTGCGTGATATACTACTGCTGGGCTGTAGGAAGCGAGGAAAAAAAACTCACCTCCGTACTTTTCCGTTTTGGGTGTTGCGGTCGCCATTATTTTATTCACCCACCGCTGTTTCACGTACACACAGTATGTCACGCTATCTCACCATTTTAACGTACGAACACCCTGTAAACTACGCACTAGACGCGCTTTAAATCTAATGTAAACCCGACGTGCACCGCTACATTTTCGTTTGTCAACCATCTTCGGGGCGAGCGCGCGTATCGCTCGCCATCTGGTGGACGATACGGGGAGGCTCCGGCAAGGCCAAGCATGGCCGACGGGGCGCACTGCGGTGCAGCCGAAATTTACTTTTTACCTCGTCAATTTCGCGCGAATTTTTTCTATCGCGTCGGAGTTTAATCGCGCGTGAAGATTTCGTCGAGAGTGTTCCGGTGTCGCGCGTACGATATTCGTGGAGGCGACAGTTACGGGGAATATATCGCTTCGCCTCGAGTTTCGGGAACGATCGGGCAAAATAGACAGCTCCGAGCAATGCGCAAGATCGATCGGAGCGCCACGAGAATTCGATGTGCTCGTGACACTTGTCGATAAACGAAAAAAAAGTAAAAGAGGAGGAACGGATTTCAGAAGAAAAAAAAATCGAGTGAGAAATCTATGCTCTTTTATATCTGAGAAAAATCAAGAAAGATTATTTTCCTGTCGAGGAACGAGCAATAATGTAGGGCGGAGGAATCGAAGTTACTTCAGCGAAGCTCTCGAGGACCTTCGGAAACTCGGAGGATGTAGATAGAACGATCGTGAATGAATTTGCGGATAAAAAAAAATGTAAAGAAACAAATTATTTAAATAAAAAATGGGAAACTCTATGACAGCGCATTACGAGACGGCGCAGAAAACTGGCGCTCTGACTCTCACGAAATGCAACTTGAAGAAGCTTCCGCCGAACATCAACGAACTCGGCAAGCATCTCCGCACGTTGGATCTTTCGGAGAATCATTTCGTCAAACTTTCGGACGAGATCGGTAATTTCACGCTGCTCAAGCATCTCAACGTTAGCGGGAACAAGTTGACCAGCTTGCCGGACGTTCTCGGCGCTCTGACGAAGCTGGAGAGCTTGAACGCGAGCTTCAACAGCATAACCTTTCTGCCGGATTCGCTGTCCAGATTGTCGAACCTCAAACGGGTCAATCTCTCGGACAATCGCATAGCTGAGTTTCCTCTCATGTTCTGCGGACTCAAACATCTCGACGTTCTCGACGTGTCGAAAAACAAACTGACCTGCGTACCTGACGCTGCGGCAGGTCTTCACGTCATAGAGCTCAATCTCAATCAGAATCAGATATCAGCCGTTTCCGACAAAGTCGCAGAATGTCCCAGACTCAAGACTCTGAGACTCGAGGAAAATTGCCTTCAGTTAAATTCCGTACCCACGAGAGTCCTGTCCGACTCCAAAGTGGCGACTCTTACGTTGGACGGAAATCTCTTCGAGATTAAGAAACTAGCGGATTTGGACGGATACGATAGTTACATGGAGAGATACACAGCTGTTAAGAAAAAGCTATTTTAAGATCTCTAAATTGTATTTTTTTTTTGCTTCCTCATGGAGGAAGTTTTATTTACAAGATTTTTTTTGCGATCTTTTGTCAACGCTAGTATTTATACCAAGTGGCTCTGGTAAACAATCTGGACGGTGCAAAATGGTGCAATATTTGTGTAAACTCTGAGGCTGGTCTTCATGTCATAAAGCTAAATCTCAATCAGAATCGGATATCAACGGTTTCCGACAGTCACCGAATGTCGAGGACTCAAAACACTAAGGCTGGACAAAAATTGCCTTCAGTTAAATTTTGTATCTACAAGAGTGTTGTCCAGCTCCAAAGTGGCGACTCTCACGCTGGAAATCTCTTTGAGATTAAGAAACTGGCCAATTTGGACGGATAGGAGAGTTACATGGAGAGATAGACGGCTGTTAAGAAAAGCTATTTTAAGATCGCTAAAAAGTTTTTGTTTTTTTTTGCTTCCTGATAGAGAAAACAAAGTTGTTTGTTTTCATGGAAACATTTGTTTTTGAGGTTTTTGGTTTTCCTTTTGTGCACGCCAATGTTTATAACGAGTAGCTCCGGCATACAATCTGTAAAGTGTAAAATGACTGGATAATGTTTGTTTACACTCCGTGACGATGTGTTTATATTAAAGTCAATGAGCAGACATTTTTCTGTAGATTTTATGTAGCGTATCATTTTTTCTTTCTGTATGTTCGATACGAAGCACCTGCATAATATTTCTATTGTACAATAAATGTGTCTGCCGCTGATATAGCACAGAACGACTGCAAAGTGTACCAAATAGAACATAATAAATTATGTATTTTTATCTGTGTAATAAAATTTTGATGTATTTTTAAATATCTATTTTATAATTCGATCTTTAGCTATTTTTGCTAACCTCCAATTAATAAGATCCATTAATTATATTAGTAAATTATTAAAATCAATTTCTGAAGGGGTTTTTAGAATTTTTACATTTTTTTCCAACACAAATCTTCAATTGATGTAAATCTGGCTTTTTACACCATGTATGGTATTCTTTACACCATACAAATCTTCAGAAGACAACGAAAGTGCCGTTGTCCTTGCAAGAATTGTTTGTTGAAAAATTTAAATTGTCAACCCTGGCAGATAAACGCGCAGGAACTCGAAGAAGCAATATTAATATTTGGTTTCTCGAAACCTTGCTTATTATGACAAGCGATGTAGGATGTATTTATCATAAACTGTTTTGGAAAAAAATCGAATTCTAGTATAAAAATTCGCGATTTTATTGTCGAAACAAGACTGCCAATATACCGGCAAACGCGGACATAGATTCACATAATTTTAAGATCGAATGCAAATAGTTTGACTTACTGTTGCTGAAATGTTATCTGGGAAAAATACCTACTTTTTTTCGTTACTACATATTTATTAATTTGACTTTAGACCGATAATAATAGAAAAATATTAATAGAACTATTAGTTGCCAACTGGGGTAATAAAAAAGAATTGAAATCAATTTGGGTTTAAATCCAAATTTACGGAGACTTTGTTCGAGGCATTAAAATTTGCCATAAAAGCCCATAAACAACTGCTCATTCAAAGCCTCCGCGTCAGCGCCGAGTAATTTACGATCCGACGATCGACCTATCGTCTCATAAATGACTGAATAATAAATCCCAAATGCATCATATTTCTCCCCTTCAGAGTCGTTCTAAGGTGTTCTCCCTCTCGCCGTACTCCCCTACTCGCACTCGCAACTCTCGAACTCCTTGCTCTCAACAGTCGCCGCGTGTTATTTGCTCTTAAATCCTAAAACATCGGGCCTTTAATTTTCCCGTTACAACAAACTTCTGGTACACCAGCTTTATCAATTGTTTATGTTACGTCTACCAAAAGAATGGGTAGAACTCGCCTCAGGTACGTACAGTTAAACATCAAAACCCCCAACGTCGCAAGAATTCTTGCCGACTAATTTTTAACAACTAACAAGTAATCCATACATTTGCATTCGAATGTATTATCACAAAGTCGATTTTCAGTTCGAAACTGAAAATGCAAAGTTAGGATGCATTGTAGGCCATACACCATAAATATTGTTATTTAATTTTGCGTGAGAAATATCATGTTCTACCTCGTAAAATAACGAGACGCAGACTTTTGTCGTACGCCTCGGAATATAATAAAATCAAGCATTTATTCGCATTTACACGAAGTATAAAGCAAGTTAAGTATATCGTCCCCAACGTTATTAGCCGCATGCTTTACTTTTCATCTTGTGCTAAACAAAGTCTCTCGGTAACTCCAAACAACGAAGCCTCGGGGCCTCGAGCCTCGAGGATCCGTCATTGCTCCGTCGAGCCTTAGATCCGGAGTGGTCCGTCTGACGAGCGTAGTCTCTCGGCAAGTGTTGCCTGCTAAACATGGCTGCCGTCTTAGTGCATTCGAAATTGTAATAGCCACACGATGACTCCGAGCGTGTGGTTCCCGAGGAAAACCTCGCTTCCGACAGAGTGTCAATAAATTACGTCAAAAATTTCACCGGGTTGATGATCGTCCCTCGCGAAGAGCCAAATCTCGTCCATCGAGGTGGCGCGATCTCGACGATATTCGGGATTTTGCCGCGCGCGCTTTAACTGGCGACGGTAAAGCTGTGTCGTCCGTCCGTCACTGGTAGTAGCAGCACGACCACGGGCAGAGAACCGTGGCGGGGCTCTGCATGCTCGCCGGAATGGCCGTTCCCGACTCCTGAGGAAAATGAGGGATAACGCAGCGGTGCTTTCCTGAAAAAAAAAAAAAAAAAAAAAAAAAAAACACGTCAGCCTGGCCGTTACAAGCCGAGGTAAATGATCGGACATAAACACGAGTGGACGCGAGCGTAAACACCGGGCCTCGATTGCCATCGTAATCGACACACCACGAGATCTATTTTTCCCTTATTTTCTCAACGCGAAAACGAGTAAGATCCAGCATGAGACAAAACGTCGTGCATAGGACCCGGTGGTCTCGCGAATTCCCGGGGGTGGTTCTTCGTCTATCGCGTCGACGTCCGAACCGCGATTGATCGGCTCTCGCGAGACTTTGTGCTACGATATTCGTCTCGTTCCTTCGAAAAATCATCGATGTTTCGTATCGTCTGACTGGGGAGCGAAAAAAAAAAGGAGAAAAAGGAAAAAAGCATCGAAAATTGACGACGCGGTGGGGAGATAACAAAACGCGATACGTGCGAATCTTGAAATGTTCGCGAACGTGCCGAATCTCTGTGTACTTCTATCGGTGCATTCGTGTTTTAATGCCGTGCGTGTACGCTGCTCCCGTTTTACAGACGTCGAGTGTGAACTGGTTTTTTAATGAGATGCCGATCATATGGGCGTCTAGTACACACGGGTGAATCTAAACGACTTTAATTTACAAAGACGACAGCCCCTCCGGCCTCTCTCGGAGGATTAAACACGCTCCAATTCCCCCGGGACCTACCGAAGGCCCGAAGTTTGTGCATTTTTTTTCTGCTTTTTTTTTTTGCGAAACAACGAGACACCCGTCCCCCACCCTTGGCTCTCTCCCTCGATCTCCCTGGCTCTCTTCTCTCTCTCTCTCTCTCTCTCTATGCTACCTTTTCTTCTCGGACCGTTTGCGAGACTCCGGAGTGGCATGGAGGGTGTTCTCTACTCAATTTCGTCGCGACGTTTTTCGGGACTCGGGACCGTCGTAACTTGAGACCACGGTCTACCTCGACATCGACTCCCCTCCACCCCCGCGGCTCTAGTCTCGGAGAACGCGGCTTCGCGGAGGTAAAAATTTATCGGGGTCTTTTTCTTTATACTTTTTTTTTTTTAATTCGTCGAGACGGTTCGAACTCGTTGGCAAATGAAAACGATCCAATTTGCGTTTTTCGGAAGATAGGCATTTTTTTTCTTTTGTATTAATTTTGTTTGTTTTTTTTTATGGTTTTGTGTAAATACATTAGAGGGAACATTTTTGTGTCTTACTGTTTGAAGCTGCGAGGATGTTGGAACCCGAGGACAGTCCGGCTGTGCCGGACAGCACTACCAGGGAGCAGCGTCTGGGTTTCTCGCACGGCGAGGATGTTCTGCTGCAGCACAAGGATGGAAAATATTACCTCGGCACGGTGGTGCAGGTCGACCTTGTCAGGGAGAGATGTCTGGTGAAATTCTTGGACAACACTTCGTCGTGGTCCTCCGTGAAGGAGCTGACGAAATTGGCCATGCCGGACTGCGACGTTATGTGCGTACTCTGCAAAAAATCACAACCCAAGGCGGACAATGACATCATCGTTTGCGACAAGTGCGGACGAGGCTATCATCAGCTGTGTCACCAGGTGAGAATTTCTTTTTTTTCCTTCAAACTAAACATTCACCCTATTTTTGTTTTTTTTTTTAAATTGATTGTGACAAATTGTGAAAAAAAAATGGATTGTGACAAATTGTGAAAAAAAATTCATTTTGACACATTGTGAGAAAACATTCATTTTGACACATTGTGAAAAAACATTCATTTTGACGAATAAAAAAAAACACTGATTTTGACCAATTTTGAAAAATAAAATGTTTTTTTTCTTTGCAGCCAAGAATACCAAAGGAAGAGGGTGCTGCTGATGCACACTGGATGTGCAAACGATGCGTGGACAGTCAGCCGAGGGGTCGCGAGCTTACGGAGCCAAAGAACTCAATGGTGAAGGCGAACATCAGGAAAGTATGCAGCGGCAGAGATCAGCCTCAACCACCGCCTGAGGACACGACGAAATTGCCGTACGATGTGAGTGGTTTTAGAACGATCGACGCGTCTTGGTTGCCGCAAGAACAAAAAACAAAAACAAAAAAAAACACGATCCTCGTCTTACTATCGGATCCGATTATTTTAATAGTTCGTGCACGAAGCATCGGAAAAATTGAGCTTCTCTCACCAAGGTGACTACAACGAACAATTGCCGCTTCATTTACAATTTAAGAAAAAAATATCGATGTACAGGATGCTGAAAAAATCACACGGTAAATAACTGCCGAATAGCACCAACTGGTGGATTTTCATTCTATTCTTATAACTATATTGCTTGAATATATAACTTGCAAAACAAAAGTCTACGTCGTGTAACACTGGTGTAACTACGTGGTGTAACTGTATTGTTACAATGTCAAACGAAACCTGAAGATTGTTCATTGAATTCACCACTCTATTCAAGCTCTCTCCAGTCTAGGCACGATTGGTTCAAAGATGTCGCCCAAATTTAAAGACGGTCTAGATCTTTATTTGCTAATTATACCGTCCTAAATTCGTTCAGTTGAATTTGCTCCAACGCCTATTGCGTGCTTCGCACCGCTTTGTCTTTGCCACCGCTACAATTTTTCGGGTATTCAAATCTTAGACTCCCAAAATTCGCCGAGGATGCACGTGAGAATATTTGATGGCCTTGAAGATATCTGCATGACATCAAATTTCATCATTGGCAAGTCTCTGTCAATGCACTACTTTAGGAAAAAAAAATTGTTCACTTGTAGAATTTTACTCTCTAAGTGAACTTTCCCGAGAGAAGTTTGTCCGATGTAAAAAAAAAAACACAGCAGTTATAAAGTAATGAAATTTAGTCTCGTACAGATATCTTCAGGGCGATATTTGTTCTTGTAAAATGACAAAAACAATCATTTAACCGTTGATTTTTGTGCATTCGTGCCCGGGATTACATAATTTGTCGCGTAATCTCGCCATTCAACAATGAGATGAATGGATCTTAATAATTTCTCAATATCGCAGCCGGAGATGTTGAGTTGGGACACCCATCATCGAGTGAACGCCGAGCAGATCTACTGTTACTGTGGTCTGAACGGCGAATGGTACACTCAAATGTTACAATGCGCCCGCTGCAAACAATGGTTTCATGAAAAATGCGTAAGCTGCTTGACGCATCCGCTTTACAGCGGCGACAGATTCTACGTATTCGTCTGCTCGATGTGCAATTACGGCAAGGAATTCGTCAGACGATTGGAATTGAAGTGGGTCGATCTCGTCCACCTAATGCTGTACAATCTCACAGTTTACAATGCCAAGAAGTACTACGATCTCGACACAGTGATAATACCTTACGCCAATGACAATTGGAACACGCTGCAATTACCGGCTAGGGTGAGTTATATCTAGCTATTTTTTTCCCCCATTTTGCACACAAAAGGAAAAAGTGGTCATTTGTTTAATTTGATTCAGTTGATTTACCGTCCGGCCAATTTCTTTTTTCAAATTCTTCTGAAAATAAATATGAGAAAATGATGTATTCATTTGTTTAATTCGATTTGGCACTCCCAGTCTGCAATTGTTGCTGCAACTCGACATCATGGTCATGCCATACAATATTCAATCGTCATAATGTACGAAAAATTTGCGCAGATTTCGCACATGAATTTACCGAAATTGTATACACAGAACTGGTATTACAAAATATAATACGCAAAAATTATGTATAATGAATGAATCGGTATTAACGGTATTAATCGGTAAAAACGTCCAAAATACTTTATTTAATGTACTAAGTATTAATTTGAACTCACACTTGTATATGAAATCGAATCTATCGGTTTATTCATAAAAACTTCATATATACTGTGAATAACTTTTCATAGAAAACTTTTTTTTACAGTCCTTTTTTAACGACAAATCATGCAAACCTTGAATATTACCTTATTCACACGCTCGAAGGCCCACAATTTTCACGATTTTTTATCAACAGTGTAAATAATAATTACACCCTGTTTCACATTCGTCATTCAACGAAAATGCGTTTATGTCGATCTAAATGAATTTAATGCTGATTTACCGGTTAACTATTTCGTTCAAATTTAAATTTTCATTAAAAATTTTCAAGTTACATTTTGTAGCATCGAGTAAGCATTAATGCTCGATGGCAGCAACGATTTTTTAAATCGTGGTAACATGACAGCAAATACACGAAAACTATGCAGCTTACACGCACTCATGAACGCCCGGTTTCTTGGCTTGCGGGCTCAAAATATCTTGCGACTACAAACAAAATAAATTATTTTCAGGTGCGGGACGTGAGTCTCCAGATTCGCAGAGAATTGATACTGTCGATACTGACAAACAACAGGAACAGATTCAAGTGCGGCCGAGAGATAAAGAAACGGACAACGATATGGGGTCTTCGAGTTCGACTTCCACCGCCGTGTCCCGTGGTGAATCTTCCCTCCAGCGGCGTCATAGACGATTCCGTATTGCGCCGATGTTGGGGCGCCAACAAAAGACTGCAATATCTCCCACTGCCCGCCGGGTCAGTAAAATAAATACAAACTATTCCCATCGTTCGAGCTTTGTTAAAAAAAAAAATCAACAACTTCCGTTCGTCGCACACCGTCACTCGAGCTCATCTCCGTCGAACCTTGTTTTTGTTTTTTTCAGTCCCGTGTGTTTACCGGAAAGTACAAAGCAGCTCAACGCGCTCAAGCAAGCGCCAGCGGAAAACGTCGAAATATCGGTTAATCCATCGGACGTTGTAATGCGAGGAACGGTGTATCAGAACACCGAGACCGAGCAGAGATCGTGCCCGAGTCCGAGCTCGCAGCCGCCCACGGCACAGGCCCTGCGTGAAAGGTGAGTCTCTCGATCCGTTTGTTCACTCTCGTCCCTAGAATCGTCAATTTTCCCAATTATTCCATTTTCTTTTACGTAAGAATGCTAACTCTCGTGCTTCATCGCGCGTCAGGTACAGCGGTGGGGGGTTCGTCAAAAAATCATTTCCGTTCCCGAAATTGAGCCTGCAAAGACGAAGACGATTAATGGCGCTGGGCAGCTCCCGCGAGCGCATGTTAAGAAAACACAAGAAAAGAGAGAAGGGCTGCGTCGTCGATAACGCGATCGTCAAGACCCAAGGTGTCCGCGAGGCGAGGTATCGGAAGGCACGAAAACTTCTCAAGAACGCCATTGCGAAGGTGAGCAATAAATTCGACCTCTCTATCGCTTAATATAACAAAATTAGTAGATTATCCTCCCACAAAAAATAAATTGATAATTTAGCAAATTCCAAAATTGAGTGAGATTCTATCATTTTTTGTATACTATATATTTTGGTACCAGCTATTCTTAGTTGGATAGTGGAAGTAGAATGAGTTGTGGAATACTTACTATATGTATTGTAAATTATACTATTCTACCATACTTATCTAAAAAAATAGTGATGATATCGAAATTCGGAAAAATCCTCTTTGAAGAGCAACGTTCACGATATTATATTTGTGTAAAATAATATTTTTATCGTCAGTATATATAGTGTGCTATTGTTATTCGGGATTTATATTTACATCTCACGTCACGCTCGCCGCGAGGCTCCCGTACGTGAAGGGGTTAAAAATACAAAGATTGCCAAATTCTCCTTGTCGATTTTTCTTAACGGCTGTGAAAAGAAATAATCTATCTCGCACCTCGTCCGTGTCCTATACTTGTCAACATTTTTCAGAGTAAAACGCGTGGTCCGGAAGTCTCGGATTTGCCGCCAACTCCGCCGACCTCCATATCCGGCCCGCCTACGCCACCGGCCACGACGTCCGGCATATCCGAGCTCTCTGTGCCGAGTTCCGTGGATTTGTTGCACACACTACCACCGTCGACGCCAGCGGACACGAGCGGCGACGAGACGAGTTCTCGGGGTACTCTCGACTCGTTTATTCCACCGCCGAAGGACTTCGAGGGCAAGAACAATCCGTTCAGGAACCTCAGCGAACTTCTCGGCACTCCTAGCCCGACGGTACCGACGAACGCGTCGAGCAGCACTCCAATACCTTACAATCAGTGTCCGATAACGTTACCACTGCCCTTGACGCCGGTAATATCGCAGCCACCGATAGTTCGACCGGCGAAGCGTCAACTCTCCGCCAAGGATATAATCGTCGATCAGAACGGACAGGTTAAACGGCGGCGACAACATCGGCGCGGTCGTCCGCCCTCGCAGCCCCAGCAGCGACAAACGGCGTTTCTCGCTACAGCGAGCAAAACCGCGGCCATACTGCCGGCCCGCAACAGCGAGGTGAAGAGCGAGTACGCGAGAAATCTTCGCAGTTCATTCAATAGCTCGACGAGCAGCACGAACAGCCCGATTGGAAATTGCGTCGATTACGCTCTCAACGGCCGTCGCCTGAGACAACGCCAGAGCAACGAAAAATTACCACCGCCCGATAATAACACACAGCAGCAGAAGAAAGGCAGCGTGCCAAATTCGCCAAAGTGTTCGCCGGTTAAACAAAACGCACCGGACATATCGATGGACGATCTGAAATCTTCGGTTAACATGTACTTCGGTGCGGCTAACAGAATAGCGTCCGGTGAGAAATTTGTCGTTAGAGCTAAGAGGATAGGCCCGAACGGCCAGATGCAGTATCTCATCGAGTGGGAAGCTCCGAACACATAACGCCTATTTAATTACGAGGGATTAAGGACATTAAACGACGATCATTTTCGTTGCCCGCGGTGTCGATTGAAAAAAACTCCGGCGGCCAACAATCTCGCGTTTCTCAATTTGTACGTTCGGTAGATAAGGAATCTTTGGTACAGGCCGAACGGGCTCGGAGAGCCACGTGGACCGATTCCCTCCAGGAGGGCAACCATTGACGGCGTAGTTTCTGACCTTGGAGGGGAGTGGCTCAAACTTTTTTAAATCAATATTTATAAATATTTTGAACTTTTTTCAGACATTCCTTGGATCGATTTTTTGCGAGACTTTTTTTTTGTATTCGTACAATGCTTTGGGCAACTCTGATTCATAATTTTCTGTAACTTAACGTGGGGAAAAAAACAAAGATAAAAGGGCGAAAAAGTTGGTCGTAATCGATATGACAGGTTCGCAGGAATTTTACAGACGCGTCTGTGACCCATTTCGAGTCGTCTTAAAGTTTGGCAATATATATTATTTTGCCAATACTCTACTTTAATATTGACGTAATAACACGCAGCGCGGAGCTAAATCAGTGAATTGCATATGTGTTTAGAAAAAGGAAAAAAAAACGTGTTTTTTTCAACACTTCATAAAAATTTTCTTAAGCCGGATTGAAAAAAAAATAGGAGTTTGTATCGGAAACTATGCCGTTTACATTCCACGTGAATCTCCATAACAAAAAAATACGTTGAACGTTCGATGGTTTTCGTGAGTTCGTCGGCGTTCGGCGGTGGAAAAATTGGCATGGTTTTCCGGTCAACGGGGTTCGTTGCTGGCCAATGAACCTTTACTTTGATCCACACACTCGTGTAATAACCTTCTAAAATTTCGGTGCAAAAGAAAATTTTATTTCTCACAGATTTGTCATTTAGGCTTTGACCGATAGTGCCGACGTTCCAGCGAAAATCATCGCGTTGACTGTCGATTGTAAATAATGTAGTATAGTAGTTGTCGCATCCACGCCAATGGTTGTGAGCCACGCGTTGCGCCCCTCAAATAAATAAGACGATAAAAAAAATCACCATATCCAAAACGGAGATTGATCGGCAGCGTCTGAGTTTTTACATATTAAACGATGGACAAATTGCGCGGTCGAAAGTCAAAATGGAATTTCGTAGTAAGCCGAGAATTGACGCTTGTTGCCCTCACTTTAAAAAAATAATGAAAAAGAAAAACGCCGTTGAACGTAAACGGTAAAGATTGATTAGTGATTTAGTGACGAGAATGAAAAAATGAGCTGAACGAAGCAGACTAGCCGTGCAAAGGTTATTTTTACAAATACAGTCCTAGCGTTAGTCCTTCGCTTCTGCGGATTTCGGTCACTTCGGGATTATTTGTAATCGCGACTTACCGATTACGATTATTCAGTTTCCGGGATTGGAAATACGCAGCCGTAGCATTGCTCACTACGAACACAAGACTAAAGACGATATACTTACATGTTTCATACGACTTTTCGTTGCGACTTACTTTCGATTCTCCGAGCACTTGTTAACGGAACTGTTCACAGCGATGCAGACTCGAATCAACAATTTCACCTCTTATCGACCTTCGATTAGGTCTTGCATAACACTTTCGTGATTAAAGAAATATTTTTCTCGTAAATTATTGATTTTTGGTAATTTCATTGTATATAAAAAAAAAAAAAAAAATCCGTCTTGTCGTTTTCGAGCTGCATCGCTGAGGGAATCTCCTAGACAGAAGAATCTGTCGTTCAGATCCATTTAGGTTCTCCCAGAAGTATTGAAAAAAAAATCCATCCGACTATAAAAGAAGTGCTTTGTTCGATTCGTGCAACGTGTACAAAATGTTGGAGATAAAAGATGTGTATATTTTTTGAAGTAATCCGTAGTACTAAATCAGCAATCATTTGAGATACGTAGATAAAATACATACATCTATCTCCGCGTCTGCTGTGTAGGAACTTCGGTCGTAATTCGAGACCTCGAAAACGTCGTTGACTAAACGGATGTATAAAAGAGAAAAAAAAACGAAAGAACGAGCGATGAAAGATTGCGAGTGCTCGTGCGACGTTTCACATAAAAATAGAGCTTATTAGAAAATTTAGAAATAACTTTCTTCTTTCATTCGCAAAGACGATGTTAAAACTCTGCCAATGAGCTCGACGCTAAGCGACCGGGGAAACTTGCTTTGTATTCACCTCTACGCCATTATACTCGAAACCCGAAAGTTTATCGTGACCACAATTGATCATCTCGGTATAGTGCCGAGTACATGACAACTTTATTTACAAAACTATTTTAATCGATCATCTTTACAATGATCATTTGGAGAAGAAAAAAAAACATAAAAGAGGGGAAAAAACGTCGAAATATTCGTTCGTCAAAGCGGACAGCACAAAATTTCACGCCGGTTTTCCGAGATTTCGGTGTGTCAAGTGTGCGACGAGCACTCTCGAACGTGTCTGTGCGAAGCTGCCAGGTTGAGCAAATTACACGCGTTCATTGATCAACGATTAATTAGTTTTTATATATGACTAATCAATATTGATAAAGAGCGATTTAATGAATTGATAAAAAAAAGAAATTGGATTATTGATTCCCAAATTCGTCTGAATATAACAGTGTAATTCACAGTGGCAATTAGAATGAACGTATCACAGGGTCCGATCGTACAAGGAACCATAAAAAATCATGTAAGGAACAAAATGAGCCGTCATTCATCAAGATAAAAATAAGAAATTCCACCTGTAAAAAATTGCGTAAACCGCATTAGATTTTCTATAAATTAATTGTTACAATTTTTTGTTTGTTAAGCAAGAATTCTTCAATTGAGATGCGTTTTCATTGCACAATTTTCATTTTTCCATTGCCACAGTGAGAAATTGATTCGTAATTAATTACTTTATTAATCGTGTTATTTTCCCTCGATCTGGTATCCGCGCCTCTGGTACTTTAGGGCTCGTTAATACGCTATTTATTTAGAAAAAAAGCAAAACTCTCTGCGTTTCTCATACTCATAGTGCGACTCGAAAGACCCGAGACTGCGCGTATGTCGCTACACTAGTACAATTAGTTTAATTTTGTTTGTTGTTAAAAAAAGGAAAAGCCCACGAGCATACAATACAGCACTGTAGGGAAGTTAGAATCGAAGGGGGTAGGTCTCGTTCTCGTACATATGCGAGAAATCCATGGTGATATTGTACGAAGAACTATAGACGAACACTGCCAAACTCCTTATTTATATTATAATAAGTACTAAACGAAGAATAATTAGCCATTGCTTTCGCTACGATATAAGCGTACTCCTCGAATCTTTATTACTTATGCAATTCCATATTTTCCAACGACGAAAACCATCATCGTCAATTGTATTTTCTCGTTTGTTCATTCACCGTCACTCAACACGTTGCATAGTTTCGTTAAAAAGAATTCGTGAACAAATCCACGCTAGAATTAACGCATTTCTGTACGATGAATACGCGTAAACAACAAATCTCGCGGCTGAGATAAATTAATTTTTAAAAATCAGTGGAATTGGAAGGATATATAAACTGCCAGTATCTTATGTAAATATTCCGTTTTTTTTTTCTAAATATAAAATATATTAGATATGCGGGATACGCATATTTATACATATACGTTTGTAACGCGATGTTGTGAGAATTTTTGGAGCGAGAGAGTAAGGGCCTGCGAGTGAAAAAAGAGAATAATAATGCGAGTGAATTAAATTGAGTGAGCGAAGATGACAACAAAAATTGATTCAAAGCTCCGGCGTTGAGAAACTGTAAGAAAGCTCAAGCGCTTCCAGTGGACGAGGCTGTGTATCGAAGGCTTCGTTCAGTGTGCCCACCGAAACTATTCCAAAAAAAAAGAAGAAAAATACCGTAAATGTCTCAATCGTGCTATTCATCATTACGTCCGCGTAAACTTTTTTTTATATTTAATTTAATCAGGTATACGAAATTTTGAACGTGGAGACCGCGGATACGGCAAATTTATTCTCGCGCGTCTTCCGAATTATTTTCGATAATTATTATTTTTTTCGTTCTATTATCGAACCTACTATTAGTGAAATTATTATCGTCTCGTAAGTTTTGTACATAAATTTGTCTGAACAAAAAAAAAAACAAAGAACGTTTGAGCGTTTCTTCGCAAATCTCGACTCGATTCGAAAAATGAAAAGAATTTTTTTTAAATCGAAATTTTCGTGGTTAAACCGTGTACATAACACTTAATCGTTGTATCAAAGAAACGATCGGACATCGGGAGTTTGAAAAGTGAAGTAACATGGTAAACAAAAAACTTGTATACTTATAGCCGAATAAGTGTGAACGTTTACTGGTAAAGTTCGCCCATCCCGCCGCTCCACATTGACCAAATGCATTGTACAAAGTGAATTAATCGCGAATCACCGGCTTATCGTTATACTATTTATCCCCGTAAAATCTGATAATTGTTTAATCGCAAAGTCGTGTAACGCGCAGGAATGTGTCAAGGAGAATTGTCGATCGTCCACTGTATCGCGCGAAAAACGAAAAAAATCTACGACTAAAAATGGATAATATGATCGATGAATGAGTGAGAGCTATCATGTATAGGAGCCACGTAGATGATAACTGAACGAACATTTTTATGTTTATAAAGTAGACGAATAGTTTTTACTCGTATAAATTATGGTTACGAAGTAAGACTCGTTTTTTTCTTTTGTTGTTTTGCCCGGAAAGCATTTCTTTCAACAAGCAAAAAACTGGGATTGAGGTAATAAGAAAAAAATCATTTTTTAAAATTAATCGACAAACAAGTGAGTTTATCGACGCGTCTGGAGTCATCGCTTCTAGAAGTCGTGCTTTTGAATTCAACGTTATTACTATTCAGCTTGTGTGATGAGACTGAAAAAAAGAAAAAAAACATAAACATTATATCATTTCATCTGAATTTTCATTTTCTTTGTATTATTATATTTTTCTTTTTTTGGATGTAATTTGCGTTGCAACGAGACTGTTCGCTGGTGCGCCGAGAGTTTGTACACGTTATATATATTTTCTATCGGTGAAAAACTCGCGATCAGTCTTCTGCGGTATTCCAATAACTGCCAAGAATTCTAGTTGGTTTCATCATTCCCTTCGGATACCTCCGCATCGACTTCCGTTATCCGTATTCTTGTTCCCATCCTCACTTAACGGCATACCCTACTTGCCTCTCAGTTCACGTGATTGTCATTCGATAACGTGTACGACGGTTTAATTAATTTTTAATTAATTGATCGAATGATTAATTAATCGCGATACATAAAAATAATTCATCGGTTAAAAAAGAGAACATTCTGAAAGAAATTTGTCAAACTCAACATAGCGTATTATGTATATGTTAATTCTAATTTTCATGAAATTCTCTGGTTCGCAATCCCTAATGTATCGCTGTTTAAGCTGTACTATTTTTTTTCTTTCCCGTTACGTTACACAATTATGATGTTGTGAAAAATCGAGCGAATGTTGTTAACGCAAGTGTGTCTGCGAGTATATTTGTTGAGGCGTCAAGGCGTACGCCTTGGACCATCTAAGACTCGAACTCCAATGGCGATGTGTATAGTTAGCACAAGAAAAAAAATTAAAAGAATAAATTCAAATTTTCGGTATAATAATAAACAAAGTAAAAAAAAGAAATTTTAAATTAATATTGGAAATTGAAGAGCAACGGAACGAGTTCCTCTTTTCACTTATTTCCATTGTATCCCGTCTGGCTGAACGGTGGATATAAAGTTTCTAGAATGTATGATGAATAATAATTAGGTAAAAAAAAATAACGGTCGACGAGTTTTTCTTGGTCCACGGCAGTTGTCGAATCGAACGAAATATCATAATTTACGTACGAGATATTTCACTTTTGCGTTGAATGATCCTTACATGTAATTACGATGAAATGAAAATCGCCCCCCAATTGTGAGACCCACTTACCCATCCCTCATCCCGCGTATGCAAATATGAAAGTCTGTAACGAGTTTTTACATACTTACATACTACTACTATGTTTATCGTGAAACACGAAGTAAAAAGATAGTAAAGATATCTTAATTATTACGATGATGTAAATCTGTGTGATGACTGTAAAGTATCCGTACGATTTTTTTCGAATGATAATAAACGCAAAGGCTATCATTCCATTACGATCTTATTTTCTTAATATTCAACCTTTCGAGAAGTTGCCCGTTCGAGAAGCACCGACCTTAATTTTCATTTTTTGCTTCCCCATGAAGTTTTTTTTACATTTTTTCCGTATAGGCGTGGATTTAATACCAAGGATGGTTCGTACTGACTCCGGCAATAATCTATAATGCGTGTCCGTTTGGAGTTGGAAGACTGCGTCTCCTTTTATCGGCAAATTTCTAGGGCAATTTTCTAAAATACTTTTTTAATGTTCTTCGAATTTTTATTAAGCAAGAATTAGTGAAACGATACACAATGAAACACAATACACTACATTTTTTTTTTATTTCGCATTGATCACGTTAGCAGATTTCTTTGCAGTTGTCGAGGTCAGGCAATCAATGAATAAACTCCTACGATGTTTATTATTTAGCTTTTTATTTTCTTTTATTGCTATACAATTTGATTGTTGTGTAAAATCTGTCGAAATATACTAGAAGTATCTATGCTTACGTCATTAGGGAGTAAAAAAAAACGTGGAAGCATAGCTCAGTAGAACAGAACAACAACCCTATCATGAATGTTAGATTATCTTTATTATTACATCTGTTTAAAAGACATAACTTATTTATAAAAAAATATGGGAAATAGGGGGAGGCTGGGCTGAGGGGGCTTGTCGGGGGGAAAATAGGATCAAACGTATCTTTAGATTCCTTATATCGTAGTTAATACTAATAAAACTCAGTACTTTTTACAAGTTACAAGGAATAACAAATTCTATTATCATTAATCGGAGTTTTTCAACTTACGCAATTTAACTGTAGTACTACAGTATATCTTAGTTCTACCGCTGTTTCGTTTGTTCTTTTTATTTTTTCTATTATTCTTTAACACAGAGTGATTCGGGCGTCAGAGAGCAATCGGCTTTTTAATTGTCACATTATTTGTCAATGATCGTTTGCATCGGTCCATCTTTTTTTTACGTACATCTGTCCTACGTATGGATACAATTTTTTATTTTTAATAAACTTTCATTTCGTAATGGACGCACTTATTAAAGTCGAAGAAGAAAAAATGTCGCTCGTCTCACTGGTCTCAAATTTCTTTCACCTTTTTAAGAAGCTCGCGTCGTTAATGTCCGTAAACTGCGACGATATATGAGGAAAAAAATGCTTTGCTCGGTCATGCGTGAAACAAAAATGTTACTGGTTCTGAATTGTTCAATAGAAATTATATGGAGGGAGGAAATTGCGTCGAGCATTGGTCCCTTGAAGCTAACAGCTTCATTGCACCACTGTGTAAACAAGTATTGCATTAAGAATAATAATTGTTCGATAAGTATCCCTAATGCAACAAAAAATCACATGATTATACATTAAATTTACGGAAAAATTAATAATATAATAGAGAGAAAAAAAAACATAATTATTTATCGTATGTGGATCGTCTTACAAAAATTAGCGAATAGTCGATTGTTCTTTTCCTACCAAATATCGGCTAACTTATATACGGTATAAAAAGAAGAGAGAAAATGAAAAATATGTAAAAACAGTTTGTACAAAAATCGAGAGAAAAGATAATATAAAAGTACTCGACAGTGCGTTTTGTTTTTAGAATGAAGACAGTAGCAGGACGAAGTAGAGTCTATTTACAATATTATTGAAAGATAAGGATAAGAAAATCTGCGACATCAGATGTTATTTTTTTTACGTTACATTTTTTACCGGGATTTTCGTTTTATCCAAGCAAAATCGCGAGTCGCTGTCGATGCCTCGGCGAATTGTTTCTTTTCGCGTAACACTGATTTATTGCAAGCGCAGTCGAAATCACATCCATATACTTTAGAATAGAACCTTTTCTCTCGCAACAATCTATGTGAAATATCGATTATGCGTACTATCGCCCCTTAAATATCCTTTTTATTTCACTTATAAATCGTGTTTTCCATTTGGTGAACGACAATCAGAGAATTCCATTTTGCAAGCCTTCTACAACGACATTAACTTATCTCCGAGAAAAATCTCATGATTTTCAACGTGGAGCGTCACGGAAAAAACAAAAAAAAGGTGAAAAATAAGAAGTGTTAATAAACGAAGTAAATTACGCTACACTGTTAGTACCGAGATTCAAAGTTTCTTTTGTTTCCGTAATTATTATTTAGTACCCTTTGTTCGATGGCAGTCAGTTGAGCTGAGAGCGGGAAAAGAGCCATACATAATTGGAATGTCTGTGTATGGAACGCGTCGCGCAACACGCTTTACAGGTTACAACCCTCGAATTCTCTGCACTGCCGTTCGACCTCTCACAATTCCTTCTCCCCTATCTTACAAAATTATTATTAACTAAAACGATCGTCGATCGTCATTGGTCACATCGGGTCACAACACACTTTTATTTTTGTTCTTGCGTTTCGGCGTAACGCACTATTAAATTTTCTACAGATGCGTCTTACCTACACATATTTTTTTTTTAGTTAAAGGCACAAAATACTTCGATCTCTTCGAATCATCTCGCATCGCCGCGCTATCGATAATTCGATTCGCGGATACGAAAAATCGCTATATATATATATATATATTTTTTTTTTTGTTAATTATCAATATCCGACTTATTTCCGCTTCGGCAGTGGCGGTTGCGACGTCGCAGTCGACCTTTTTTTTCAGAGAGACAATTTGCCTATGTATATAATTAAATTGTTCTTCCGCTCCTTACATTGAACATTTCGTCGGTGTTTTCTTTTTTTGTTGATTTTTTGTTGTTGTTTTAAATAGAAAATGTTACATATCATAATTTACATACTACAGTCAATCACCGTCGAATACAATCCCGCTGCGGCGACTCTTCTTTATCATCGAATCTTTCATTTTTTTTTATCTCACCAAGTCGATTTTTAATCTATTTACAATAACTATATATCGTAGTTAGCAAGGTCGCGTTCCCTTAAATTTCATTTTTTTTATCAAGTTAATTATTGTCCATCACTGTCTCTCTCTGTCTTGTTGGCTTTCGATTAATTTCACAATCGGCGATATAGTGGCAGGTTTCTTCACTCTGGCAAGTCGAAGGCACCATTGATCATTTGAGCTGAACACTTTGCGCTTTAACTATCATTTACGAAGACACTCGGATCCTTTTTTATGTATAAAAAATAGCTTAATCCCTTCTCTACACTTCGTTTTGCAATAATAATATTAATAATAATAATAATAATAATAATAATAATAATAATAATAATAATAATAATATTATTAATAATGATAATAATAATAGTAATAATAATAATAATAGTAATAATAATGATAATATAATAATAATAATATAATAATAATAATAATAATAATAATATTAGAGAGGCACGATTGTCGATTGAGTACGTAGCAGTGTCTCTGATCCAAAAAGTCTTTCATCCAAATAAACAAAATATATATATACCTATATATAATACATTATATATCTGTATACATATATACCCTATACATTATTTAGTTATTTGTTTGTCTTTTTGTTCATTTAGTCTGTGTCATATATAAAAAAAAATACTCACTCTCGATGTTATGTCAGTGAGATATTTTATTCTCTTTTTTTTATTTTGTCATCAAACCGATCCCTCATATGTAGATAGCTTCGGAGCCTTTGTTACTTTGGTGCGGTCCGCCGGTGGCGTACGCGTTGGGCGATGCCATGCACTCGGACCAGTCGCTGTTCGAGTGCGGCGAACTCGACGACCAGTGGCCCGGACTGTCGGGCGACGGTGTCGGGAAGCTCTCCGGTGCTTGCATGAGATGCTGAGGCGTCACGTCGGGCCCGGAGTGATGCGACGGCGGTGTCAAGTACTGCGGATAGTACTGCTGCGTCTGTTGCTGCTGGGAATTTTGCTGCTGCTGCTGCTGCTGCTGGGCCTGCTGCTGTGCCTGTTGCTGGGCTTGCTGTTGGGCCTGTTGTTGCAACGCCTGCTGCGTCTGCGCCATCTGCTGCTGAGCCTGGCCGGTCGAGTAGGGCAGATTGTCGAAGTCGAAACCGACCGGAGGCATGCCGCCGTGTTTCTGATGCGTCGCCTGTCTCATCGCCGCTATGTGGGTCGGCGACGTTGGCAAGGACGGTCTGCTCTTCGCCGGCGATGGCGAACCCATGTAACTCGCCTGCGGCGAGAGCGTCATGTTTGACTGGACCGAGTGAGGCGGCGACTGGTTACTGTAAGGAGGCGACAGCGTGTTCACCATACCCTGGGTCTGCCGCTGATGCGGGGCTAGCAGTTGGTCGTGAAAATTAGGCAAACCGTAGTTCGTCGTAAATGTGTCGAGGCCCAATTGCTGAAGACCCTGCATCGTTTGGCCCTTTATACAATCCTCGTAGGGTGGGGGCTGTTTCGTCGAGGTCGTCGTGTGACCTACGAGTGGGAGCGCGTTGCTGTACAGACTCGCGCTGTCGTACGGACTCGGAAGATTTCCTTCGGCTCCCTCCGCTCCCTGAGGGATCTCCTGGTTTGGGGGCTGAGCACCGCGCTTCACCGGCGGCTGCTTCTTGACCGACGGTTTTCGTCTGGCCGACGCTGCGACGACTCCCTCCGACTCCGGACTGTTCGGATTACCGCCGGCCTTCGAGCGCTTCTTTGTCTTCGACTGCTTCGGCGCTGAACCGATCACCGTCGGATGCGTTATCAGCTGCGAGTGGTTCGGTGATCCTGTAATGAAAACAATTTTTTTTTCGTTAATTTACAAGAAGCGAGATATACGAGACTATAATAATTCATTGGGGAAAACGGAGACAGTAAAACAAACGTATAGATTCTTGCATTAAAAAGTTAAAAAACAAATGAAATCTTGGCACGAAGGTTTCTTAGCAGATGGCCTTTGAAGATTCTCGATTAAATAAAATGTATTTTGGTCATGAATTTCTATTGAACTGAACAAGTTACAAATTATTTAATTAAAAAGATAAAAAATAATGGTTTTGAAGATTCTCGGTCGAATAAAATACACGTTGGTAATGAATTTTCATCGAAACGAACAAGTTAAGAATAAACCAAAATGACATTTTTTTCCTCGAGATTCGAAGACCCACGCTAGAATCCCGAGTTGACAAACCAAGGATCGGTGATAAAAGATAAAGCTTACCCATGAGAGGACCATTGGGTATGACCGAGGCCATTTGCGGCGATCTCGGCACGTGATCTTCGAGGAGCCTGAAGATATCGTTGTGGAGCCTCTCGCTGGCGACGTCCCTCGGGAGCCGATCCATGTGATCGGTGATCTCCCGATTGGCGAACGTGTCGAGCAAAGCCTTGCAGGCTTCGAAGCTGCCCTCTCTGGCGGCGAGGAACAGCGGCGTCTCGTCCTTGTCGTCCTGGGCGTCGCGATTGGCCCCGCTGTTCAGCAATTCTCTGACGGCGTCAACGTTGTTGACGGCGGCCGCCCAGTGAAGAGCGGTCTTGCCGCTGTTGTCAGCGGCGTTGATGTCGGCGTCGCTGGCGATGAGCGCCTCGACCATTCCCTCGGTGGCGAGTCTCGCCGCG
The DNA here is from genome assembly GCA_964017025.1 of Stenichneumon culpator. NCBI lineage: Eukaryota > Metazoa > Arthropoda > Insecta > Hymenoptera > Ichneumonidae > Stenichneumon > Stenichneumon culpator. The sequence continues at coordinate 15,228,504 of OZ024773.1, read as the reverse complement.
AGTATCAACGGCGTCGTGCCGTCGTGCATCCTCGAGTTAAGATTGGTCGCTCGATTTCTGAGCAAAATCTGAAAGACTCCAACGGCGTCGGCGGCGACGGCCGAGTGCAGTGGAGTTCTGCCGGTGTTGTCCTGGGAGTTCGCGTCGGCGCCGGCGTCGAGCAATCTCTTGGCGGCGTCGGCGCGTGCGTATCTGGCGGCGAGATGCAGCGAAGTTTCGCCGCTCTTGTCCGTCGTGGCGTTGAGATCTGCGCCCTGAGCGACGAGATCGGCGATGACGGCAGCGGTGCCGTCGCTCTCGTCCTCCTCCTCGCCGGTGTCGAGTCCGCCTCCGCGAACGGCGGCGACCATCAAGGGGGTCATGCCGCAGGGTCCCCTGACGTCGACGTCCTGACCGTGCTCGAGGCTCGGCGGCGTGAGGACTCCGGCGTCGGGACGATTTCTTATCTCGGCAGCGTCGAGATGCTGCTGCGTCCACATTCGTGGCTCGGTCTCCTCGTAGTCGGTGATGGCTGTGTGATCGCTCGCGTAACCGGGCTCGATGGCGCGCATGCGCTTCGAGGGCGGAAGATCGGACTCGTCGTCGGACCACTGCTGAGTGCGTCCGTTACCGACGTCGATGTCCATGCAATTTATCGAGGGCTGTTTGTTGAGGTTCCTCATCTCCTGGCCATCGGGACACCGCCGAGTCCGAGTTCTCCGTCTGGGTCCGCTTCCGGTGCTCGTTCGCAGGAAGCCATCCGGGAACCAAGTCACGCCGACGGCGCGCTTTCTCTGGGCCGTGACGAGAACTCCGACGAGCATTCCACCCAGTATAACGATGACGACCCCGATGAAGACGTACTTGTAGTTGGTCGGTGAGTCAGGATATTCGGGACCCTGAGGTCCGACCTCGCCTCGTACCTGCTCGATGGGAAAGTTTCTCGACAGCGAGTGCTTCGAGGCCGTCGCAGCGAGGTACTCGGCGGCCTCGTTGGCCGAGGGGAAGCAAACGGCTCCCTGCGTGACAGTGCACTTCCTGTTGTCTATCTCGAGATAAGCCTTGACGCCGCTCTGTCCCTCGGTGTATATCGTCGTCGGACGCCCGAAGAAATTCGTCTGCATTCCCTGATCGCGCTCGCGCTTCCACGGATAGATCATCTTGTTGCCTTGCTTGTCCTCCTTGACGCGCAGAGTCGTCCGCAGTTCGTGACCGATGTCCCGCAGAAAAGCGACGATGTTCGACTGGAAGGTCTGCATGTCCATCCGCACGACGACCGATATGACGCCCTCGGCGAGCGATGCCGGCTCGCCCTCGCAGTCCAGTCCGTCCCAGTTGCACTCCTCGTTGTTGCATCCGTAGTCGCAGAGACCGTTCGCGTAGTGCTTTCTGCAGTAAGCGTCGTATATCGGATTGCACGGCGCCAATTTCTTCTCGCAGTCCCGTCCGTCGAAGAGACACTGCGCGTTGTTGCACACCTCGTTGCACTCGTCGTTCATGAAAACGTCCCAGCAATTTATCGGCGCCGTGCAGTTCCTCCACGGATTTATGCCTAGCGAACAGTCGTTACCGTCGAAATTGCAAGCGTACCTGTTGCACTCCTCGTCGCAGTGATGATTGCCGGACTTCTCCTCGCATCGATTCTCGGCGCACTTCTTGCGCTCCCTCTCGAGATCGAGATCGTAAGGGTCGATCGGCTTCGGCGCCATCGAGTTCAATCTTCCGAAGACACCGCCTCGATAGTTCGGGTCGTAGATCTCGCAGTTCTTGCCCGTCCACTTCGGTGGACAGTAGCAGGCGTAGTCGCCGACGAGGTTCTCGCACATCGCTCCGGATTGCTGGCAGGGATTGCTCGAGCATTCGTCCCTGGCGTCGATCTCGCAGTGCGTGCCGGTCGCGCCCGGAGGACAGTAGCATCGATAGCCGATCTCCGTGTCGGCGACGCGGCACGATCCGCCGTTCAGACACGGCTCGGTGTCGCACAGCGAGCCGGCGAACTCGCAGTTGTGCCCGTGATAGTCGGCGGGACACAGACAAGTGTGACCGGCCTGCTTGGCCGTGCAGACTCCGCCGTTCTGGCACGGCGAGCTGTCGCAGAAGTTCACCTTTACCTCGCAGTGGCGACCCATGTAGCCGGGCTTGCAGTTGCAGTGGTAGTTGTTGACGAGCTGAACGCAGTCCTGAGTGCCCGGCGAGGCGCACGGATTCGAGAGACACTCGTTGATGTCGCCCTCGCATCGCGGACCGACGAAACCCGCCGGGCAACGACACTCGAATCCACCGACCTTGTCGGTGCACGTGCCGTTGTTGTGACACGCCCCGTAGACGCAGTCGTCGACGTTTATCTCGCAGATTATTCCAAGTGTTCCGGGTGGACACGAGCAGCTGAAGTTGTTGACGAGATCGTGACAAGTGCCGCCGTTCTGGCAGGGATTCGGTCGACAGTCGTCGACGTTCAGCTCGCAATTTTGGCCCTGGAAGCCTTTCGTGCACTGGCACTGGTACGAGCCGACGAGGTCCTTGCAGACCGCGCCGTTCTGGCACGGTGCGGTGTCGCACTCGTTTATCTCCTCCTGGCAGTACGAGCCGGTGTAACCGTCGACGCAGTGACAACGGTGGCTGTTGCCGATGTCCTCGCACGTGCCGTTGTTGCAGAGATGCTTCTCCGGCACGTTCTTTCGCAGCGAGGCGTCCTTGCACGAGACCATCTCGACGTCGCAGACCTTGCCCGTCCAACCCGGCGAACAGTTGCAGTGATACTTGTTCTTGTGCTGAACGCACGTGGCGCCGTTCTCGCACGGCATGTCCGCGCACCAGTCGACGTACTTGTCGCAACGCTGGCCCGTGTAGCCGTACGGACAGTGGCACGAGTAGTGCTGATTCGCGTCGTCGTGGCACGTCGCTCCGTTGAGACACGGCGAACTGTCGCACTCGTTTATCCTGTACTGACAGTTCGAGCCCGTGTAGGCCGGCTGACAGAAACACGTGTAGTTGTTTATACCGTCTATGCACTTGCCACCGTTCATGCAACTACTGTCGGTGCAGTCCTCGTCGTTCGTCTGACAATTTATACCGGAGAAACCCAGTTGACACTGGCAGGTGTAGGAGTTTACGTATTCCTTGCAAACAGCGTTGTTCTGGCACGGCGCCGAAAGACACTCGTCCACGTCCACCTCGCAGTGCTTCCCGCTGAAACCGTCCACGCACAGGCAGGTGTAGTCGCCGATGCCGTCCAGGCAGGTACCACCGTTTTGACACGGGACTGTAAATTAAATATCGTGAATTAATTAATTGAATAAATAATGGATGAAAATAAATTATATATATATATATATATATATATATATATATATATATATATATATCATGGATAATAAAATGGAATAAAATATGAGGAAGCGAAAAAGAATACTGTAATTTAATTATTTATACAAGTAAATAAGTAAGCAGATAAAATTAATGTTGAGACTTATAAGTTATAGATTCGGACGTTATGTCCGTGTTTCGATAAAGTTATAAAATGAAAACGGTGGAAAAAAAGAATTTGAAAAAAATTATGGGTACACGTGATAGATCACTTAAGATGGAAAAAATGTTGCAATTTTTCATTGGAGCTTGTTAAAGAGACACTTTAGCGAGAGATCCGATAATAAATAAATAACTTTGATCCACTGTATACAATTTTTTTCAATTAAAAAAGCTATTCGTACATTATTTTAATACAAATAAAAAAAATACTCACATGGCGCGCAATCGTCGGTGTTGATGATGCAGTCGCGTCCCTCGTATCCCTTGGCGCAGACGCACTGGTACGATCCGTTCATATTTCTGCATGTGGCCCCGTTTCTGCAGGGCGACGTCATGACGCACTCGTCGACGTCCTCGTCGCATAGACGTCCTGTGTAGCCGACGGTGCATGTGCATGCGAAATCTAGGAAATTCGACGAGGGCGAGCACTTCGCGCCGTGAAGACACTTGTTCGGCGAGCAAGGATCCAATTTGTCCTCGCAGTTTCTTCCCGTGTGGGGCAGCTCGCAGACGCACTTGTAGTCGTTTACGAGGTCGATGCACGAGCCGCTGTTCTGGCACGGATTGTTTGCGCAATCGTCGATGTTCGTTTCGCAATTCGTGCCCGTGTAACCGGCGAGACATTGGCAACTGTAGTCGTTCAGATGATCGTTGCATATTCCACCGTGCTGGCAGGGATTGGAGCCGCACTCGTCTATGTCCACGTCGCATCTCTTGCCGCCGTAGCCCGGCAGACAGTGGCATATAAATTGATTTACACCGTCCTCGCAGGTACCGCCGTTTATGCACGGACTGCTCGAACACTCGTCAACGTCGCTCAGGCATCTCGCGTCGTAGTATCCTCTTGGGCATTCGCATCTGAATCCATTGATAACGTCGATGCAACGGCCTCCGTTCGCGCAAGGATTGCTCGCGCACTCGTTTATGTCGGTCTCGCAATGCTGTCCGGTGAAACCTGCCTCGCACTCGCACGAGTACCTGAAGAGCAAAAAAATAAAATGCGTTATGTAAGAACAATTTATTAATTAATTAAATTCAATTCGGTGCATTGATCTCAATCGCAGTAGGAGGGCACACGGAAAACGAAAACAAGAAATACAAAAATAAAATAAAAAATTGTAATTATCAATAAACTGTCTCGCACTCGTACGAGTACCTGAAGAGAAAAAAAAATGCATTATGTAAGAAAAATTTATTGATTAATTGAAGTCAATTCGGTGCATTGATCTTAATCGCAGTACGAGGGCACACGGAAAATAAAAACACAAAAAGAAAAGATTATAATTATTAATAAAGTTTGGTAATTTCAATCGCACACGAAAAACGATAAAAATATCAAACTTATTGGCAAAGTTTCTCGAGGCATGATCGTTTAAGACGGGGTGTGTTGGGTTGATGGAAGAAAATTGACGTGGTGTTGTGGTCGGGAAATATTTAATTACAGAGTTTTTCAAACCAGCGGTGTGTTAAGCCAAAAAGAAGCACACAAATAAAAATAAAAATAAAAAACACACGCACACAGATAACGAGAGTCGCGTTTAATGAATTACGTACCATCCTAGACCGGGCATCCGATTGCTTCGCGAGGGGAAGAGACGCGCGCGATTGAAACAAGAAAAAGTGAAAGGGAGATTTTTCGATTAGTCATAGGGAGATTTTATGACAGATCCTGTCGCTGCAGGATAGTTTTGGGTATGAAAGAAACAAACAAACAAATCACGGACGATAGCCGGAGTAATTTCAAACGACCCAGTTTCGTCTCCATGTAAAAAATTTCCATGTAAAAAAAAATATTGAGCATTGAACAAAATTCATAATAAAAATAAATTTTTAAAAATGATATTTTCATGTAAAAAAAATAATCAGAAACTGGGCCGTCATCACTGATAAGAATAATGATAATAATTTTAAAAAAACATCCAAAAAAATGACAAAAATGTACCTGTTGATACCGTCGATGCATCTGGCTCCGTTTCTGCATGGATTGCTGTAGCACTCGTTGACGTTTATCTCGCAGTTCATTCCCGAAGTTCCCGATCGGCATATGCAGTGATAGCCGTTGATGCGATCCTCGCACCGTCCACCGAACTGGCAAGGATTGCTCTCGCACTCGTCGATCTGGGTCTGGCACAGTCTGCCGGTGAAGCCTGGGAAACAGCTGCAGGTGAAGGAATTTTCGCCGTCTATGCATGTGCCGCTGTGGCACGGATTTGATTGGCAATCGTTGATGTTAGTCTCGCACGAGGCTCCGGTGAATCCCGGTGGGCACTCGCACGTGTACTTGGCTATGGAATCCTGGCACGTGCCGCCGTTGCGACACGGCGACGAGGCGCAGTCGTCTATGTTTATCTGACAGTGGGAACCGGCGAATCCATCCGCGCAGGTGCATTTGAACGAGTTTATCAGATCCGTGCATACACCGTTGTTCAGGCACGGATTCGCCGCGCACTCGTCGATGTCGATCTCGCACTGCGTACCCGTGAATCCTTGACAGAAAAAAAAAAACAAAATTATTAGATTTTATACATAACACTTTTGTAAAGTTGTTAAATATTTATTATTCACGAATAAGATGAAAAATAGAGCACCAAAAAAAAAAAAAAAAAACAAAAAAAAAATGTTTGTAGATTTAACAAATATTTCTTTTCACAAAGGTCCCAATTTTTTTATGTTTGAAGTACGATTCGTTGGCAAAGGAAAAAATATTGTGAAATTGACAAGGTAATTATTGTGGACCTTGGTCGACAGGAAGAGTTTACTTTTTTATTATGTATTATTGAAGTAAGGATTGATTCTTTCCCTCCGTCCTCTCCTAGCTTAAAGTTACTAATATAACCAAACTTAATTACAGTATTCGCAGTACATAAAAAATAAATCCGCGCTTTTTGGCATAGACAATATGGTGTGACCAATTGGTACGAAGGCTTCGAAATGAGATTCCTCATTACAGGCTCATCTGTCATCGCGTGAGTAATTAATTGTCTGTCGGGTGTGTAATCGTTCGGAAAGATCTTCATGCATGTATAATTACAGAGAATATCGTCCGGAGTGACGACGAGTGTGCTCGATGAGACGTTGAAAAAATAAAATTAAAAAAGTAACAAAAAAATAATAATAATAATAAAAAATAAATAAAAACAATCCTTTCGCTCTCCGTCTCGCTTCGATGGCTTTCCGATGTTCCTATCCTATTACGAAGTCGTCTGGCAGCTATTATCCGCGTTATACCCGAGGGGCACTTCTCGACTCGCATTAACCCACGCAGCCTATTTACTCCGAACAGAACATATGACAGAGAGTCTCTTCGGATGAGAGGGAAAGAGAGAATTTACCCAGTGTCTCGCGTGTGTGTGCGCGCGCGCGCGCGGCCTTCTCGTTCTCTCTATCCTCTCTTCCTATACATCCTCTCATGCATTTGCTCATTCTCTTCGAGGACTCTCTTTTAGCGTCCATCGGGCGAAGAGACGAAGCCGCCGGAGCCGATTTACATACGAATACGTTTAGACGCAGAGGGGAATCTCGCCGGCTGCTTCGTGGCTAACGGCGTTGAATTATTAAACGCCCCGGTCTACCTCGAGGCGGGACCACCGAGTAAATTTTTCAACGATGACTTAACGCCCCATTGTCTTTTCCTTTCGACTTTCCATGTAGCGTTTTTATACACTTTGTACAGCGGCAGCATCCGCGCGATTCGCGAGGTCGAGCAGAATTTAACGCCGGTAATGACAAAAAATAATCTCCTTATAGTCGATTTTTATAGTCTATTTTGATGGTCGATTTTATAATAAATATTTACAGTCATTTTTTATAGTCAATTTTGATCATCAATTTCTATAGTCAATTTTGTAATTAATTTTCTTAGTCAATTTTGAAAAAGTGAAAACGAATGCAGAATTTTCGTCCTAAAATGGAGCGGGAGTGAACAATGAGAAGAAAAAAAAAGGTTTCGTTTGTTTCTGACACGACCGAAAGTCCTCGAGGATACAGCTAAGTAGCTTCCGCCTCCAGGCTCGCGCGGACCGGCTTAAAAAAATAAAGCTTCAGCAAGATCCTTCGATACACCGAGATTTATCTCAATGCGAACACGTAGATCGCGCATACACGCAGAGACAAAATTCGGCGGATCCTTACGCGGCAACGAAAGTCCCTCGCAAGGCAGAGAGTAAATCCGACAACGGAGGAAAAAAAGGAAGTATCCGAAGGGTTCGGCTCGATCGCGAGATCGAAAAAAAAAAAAAAAAAAAAAAAAAAAAAATCGAATGTGCCGCAGCGGCAGCGCCGAATGCTTCGAAAAAGGCCCTCGAACTTAGCGGACCCATGAATCGTTTCTCAGCCCCACCGAATTCCCCCCCGTGAGTCGAGTTTACGATGCAACACGACCCAGATGCAATTTACGGTTCACCGGAATTCTCCGGCCGCGGCCTCCGTGTATACCGGACCACGAAATCCCTCGGGACGACGACAATTTTACGCACTACGCTTCATTTAAACGGCAGAAAGCGCCGCGCAGCGACTCGGTTTGTTCGAGTCACTCAGTAGGCGGAGGTATTCGTAGCATGTAAATAGTGTATACGAGAGTGGATATGTTGTTCATGGATATGTTGAGAAGAGAAATAAATAGTTGTCCGGTCGGTGTGCCCGAGACGGGACGCGAGGCACGAGAGGAGAAGAAAGAACTCTTGAGGTCTCGAAGATCGTCCACAGAAGTCCCTTCGCCGTCCCGCGGACCGGAGTCGAGGGGCACTTCACTTTCCATACAGCGCTCACTCGCGAGCTTCGCTCTTGTTCGAAGCTCCGTTTCTCCTCGACTCGCCTCGAGACACATACATTTTTATTATTTTTCTTTCACCGGCAAGATTGTTCATCAATCTTTCGAGCGACGCTCTCGTTCGCTTCGAAACCGATCGCTGGTTAAACGTTCCTCCAAACTGTTTGAAAAATTATCGCTTTCTTTTACTCTTCTCAGGCTTGGATGATCGATGGGTTGGATAAGCCCTTTTTGTTACGTTTATTTTACTCATTTATTTGTTGGAAATTAATATTATTGTATTTATAATATTTATATGAAAATTGAATAATAATTTCCTTTTGATTTAATCATCAATTTTCGTAGTCGTTGGTTAAACGTTCCTCTAAGCTGTTTGGAAAATGATCGTTTACTTTTACTCTCCTCAGGCTGGGATGATCGATGGGTTGGATAAGCTCTTTTTTGGTACGTTTATTTTACTCATTTATTTATTGGAAATTAATATTATTGTGTTTATAATATTTGTATTGAATAGTAATTTCCCTTCGTTTTATTTTTTTGAGCAAATTATTAATTTCGCGATTATTCGGGATTGACTTTGAGGGCGAATCCCCGAATTGGAAAGTATTTTTTTTCTCGCAAAGACACTTTTCACTCCGCCACGAGACCACATCCGGGCATCGAATTAATTGACTTAATTGGTGAGTCTCTTCCGCGCCGGAATCGAGACTTCCGGCCCGAGTCCGCAACGGGAGCAGCAACTGCTTGCACCGTGTACACGTTTCACCTAAATAATACAACTCTCGATTGTCAGGGTCCGTGCGAATTTTTCAGTACGTTTTTCATGATAAAAATTACACACCATGTATATCTTGCATTCTCGTTCGAGTCATTAAGACCCGTTCAAATGGAACTTCCGGCCGAACAATGTGCACTTCCTAATGATCCTCATTCACGGAATCAAGACCGCACTGCAGTTACTTCTCGAAAGATCCGCGAATAAAATACCTCATATCGACACAAAAAAAAAAAAAAAAAATAAAGAAATAAAAAATGAATTACAATTTTCGTTACCATCCGACTCTCTTTCGCACGGCCCCGAGTCTTCACAAAATTCGGGCTTCCTCCAGATCCACTTTTGGGCGGCGCGACCGCGAGTCTAACAATGAAAAAAATGATTGAGGGCTAAAAAAAATCTTTCAACAACTTTCTATTTTTTTTTTCTGCTCCAAGTCCGCTTCGAGTCTGTCATTAGCGAGTTTCTCGCTAACGAGTCAACGCCTACCGCGTATTGTCCCCGTCGATCGCGGCCGTGCCGCTGCAACGCGCTCTCCAATCCGGCTAAGGATGCAGGTAACTCCGGTAGTGCAAGACCGGTAAAGTCTCGTTAGTGTAAGTGCAGGCGAAGGTATAAAGACGGGTTGCGCGGGCCGTCGATGGGGCAGAAGAGTGGCCGCATCCGCCCTTGTGCGATCGAACGGGCGCTCAACAGGTAGGCGGTGAGGCAACTCTCGTGATTCCGGCGAGGTATCTCGACGGAATCGTTCGGACGATGCTCCGCTATCGAGGCGAACTACCGAACGCGATATTGTTTCGGATGTTGGCGAAGAAACAACAATCGGCGACGGCGAGAACTGTATTAGAAGTCGAGCGCGGCAAGTCGAATCTGGATGCAGTTTCGCAACGTCGGAGAACCTCCGTCGCGTTCCGCGCGCTCCACCGGTCGGCGGGACAGACCGCGAGTTCAGCGGCTCTCGCGCACACTCCCACGTCGAGAAGATCTAGCGATCGATGCTGCACGCCGGACTCCATCCGAGCTCTCCCGTGTTCGGATAATTGTAATCTATTGCCGGTGTAGGTTCGTCGCTCCCTCGCGCGCCCCTCGCCGGCGTCTTCGGCCGGGACTTTAACACGCGTTGATAAAGTGTAGCCGAGCGCTTGTATGCAACGCGAGTCGAGAATATCGCGTCTCGCGGGCTTACGAGGCTTGCGTTCGCTTGGAGAGAAAAATTGATTTTATTCTAGACGGTGATGCTCGGTTGAAATTTGCTAGTCGTCGAACTTCGAAGGGCGGCGAAATGTGGTGACAATTAAAATCTGACGCTACTCATGGAGCACAGGTGAAAAAAATTGTAAATTCAATTATAGACTGGACCGGAAGTTTTTATGCAGGAAGGCGGGCAATTTAATGTATAATTGTGATGAAAAATTAATGAACTTTTAGAGTGATAATAAAGTAAATTATCGGATTTAAAGTACTTTTATAGGAAAGTTGAAGAAAATTATTGAAAGTAAAGTATTTCTGAAGCTTTTGATATATTGCATGTTAATTGTTCATCACAATTGTACATGAAATTTAATATCTCGGTTTATGCATAAAAACTTCCAGCACCAGTGCATTAAATTTAATACGAATGGTTTTACAATGAGGGAACTCCGAAGTGTTGTTTCATTAATTAAAGTCATTATACTAACCCATACGGTTGCAAATAGCGGTTCGATTTCGGCGGAATTTTTTTCCGCAAATGGTTAATGTTTTATAATTTTCCGAATAAAATTAACGGCTCAATCTTAGGCGAGGGTCGATCGCCGGACACGATCTCAGAGACGAGTCTCGGGATTTCTCTTTTCAATTTTCTCTCCTCCCCTCTCGAGTTACAAATCGATCGTTTTGTATCGATCACCGCGTATCCTGTAACGAGTTACTTTGCTCGAGTTCCCGGCGTATCGATGATACGATTGGTGGCTCTAGGTGGTAAATCACTCCGAAGGGGGGGATGTATAGTGTAACAATTACCGTGAATGCGGTCGCGGACCCCTTTGATAATTCTACGTGAAGCTTCGCGGCTCTCGTTGATAATTCTACCAATAATAATCCGAGCTGGAAATCCAGCAACAACGATCGAGCCCTATAGCGGTGAATTCGCACGGGCAATTCTCGCATCTATATATATATGTATGTACCTATGTGTGTGTGTATATGTGTATATATATAAGCTATTAAATGCGAACGTGAAACTTCGCGCAACGTGTCTTCGCTAAATTGGGTATCGAATAGAACAATAAGAGGAGTAAGAATAATGATCGATGCGAGCGGATTTCAAGGGAATTCTGCCAATCCTCTATTGCCCTAGCGGATCTCTGCGCGCGCATCGGCGCAGAATTATGCAACGGGGTTTGGTCGCGGTGCGCATAGAAATATCCGGAAATGCAAAACCTGGTGCGAATAGATGGAGCGAGGCGAGCCGGTGGATCGTAAAAGCGCGAGAGGGACGAGCTGCGTTGCACAGAGAGCGTTTGTATTCCATTTCAGACCGCGAATGCCACCGCGCTGGAGTAAAGACCCGTTTCGTCCGATCGTCCGAGAGGGATTCGCGCTCCCGTAAAAGTTAAACTAACCACTGCGGAAAGTGGGTAGGAGATAAAAACATACGTACGTATAAACGGCAGGAAAAGTACTCGAACGCGAATGGTCCAAGAAATATGAATTTTGTACATAAATAATAAGAATATTATTATTAAAAAAATATTTAAAAAATAAAATAAAATAAAAATGAAATATATATATATATATATATATATTTAAGTTACCTAGCCCTGTGAATACCAAGTTCATGACTCTATCTATACGTCCTATAAGAAGGGTTGGAGCTAGAGCTGTTATAGAGACTCGCTCGGAACACGATCGATCAACTCCCGGTGCGATCGATCACGAGGGCGGTTCTCGCGAGCTCCGGGACTTTTCATCGCGGTAGCCAATTAATCCTCGCGTAATTGAGTCTCGCGATCTCGGTGCTCTCCGCCTCGCGCCGAGAGGACGCCCCGACGAACGGGACAGGCCGGAGAACGATTTTGCCTTTCCTGATTTCTTTTTTTTTTTTTTCTTTTAATTTCAATTAGCCGACGAGGAGCTGCGGAGGGCGAAAAAGAGGAACAGCGCCCGTGCGTTCGGCTGCGGGACGACAGGATCGACCAATCCCACATCGGACTTATATGCAAATGACGACTCCACCGCAGTGGTCTTTCTCGTCCGGACTAATTACGGGCTTGTCGAGTCTCTCCCCTGCGAGGCGCACTTCTTCTCCAAAGATTTTCCATGCCGATGGAATCCTACGCACTCCGGAGAGCGCCGAGCGAAATAGTTCCAGTTTCATTACTCACCCGTTCGAGACCCATTCGAGTCCCGATAGAGCGATTCATACGCGATTTATTTTTGTCGCGATACAAATTTATTCGAACGGTTAAAAAGGTTGTTAAAAAAGAGGCAGTCAGCATTTCAAGGAAGCTCGGGAGAAACTGCATCCAGAATGCAATTAACGTCCGATCGGGGCGTCGTTATCGGCCTCGATGAGACGCAATCTAAGGAACGAGAGTTCGGAAGCGACAAATAGAGAAACGTTACGGGAATGCTACTCCGTAGACTCGTCAGAGTCACCATTCCTGTTTGTTCGCAACGCGTCCTTCGAAGCTTCTTTTTTTTTTAAGCTGCTCTGCCGGAAACTCGATATTCTTATACCACTTAATAATTCCTATGCGGCGAGACTAGTTTGGAAAAAATAAATCTCTAGCTGTGATTCTGCGGTCTCGAATGTTCCCCGGTTGTCGAACGGATGTCTATTTTTTACGGTAGATTTTTTTTTTTCATACGTGTAAGCTGCACGTCGAAAGAGGTTTGTGCATTTAATAAACGTTTCTTAAATTAAATTATATTTTCTTCTTGATAATTAACAAATTTTCTTCGACTGTTAATCATCAATTAATCGTGCTTGTGGCTCAAAAAATGTTGAAAAACTAAGAATAAAAAATTGTGGAACTGTGTGAACAGGTAATATTTGATAAATGTCAGAATGTTATTTGTACCGAGTGCGTATAACGTGTCGATTATTACGTAATGGCGCGAGCAGCTAGATATTAATCAGTGATTATCTCCGACAGCGAATTGAACTTATTCCACTATGCGAACATCTATAGTTCTTCACGATTTGTCTACATTATTTTAAAAAATTCAAAGCTCCTCACTTGTAAACCCTACTTCTGTTTCGCGTCTTTTCCTAAGTGTACCAATTTTTTTTTAATCCCCTCTCGTAAACTCCATTTTTGTTTCCCGTTTTTTTTTAAATCAATTATCACATTTTGTTTTAAACCTCCTTACTTGCAATTTCCATTTTTATTTCGCGTTTTTTTCTAAAAATAAAAAAAAAATATTTTTAACGTCATCAGAGTAATTTTTTGGTAAAATTCACCCCCATTAGCGAGTACCATTATTTCGCAATCTTGTTCGGGTCCCATTGCTTTCACCTATCCCGCAAATATTTCCTACATCGGAATTAAAAAAAAAAAAAAAAAAAAATTGCATCAATTGCATAATTCGATCGAGGGACCCGATGCGAGGTTTGGCTCGCACGGCTACGCTCGGTGGGCTCTGAATATATGAAAAGAGAAAGAATTCGCAGGCAGCACTTCCACCGCGGAGGTATCGTGCTTCCACGTAGCGTAGGTACGCGAGCGTTATCCTTTCGCCGGCTAATCACACGGCGTGGCACATACGCGCCGATTTATACACCCCGTGCGCTCGAGGGGGACAGAAAACGCGCGGGCGCCACACCCAGGTCACATGAACGAGTGTGTTGCACACACCGTTGGAAACTTCGCCCGGAGACGAGAGTTTTAACGTCTCTCGAGAAAGAAAGAGTTCTAGACACATGTATAGACACACAATCTAAAGTTTATATACCAGACAGAGCACGGGAACTCTCGATACGTTATCGCGAAAGATCCTCTAGTCAGGCGCAGCTGCTGTTGCATGCTGTGACTGCTGGCGCTTCGTCTTATATACCTCGCGCTCGAGAGATCCTTCGGTGCGCTCGTTCCCATTACATTCATCTACCGTAATATATATACAAGCCGGCACAATCCACCTATATGCACGGCAGACCAACCTTCCAATTCCCACCCACCGATACGATTAATCATTCGCTCTGGAATTTAATTTACGTCGTTTAATCATTTTTCATTCAAACTTCTTTTCGATGTTCCATTCAGAATTACTCTAATTTGGAGACAGTTAACTTAACTTTAAAGGATCAATAATGCGGCTTTAAATTCTTGTTATAGAGTCGAAAGAATTAAATGACGTGATTTTTATGACAGTTTTTATATTTTTTTTAAGCATTTTCAACCCCTCGAGCATGATTTTTTTAGAGTGAGAAATACGGATGTGAATTTGGATTTGAAAAATCAAAAAAATCAAAATTTAATATCAATTTGGTACACGTCTTATCCAGCGAAAGTGATTTTGTTTTCGAATTTTTCTCGTCAAATATAGATCAACCTCACTACAATCCCCTTAAGGAAACGTTCGATCACCGTAGGCTGTCGGTTTCATCGATCAATCATAATTTTTCAATCAACTTTCTAATCAGCCACACTCTGATCGTCGAGATTTATTTTCAGGAGCGAACGATCTATTTTTTATTTTTATTTGTCGATCATCAAACCTTTTTTTTGCCTCGTAAATCAATCGTTTATTTTTCGTATAATGCGCCTGGGTGTGTTAAAAAGTGGATGAGGCAAGAGACGGTTGGACCGGTCGCCCCGGCCGGTAGTGCAGATCCGCGGTCCTGTCGCGTCGCCAGAGACTTTTAATGAATATTATGCACGCACGCGATCGCGCACTTACGCGACGATAGCTTCCGATCGTTGAAGCCTCCTCGCGAGAGAAGCCACCGAAGGGATCTTAAGGATCTTTCATTGCCCACCCGCCTGCGCTCACCGCGGATACATATTCCCCGCATATCTCTTCGTTGCATCGTTAGGGAACACCTTTATTCTTCTTATTAACATTATTCCTTCCACACGATCCGTTCCTCCCTCCAGGATATTCGTGACTTTCTTATTGTACGATGGTGAGAGATAAAAAGAAGAAAAAAAAAGAATTCTCCGGACAAGCCTCGATCCTCAATATTTCATTCCAACACCGCAATTTTATCACAATTCATTAGTGGCATGGATATAAAAATGCACGTTGCCTAGGCGGACGATAAATCAATCTGCGATAAAAATTGTATCAGCTGAATGAAGTAAAAGTTATGTGTTTTACTTCTTTCTTCCCATTTGAAAAAAATCATTCGAAATGATCGAAAGTACTCTTGTCGTTTTTTTTTGTTCGCTGATAGGCCTTTATTCGTCTTATTAACATTATCCCTTTAATAACACCATCCGATCCGCCCCAAGATATGCGTACGGTGGTGAGAGATAAAGAGAAAAAAAGGTAAAAAATTCTCCGGACAAGTCTCGATCCTCAATATTTCATCCCAACACCGCAATTTAATCGCAATTCATTAGTGGCATGGATATAAAAATACACTTTGCCTAGGCGGATGATTAATTAATCTGCCATAAAAATAGTATCAGCTGAATGAAGTAAAACTCGTTTTACTTATTATATTAAGTAAGTTCTCCTTTTTTCCTCCAATCTAAAATAAAAAATCATGATCCCGATATTGAAATGATCGAAAGTACTCGCGCGAAACTTTGGTTGCCGCAAACATTTTTTTTTTGTTGCTATTACCCATTTCCGTCTAATTACGTGTTCCAGAATATTTTTAGGGACCCTTCGGAATGCTGCTAAAAAAAATTAAACTCATAAAAAAAATATTGACTTATACGTTCGAAGTTGAGTTTGAACTTCAGGACATAATTTACCGCTCGAGGGTATTCGCGAGTTCACGTATATCTTGGTCCGGGATTACGAAGACAACGGGTTCTCGAAAGTGTCGAAGATTAACGGCGCGCTGATACCCGGTGAACTTCTATCTCTCGTCGCACCCGGGGTAATCGTTATGGGCGTGGCGAGCAAAGAGCTAAGCTCGTGTTGCCGGCAACACTTTACTGCAATCTCCCACGCGACTCGATTCCTTCCCCCTACCGTGAGATGCATTACCGCTCGCGAGGGGATTTACCGATATCGCAGTATCGAGCCGCGGGTGGTGAAGAAAGAAAGCAAATCGAAGACGCGGACAAAAAGAAGCTTGAAACGTTGACAGCTCTCAGCGAGATCTCTTCCGATATCTTTCGCCTCTTTCGTCATGGATTCTGCACGGCTTATTCGACTAAGACGATACAAAAAAAAAAAAAATATTTTTTCAAACATTTTTTAAAAATCATTGTCTTTTTGATATTCAGAGCGTTAATACTTGATTTGAAAGTACGACTTTCGTTTTCGTTCTCCATCACTTGATCCACGAGTTCAACTGAACTGTTACAACTACTCTAGTCGTCAATACTCACGGAATCATCGGAAGCTCGTATGTAATTTAAGGCACCAATCTACAATATTACAAATAACTTGTATGAATTAAATCCGAAGAAAAAAATCTTCCCAATGAGAACCTTTTAAGGTACATAAAAAATTGAACCCTAAAAATAGTCGTCTCGGAATAAAAATGTTGGCCACTCCCCTCGGAGGTTCACGATAAATATCCGTTGTCGCTCGATTGTCCCGAGCCAATGCGATCTCGCAAGTGGAGCAGCGAATGCAAATTTCTTGGATACATAGCTTCGGTAGTGGAGCGCGATCGGGACGACATAGGCGCACTGTACTTTGTGCAGCGGTCGAGAGACCTGAGAACGCGGTACGAGCTACGTTCTCTTTGCTGCTGCTGCGGAGTATCTCGGACGCGGTCTTGCACGCTGGTACGTACAAAGGATGAAGAGGAGGAAGGAGTCTGCGATCGGATAGCGGAGCGAAGGAGAGAAGACGACGTGGGTGTGGTCCAGAGGAGGCAGCGCGCAACAGCGTTGGAAGAACGAACGGTCCCCGCATCTCTCGATGCATCGGGCGTCGATGCAACTGCAACCGCGGAGCGGCCGCGGACTCGCAACGAGATGCAGTTTGCTGAACTCGGCTCTCTCCCCGTCTCATCCTCATCCTCATGGACTTCGTAACCTGTATCCGAGCGAGCCCGGGGCGTGCTGCGCCTCACTTTGCGCATGATTCCTTAAACAGAGGACGACGACGGAGAAGACGACGGCGACGACTCGGACGGCCCTTCCTGGAGTAACGGTCCGCGCCGGCTTCTGCTCCTGGCACCGTAGCGAGTTTCTGCGGGGACCCAAGCGAAAAGTGCAGAGATCTATCCAACAGACGAGATTCCACCCACGTGCGGGCTTCTCGGGTGCATGGAGTGGAGCAATCGGAACCTTGAGGACTTTTCTTAATAGAAAATATGGGCGCTGGAGATTTTCTTTTTTTAAGATTTCGGAGTCAGATTATCGTTTCTTTTTTTTGGAGGTTGAATTAATGCTGAGAGAGTCATCGAAGGGTAAAAACCAAATTTGTAGATAATGAAGATCCGTTGATATCGAGGATATCTTAATATTTTCAGGTGCCTGGCGCAAAATATTTTATATTCGGATATGACATTCTTCTTCCAACGATCACTGATTCAAAGAAGCGCACAAATGCTTGCGTTTTGTATAATTCAAGATTGGTTGACGGAAAAACTTGTTTCAAAATATTTCAAACAGGACATACAACAGAAAGGCTCATTTATTTTTAAAATGTTAAAAGATAGTTTTATTTTGATTAACTGTCTTCGATTCTGGCTTCCGAGTAAAAATTCATTAATATCTCATTCCCAATTTAAGTTTTCCCGATAAAAAAGTAATAATAAGTATTCCGATCGCCCCATTATTTCTTCCACCGTGCACTACTTGTAACACATCCGACCGCGGTGTTCTTTTGCTTCGCCGTGGCAACCTATGCAGTTTCGAGGCTTTGCAGCTATTGGTTCCCGAAGAAAAGGCCAAACTGCAGTTATCGGCATACTCCTATCCCCTTCCGATCACCTCGTTTTTATAGCTTCATTGCCACAGGGTGGCCAATCATTGTTACCACCGACGGGGTTGTCTCGGCGACTTAACTCTGGGTTAGTTGGGTCAGTTGTTTAAATGCCAACGGCGGCACTAGGAGTGCTACCTTCTTATCCGTGCACACACACCGAAGCTCGAAGGCTGTGGCTCGAGCGCGCGAGGCTTATCGATCGATAGATCGATAATGCGCACTCTCAGCTGGAATCGCCTTCCCAAACAGACTCTCCCAAGATCCTTTCGATAACCATCGTAGATAAAAAGGCAATCCACTTTTTTAATGATTATCACAACGAAAGGCGACGCTTTTCTTTTAATAATAATAACAATAATGAAAATAATAATAATAATAAATAAATGTATTATTATTATTATTATTATTATTATTATTATTATTATTATTATTATTATTATTATTATTATTATTATTATTATTATTATTATTATTATTATTATTATTATTATTATTATTATTATTATTATTATTATTATTATTATTATTATTATTATTATTATTATTATTATTATGAAGGGTTTATATTTTTTATATCTCTCGACATATCTCAGAAAATGTATCGTCGCTGTCCAGTCCAGTCGTTGGTCGACGACGACGACAATGACAAATGGAAAAAAATAAAAAAAATAACGAAACGTGCGATGCCTCGACGTTAATCCAATTAAATCGAAAGTTTAATCAACACGCAGGCTGCCACTGCGCTCTGTGACAGGCGTCTTGGTCGAGCCCTCTCGGCGCCCGACTGACATCGGATTCTCCGCGGTAATAATTGGCCGCCTCTCTCCGATTCTCTCTCTCCGCCGATCCTATCGGCAAATCAAATATACAGCCTTCGGTTTCGGCGTTTTTATTTATTTTTTTTGTCCTTTATCCATCGGTGATTTTTTATCTCGTCGGCAGCAGAAGGGCAACGCGCTGCTCGAGCGATCTCCGCTGTGGGACTTCTGTGTCCGAGACGGATGTTTCTCGGTCGACGTGTCGATCGTTACCCGCATGGAGTTTTCCCGTACGACGTGTCGTTAGTCCTGTCGTCGGCGGAACGCACCGGCTCAATTAAAAATAATAAAAGAGGCAGCGAGACTCGGCGAGACGGGAGCGATTTACAAGGCACGGAACTCTGTTATTCGTTCTCGTTGTGGGAATTAATAGTAGTCTATCGTCTATCTGACCTTGTCGCAGAGTCGATTACACCGCCGATAGGGACTAGGTTGAACCGATTCTTTTTTTTAACTCACCTGTAACAGAAAATAAATAATGTTTGTGGTTAGATACGAAAATCAAGTAGTGTCGCTCAAAAAGATTTATATATCGGTATGTGATACATCGCATGTATTGTATATATTAAAGAATCATTTTTTTTTCTGGCCTAAAATCACATTTCGAATAAACTGCTACAGTGAATTCCACTCGAAAAAAAAGCGAGCCGGTGTTAAGGGGAAAAAAAATTGTCAAGGGAAAATTAACCCTTCAAATACCGGAGATTTCTTGCCGAGAGCAGACCACGCTTTCTTTTAAGCATAATAACGATACGGGTCTTCGTAGTAAATTTTCTTATGTATTATAAAAAAAAAACGACACTTCAAGGTAAGTTTGTGAATAATTACAGATTTTTTAAAAGCACATTAACTTGTTAATCGAATCGTTCAATGTTGCGTCTTGGCAAATTCTATGTCCTCGTTGAACAAGCATCCGGTACGTGAAAGGTTAAATAAGGAACGAGCGCGAAATACGAGCGGGAAGACGAGCTGGAAGCGGCACGATTTCTGCTTCAAAGCTCCGCCGAGCCGAAGAAAATAGTTTAATCTTCAGCAAGACGAGAAAATCTCGATGATTCATCAGATCGACGTCTGGATTAGCCAGACGAGGTATAGAGAAACACACACCAAAAGGATAAAATAAGAAACTTAATATGGATCTAAGCCACGCGAAGTACGAAGATAAAGGAAGACTAAAAAAAGTCAGGTTTAAGCTTCAGCAAATGTAGCAAATTACGAAGGAAGGCGTTACGGGTCAGTGTGCAGATTTGCCGGCCGTCGAGGAGGGCAAAACACGCAAAGAATAAAATAAGAAAGTTGATATAAATCATTTTAAAAAATTGAAAAAGAGAAAATTAAATAAACGATCAACGCGAAATTCGAGCAGGAAGCCGAGCCAGAAATAGAACATTTTCCGCTTCAAAGCTCCGCGGAGCCGAAGAAAATAGTTTAATCCTAAGTAACACGATAAAATCTTCACGATTGATCAGATCGACTTCTAGATTATCCGGAAGAGGTACATAGAAACGCATATACATAAAAATAAAAAATAAAATGCGAAACTCAATATAAATCTAATCCACGCGAAGTACGAAGACGAAGACTAAAAAAAATTCCTTTAAGCCTCAGCAACTACAGAAAATCTTGAAGCGAGGAATCACTGGTCAGTGTCTAGATTAGCCGCGCGACGAGCTGCGGGATTGGAAGTCGGGGGATAAAATCCTAAAAAGATAAAATAAGAAAATCGATATAAATCTAATCCACCCGAGGTTAATAATAAAAAAAAATAATGAAAAAAAAATTTGCTTGAAGGCTCAGCAGCTCTAGAAAATCTCGGGGAGAGGCATATCGGGTCAGAGTGTGGATTTGCCGGGCGTGTTCGCCCGTCCATTCCCGACCTTCGGCCTCATCTCTTCTCCGCGGCTTTTTGCTTCTTGTTCTTCATCGTCGTTTTCCTCGCCTCGTGTACAGCGTCGGGCCGGTGTGTACCGCTATTCGTTCGTTTCGTACACGTTCCCGAGGCTCGTTGCGGCAGTTCCTTGGTCTCGGATGAAAAGTACAGTGGGGGCCGCGAGTGGGAAAGAGATGAGCGCGAAATGGCATTGGTAGCCTACATACCAAGACAGGCAAAGGCGCTCCCGAGCGGACTCGAATGGATTATCGTGCCATCATTCCCTAGTTGGCGTATATACATGTATAGCATCCACTCTACCGGTCGCGGAGGTTGATACGGCTCCGCGGCTGCATCCTCTCTCGTAACGAGAGTCCACCGCACCGGGAGTCTCCGGCAGTCGTGCACCCACTAACAAAGATAAGACTATCGGCCGTTCTTTCTGCTTGGCTCGGAAATTAAAAATTACGAGCGATTTTCTTTTTTTCTCGTAACTTTCTTACTTTGGTTTGTAATAAAGTTTTTTTTTCAAGCTTCTACGATCGTAATTGCTATTCGGTGTAATGACGTAAAATGTAATGGTAAAATAGTAAAGAGTAATAGTTATAGTTTCATTAATAAAATCGTAAAATCGTAAGTCGACCCACAAAAATGTATATTGATTTATAAAAAAATATATTATTTAAATAATATGCAATATATAGTTTCATAGTTGGGGCGATCAATGCTTTTACTGCGGAGCAAGTTTCTCCCAATTTACTTTTCTGCCCTTTTCAATTAACATTTTTTCAAAACTCACAAAGCTCATTTATAGGACAATTTCTTTTCGACCAACGGCAACGTTAATTGTTCTGATGATGGATCCAATTTCATAATAATCGCAGGATCTCGTCTGGCAAATCTTCGAGTTGCTTTCGAGTAGGGAACGTAGCGCGCGGTGGGTGTGAGTTTGCGCTCCGACAACGTAGCGGGAGGAACCGTCCGAGCACCGAAGACGCGTACAAGCACGAGTCGAGCTCATTCCTCGCAGTCTGCTCGAGGATATTTTTGAATGGTGATTATCGTTCCCGCCGACACACAGCGAGACATATAAATTACAATCGCTCCGAGAGTAAAGAGAACCGGACTGGAAGCCTCTCTCTTCATCTCCCTCGTCCCTCGCCGGGCAACTCCTCGCGTCTGCGGCGCTCTTCGCCGTTCTCCGCGAGAGTATTCGGTTTTCCGTGCTGCCACGCCATAGAAGGGCGAGGATGGACGATCCTGCGGATCCAGGAGCTGAACGGACACACATACACATCGTGTCTCTCCCGCAGCTTCTCGCCTTCCGTGAACTTGTCTCGGTGCCACAGGTGGTGCAGGTGTTTCGCTCCGCTCGCTCCAGAAGCCGGATAACGTTCGACTTAACCCGGCAGCGCAAGAGCTCGTGTATAACGCAACCGCATAACCGCCGCGCACTACGCAAGAATGTTTTTTTTTCTCTCTTCTGCTGCAGCCTGCTCGAGAGTAAGGCAACTTACAAAAAAGAACGCGACTACGTGTATAATCTCACGAGTGATTATTTCTTTTCTTCTCTCCGGGCGACCATCAGGCGCACATCTCGGTCCCGCAAGTCGTTTGGTTCTCGTATCGGGGATCTCGGGCTCTCGGGTACTTTCGGGTAACATAAAATAAAATTGCAGATACAATGGGAAAAATGGAAAATTTATAATTATCGCGAATTTTGCTACCTAAATGTTGATACTTAATACAAAAATATTTAGGATATAAAGAATATCAAATGTATGGAAAATAATATACTCGAACTAAGCCTTTTTATACGATAAATATTGTAAGAAATGTGTTTGCAAAAATATATCCTAAATATTAAAGTTTTTAGTTAAAAAAAAAATTTTTTACATCACAGTTATATTTTTCGATGTACACATTGTATTTTTTTTCCATGTGCGTACCATACATTTACACGGAGAAAAACCGTTATGTTTCTCCAACGAAGTGTAGATCGTAAATAATTTCTTGTTGCGTCAGCGAAAGAACTTTTATCCCGCGAAGATCGCTAAACTCCCGGCTATCTATTTTTCTCCGTGCGCGTTTATTGCGATGCACACATTCAATGGCACGTTCCGCGAGGATTGCCTTCGCTCGGAACGCACGCGCCCGCCGAGGGCGCGAAGCTCGAAGAGGAATCATTAGAAACTCGCAGGAGAAAAACGTGAGGATGCTGAGTAAACACGAATTAGGGATAACGACAGGAGAACGAGAGGGGGGGGGAGAGGATAAAGGGTTATGCCGGATGGTCCGCGGTGGGGTCGAGAGCGCGAGACAGCGATATATCCGAGCATTAACGTCGTTAACCCGAGAGCGACGTTGTAATAATGGCCTCTTCCGCGTCTCTCCTCGATAATTACTCTAGCGCCGTCTCGCGCGCACTCGCCTTCGATTTCTACACTCTTCATCGTCTCCGTCCTCACGAGGTTCCGTTCTTTCCTTCGCCCGAAAGGTTCCCGGCCCGTTCCTCCTGCCTCTTGATCACACGGACGGTTTGACCTCCCCAAATTCGAATGCGTTAAATTACACACCTTGCCGCATATGCAACTGCGCGGACGGTAATTGCAACCTTTCACGGGATGCGCGGCGATGCGTTCGCGAAGCTCTTGCGGAGATCGCCGATTTTTTTTTTTTTTTTTTTTTTGGGGGGGGGGGGTGAAGTTGCTTTTAAAAGGAGACAATACTTTGGGGTGCGCTCCGATGTCAATGGAGTAAATTTTGGCGCTTGAATTGTTGGAGATTATCTTCGCTGAATATTTGAAGATGAACGGATATTTATATGTGGGTGGCTGATTTTAAAGGGCTCGATGAATCCTTCATGAGTGTGGATCGCATGCTCCTATGGTTGGATGCATTTATCTATACTTTCCTGGGAGATTGCAAGCGTGGAAGAGAAAGTATCGTTTAATATGATTTTTGGAAATTTCTTTAATTCTGTTGTTCCAGAATTTGAGATTCTTTATTTATTCTTCAGCGATCTGCAGCTCCATTTAAATACATATTCGGAAGGACTAAATCAAGTGTCGCTAAATTTTTATTGGATTCTCTCGGAAACTATGAGGTACTAGCATTATTTTTCGATGTTTTCAATTTTTTCCAAGCCTTCTCATCCTTTTTGCAATTTTAGGCTTCAAAGGGTTTAAAATGAAATTTCGACAGTGCTATCGTATATAATAAAAAATATATTACGGTAATGGGATCCTTACTCGATCGTCAAAACTTTGAATATTTCCTTCTTATCGACCTCCTATCAAGTTCATTTTTGCAAATTTATGCTTCCAAGGATTTAAAAGAAATGCCGAAAATATTATCGCTTATAATAAATATTATATTCCGGCAATACGAGCCTTACTCGATAACCAAATTTTTTTAAATATTTTCATCTTATCGACCCCTCCCATCTGGGGTGTATTTATATAGATAGAATGGAGGGAATTTCGTCTTTCAACGACAGACGGAAATCCAAAGAGAATTTGCAGTGCTGCTGTTTTTTGGTGTTTTAAAGTGCAATTTTGAGAATGAAAAAGAAGGAATAATCTTCCGGGTCTCGTCGTTAAAATCGTTTACGACCGGTAAGCGTCGAGCGAAGTCCGGCGGATCGAAAGTGAACAGAGAAAAGAGGAGTTTTACTTGGTTCGTCCCGGCAACAGCCCGATGAGATAGTGGAACACGCGGAGAGGAGGCAAAACGGCGTCAGAAATGCAGAAGATGAGGACGCTTTTTTTGCGTGGCAGTTAAACGCCCCGAAGCTTCTTCGTCTTCATCTTCCAAACGCCTCTTGTATCTTTATTTCTCCATCGTACTTTACCCAGCTACTTCGCAAAGACGATTTCTCATTCTCCATTAAAACTTATCGCGGGTGAGAGTGCTCGGGTAGTCTCTTCCACCCTCCGGCTCAGCTAAGTAGAGTCGTCGTCCTTTTATCGTCCCTTCAGCGCCGGTCACTCTTCGGCCGAGCCGATCGCAGGCACTCTCTTCGGCCGAGCCGATCGCACGCACTTTGCTCCGATGCAATTCCACGAAATTCCACGAAACCTTTCATTGAATTAGCGAAGAAATTTAATTGGCTTCTATAAATCTTTGTTTTATAAACCCATTTTCTGGACTCTCATGGTCAATTATCTTTTACCACGTATTCGACGAAGTCAACCGATTAACCCTTTAACGCTCGGAGGGAAATTACTTGCCACTATGTTGTACATTTGCGATATTTATACGGGAAAAAACATCAAATTTATTTTCCCATCGGTCGATCTCGCTCGCATGAACGTGATGGAATTTCTGTGCTTCAAATATCAGTAAACAGCTTTCTTTCCAGGGACCTTTAAAAGGGTTGATTCATCTGACAGACGTATTTTTGATTCCTTGTTTTTGCAGATTAGACCACAAGTCTTAAAAAAAAAGGTTTACATAATTTCATTTTGAACCTTCATTTTGCCAGTCTTGAATATTCCAACTTTTGAATCGCGACAAGGCAGGGAAATAATTGAAAAATTTACAGATAAACCTTACGGTACAAAAAAGATTTTGATTAAAAAAATGCCTACGGTTCTTTCTCACTGAAAGGAAGTCGCGGCCTTTTTAGCTTCTTCCTCCGGTTTCAGAAGAGACCTTCCAGAAACAAAACGACGAAGGATAAAAATTCACGTCCGAACTCCCGTAAGCGAGTAAGCGAAGAGCTCAATGAAGACGCTGAGGTGTCCGGGAGAGCGCACTGTAGACCTAACGAACGTGCAGGACTACGGCAGAAGCTGCGCTGATAGGCCCGAGTCGAAGGGAACAGAGAGGCGAGGAAGCGATCGCCCGTTGTATATTGCTGTATACACGTCCACGTAGAAGTTTCCAGCGACGACCCGACCTGACCCGGTGCGGAGCACGCGCGCCGGCTCGGAGGCGGTGTGGTTATACACCGAATGCCACACCGTATACGAGGCTTTTCTCCGCGCATCGCTCGGCTCTCTTTCGCTGTTTCTCTTCCTCGCCAAAACCAATCAAGCGCGGTTCGGAATGTGGCGTGGCCGAGGCGAGGTCTTCTTCTTCCTCGGCCTCCTCGTCCGTCTCATCCTATTTTCTATCTCTTCAACTTGGTCTACGATTTTTTTTAATTTTTTTTTTTTTTTTTTTAAGGATCCACGCCGGTTGTTCAAGCTGCAGTCGCCACTCGGCGCATAGAGTTGAACTGTAGGCTACTTGCGGAAGAATCATCTCTCCTCTCCATCATATCCTCTGCTACTTCTCACCTAACTAGTAGCGCATTACGCACGGGTGACTGCGAGTGTGTCGAGTGCGTGTGTGCATGTGTTTGTTGCTGCTGCCGCAGTCGCCCGGGTGGAAACCTTTCAGCTGGAACTGGCGAAGCTCCGAGCTGAGAGATGATTAACACGAGGCGATGATTATTGTTGGTCCGAAGGTTTTCAAACCAAACTGCAAATTAGGGTTGGACATTGTGGACAAACATTTTGCGATTAATGAGCGTTCTCAATTTCCTTTTTTGTTATTCTTGCAATATTTTTCTTGACGATTTAACCATTTTTTTTCTTATAAATTGTACAATTTGTTTAGTTAAAAATATTGTTGATTTAAAATGAAAAAATAGTAAAATTAGTGAGCAAGAAATGGCGGGTTTTTGTGAACGAAAAATGTTTGTCGAATATTCAAGCCTTTCTTTTACTTCGAATTGCAGGCGACGTTCGACTAAACCGCTTCTCGGTTCAAAGTGTACTCTCGTGCTACCGGCCGATCATCAATTTTATACCTTTGCGAGAAAATTGTGAAATGAAACTCAGCATCTTTCGCAACAGGTCGCGATTCGGAACGATCGACCTCATTTGAGGATCAACTTTTTATCGATCGATTGTAATGATGAATGTCCGAAAAATGTTTATGACTCTTCATACTTCAGAAATCGTAGCGTATAAAATAAAATGGTCCATCGAGCACGAGCTCCTTCCCGATTAAATTTTTTTTATCGTCCGATTATTACGCTAATAATAATATTTACGAAAATTACATTTTTTCTTTTTCGATACCGATCGTGCTTTTCACATCGCGAAGTAAATATCCATCGACTGATTATTATTATAAAATTCGAACAGCCAAAAAAAAAAAAAAAAAAAAAAATTGTGATGAAGATTTCTGATTTTTTTCTCCTTTCTGCAACAAATCGTGACTCCGAAAGCGTTCGTGCACGAGCTCGATATGGCCACGAAGCTCGCGTTAAAATTTGGTTACCGAGCAGATTAAGTGTGCAAGAAAAAAAAAAAAAGAAAAATAATTCTGGGCGTTACGAACACACGTCGGTGTGGCGGTACGATAAATTCTCCGTTAGAGCTCAGCCCCGTGGCATCGACCTCTCTCGCTTCGGGCATCGAGGACTCGCCTCCCTGTACTCGCTCGCTCGGCCCTTCCTTATTAAGTATACACGGAGACGAGTGCGAACGCAATTTACGAAAGGGCGAACGTTGCTCGCGGAAGGCCGCGGGAATCGTTCGACGTTAAAATAAAGGATAACCGCGGAGAAGGGAAAAAACGAACGAACGAAAGAATGAAAGAAAGGAACGAGAGATACGATGCCTGCCTGCGGAGTTTGTAAATTTCCTGTACGAGCGGCAGCCCGTACGGGAGGGAGAGAAGTTCCCTTTTCGCGGAACACCGGCCAAGACGTGGACTGTATAAAATTGGAGGACGGAGACGGGGAAAGTACTATAAAAAAAAAAAAATAAAATAAATAAAAAAGTCAACTTCGAAAGAAAGATGGAAACTGCTCAGAGGATTTGGCCGAGATGCAAAGACGGGAAAATAGTGGAAGCAATACACTCTACAAAATTGGTGGACGGAGACGAAGAAAGTACTATAAAAAAAAAAATTTTAATGAAAAAAAAAATAAAAAAAATAAAGAAGTCAACTTCGAGAGAAAGATGGAAACGGCTGGAAGATTTTGACCGAGAGGCAAAGGGGGAGAAGGGTGGAAGCAATGGACTATAAAATTGGTGGATGGAGGCGGAGAAAGTACTATATAAAAAAAATGTCAACTTCGAGAGAACGATGGAAACTACTTGAAGATTTTGGCCGAAGAAGGGTGGAGGCAATGGACTACAAAATTGGTGGACGGAGACGGAGAAAGTACTGTAAAAAAAAATGTCAACTTCGAGAGAAGGATGGAAACTGGTCGAAGGATTCGGCCGAGAGGCAAAGGGGGAGAAGGGTGGAGGCAATTAAATAATTGGCTCATTAACCGGCGGTGCGTTTTACGATTCCCGGCCCGAAGTCGTCGGAGCCGAATCGTCAGATAACGCGTAACGGGTCGCCGTGACCGTTGAGTTCCGCTCTCCCTCGCGCGTGCAGCAAAAAGTTGCCACGAAATGGAGAACAGGGAGAGAGAGAGAGAGAGAGAGAAAGGGGGGAGAGCGGAACAGCAAAAGTATCTGCCGAAAGGCCGGAGAAGAAACGAGGAGTTCCTCGCGTTTCCTCGCGAAATCGCGAGTATCTCGGGGCGTCAATTAGTCAGGCGGCATCTAGAACGATAAATCTTTTTCTCCGGAAGGCAAAGAAAGAGAAACGGCGGGAGAGGGCACGAGCGAATTTACGATCGGTTCTCCGCTCTTCGACCGGTCAACGGGAAGACGACTCTTTCTTTCTTGCTGCGCGGGCCGCTGTCGATCCGGAGCTTCCGATCCGATCACCGGCCAATGAAAGAGAAGTGAGATCGATTCGGCGAGAGGATACGTGTGCCTCGACGCCACGGATATGGGGATTCGATGAATAAAGTTAAGCGGAGAGGAGATTTATCGGGCAGCGGAAAGTCAAATGAATCCGCGGTACTGAATCGGAATTGAGTGAATGAACTTTTTGTCGACACTCTTTTTTTTTTCGACAAACGTGCCGAATTGTTTTATATGCGGAACGAATTTATTCCGTCGGAGAAACTTTCTTCAGAATAAAATACGGAGACCAAAATTTCAATAGGCAACAAGGTTTTTTTTTACAATAAAAATTGGAAAGCTGTGTTAGATTTTGTTTTTTGAGAAACTGTCATTCAATTTTTGTAATCGTTTAGTGGACATTTGGAATACTCAGTGATGTTTTGGAATTGAGGTTTGGATGAATTTTTTATTTGTCATTTGAGATTAGGAATTGATAATAAAATATGCAAATCGCACCTTTACAAGACCTGCGACAGATTGTATCGGGAGTTACGCTCTGAATCTTTAAGATCGGAACAGTTAATATCTCAAATTTATATTTCGACACTTTGGTCCGGAGGTAATTTTAAGTATAATCTCTCGGTAAATGGGAGGCATCTACTAATTGCATCAGGAACTCCGCTCCAAATCTTTGAGATCAGAACAGTAAATACCTCAAATTTATGTTTCGAAACTTTGGTCCCGAGGTCGTATTAAGTACAATCTCTCAGTAAACGGGGGCCTTTAATAACACGCTTTACCTGCCGCAGCAATTTTTTTATCACCCTAAAAAAACCTCAATTTTCTCCCCTCTCGTTTCTGGTTCTGATATTTCCCGGCTCCTTGCGTAATATTTTTTTGTTTCTTAAAAGAAAAAAAAACTGTTCTCTTGTAGAACTCGAAGTATACGACTCGCCTGACCCTTTCGAACACTTCTCCGGGCATGATGATTGATGACGAAAGCGCGGGTAATTACCGTGGACGTTTCCGAATACTCAGCCACGACGAGTACCGGCTCTCGGATATTGATTCAATTATCGAGATTAATGGTGCAGAGCGTACCTCGGCCTCTCGAGAGTTCCTCTCCAGCTCTCGCCCCAATGATTTATCGTGAGACACTCGAGACAGAAACGGAGCATTATGTTCCCCATCGGGCACGATCGCTCACGCGACATTGTGCGATGTCAGGATATATTAAATTTAGCCAGTTGGCTCCGCCATTCGAAACTCTCTACTTATTTACCATTTTTTTTTTTTTTTTTTTTTTTTTTTTTGAGTGGTAAAAAATCGCCGCAGGAACAGCCTGGCTCGTGAGGCTCGCATCGCAATCACCCCAATTTCTTTTTTCTCATTAGCATGACAATGCACTCGCATCACGAGCCACAAGTACGCCTAGGGAAACTCGAGTGCGGCTCTTGCTCTTGATTTTTGGACGACAATTACGTCGCCGGATGAGATCGAGCCATCCGGCTGCGTCGCTCATGCGACGTTGCGGGCTTCGGATAGATTAATACGATTGGCTCGAGGCGTAAGGAATTTTTTTGTAGCCGCACACAGACTATTTCTCGGTGTGTGGGAAAGAACAAATTCACTCGTTGAGTGGTAAGAGAAATAAAAATTGCAAAATGGGAGTATGTTAAACTACACTGAAATTGGAATATAAATGGCAAGTCCGCAATGCTCGAACGGGTCGCGCGGTAACAACAAAGTGACAACAATGAAGTCTGGAAAAATTGACGGAGATACCATGAGAGACGGTATAATTGTTCTGCGCGTTCAACAAATGTTCCTGGTCGACGGACGTCTGTTGATTTTTTTTCTTGTCAATTTTATTATTTCTTTACAATAAAAAAATACGCTTCGGTAAAAGAATTTGTAAAATTTGAAAAAAAAAAAACAATTGGGGCTCTTTACGGACAAAAAAATGTTTGTTATATGTATAAACCTTTTTCATTACTCAGTAGTGAAAATTACTCTCACATAAAAAAATTGATTAAAAACCAGGAAAATTTTGGAAAAAAAAGCATTAAAAGCAACAGATATGTTACATTAATTCTAAGCAGCTAATTTACTAAATTTTAACGATCTAACCGATTGTAAATAAATCACGGATCTTAAGAAACCAACAATTAAAGGCAGTTCCAATCGCCCTTATATTGCAGCTCGCCCCGATACGCAAGGAGCTCCTTTTTTCGAGCCTCCCTCTATCTTATCGCATTACCATAAAGTTCAATGTATCTCGAAGGAGTCGA
This sequence comes from Stenichneumon culpator, assembly GCA_964017025.1. Classification (NCBI taxonomy): domain Eukaryota; kingdom Metazoa; phylum Arthropoda; class Insecta; order Hymenoptera; family Ichneumonidae; genus Stenichneumon; species Stenichneumon culpator. The sequence goes on along the minus strand of OZ024773.1, from coordinate 15,197,739 downwards.
GCCGAGGAATCTTCGGTGCATCACAACGAGTCTCGCCCCGAAGGAGCTCCCAGTCACGCGACACAATACTCCTCTTATTGTACGTTTTATTTTCGATCCGGAAGGTGGCGATCGCGATTATTTTTCGACAGGACAGCGCGCACTCCCTCGAAAAAAAAAAAATGTAATTCCCATCTCCGTCGGGCTTTCTCGATGGCTATCCCTTTGCCTCTTCACTGTCGTTCGCCTGGGCCGCCTCCCTCTCCTTTTCTCTATATTAAGAGCATCGCCGAGCGATCGCGATAAGCTGGACCGAGTCCCGAATTCCCGACTCTCGACAGGGCTCTTCGCTCTCGCCCTCGAGAAAAGTACAAAAAAAAAAGAATCTCTGGCGTGCGAAGGGATAATTTTAACGAGGTCCAATCGGTCCACCCCGCGCGACGTCTCGATCTCCGACGGGAACTCGCGAATCTCAATTTTAATTGCGTTCCTGTTCTCTCCAGTACATAAAAAAAAAAAAAAATCCCAACTTTTCCCGTTCCATCGAGATTTCGCCTCCGACCATAAATCCGAGTCCCTTTGAGTGAAAGATCTTTCGTTAAAATTTCAACCCCACATTACCGAAAGCTACGTAAATTTCTTCATCTCGCACCCACCTTTCCCGCCTCAACGCACGAGCGAGCCCGAACACAATGTACTCACGATCCCGAACACGAAACGGACGAAGAATAGGCAACTTTGCGTTACGGACTGTTAAAATTCGTTTAAAATAAAAGCGACGCGCGATGAATTTATCCGATCGAAACGAGTCGTGGCAAATAAATTTCAGGCGTCCACCCCCACATCGGCTCTCCCTTACGCTGCCTCGCCGGTTCGCTCGAGAGCAGGCGAGAGCGGTATCGGTTTGAATATAAATTCAATGAATAATCGTACGGTTCGCGAGGGAGAAGACAAGTTCCACGGTTGGATTTGCGCTGGTGGTGAGATGCTGTGTGGACCGGTATGGGCGTGTTGTATCCGAGCCGGAGCGGCGAGCCCGACGCAGGGGAGAGAAAGAGAGAGGGCTCGCGAACGGCTCCGACGGCGAATGCACGGAGGATCGGGAGGGAGAGCGAGGAGATACTGCTGCGGTCTCGCGGCCGCGGTAGCCTCGGGACATCACGAGCTCGCGGTTCTCCTCAGCATCTCTTTGCTTGTGCCTTTCCTGCGAGGGAACGAGAGAATGAGGAGAATGATGAGAAGGGAACCCGGGGGTTGGTAAGGGGGAGGGTGGAAGGGGTGGGAAGAGGGGGGGGGAAGAGGAAAGCAAGGCTAGAGTCTTTGAGTTTCTTTGCCCCGCGCGAGAATCCTTCAGCGAGTACTTCCTTCGAACGTCTATCATCTGTAGTGGCCTCTATGGTACCGACTTATTCCCTCATCTCGTTACGAGCCAATACGCAGGCGGGAGCGTAGGGGAGAGCGGGGCAAAATGGCACATGGGGGCAAAATGGCACATGAGGGCAAAATGGCACACGGGGGCAAAATGGCACACCGGGGTAAAAGGGGATAATGTGAGAAAACGCAATTATCCAATGAGTTTTGGGAGGTGGCGATGGCGGTTCGTGGGGCAAAATGGGGTTGAAAATCCGGATGTGTCGTTGGGAGAAAATGGGGCATCTACAAATTATTGGAAAATTGAGTTTGGCGCTCACTGTCCCGTTTTGCCCCGCTGCGCCATTTTGCCCCGGTCACCAGTACCGCGAGCGAGGGAGGGAAGGGGCAGTGTGTCTCAGAGGAGAGCGGCACGGAAAAGCCGGAATGCTTCGCGTGGAATTTCTTGGTGGGGAAAAAATGTTGTCGAGACTCGCGACGAAAAGCGTGTTTGCAGAGAATACTTTGCTTTTTTTTTTTTATCAATGAACTGCGCAGAAAAAAATTGTTGATTACTTGGCACACATTTCTGTTCGCGGATGAAAATAGGAGGCAACGTTTGTTGTCCACTAACTTCTACGATCCTTTTGGTGTTAATTTTACAAAAAAAATCTTGTCCATTTTACAAAAATCTCTGTCAATTTCACGAACATTTTTTCTAAAATTACCAAAATAATTGTGGAAGCTTGTCGACAAAAAAAGTTTGTTAAATATACAGGTCTTTTTTACTGTGTACGGGTTGCTGGGTGGGGGCCGAATTATGAGTTGTGTCCGTTTTTCTAATGCCAATAAAGCAGTTTACGCGAAGGCTGATAAATTCATAGGTACAAACTCAGTCCCTGCGAGTAATTTTTAGACCTCAAAATAACCCGTGCCGAAATCACTGAGAATTTTTGCATATTCAACATTCTCGCACGAGCGCGAGCGTCGTCACCGAGCAATTTCTGCCGCGAGTTGGAAGGATTCGCGTTATCCTGCAGTAAAAAAAAAAATAAAAAAATAAAAAGTAATACCGAAGAGCTTGTGTGTGTCCGTACGTGCCGGTGCGCGGGAGACCGATAGCATCTTGCGAATCCGTGCGAATCGCACGCGATATCGGCCGTGTTACGCCGGCTATAGAGCCGCGAGCGGGTTTTCCTCGTGTGCGAGAGATATTCTCAGCAAGGACTCTTCTTCTCGAGCCCCGAGGGCGCCTTTAACGCAGCGCTCCGTTCTCTCCGACGCTATTCCGCGAGAGCCCGAAGATCCTGACTTCAAAAGCGGCGCGAACGTCTCGCTGTAACGCACAGGCATGTGATGTGCGTTCATGTTGCAGCTTCTACTGTAGTTATCCTTACCTACTGTTGCAGCTGCGCACGAAGCTCCACTCTTTCGTACCACGCTGAGCGTCCGTCCGAGTGGAAGCGGCGATGCCTGATTAGGCCGATATTACTGTGTCGAGTTATGGCGCTGCAAGGAAAGCCGGTGAGCAATGCACACCGAGGCCTCTTCACTTCGCGCAAGCGGGATGAAACTATCGTACGCTTATTTCTACGTTTGATCTGGACAAACTTGCTCCAAGCTCGGCAAAAAAATATCCCCAATTCTGATGAGCCTGAAGATATGTGACATCGAATTTCATCTTTGGGAAGTCTTTGGCAATGCGCTGCTTCAGGAAGAATAAATATTGCTCACTTGACGGATTTTATTCCAAAGTGAAGTTCCACGAGCTAAGTTTGTCCGATTCAAAACACAGACTTTGTAACTTCGTCCAGTTTCGGCGGGGAATCATAAGTTTTACCTAACGTTTCACCTACGTTTTGTAAGTTATAATATTTTTTTTTCTGGCGCCGATTTTTCGACCCATGATGAAGGGTTAAATAATCGCAATTTACAATTTTTCGCATCGAATCGAGTTTCCAAATAATATTGTTGACCACGTAACTGGATATGAATTTTGGCCGACAGTCGTGCCAGACATTCATAATCGAGCGTACAGAAACATTCTTTTTCGTCGTATTTCATAATAAGAATGATAATAATAATAATAATAATTCTGAGACTCGGGATTAGCGTGTAATGAGCTTCCAAAAAATATTCTCGACCACGTAACTCGATATGAATTTAGGCATGGAGTCAAGCCGGACGTTAGCAATCGAGCACAAAAAAAATGTGCTGTACAATAATAAGAATGATGATAATAATAATAACAATTCTATAAGAGACTCGGGACTACCGTATAATAAGCTTCCGTCATATCGGAGGGGATTCGGATTATCCCGAGTGATCGCGCGAGTTCCACGCGATATTGCGAGAGTGACGATCGTAAACTTATTTCGCGGAACAGCAGGCGGGCGATTGTCGGCTCCGATCGCGATTTTAATCCGATCGGAATGTCCCGACGTTCGAAAACTTGAGCAGCAAAAATTCCACAGGAGCTCAGATATGTACACAGTAAAAAAATATTTGTACTTTAAAGAAACTTTTTTGTCCACAATGATTTTCTTGTCAATTTTACAAAACATGCAGAAAATTCGAACGACCAAACATGAACAAAATTTGTTTGTAAAATTAACAAGAAAATAATTGATGACAAGAAACGTTGGTCTCTATTTTACAGCGTACGTATCGGAGCACTTACAGAGAAGCGCTGCAAAACGGACCCAGGCACGTAGTTTAAGTTAAACTCCATTTCACGTTTAGCAAAAAAAAAAAAAAATCGTGAAAAACGGTCCATCTAGCCCCGCGCTTCCCTGTTACGTACGACAGATCCAAGAATCCAAGAAAAGGGTCAACGACCTTTCCGCGCCTCGTCAGCTTTCGCCCAAGTCTTCGCGATCGCTTCCGCTCCGCCGCTCTTTACCTAAGTACAAAAACGAGACGGTTTCTCGTGCAGACTAATTCGCACGCGAACAACACGCGCGAGCAGCCTCACACGCGGGATCCCCAGCGAGAAATTCGCGCGAGCGATTCGTCCGAGTCTCTCCAAACTCCGTACCAAAAAAAAAAAAAAAAACTCGATTGAACCGTAACTCCACGACGGAAAGCCCCGTCAAACTCATCGCCTCGTGACCGCCACGTAAAAAAAAAAAAAAAAAAACAACAACAACAACAACAATAATAAAAATAAAAAAATGAATCCCTCAGTGCAAACTCCGTGCGGATACTCAAATTTCATAATTTATTTTTCGGCCTCCCAAGAAATTTGATCCCGAACCTGGGCGGGTGGACGGCTTTTGAACCAGAGATAGATGCACCCATAATGGGATTACGACGTTTACGAATGGACGGACTTCTCTCCGGGACGCGGTGGCGCAGCCCGTCGGTATGCACACACGGGCAGAGGTTGCACCGGGTGCCGGGACGCGAGGACGCGTACACATGCGCGAAGGGGGAGGAAGAAGGAGTTAAAGATTAAGGCCACCGGAGTGGTAACGCGATCTCGGTGCGAGGGCATCGCTCTTCGTCTCTTGTCTTTCTCCGTTACCTCGCATTACCCATGGCTGTGTCTCCCCGTTGGAACTTCTCTCTGTGCTTCTCCTCGTGCATCGCGAGGAGGGGACCCATGGCGGGCGGGCGGGCGGGCGGGCGGGGGGGGGGGGGGGGAGGGAGGGCTCTTCACTCTTCGCGAGAACTCTCACACCCGCGCATTCCCGCAGATACATAACCGTAACTGTGCGGTCGAGGGAATGGATGGTCGGTGTACGTCGGGAGACTGTACTTCGTTTCTTGTGTATATATGTGTATATATGCATATATATGTATATGTATGTATGTATATATATGCATACATATGTATATGTATGTATGTATATATATGCATATATATGTATATGTATGTATATATGTATATAAATAAAGACATAGATGGCGGAAAAGGGCTGGCGTATGCAGACATGTACAGGTATGTAGGAAAGAGTATATAGCAGGCAGATAGTCCTGCGCGGACGGGAGAGCTACTCGGAGGCCAACGGTAGTTTGCTCGGGTATAAAACATCTCAATATAACTATAGCGGAAGTAATTTTCAAAGTCACGATAGACGAGTCTTGCCCTCCGAGGCGAAAGAGGCTCCTGGCCTTCGTTTCGTTTAAATTACATATTAAGGATGATATAATGTTATTTTTATTTATTTATTTGTTAAGTTTTTTTTTTTATTAATTTTCTTTTTGATCCATGTGGTTGCGACAGCGATGGGATTTCGATGGGCGGTTGGGAAGAGGCTTTGAGTTCGTCCGCGGGGGGTGGAAGAGGGAGTCGCACGAGAGACCGCGCGCGGTTTTACCCGACGACACGTCGTAAATCTGCTCGGGTATAAAACGTCTCTATGTAAATGTGGAGGTAATTTTCAAAGTCACGATCGACGAGTCTTGGCCTAAGAGGCGAAAGAGACTTCTGCCCTTCGTTTTATTTACATTACATATTAAGGATGATATAACATTTAAAAAAAATTTATTTAGTTAGTTTTTTTTAAATTAATTTTCGTTTTAATCCATGTGGTTACGATAGCGATGGAATTTCGATGGGCGATTAGGAAGAGGCTTCAAGTCTGTCCGTGGGGGTGGAAGAGCGCAGTCGTGCGCGGTTTTACACGACGACACGTCGTAAGTTCCCTCGGATATAAAACGTCTCAATATAACTATAGCGGAAGTAATTTTCAAAATCAAGATAGACGAGTCTTGCCCTCCGAGGCAACTTCTGGCCTTCGTTTCATTTAAATTACATTTTACTGGGGGGCACAGTAAAATACGTACCAACGTTTCTTGGCCAGAGACGTCCACAATTCTTTTCATCTTAATTTTACAAAAAAATCTTGTCCATTTTACAAAAATGTCTGTCAATTCAAATACAAATACTACAAATACTTTTTGTGAAATTAACAACAAAATAATTGTGGACATTCGTGGACAAGAAAGGTTTGTTAAATCTACAAATCCTTTTTATTGTGTATATAACGTTATTTTTTTTTCTAATTTATTTGTAAGGTTTTTTTGATTAATTTTCTTGTTCATCCATGTTATTAGGATAGCGATGGGCGATTAGGAAGAGGCTTTGAGTTCGTCGGCGGGGGTGGAAGAGGGGAGTCGCGCGACAGACCGCGCGCGGGTTTACCCGACGACACGTCGTAAGTTCGCGAGCTACACGGGCGAAACACGATAGATAACGAAGAGAGGCGCGCGCGCGCGCGCGCGGGCGAGAGAGCGGAGAGAGCTTCCTCTCGTTCCATCTCGCGCGCTGCCGCGGACCCGGAGAGGACTTTTAATGAGCCGCGGTCGCCGCGCACGGCTATTCTCAAGGGAGATACGATCTCGAGAAGCGACCCCGCTGAGGAGAGAAGTTCTTTTACAACGGCTGGAAGCGAAACGCCTTCGTTATACGACTCGCGGGGCTGGCGGGAGCCCTCGACGTACGGGGACCGGGCGGAAAGAGGGACGATGATTTTTGTCGGCGTGACACGCGGTGCGCAAGGTCGCCCAACCTGCTCGACCCTTTCGGCAAAAAGTTTCGGGAAAAAAAAAACAAGAAAAAAAACGATATCATTTAAAACCCCGCGCCTCGGTTGAAGGATTTTTTTACTCGAGAGCAAACATGCGTTGCCGTCTCTTGGCTGCAAGGACAATGCGGATGCTCGCAATCAATTTTTTTCTCGCGCCACGGAAGTGACCACATTTCACGGTAGATCTGTGAATTTTTTTCGGATTTTTTTTTCCAATTTTTTTTGGATTTTATTATTATACTCTTTTACTTTGGTATTGCTTAGTGTGCGAAATATTCGAAGCGAAGATTGAAGATCGGCAGAGGCTGGGTTGATGACCCAGAGGATTGTGCAGACATTTTTTTAAATCTATTGATTTTTCTTTTTAATTTTACTATTTTTTACGATTCGAACTATTCGAGTTGAAAATTGAAATCCGGCAGATTCCAGGTCGTCCTCAGATGAAGACCTGTGCACGAAGCGTTACCGGGTAAATTCTAGAGCTCGTCTTCTCGAAGGGCTCGTCTTCTCTATTTAGAATATTTAGAATATTCAGAATATTTAGAATTCTCTATTTAGAGAAAACGAGAAAAGCATTCAGAGAAAGCAAGAAAAAACGATAAATATTCTGGTTCAGATATTCAGATATTCCGCGCAGTATTCAAAACCTAATCGAAGCCTAACACAACCTTCATGTTCGGTACGATGTTTGCGCTTCCGCGATTCAATTTATCCCGGAACTGCGCCTCGCACCAAGTAGCGTCTGCGCCTCTCGTCGAGTTCGCGAGCGCATCGAATCGCCGTTTCACGGATCGGCGTTTAGCTTCGCTCCTTCCCCATTCCACCCCCTCGTCGTCCTCGCCACGGAACGTCATCGAGAATTTCGTTCCGATGACAAATACAATTTAGCCGCGAATAATCCGCGAGGCACGTAATCGCGAATGCTCTTGAGAGCCCCCCGGCCAAGCAGCTCCAGCGGCCCAACCCGGCTCTGCCTTTTACCATAAACCGAGGCAGCGCACGGAAGCCCACGCTCGGCGAACTTACACGCGCCAATAGAAACGTATAGAAAAAAAAAAAATAAAAAATAAAAATAAAAAAAAATACAACAACAAAATCCGAACAAAGCATCCGCTACTTAGCGATAATTACCGAAGGCTTTATGGGAAATAATGGTCCAGCGGCTCCTCGCGAGGGAGCTCCTTAGAGGCTCCTTAAAGCCCGCTGCGGTAGCGCGGACACACAGAGAGAGACGACCGTATGAAGAGATACGTACATGCATCGGCCGCCGTGAATATAGGCATGGAATATAGATAGATAGGATATAATGTGCCTGCAGTATAAGTTTCCCTTCGGATTCGCCGCGGCTCCAACTACCGTGCTCGCCGAGTACGGCCACTTCGGTACCACCGACCGGGTATGGGCAGGCTGCAGTTGCAGGCATGCAAGTCGCGTAGAACACAGCCGAGGAGATGGAGGAGGAAAGACCGGGGGGACTACCGAAGATCCTCTCGGAGTCAGGCACATTATCGAACGTCCGCGCGATCATCGTTTTGTTCAGCGGCACTCTCGTTAACTCTCGTTTATGAACCAAGCCCGCGGCGCGAGGCTATCCCTTTATTTCCCTATTCCTTTATAATCTCCCATCGATTTTATTATTATTTCTATCTTTTCACTCGCCACGCCGAGCGGCAACGATTATTATCGGCGCGTCCTCGCAATAAAACATTCGCACGATTACGCGCCGTGACTATCGAGTATTGTGATTTTATGACCGAATTCCGGTCAACTTTTTTTTATTGGTTATGATTTTTTTTTTTGGGATCTTTTCTTGTCGAGAGGCGGAGATCGGTGCGACGTGCGAGTTTCTGCATCAGTCGTTCACACGGATTTTTTTCCTCCCGGGCGGCAGCGGTCGGAGAAGTGCGTGGGGGTTCTGTGACGAATGAAACGGACTTTGTTGGTAAAGAAAACTATATTTTTTTCCCCGAGGGTCTTTAATGTTCCGAGATAAAGGCAAATTATTGACGGCATCGACGAAAAGTTGGGCGGTTAATAATTTGATTTTTCTCGGAAGAGTTTAGCAGCGTTGAAAAAAATGTATTACGTTTTTTTACCAAGCCGGAGTCGGGTTGAGGCGGAAGGTCTCGCGTAGCATTTATCGATGTGCGCCATGAAAAATAATTGATTTGAGCGACACCCGCAAATAAATATTTATTTGATTTAAAATACAGATTTATTTAAATTAAATAAATACTTATTTAAATTGACTAGATATTTATAAAAATCAAAGAAGTATTTATTGAAAGCATATAAATATTTATTAGTGGAGCGCCCGTCAAATAAATTATTTTCTGATCGTGACTCGAACGAAAGGGACAACTTCCGGTGTGTGCAATTTTTTATACAAAAGGTTCAAAATTTCTACCGCCGAGTTTCAAGATTTCGCAATGTTTTCGACCAAGATCGATACGCCTCGTTCGTACTAAGAAAAGGAAACAATATTGCGGATCACCGCGAGGGTTCTCAGGGGAGTTTTATCCGCGGTATCGATAATTTAGCGGACGATCGACGTCCGATAACGGTCGCCGACTGTTCCCCACCGGGGTCTAAGCGGAAGCGATAGCGATTCGTGGAAATAATATTTCTCAAAGGAGCGTTGGATCGAGAGGTCGAGGAGAGCCCGAGCATGCCGCGAGATAGCGCAAGCGCGGAGAGCGCCGCAGAGGAAAGAGGCGAGGCGAGGATCGAGGATTATCGGCGAGGCGAAATCTGCATAGGCAAAAGTCGTGAACCATTAAAGTATGCTGCACATATACTGCCTGTACTATATATACATAAAACTATGTGCATATACACTATATACATGTAGTAATCCGCAGAGACGGGCGATTTTATAGTATAACATAAACCATTTCCTCTTCTCGTTTACCTCGCCGGGCTGCGGCTTTGGTGTTACGCAAGCGTCGATATTAACCCTATAAAATCGGCGGATAACGCCTAGAATCTCGGCAGGTGCTCACGATTGATGAGAATACCCCGGGAACTCTCTGCACCGCTCTTTGAGATTAAAAAATCGAAAAACCTCCTTGAGCCAGTGCTATTAGAACCGAGACGGAAGGAGCGATAAGCCCCGAGATAAATCCGGAAATACGTTAAAAACCCTTCTCACCTTTCGACCCTCCGACTTGGTAAACTTTGTGAGAAATACTGCACTGTGCACGTCGCATATATATATATATATATATATATATATATATATATATATATATATGTCTCTCGCAGGATATATGTGGCAATAAAACGTGTCCAAGGTATTCGAAACTTCACGATAGGATGTCTTCATTCGAGGGATACTTCGTGGTCGAGGTACTTGATGGAAGGAATATTAATTGACGGGTATATTTTAGAGCCTTTGATTACTGAGATAATACCGATGGGGGAGGCGGGAGGTGCGCGGTTGATCGTAAAACGGGTATTAAAAAATCAATGGCTCGAAGTGTGTAACGCGCTCTGGGTGTACGGCGGATATGCAACCGCGAGATGAGATCTTTGGGGCAGGAGTGGGGGGGCTCGTGAAACTCGATACCAAAATCGAGGCGCGAGTGAAGCTTCGTACATTTTTATTACCCTTTATTTTTTACTTCGGAAGATACAAGCATGTCGGGTGGAAGGAGACGCGTTTTACGATCGGCGGGATGCTTCGTATAAATAGGAGAGTCAATGAGCATCGATGAATCAGAGAAACGGGAAATGCATTTGAAGAACCTAAGACACCGTATTGAGAGAGCGGAGTAAACCCATTTTTTTTTTTTTTACTTATCGACCAAATCACCTTTTCCACTGTCTTTTCAATTAATTTAGGGCTAATCCATCGACATGATTTACGTTTAAGTTTTGTTATACATTTTTTTAACTAAAAGAGCGAAATTGCTATTAGTTTTAATCAGTTTAGAAAATTTCTGTTCAGATATTTATACATATTAATAACGAAATAAAAAAGCCCTACACGGTTTAAAAAAAGTCTAGATTTAACAAACATTTTTCGTCCAGAAAGAACTACCGCTCGATTCTTCTTAATTTTCTAATTTTATTTTTTAAGTTGCCAATACGGTTCGATTATTTAGAAAACCAATTAGGATTATTTGTGGGCAAGACATTTTTCGAGAATATGCAAACCTCTTTTACTTGTCGTAAGTAAGAAAATTAAAAGAATATCGGCCGTTCGTTCATCCGTCAAATTAATGCAAATCCCTCCGTTCGCCGCAAGGGTTGCCGGGTGGCCCGCGAGCGAAGTCAGCGGAGAGGAGAGGCGCGAGAAAGATACGACAAATAAAAAAATACCTCCGAGGACAAAGAAGCGGAAGAGTGAGAAATAAGTAAGAAAAAAGAAAGAAATGAGAGCGACCACAGGTCGAGAACGAGAGAATCCCGGCGAGAAAATCATCCGCGCAGGGCCCGTTCGTACACACTCTCTCGAAGCCCTCTCACCGATATCCGACTCGGGCTATCGAGTATTTCTCGGATCGTTTCATCCGTGATTTATGCTTCCAGGAAGGGGGAACTCAGCCATATTATACACTCTCGCGAACACGACAGTGCTAGAGAAAAGATAATAATAACGAATCCTTTTCCGGTGGATTAAGAGAGTCTCAGATGAATCGCCGAGCAAATAACGTAACGAATGGACCCGCTCTCGCGCCACTGTAGGTCATTAACGTTTTGCTAATAGAGCGCAAAATTTGCTTTTCCGCTGTGCCGCGGACTGCGCCGGGGAAGAAGAATCATTCTTGCTGCGGGCTGAGTCCGGCCGGCTTCTGTGAGAATCTTTTCTCGCATCGTAGTGCACGTTTTTTTTTATTTAAAAATAAAAATTGTTTCTGTGTGCGAGAAGAATTCGCCGTATCGATTCGAGCCACGCCTCGATGAACGGCGTGCGGAAATGGTTAGAATTCAAATTAATCCACTCGGTCTTCTTCCCCTTGTTTTGTGATTTTTTTCTCCCTAGCAACCATCTCGTCACTTTTGTTCTAGCCTTCTCCGGATCATGTTGTCGTAATAAAATACATTATTTTGCATCGCGCTCGGCTCTATAATTTTTACAGAAATCTGTTTGATTCCTTGATTGAATTTATTTTAAGCCACGCTTCGACGAACGGCGTGCGGAAATTGTTAGAATTCAAATTAATCCACTCGATCTTCTTCCCCTTGTTTTGTTATTTTTTCTCCCTAGCAACCATCTCGTCACTTTTGTTCTAGTTTTCTCCGGACGATGTAGTTGTAATAAAATACAGTATTTTGCATCGCGCTCCGCTTTATAATTTCAACAGAAATTTGATCGATTCCTTCATTGAATTTATTTTAATTCGGGAATATGCGCTTCGGAGTGGACGGAAGTTCGTTCGAACCTTCGGCCAGCGTTGTTTGTTAGGCGGAAAGGTACGAGACCGTATCGTTCGCGCGCTCATGCATTATTGAAGCGTTCGCAAATTTGTTTCTTCGGGTGTCGTCCGTCGGCAGCGTGCGCGGTTAGCGTTCCCAGTCCGCGGCTCGGTCCGAAAAGGGCCGACGCCCTTTAGCAGAGACCTTTTTTGGGAGCACGGGAAGAGAGCGCCGAGTTAGTCCGCCGACGAAAGAGAACTATAGTTATAGCTCCGTCTGGCGTTTCCAAACTCTCTTTTTATCCTTTCTCGTATTCTCTACGCCGGTGCGACCAACCTCGACGACTGCATTCTCCAAAAGACGGGGAGAGGAAGGAGAGATCGGATCGAGCGAAACGCTACCGAGAACTATCGGACAAAAGCAACGGAATGACGAGAAATTCGAGAAATCGCGAATACTTTATGTTGCCTATATTCAATACCACGAACGGGAAGATCGAAACCGGGGCGGACATTTTTTATGTTTCGAGGTTCTTTTTTTGTTATTTTTTTTTCGACGGTACTTTAGTATTCCGGGATTTGTGGATAAAAATTGTAAACCCTGTAGTAGCTTCAACGTTACCTTTTCAGTGAAAATCAAGACATTATTTTGAAGCAGTCGTTGAAAAAAAAGTACGAAGGAATTCTCGAAATCGTATGTAATGTATATTTGTAATAATATACAAACACATCTATATACAATTTATATATAAATATGTTCTCAAATATATTATAATAAATATTAATTCATTGAGGCAGTGATGGAAATTTCCTAGTGTTTTGTCGTTTCGTTTGAACGATACAGAACTGTAAAATACCGTGTACAAAATAATCAAATTTTTATATACCTAACACTTTTTTCGCGTATTTACAAGAAATGACTGTCAAAATTTCGAATCGTTTTGGTCCAGTAATTCCGGCGAACTGTTCAATTAATTTCGTCGATAGTCGGCCCTTGTTTTGCTGCAGAGTCGCCGAGCAAAATTCTCTGACTGCGAGGGCACAGCTATAATTACCCGCGTCGTCGCGATGGTTTATTCCGTCGGAGTGTCTCCCACTCGCAGAAACGTGACGCGCTACGCGCTCGAGTCGTTTGGACCTAAAGCTCGCGTCACATCGCGCACGAGGAAACGCAACTCCGGCGATTATTCGTACGAGGTAGGAAGTCTCTCGAGTATGTGTATATACATAAGAGCACTGTACTGGACTGTACTGGAAGCAAAAGGTGTCGGCTTAGCGCGAGACGAGCGCGAAGAGACTCCGCAGGAATTTTAACTAACGCCTCTAACGAGGCGTCGTGTCTATGGCCACACGTATACGTACTGCGGCCTACGGTGCATGCACAGATGAAAAGGGGAGAGAATCGGAGATCCGTCGGAGATTTACCCAAGTTCAGGGCCGCCACCTACGCAGCTCATACCTCTCATCCGCTCGAAGCTCGTCGCAACGCAGGCGGCTCCACAGGAACGGAGGTAAACCGACTGAAAATACGAGCCTCGGACACCCACAAATAAAAAAAAAATTAAAGTTACATAGACTGTCTACAAAATATTGTCTAAAAAAATAAACATACCATGTGAAAAAACCGTATTTTTATAAATCTTTTTTGTTCACAATCGGTATTTTTATTTCTTTAGTCCATATTGTTATTTCGATTTTTTAAATTCATATTGTTATTATTGCGTTCATACTCTTACTCTTTACTTCATATTGTCTTCAGTTCTACACAGTTTATATACCAAAAAAACTGTTTTTTAAAATCTGTTTCTATGTTCTACATGATCACTATAAGAACATCCTTGGTGTTTTAACGGCCGCTGGAAGGCAAATTAAATTTCTTATAGCAACACAAATTTTCGAAAATGTTTACACATTTGCCCAACATTTTTCTCCATTCGCCCTCGAAGGATTAAAAAAAGATTCAATCAAAAAAAAAAAAAAAAAAAAACTACGAAAGAAGGAATCCTTCTCGTATGTAACCGCATTATGCACTCCAGTGCGCTCGCAGCCGCATTCGTAATAAAACTCGGTAGCCGCTCGTGCGGTAAACGCACCTACACACGGAACGGAGTGCCCCGTAGTGGTGCTCGTCGTCTTACCGCCGTTCGTACGCGGTGAATTCGATGCATCTCGTGTCCTGCATCTCTTCAGCATATAGATTCGCGAGAAATATACGAGGGAGTCTGTCGATCTCGCTTCGGAGATTGACCATAGCGGCGAGTCGCGACTATCGCGGCCGCGGCGGAGCTTCCATGTGTTTCTCGGCATACCGCTATGTCGCTACGACGAGGCGGCATCCGAGTCACGGAGAATTCTCCGTGGCTATTCGATGCCGTAATATAACGACGGAAAAGCGACAAACTCGCGAGACAGATTGGAAGCCCGGCCTTATAAGAGCGGCACTGAACCTGAGGAGAAGCTTTACCTCCGGGGCGCTCGTCTTCGTTTACCATTGCAGCGGCTGCCCTCAACATCTGTGTATCCGCGACTTGGGAACATAAATTTATGCGCTCGCCGGATCCCTTCGCGCTGCGCGAATACGATAACTCTTGGGAATTGTGCGGATGCCTGGTGGCTGTAGTAACTCTTAACGAGCGGGTTAGCGAACGGGGAAGGAGGAAAGGAAAGAATACGAAGAGGGAACGGGAGAATGAGAGAAAATGAGGAGAAAAAAAGATAAAGGCGCTGGCTCGGGAGATCGAGAGAAAATTCATTTATATATCGACGATGCGCTGTTATATTGCCGCTCGGGGACTCCGGGAGTGTCGCCGAACGACCTCGGGATGAAACCCGACGATCGGAGCAAACGCCGATCGATCGACGTTGGGTCAATCAATTTTGTGATCCATTGATGCATCGGGATGAGGATAGAAAGAAAATAATCGCTCTGCGGATTGAAATTCTTAATTTTTTGTTATCTTTTTTTTCGTCGGAAGAAAACTATTGTCAAACTGGAAATGTTTTTTTGAATCTTCCTTCTTCTTCGGGTTCTTTGGGTTGAATTCGACAAACATTTCTTCTCCACAAACATCCGAAAAATATTCTCGTTACTTAAACAGTTTTTTTGACAACCCAACGTAATTCTTCCAACAACAAAAAAAATGGCAAATTGACAAGAAAAAAATAATTTAAAAAATATTTAATTCCCTTAAAACTACTTAAAAATATATAAAAGGGCAGGGCCCGTAAATAAATAAAATAAAATAAATGAATAAATAATTTTCCAACTTTTTTTAAATCGTACACGGTTTACAAAATTGTTTCGTCTGTCGGTCAGTCCCGACAGAAGACAACCGCGAACTCGAGCAGCGACGCAACGAAGGAGAGCAGTGCTCGACGCCCAGGCCGATGCTCAAGAGCGCGGTGTGGTTTTGTGCGCCCTCGAATTGGCCGTTTCCACTGCACAGGAGAGCCGTCCTCGAGAAGAGCACTTCTCTCGCTTCCATAGAAACCCCTCGCACGGCAAACCCTTTTGTGAGCTAAAAATCCGTCCCGACTGCACTCTCCGACTCGAATGCACTTTTAGCGTGCGCGCTCTCCGCTTTCTGCAGTCATATATGCACTGATTTAGTACGACTCTCGAGAACCAGTTGTAAAAGGGCCGTGAGCAAGAGCTGCGTGTCCAATTGACACGAGAGAGCCGCTAGAGCTCTGCGCGGCGCGTTTTGTCCAATTGTTGTTTACGCTCGCGTTTACGAATTCTCAGAAGGCCGTAAAGTGTCGCTAGAGGCGGCATCCTTTATACTCCCTTTATTAATTATCATCGTTTAGAGTGCGAAAATGAAACAAAAAATGCAGGCAAAAGTTGTATTATAACGATGCTATTGTTATTATTATTAATATTATTATTAATAATTCCGGTTGAAATTTAGTGAAGAAATATTTAACTCTTTGAAGGATATCTCTGGTGTGTGACTGGAGATCACCCTGAAGATATATCTCCAGGGCTAAACTTCATCAAGTTACAACGGCTGTGTTTTGCATCGCACCAACTTCGCTCAGGGAAGTTCACTTAGAGAATAAAATTCTACAAGCGAACAATTTTTTTTCTTCCTAAAGCGGTGGATTCAGAGAGACTTGTCAATGATGAAATTTGACGTCATGCAGATATCTTCGGGGTCATCGGTAGAGGACCGTTTCGTTCAACCGGTTCATCGAAAACTGTTAACAACTTTGTATGAAACTTTTGTACTTACGCTTGAGAATTATTTTTCATATTTTTTTTCGACCCCTTTTCCCAGCCTTTCGAACTTATTGTCTGTTCGAAAGGGTTTCTCATATGCAAGAGCGCGCACGGCGTTAACGAGGCTACGTGAGAAGCCGCGGATGCGCTTCAATCTCACGTACTTACGAAACAACCATAAGCCATTAAAACTTAAAAAAAAGAAACCCCTAAATTTTCATCCAGGCGAATGCTGGAAAACAAAGCTGCCTTCAAAATTCGTGACACGTAAAACAGGAACGAGGAAACAAATATTTCGTAGCTCTTCGGAGAAATTCACGGCGAAGATCCCGATCTAGGAGTTTCTGGTCACGATCGCGCTCGAGAAAATTGGTGCTCGGGCGACGCTACCTGCTGGAAACTAGTTTGGAAAAACCGAATAAACGTGACCCGGTCACTGCGCATCGACTTAAAAAAAAAAAAAAAAAAAAAAAAAAAAAAAAAAAAAAAATTGACCTAAAAAAAGAAAAGAAGAAAACGTGAAACGACACACAGTTCGTCGTCGTTTCGATCTTTTTTTTTCTACGATCGCCGCCGGGCGATCGTTGACGGTAGATCTGAACCAATTTAGTTGATGCTCGAGCTGCGCGTCCTCCGGCCACAAATCTTCGTCCAGTTTTCTTATTACCTTCGCTGGAGAGTGGAAACCCGTATATACGGTTTGCCGCGTGTGACGTGTACGTCGCGGCGAGGGAGATGGAGATAGAGCCGTACAGATACGATGTAGGTTGCTGGAATCCACGTCAGAGAACGAGAAACATCGGATGAATGATAGGACGGATAAGGGGAGCGAGGCAAGAGACACGCACCGCATGGAAGAGGAGCCGAGAGAGACGAGGGAAAGATCGGTAAGGAAACGCTGCTGCCCCTTCGCTTATACACTCTTCTGAATAAGAGAGAGTCGCAAGCACGGAGATTACAGATAAAGTCGGCCGGCTCTCCGAGCGGGGATATCCTCGGAAAGAGAGTCCGGACTCCTCTCGGCAGGCGTGTACGTTAATGCCGATAGAATCTCCGCGGGCAAGTCCTGGGCCCTCGAAAGCCGCGTGCCCGCGACGAGACCTCCGAAGACTCCTACCCGCGAGTATCACGTGCGACAATAACTACGGCGCGGTGCAGCGATGATGAAAAATTAAAATCAGTGATAACTCGTTTTTTGCGTGATTTTTCTTTTTTTTTTTTTTTTTTTACGGCAGATATTATTTTTTTCGGAGGAGGAATCGATTGATGTTCGATTTTTTTTTTTTCGCATCGCGAGAGCGAGGAATTCCTTTTCATCGTCAGCGTTTACTCCGGTAAGGGAAATTTGGCGAAAACAAATTATTCCGCTGATTCATCCTAGTCCGACAACCTTTGAGGATTTTATTAGACTATTTCTCAATTTCTCAATTTTAATGTCGCTGTGTAAAAAAAAACAAAAGATTTTTTTTTTCATTGACAATTCTTTTTCTGCCTTATGCGAGAGCCGTTCTAAGAAAGGGTAAAAAAAAAATCATCGGAGGTAAAAATACGCGGAACGGCGCTCCACAAAACTATCTTCGCGATAACCAAGTAGGAAGATGCACGATTAAAAAAAAAAAAAAATACAAAAAAAATGCTCAGAAGAGAATAACAGGGAGGGAAGAGTGTGACAGCTGGAAGTATAAATATGCAACTGGAGTGCGCGATGCATTGTGCGAGCTCGGCGGAGGACAATGGACGACGGCGGTCCGGAGCGCGAGGTAATACCGATGGTCATCTGCATCTTCGACGATACATGGCTATCCGGTCGGGAGAGTTCTTCCTTTCTCGCCCGACACGTGCGTTCGTGGACTTTGCGATTGCGATGCATTGCAGTCACCGCGCAGTCTCTAAGCCCCTGCGGAGCCGAATATTGAGATATCAAGGCGTCGAAGTGTCTCCCGATTTTCTTGCGGTCGAAAATATATGATCGGCGGGACGAAGTGTAAGAATCGTCTCGAGACGGAGTCGAAAGAAAGTGTTCGGCGCCATAAAAAAAAGTAATCGCGACAAAGAATTATCTTGTTCCTACTCGAGGGACTGCTGGAACACTTTGTAACTTTCTTTTTA
Organism: Stenichneumon culpator; assembly: GCA_964017025.1. Taxonomy (NCBI): domain Eukaryota; kingdom Metazoa; phylum Arthropoda; class Insecta; order Hymenoptera; family Ichneumonidae; genus Stenichneumon; species Stenichneumon culpator. Next base: position 15,179,185 of record OZ024773.1, on the reverse strand, counting down.
TTATTTATTTATTTATTTTTACTAAAGTTTTTTTTTGTCCCATAGAAATTCGAATTTGCGATTTTATGAAAGTGTGTTTTGCGGATCGCGCGGCAAGTTGAAAGTCCTCCCTTGCGACACGGCCGAGCTCGGCGAGCTCGACGGAGGAACGAGTCGGGATGGAAAAAAGTGCTCATAAATAAATGATCGCTGTATGTATGAATGCGACTCCGTCGGGGGAAGAAGCGAGAGAGGAATCGTCGAATTCCCGAGGGTATCGCCAAAATGGCGTTAGGCCCGGACCCGGAGGAATCCCCGGTCTCCGGGATGGGCGCGCAGGGGGCGAACACCTGGAGACCTTATAACGCCCTCGCGGTCTCCGGGCTCGTTCTCGGAGACGATGCCGCGGATGAGATAGCATTGTCTCGCGCGCTGCTCTCGCGAACGCGTGGACGGGACTCTCTACGGACTAGCTGTAGACTCGCGGGTTTCTTGCGGCAACAATGTATCGGCTTTGCGGGCGGGGAGTTTGCGCAGGTGCGCTCGTCTACACCGGAGGAATCGAAGCCGTGAGCTGCAGCAATGAATTTATGTGCGTAATCGATATTTTTTTATTTTATTTTATTTTCATTAGAATTGGAATATTTGGACCGCTGGGAGAAAAGTGTAAGATTTGTGAAAACTCACAAAAAAAAAAAAATTAAATATTTTTTGGCACATTTGATAAAAAATTGAAATATTCGACATGTCAAGCACATCTATGATTCGTTTCATCTCATACTTGCACACCAAATGTACCAGCTTGTCTGTAACAATTTTCATAATACTGTATGTAAATATTTGCAAGAAAAGAAATTTTGTAACATTTTGCAGTTACAAGATTTAAAAACTATTTTTAACAAATACTGTGAAATAAAAATCTGCTTTCTTAGTTTTTTTAAATGCATAGCTCAGCTTGTATGTTCAACAAGGCAGTTGCTTAAAACTTCAAATGTGTAACTCCGGCTTGATTCTCTGTAAATGCAGTGGCTCCATATATAAACGCCCCGTACATAACCGTCCGAATTGGAGAGAAGGTTAATTGCTCCCGATCTCAAAATTCGGCTTCGCATATCGAATATTCATACCGTGGCGCGTTTGGATGAAATCGAAAGCGGATCCGATTTCCTTGAACCCCTTTGCGCTATTTAGTTTGAATCCTTTTACGGATCAAACGTCCCTGGAAGGGCAGTCCTCGCCGTGAAATAATAAGACCAAGAATAATAATAAGAAGAAGAAGCCGGAGAACGCGAAAGAATGAGAGTTGAGCCGAGAAACATTGAGAACAAGCAGCACCGTGCTGTACATTGAGAAAGAGCAGAGAAGTGGACCAAAAAAAAAAAAATCCAAATCTTGCGGTCGAGTCGGTACGGAGTGCCAAAACGGCTGATCCTTTCGTCTCTCTCCTCTTTCTCTCTCAGGACCTCTGCGGGAACGAAAGATAAGCCTTTGTGGCCGAATAAGCAGGCGAGCAAGAGGTTCGTCGTATTCGTTGCTCCCTCGCGAACCCCGGACAACGGATCTCGTCTGCCTGCTCTCACATTTCGCGAATCCTTCGCTATCATATTTTATACAAAAAAAAAAAAAAAATCATAAAAAAACAGCCCTAACCACTGACGGCGAGCGAATGAGCGAGAGAGCTCGGCATCTTGATTTTTCTCCGTGGTTTTTTTTTACTTCTTTTTTTCATCTTTTATTTCATCCTGGCGTTTATATCGCTGCGCAATGTTATGTCTACCTGCCCGCGGATCCTCTTTTCCCTTATTTGTTCTTCTCCTTCCTCTCCTTCACTTTCGCTGTCGGAGGCTCCACCGTCTTGTTCGCAAAGACTTTAGCCGCGGGTGTTTCGTTAATTGAACAATAACTCCTCACGGTATTGGTGAGGAGTTTGAGTCAAGTAAAAGAGAAACATTTTCGCAGTAATTCTGTAGAAGTCAAATCTTCGTTTGTTTCCATCGCAGATAATTAATTATGAATTTTGCCTTGGATAAAAAAAAATTCAATCGACCTTCATTTTACAAGATTGTGCCGTTTATAATTAAATGGGGAAGGGAGAGACGCGTATTATCGGTGGCGATCGAGTATCGGATAAATCGAAAAGATTATCGATAATTTAATATTTCTCAATGAATAACTTTTTAAATTTTTATTTATTTTCACTACTTTAGCCGCGGGTGTTTCGTTAATTGAACAAGAACTCCTCACGCTATTGGTGAGGAGCTTACGTCAAGTAAAAGGGGAACATTTTCGCAGTAATTCTGTATAAGTCAAATCTTCGTTTGTTTCCATCGCAGATAATTAATTATGAATTTTGCCTTGGATAAAAAAAAAATTCAATCGACCTTCATTTTACAAGATTGTGCCGTTTATAATTAAATGGGGAGGGGAGAGACGCGTATTATCGGTGGCGATCGCGTATCGGATAAATCGGCAAGATTATCGATAATTTAATATTTCTCAATGAACAATGTTTTATATTTTTATTTATGTTCGCTACTTTCTTGCACAACCCTCGCAGCTCGCTCGGCGAACTGGGCGCTACTCGGGCAATATCGAAAGTGCGCGGTAAATCGATTGTCGATGATCGAGAGCGAGAGGCGACGCGATCGCGCGCTTCGTTCGACGCGCCGCCGATCGATGGCCGCAATTTCGCCCAGCGTATAACATTTATCCGATGTTTTTAATGCTCCATTTGTTTCGCCGCGGGGTCCACTTCGCTCGAATCCCCCACGACAAGTTATTTCGCCAGGCTTGCTATATCCTCTCCGCGCAGCCGATGTTATTACCTCATTAAGTTTAAATACCGGATGCAATCATCGAACGCGGTAAGAACTCGGTCATTCGAGAATGAATGACCCGGAAAGCTAGCGGTTATTTTTCCTCGGGAGATGCAACGATTTTTTTTCGTTGAATTTCGGGTAATACGCAGGGGAGGCGAAAAAGCATCGGTATTCGATTTTATTCGAGCAAGTTCAAACTTTAGATTAAATACGAAAGCGAAAAATGAATTTTATGCATTTTTTTCGCACACGATTGTCACCTCGTGGATAAGAAAATTTCGAAGAAAATGCGAAAACAATGGATTACCGAAATATATAGATTTTACCATTATCGAAATTTCACTGTATCGTGCGAACGCAATTGTCATTTTGTTATGACACAATAATTCGATTTCTAGACGTTACCGATTAAGAATTAAGGAAATCTCTACCCAACATTGATTCAACATTAAAGACGATGTTTAAAACATTGTAACATTGCGTACTAATTTTGTAATATTCGATTACAAATTGCCCTCGAATATCGGATGTAAGGATTCCCGATTGGACACCGAGAAAAATAATTGATTAGCCGAGTCTTTGTATCCGCAAATAAGTATTCACTTAATTCAAACAAATATTTATTCGCAGAGCACCCATCAAAAAATGTTTATCCGAATGCAACAATAATGTAGCTCTTTCTAACAATCGGCTTAAACTCCCAGAGGTGGTCCCACTTTTTTTTCTGTCGCGGTATTCTCGAGCACGTAAAAGCACGCCACGATTCTCAAATTAAATCCCGGATGTAATAACCATTTGCCGAAAGAACTCGGTCATTCGATACGAAACCACCGGAAACTCGACCGAACTTATTTAATTTTTATAAAAAAAAATATATTTTTTATTTTCCACCGAAGCAATTATTTCTCAATTTTGAGACTACCGAGAGAATTCGCGTTTGGGAATCGATTTTGCGGTCGGGCTTCTCTATCCGACGAGATGGTTTAAGGGCCTCTCAGGGGCCTCGAGAGTCGCGATTCAGCGATAGAAAATGTTACACCTACGGGCTTTCCAGCGGCTCGTTCCGGCTCGGAGCGAGGTATATTTCTCTCCGTCCATTTTATTTCGCAATTTCTTGGAAATTATCGATCATCGATCTGCGAGGTAAGCCCGTGGCACATGGCAACGGAGATATATCGGCCCTTTCGAGCTTCTTCGGACAAGTTTCGCGCCCCCGGTCGGCCGCGGAGATCGATAATCGCGCGCGCGTCTCTCACTCACTCTCGCGCCAAGTGTCGAACAATTAAGGCACGACTTGCGCGAAGCCCTCAAACACCTTATCCACGATGAAACGGATAGGGAAGAAGGATGAAAATAAAAAAAAAAATCGGAGAAATAAAGAGGGACAGTCCCGGCGGGAGGAAGAGGAACGAGAGTTACCGGGCGTCTCGTTATCAAGATCGGGCGAGCGCTTGTCATCTCGGAAGAATTTACCGGCGACGGGGAGAGGCGCGCGTTACCTCAACGCGACGCTATCGCAGACGGAAGATCTTTGCGGCGCGAAATTTTCGCACATTCCGCTGTTTCCGGGCAGTGCAATGCACTTTTTGCGTGTTATGGAGAGTATTTATTTTTTTTTTATTTTTCTGGAAATAAAAAATATTGTTTTTGTACTCACCAGGCATGCAGACACATCGAAAAGTTCCAGGATCGTCGAGGCAGGAACCGTCGTTCTGGCACGGATGGGACTCGCACTCGTTCACGTTCGTCTCGCATCTCGGTCCGGTGAAGCCCTGAGTACAGTTGCAGGCGAAGGAGCCCGGCGTGTTGACGCAGATACCGTCGTGCTCGCATGGCGAACCTGGAATAACATTTTTCTAGTTAGTTTTTTGCTATCAACAATTTAATTCGCTTTTTCGAATTTTTTAAAGAGATTATTGTATATTTTTTAAATAAATTAATTAAATTTATTAAATGTGTGGCAACTGTTTGTAGACATCGATCCGATAAGAGGATAGTATTAACCGTGCAACTGCCCAGCTGTAGCACATTTGATACATTGGCTACATTGCAACTATTTATGAAAATATCTTGAATTTCTTATTAAAAAATTAAGTCAAATTTCGTTTTTTTTTTTTTTTTTGTATCAAAATTTAAGAACTCATTCTTTCAGGCGTTATCTTTCGTATATTTTCAAACAAGTGTCCACTAGTTGAAAAATAAATAATTCGACGACAAAAATACTCGTCATTTAAGGAGTCGATATAATTGGTAGTTGCCGATATAGCGAATGTCCAAAAATAAATGGGGTGCAAATTTTCATGCAATATCCGGTAAATCACTATCTAAAAAAAATAAAAAATTATTCTGCGATTCTACATAGCAATCGTTAAAAATCGTAAGTTGTTTCCGCCAACTCAACGAAAAACCGTTCGAACGAAGAATAGTTTATATTTTCGTTTTCCGTATTATTTGGCTCGAATGCAAACAGGTTTCGATCCTCGAATCCCCCGGTGCGTCGTTAATCCGCTTAAGGAGAATCACTTTCTCGCTCGGTGATCTTATAAATTCAATCTAGTTGATTTTTCGATTCGCATTCGATTCTCTCACGGGACGAGCGCGGACGCTCGTCCCGGCGAGAGAAAGAGCCCGGGGTACGAACTCTCACCGGCGTTCGTCCTTATCCACCCCGGGACTTCATTGATTCCCGCGGGAGAGAGAGAGAGCTGCCAGTAGACGCGAGTGATAATTAAAAGGCGGAGGGACGCGCGCGGCATGATTAATGCGGCGGCGAAGTCCGGGTGGACTCCGCGCTCGCCGCGAACCTCGTCGTCCCATGGATCTCCGAGCAAAGAGAAAGACACGGTATGCAATACGGACTCTCCGAGCGGCGGCGCGCATCTCGCGAACCTCCGAAGAACCCGCGCAATAAATGCATAACAAAAGCTCCTTAATTGGCGCATTCGATCCGAGCCTTCGACGTTTTTTTTCAAACTTGCCACACTGCGGGAGAAAAAATATACTTAGATTCCAATCCTCGAGAGCGGAGTCTGGAACGCGGTGTTTCGCATAGGCGGCAGCGGGGCGCGACCCAACCGTGGGGCAAAACGGACTATTTTAACCAATTACCAATTAACCAACTTTTAACTTTTAAAATTATCTTCGAGGGTAAAAAATATTTCAAGTAGAATATTTCACAGCTCTTTCGCGAATCATTGCATACCGAAAAATATATCGATTTCTGACAATATGTTGTTATTATTATTATTATTATTATTATTATTATTATTATTATTATTATTATTATTATTATTATTATTATTATTATTATTATTATTATTATTATTATTATTATTATTATTATTATTATTATTATTATTATTATTATTATTATTATTTCATTCAGCAAAGTTAATGAAATGGACGAAGGATATAAAAAATCGCCCGCGTACGCAGGCGTTAATTGCACTGAATATCGAACGATTAATTCATCGAGCTTGATGGATTGATTTTCAATGGAGCAAAACTCGCAGCGATCATACACGATCCGCGCGTACTTATATAGCCTCCGTAATTGCGAACCGGAGTGGAAACAAGTGCGTACGAGCGCACCTCGGAGAGTCGAGGGACCGAGAATTGAGCGCTCGGAGTTCTCCGCGTTTCGCGGTTGTACATATGCGTGTACTTTCGTCATACATAGTATAGTGTTTTGTATCCTTCGTCAACCGTAAATGGCCATACTCGCGATGGCCTCTTCCCCTCGCGATGCGGTTTCGCGCTCGCTCCGGCAAAAGCCCGGAGGGACACGCGACGGCGAGAGAATTTTCACAGCGTGCAAGCCTCTCGTGAGTGTGAGCGAAGCTGCACGTGTATTTGGATAAACCGAGGCGAAATCGGTGGACGAGGACGAGGCGCGCACCTGCCGCTGTCGTGAACGCTCGCGCGCACTCGCCAATTATCCAAGATATTTATGGATTTTTCCAGGAGCGGTTCGGTGGTACGGAGTGTTCTCTTGCAAGCATTCGTCCTCTCGACTCTGACTCAAGTACGTGAAATCATTCGGTTAAACGAATTCCTTAGATAAAACTTTTTCGAGCATTCGCTCTTTTCACAATACTTATGCTAATAATAATAATAATAATAATAATAATAATAATATATTATAATAATATATAATAATAATAATTGTAATAATTGTAATAATAATCATTATTAATAATCATAATAATTATAAGACTGCAGAAAGGAGCTTTATGGTAACTTGTGAAAGACAAAGTCGGTTAAGGTGGCAAAACATTTGTGGTGCTCCAGGATAGAGAAATAACTGTTTTGCGGCAATAAAATAACTAATACTCAAATCTTAGGTTAAGAGGTTCGTAATGATCTTAGAAAATGTTGTGGGCTTTTTTTGTTTCATAACGATAGCGATTTAAAAAAAATGATAGAGTGATCAAGTGATACAATGCGAGATAAATTTATTTTCTTCGATTTTCGATCTGGGCGATGTTATCGAAATAATTTACATCAATGATTTTTTTTTCCAGCCCGTAATCGTACGCCTTAGGCACTTATGCACCAATTCCTATATTTACGATACAGTTATGAGCTTCGGTTGGCAACAAGTAGATGACCTCAGGCTCGAGGACCGATCGCCGGTGCGCCATCAGATACCGGATCCGTTTTCGATCCGAGCATGTGACACACTTATCCGCGTGTATTAAACGCCCCAAATGACCGTCGATACAGTTACATCTCACTTGGCAACAGCCTGCGATAAGTATCATTAAAGTTCACGCGATTCGTAAATTCGCAAATGCCGAAATATACTTTAAACGTTATAAGTATAGGGGGAGGCCGGGGTAAAATGGAGTACTGTAAAATACCCAATCAAATTCATTAAAACACTCCCGGAAAAATCGGGGTAAAATAGTCACGCTGAAAAAAATTTTGCACCTCCCCGAATCGGCCCAAATAAAAAAATGTCAGTTTTCGCGGTGAGGCGGTGACGCGCTAAGGATTCTCAGAGTAATTATTACGAACAAATTTGTTCACTGGTAAACAGTCAATTCCATATAACATCGGACTATGTTTCTTCACTGAGATAAGTAAATGGTTGGATTAACCAAAAGTCGCGGTTAACATACCTTCAAATGTGTTATTTGGTTGGCAGTAACAAAACTTCTTCGTTTGAGTCGACATACTTTGGATCGCTGAAGGCGATCAATTGTTCGGTAAAAAACAATGCTTCAGTTCTACCAACCGAACAGCTTTGAACGCGACACCGCGACTTTCGATGGACCAAACAATTTCCGTTTCTCAGTATCGACCGTGCCGTTTTGCCTCCCCCATGCGAAGTATCGCGCCAGTCGGCCATCCCGGAGACGACGGTTCAGGTGCGCAGTGCGCTGAGAAAAGAGAGTCGCTTCGCCGCGCAAGAGAGTATAACGCGAGCACGCATACCTCGGACATGTAATTCGCGACCATGTTTTTCCGTCATTGTAATTGGCTCGGAGCGAGAGGGTTCTTTCCTCGGTCTCCTCCGCGTCGTGCAGATGCGCGCTCGCCGTCGCAAGAAACGCATTGCGAAGCCGTGTTTACAATGCCGCGAGAGCCACTCGGTGGTATAGATCGGCGCGCAGCCTTCTATAAAGAATTAAAGAGTCGAGATCGCGCGACGGCCAAGACGAAGACGCGGCGGGGGAGAAGGAGGAGGCCGCGAGAGTCGAAGCCACCGCGCTAGCGGTACTCGGCAAGCGAGATCGGAGGGATAAAATAAATGTTTGAAGAAGAGTCGACCGAGCCAAATCGAGAATTCCCGCGAAGGATGCTCGAGGGCGACGAGAGTCGCGCAAGCCCGCGAACGTCGGAGGGGAATCGCGAAACGATTAAAGACGATTTTTCCAAGTACGCCGACCGATCGGTGGCGGGATCGACTCCGATCGATCGATGAGCGGCTTCGATCGAGCGGCTATCGATCGCGCGGGAAGGAAGGGGAGGAGACCGACGGTGAAGGAAGGATGGAAAGGGAGAGAGCGCGCTCCGGAACGCGAAATTACGCTCTCGGGACCGCGACTGCTTCTTGCAGGGAGGAAGGCGCGCACCGGCTGGGCGGCGGAGGAACAAGCGAGAGCGGGACGGTGATGAGAAGAAGCGTCGCGGGGGAATGAGAGGGAACTTAATCCACCAGAAAATATGCAATCTAGATAATAACAGAGCCGCGGAGTGCATCAACGGGCGAGAGGTCATTATAGTCGTTATTAAACTTAAAATAACGTTTTAGCGTTTAATTAGATTCGTTCGTGTACGCGATGTACCCCGGGATGGATGCGCGGTGGAGGCGCGACGTACCGCGAGGAGGCAAATCGCGAGCAGGGCTCATGGATCGAGCGCGCCGCGCGGCCTGGAATGGATCAGCGGCGGAAAGCGAAATGGCTCTTGTCTAGGAAATACACTTTTTTTTTTTTTTTAATAGCGAGAGACGCTTGAAATTACTTGCGTTTTCGATTTTGTACATTGTAAATAGAAAAAATTTTATTTGTATATTGTAAAGATTGAAGAGAAATCGAGTAAGCTAATTATTATGGAGTTTTCAAGATCTAAAATCGATTGGCATTTTAAAAAAATGTTAAAAATAAAGTTCCCGGTTTTTTTTTTGCAAAGCTAATACCGAGTTTATAAAGCAGCAAAAAAAAACCGAAATTCAATTTTTTTAGGTGAATCGTCCTTGGAACATTATTTTAGCGTCCATGTTAGGAACATTATCAGCCATACTTTGTAAATAGACAGAATATCGTTTTAATATTGAAACTAAACTTTAATATTACATAATGCAAACAAAAAACAGCCCTGGAACTTTATTCCACGTCTTATTTTCGATGCCAATGGCTTTTAAATGGATATGACACATGAAAAATTGCATTATTCGACGTGATCTCAATTTCTCAATTTCTCAATTTCAGATCGACCGGTTTCAGATCGAGAGAACAGCTCGATGAAAATTCGTGCCTGTCGTGTTTTCGGGAACGGAGTCGCCTCGGGTCCCAGCGGGGTGTCAAACGACGTGAAATGGAGGGGGTAAAGGTCCTCTAGGCCGCTACGAAACCCGTGAGCTCCGGGCCGCAGGTATTCGCCACCCATTCAGGTATAGTGTAAGCAGGAACGAAGGTGAGCGCGCCCAAGAACTGGAGGTGAGGCCCCCAGGGGTATCGGCTTACTTCTCTCCTACGTATATACAGTGGTCCTCCTCCACCACCTTCCTCGTTCCTCTTCCTCTCCTTCTTCATCATCGTACTTTGGCTGGCGACGTTGCCGAATTTCTCCCCGAACAATGGGACTCTTTGTTTAGCGGGTTGCAGGTAGTCGCCGCTCCTCACTGCCGATGTAATACTATATCGTTCTTATTTGAGGAAGTGCACCAACCCGTCACCGCACTTTTTTCAACCTCCTATCGCGAAATTATATCTCTTTCGGGAGATCCAACATGGGAAAAAAAACAACATTCCTCCAGCGGATTTCCGAAGCTTATGAACAAACAACCAAAATCCATTTGGGGGAATTTGTGTATCGACAGCAAAATGCAATGTCATGCAGTTTTCTCAAAACGACGATTTTCTTGCGCCCCGAAAAATTTCGCTAATAACAAAGACCGAACACTTTGTTGTCGTCACTAAGCCAACGTCACTAAGCAACGAACGCTTAAATCAAGAACAATAATTTCCATAATTTCGGCACATTTTGTGTATTTTTTTCAAGATATAACAGGCGCATAAAATGTCATCAGATTCGCGGTCAGAGAATACGTCGGACTGAAGACATATTTTTTGGTACGCTTGATCCGACAGATTCACCGCAGAGTGCAATTTTATTTTCAGCCACTAAAAAGATAAATATATGTGCATTTTTGTTTCAACAGCAGAATGCAATGCAGTGCAGTTTTCTCCTATACCGACGAGTCAAGAACGCTTCTCGGACTCCGGGAAGTTTCGCTAATAACAAACACCGAGCATTTGTTCTTTGCTCACCAGTAAACAGCTAATCAGCCAACGAATGACTCGACAGCAATAATTTCCATGATTCCATCAAATTTCGTGTCACGATTTTTTTTATTTGATTTTTTCAAATGCCAAGAAAATACAGCGAACGCATGAAACATCATCACATTTGCGGTCAAAGAATACATCAGACCGAGAACATATTTTCTGGTACGCTTAACCCGACAGATTTACCGCAGAGTTTCAATTTTTTTTTCAACCCACGAAAGCCCGATAAGTTAACACGCGAAGAATAATGAGAGAGGCAGCGGCGAAAGAACGGAGGAGAGTGCAAGAGAGAGAGAGAGGGAGAGATTGCAGGAATCGAGTAGCTCGGTCGTCCTTCCGCGTCGAGGAGCGCCGAGAGTGAGGAGCGGGCACAGGACGTGCCACAGGGTAATCCGACGCCAGACGTCGGTGGTCCGGTCCGGTTTGCCATGAAAGACGACGACGAAGTGGAAGAGGAGAGAGAACGGCTTCCCAGAATTTTTCTTAAATTCATAAACGAAACACAAGGCAAGACACGAGGCAGGACGTGATCGAGTGAGAACGTGAGACTCGCCGTCACGTGAGAATCGCGTGAAGCTTTACGATTTATTTTTTTCCCCGTATTTACACGTCTCTCGAGGCTTCGATATTTATCACAGGGATTCTCGTTGCCCGGAAATTCCACGGGACTCGCCGCGCCCCACGGTTCGCCCTCCGATATTCCCGGCGAATCTACGCGGATTTTATGATTTTATATTGTCTTTATAGCGCGAGAGAACGGCGGAATGGTTAGTTTACTGCGAGGGAAGAAAAAGGAAAAGCGAGGTTGAGTCTCGTCGCGAATAAGGCGAATCGCTCGGTCCCGCTATCGCTGCCTCGGGCTCGTTGTCGGGATGCTCTTTATCGTCCGGGTCGTCGCACGCCCGTAGGGTAGGAAATAAAATCATGGAAATAATACGAGCGGAGTACACGACTCGGCGAGGCAGAGGGACGTCGCGTATAGGTAACGACGCGTAAAGAAAGTGAGAAACGGCATACACGCGGAGAAGCGGAGGAGGAGGAGGAAGAGGAAGAAAATCATAGCGAAGGTGGGCAAGAGTTAAGGACGCGGGTAAATTGTGCGAACAGTCCGAACGGCGAACGGGCATCGAAGCGTGTGGAGAGAAAAGCGAGCCCGGGCGTTAATTGTAGCCGCGTGGACGTTAATAACCGATCAGCGAGAGTTTCTTGCCTGTACCGGTGCTCGCAAACATATCTCCTCTGCCTACCTTCGAAGACCCTTTATCGCCGAGCGGGGATCTTCCGCCAAGCCTCGTGGCCTCTCGCGGCGTAACTCGGTGGTTCGGACTCCCAACGAGATAAATACGAGAGCGCGGCGGAGGGGAAAATAAGAGGATGGCGGAGGAGTGCGGTAAGCGGGATGGAATAATCGAAGATTGCAATTTGCGTCGACCGGTGCCAATGCTGATTGTACGGTGTTCATATTTTTCGTTGGTTTTGGGATTAACGGCTGTATGACGGTTCGATTTTATTGGCCGAAGCGATGCTAAGGGTTCGTTTAAAATTACTCGAGAAATCGATAGTCGATCAAATGTAAATGTGGAAAAATAGAAAAATACATGTCGAGCGTAACTTCTATTTCCCATAAAAATTATATTTTTATGGGAAATTTATATCAAGCATTTTGCATTTTACGAGGATTCGAATTACCGTTAAGAGAGCGGTCAAACAACGATAATTCGGACTCCCGAAGAGGTAAATACGAGAGCGCGGCTGAGGGGAAAATAAGAGGATGGCGGAAGAGCGAAGTAAGCGGGATGGAGTAATCGAAGATTGCAATTTGCGTCGACCGGTGCCAATGCTGATTGTACGGTGTTCATATTTTTCGTTGGTTTTGGGATTAACGGCTGTGTGACGGTTCGATTTTTATTGGCCCAAGCGATGCTAAGGGTTCGTTGAAAATTACTCAAGAAATCGATAATCGATCAAATTTAAATTAGGACAAAATTTAAAAATATATGTTGAGTAACGTTACTTCTATTCTCATGAAAATTATATTTATCAAGCATTGTGAATTTCACCAGGATTCGAATCACCGTCGAGAGAGCGGTGAAACTAACGTCTACATTCAATATATGGCAAGATGCGTTATCTACGATAATTTTAGGTAACAGTGATTTCTTATATAAAAAAAATATACCAAATCTGTAAACAGCTTAATAAAATTCTGTACCATCTAAAACGCGGAAATTATACTCAATCGTTTTGATTCCAGTTACGCGACAAGGTAAACCGTCCGCTGCTTGACTGTTCGATTCTTTGCAACAAACCCAACCGGCTGATTCTCTCCTATCTCAGAAATGATTGCTTCGAATATTCGAATGGCACATATCGGAATATTCCGAACCGACACCAAGTGCAAAGTGTACAACATTTTTTTAAGAAATGCCACTACATTCTCGTCCCAACTTCATTTCTGTCTAGTTTTTTTTCCTTCATTTCTTCAATTTCTCCGCCGACCTTTTTCGTTTCCTCATCGCGGTTTATCACTGTCGGCAGGACCCACGGCCGTACACGCGACGGGGACCGCGAGAAGGGTCAGATCCGAGAGTCCGGAGATCGTGCAGGAGGAAGTCGCGAGAGCCGTCCCTCCTGTCCGGCGGAGGATGACACGCCTTCGTGGCAAGGACCCCGAAGAATCCCAAAGCGGAAAGGTGGGCCTTGCCTCCGGGGCCTTCTATATGGTTGTATTTCTCGCTCTTTTACACGCTCTTTGCGAGGGTAAGATAAAAAAAAAATACCTCAGAGCGAGAGGCCGATGATGCTGGTAGTTTGAGAAGAGCGTACGTCCGTCCCGTCTTCCGAGTAATGCGCTTATAATTACACTCTCCTCCGGATCCTTCGCCCGTATCGTTGTCGGTCCTTCGCTGACACTCGATCCGCGCGCTCTGGCGGCTCTCTCTGCTCCGGAGCGGAGGGTTCTCCGCCGAGAGAGAGAGAGACGAGGACGAGCAGGGAGGAGGCGGACGGCAGGTCGGAGGAGGAGAACGGACATGAAGAGATTCAGTTCCGAGAGTGTATCTTCCTCTCCGGAGTGCATTTCGCGGGCAGTGTGCGAGAACGCTGAAGCCTCGGTTCAGTCGCATTCATTTTCTCACACGGGCCAGGATACGTTGAACGCGGGCAGGAAGCGAGCGATAAGGCGAAGCGGCGCACTCGCCGGGAGGAAGACACAAAGCCGGAGAGAAGAGAAGAGCGAGAGGAAGAGAGAGGAAGAGAAAGTCGGGAACACAAAAGAAGCTTCCGATTATTAATGAACTGACTTTGAGCCAAGGGAACATCAACGAGAGATACACGCCTGTGCTCGCGGGCATTTTATTATCGAGAGCGGGAAGGCCAACTTTTTGCGGCCCGAGAAAAGAAGAAATAGGGGAGACCCGGGTAAAATGGGACAGTGGGGCAAAATGGGCAGTGAAGCCAAATAGTATGTTCTGCCAC